>JAVUPR010000444.1:5952500-7152500 GCA_036785695.1 Gentiana straminea | reverse complement strand
TCGGCGGTACTTCCCGATTAATCGGGGGTATTTTTGTCTTTTTTTTCCTGCCGACTTGACTTGGAAGGTTCTGAAAAACCCTAGGCCCAATCCTTTCGTTCAGTCCGCTCCAGAATTGTCCACAATGCTTTGCCCAATAATTCGTATTCTGAAAATAAACAAATAAAGCATGAAATAATATCGAATAAGAGAAAATAAACGTTAAATGCAAAATACTCGACTCACGAACCCGACTTATGACATTCAACTCAAATGGTTCACAATTATAGGTCGAAACAACTATTTTTAGCTCGTAATGGATAGAATGTTGATGTCGTAGGATAGACTATTTTAAGCATCATCAGAAACTGCCAAAATTGATCAGAAGTACCAGAATGTGGTCGCCAGACAGTGAAACCATGGCCGATATGTCTTACCCAAATAAAAACAAATGGGATAATAATACAAACCCAAACAAAATCTGCCAGAACAGGATTCCGGCGACCAACGAAGAAAACAAAACCCGACATGCATAGAGATTTAACCTTCCAAAGGAGGGGGAAAGACAAAATAAAGGTGGATCTACACGAAATAAAAGAGAAAACATGAAAAGGTTAAGATAAAACGGCCCGACGATGTTTCTAGAGAGAAGTCAGAGAACAATTTTTTGAGAGAGATTGGAAGGGATTTGTCAAATTTGTTCGTAAATCAAATTGTGTTATGCTTTTTCTCAAAAGTGGTTGAACATTTATCTACTTTGTAATATATTTTGATCAATTTGAGTAAGAATTCTTATAATGTACTTTGATTCATGTTGACAAATCTATGATGTACATATATATTTTGATCATTATGTGGGTGTTCTATTTTTAAAATTGGAGGAAATGATTATGTTCTCCCTAACGTCACCATGGGTTACGTTCTTGCTCCACATAAATGTCATTAGTACCGACGTTGAAATGAACGGAATGAAAATGGTCATGTTCTCCTTAACGCCACAAAGATTGATGTTTGTTGTCCCACATAAACGTCAGTACCACCGACGTTGGGTAGATCAGAATGCAAATGGTTATGTTCTCCCTAACGTCACCGCATATGGCGTTTGTAAGTCCTTGTGAATGTCGGTGGAGCTGACGTTGTAAAGAACAAAATGCAAGTGGTTAAGTTCCCCCTAAAGTCACCACTAGTGGCATTGTTGTCTACACATGAACGTCAATGGAGCTGACATTGGGTAGAAGAGAATAAAAAGGTTATGTTCTTCCTCACGTCACCACTAGAGGCATTTTATTCTACAAATGAACGTCAGTGGATTTGACGTTGGGCATAACATAATGGAAAAGGTTTTGTTCCACCTAACGTCACCACTATATGCGGTTTCTGCCACAGTTGAACATCAGTGGAGTTGACATTAGGCAAAACATAATGCAGATAGTTCTTAGTATTCCAAGCCAATACCATCACAAACATCCAAAACAAACCAAACCAATCATCGAATATAAAGATGATGTATTCACCATCACAAATATGAAACCAAACCGGTACAAACATAGTGTATTCACCAACACAAACATTCAATACATAGATCCAAACCAAACCAAACATCCAATAGAAAGATCCAAACCAAACATCAAAACCAATAGAAACTCGGAAATGAAATCTCCAAATGAAACACGGAAATGTAAAAGTTATATGTTTACAAATGTTCAAAACGTCTAAGACCACTATTTCTTTCTCACGGTCTTTGCACGCTTCTTTGGTTTTTGTTGTGGTTCTTATTCATCTTCATCTTCATCCCCGACAACTTCAACATCTTGGATACTTACACCACCAGTCAAAAACTCGAATGCCGTCCCAATCACATTCAGTAGATCATGTTTCTTCTTATTTGAAGAATTGAGCATCGCATCTGGCTCCGCATCAATCACTTTATTCTTGTTTGCCTCATCCTAAATGTTAAAGTTAACAAGTTAATTACAATGAAAAAACAAAGAAAAAACTTATCACGTTTTCGTAAATCCAAATATTCAAACCTGACTCGAATATCGCTACTTCTTTTTGTTCACCCTAGTCAAACGGCACAAAAACCTTTCGATACAAGGCCATATAATCAGCAGTAGGCCATTAAAACTGTCGATCAGACATAGCTGGCGCCGATTATCATGAACTAGGATTTACTAGGCATTCACATAGCGCAACCACTATTTCATGATTTCTTCACCAACGAATCAAATCTAAACATAAATGGGGTATCTAAACAAACTACTACATAATTAAAACTAAATTAAACAATCAATCCAAACTAATCACACAAGAACAACGACAGATCTACATCTAGGAAAAGACAAAAATTGTACCCTTGAAGATGAGCATAGATCTTCCGCAGATCTCTCCCTAAGAGGTGAATCCGTCAGATCTGTGACTAGAACTCATAAAGAAAATAAATAAAGAATGAAAGAACTTTTTATTGCATAGAACATGTAATACAATGATATTGAGGCCGGATGCCTCTTATTTATAGTTACAATAAATGACTTAGAAACTCCTAGAACTACCCATTGTCCAAGAAAACGCGTTTCCCGAGGTTTCTGGATCCTTCACAACTGCGGCACCCCCTCCTGCAAGTGCGGGGGTAATTTTGTACTTTTCTGCTCTGCCGACTTAATTGAAGGTTCTGGAACACCCTAGGCCCTCCTTCATCCAGTCCGGTCCGAAATCTGTCTTCAACACTTGGCCCAAATCTCGTTACCTGTAAATAGTCCAATAAAGCACGAAATAATATCGAATCGGAGAATATAAACGTTAAATGCAGATTACTCGAATCATGAACCCAATACATAGCATTCGACTCAAATGGTTCATATAAACGGCCGAAAACTACTACTTTTAGCTTAGAATGGCTGAAATGTTGATGCCGTAAGGTGTATTATTTTGAGCGTCATCAACGTGCCTGTTCCATAAGCCACGTCGCTCGTGCTGATGAAAAATTAGGTTTCTTGATTATTTCTTTAAAGGCTAAGCGTCAGCACAACTAACGTTGTGAAGGTAGGAGCAACGGTAGCCTATCTGACTTTTCCTACTGCGATCATCTTCCCCATTCTGCCGTTTGGGAAACCGGAGATTTCAAGAAGAAAAAAAAAAGAAATGCCACCAATAAACTGTCGATTTCAACCAAATAATAGCCTAGAAATTGCAAAGAAAACATCCACATACCGTATAATACTATTGTTGTAATAGATTGCAGGTGAAGACACAGAATTAACAGATCAAATAACGTAAACAATCAAGCAAGAACAAAAACAAGAGGACACATAGATTTAACGTGGTTTCCTGCGATGTGCTAACTACTCCACGCACAGAAAAGGAGATCTTTTATTGTGCACAAATTTACATGATGATTTTCACATTACTCGGTTACAATAGTGTTGGTATTTATATAGACTTGGAAGGCTAACCCTAGCTGTCATAATGACTTTTGTCGGAACTCCCATACCCTGGATGTGCGCTCAGCTTAGATGAGTCACTAGATGTAACCAGCTCAAATGCAAAACTAATTCAAACGTGTTCAATAGGCACAACCGGCTTTACTCGGCTGATAGCAGAACTCAGGTGAACACTGCTTCAGCTGACCTTCCTAGACTTGATTACTCAGCTCAGCTAACCTCATATTTTAGCTATGCCAGATTCAGATGCATATATCAAGTCACCTTGACTAAAAAATCTCCAGCTTGAATTGAACTCTCATTCAAACAGATTGCATAATCCGATGTATTGTACCATATGCATTCGTCAATGCCAGATGTACAGTACCAGACTTCTCCTTTGAATACCTCAGTTGAACATCTTCTCAACTGATTCTTCTAGATTCATATTAACAGCTCTCGATGTTGAGAAAATCATGTCACAACTGAAACATACCCTTTTGAATTGACTTGGTGAGCATATCAATGAGATTTTTATAAGTGCTTATCTTTCTCACCAGAATTCTCTTCTCATTTCTCAAAAAATGATACCTCACATATATATACTTGATTTTCTCATGATGAACCTGGTCCTTAGCTAAACATATTGCACTCCAACTGGAACAATATATCTCAGTTTGATCCTGATGCAAACCCAAATCATTGACTAGTCTTTTTAACCTTATTCCCTCCTTAGCTTCCGTTGTTAATGCCATGAATTCTTCCTCAGTGGTAGATAATGTCAATGTTACCTGAAGAGTTGCTTTCCAACTCACCACATAGCCTCCCAGAGTGAAAACATAACTAGTCATAGACTTTCTACTGTCCACATCACCTGCATAATCATAATCACAGTACCCTATGACCAAACACAGACTCTCACCTCCATAAATGAGACAAACATTTGTTGTACCCCTAAAGTACCTAAACATCATTTACATAGATTTCATGTGTTCATTTCCAGGTTGATCCATAAACATGCTGACAATACTGACTATCTGAGCAAAATCAAGCCTAGTGCAGACCATGTCATACACCAGACTGCCTACTACACTAGCATAGGGAACTTTTGACATGTAGTCCTTCTCCTCAACTGAATGTGAAGCAAAGATAGATAGATGAACATTTGATGCCACTGAAGTATCTATTGGCTTGCCAGCTGACATGCCAAATCTTGCCAATATGTTCTGAATATAGCCCTGTGAGACAAGAAAAGCCTATTGTGACTTATGTCTCTATATATCTCCATCACCAAAATATTCTTTGATGCACCCAAATCCTTCATCTAAAATTCAACACGGAATGTCTTTCAGATATCGAACACCAGACTTCTTTTCATCAGCTATCAACATGTCATTCATATACAGTACAAGATAGATGAATGATCCATCCATCAGCTGACTGTGATATACACGACAGTCAAATGGACTTCTGCTATAACCTACATGGATCATGCAACTGTCAAACCTCTTGTACCACTGTCTTGGATCTTGCTTGAGTCCATACAAGGACTTCCTCAACTTGCAAACATGCCCTTCTTTACCAGGGACTTGGAATCTCTCTGGCCGAGTTAGGTATATCTTTTTATCTACTTCACAATGTAGAAAAGATGTCTTCACATCTAACTTCTCAAGTTCAAGATCCTGATGTGCCACCATGGAAGTTAGCACCCTAATGGAAGTGTGCCTGACTATTGGAGGGAATATCTTAACATAGTCCACCCCCACTTTCAGACTAAACCCTCTTGCAACCAAAAATTCCTTATAAATGATTCCATCAACTGAAGATATCCCTTCTTTATTCTTGAAGACAAATTTACAAGTCACTATCCTCCTTTCTTGTGGCTGTTTGACTCGATCACAAGTCTAATTTTTCAGTAATTAATCCATTTCTTCTCATATGGAAGCAAGCCACTGAGATGCTTCAGAACATGTCACTGCAGCTCTGATCCGCGTGTAAGCCACTAATATGCAAGAAATGATAGCAAGAGTACTAGGTCAATCGTAGTATAGTAGATGTGAGTCAAGGTCAATCCCACAAAGACAATGCAACATGGATAATAGACACTAAGTCCAGACAAGAAGACAAATAATTGTCCTTGACCCACATAAATGCGGAAAAGGTAAATTGGTGTATCTCTCCTGTCCGATCTCCTAACTTGGTGCCATTGATATTTATGCCTACTTTTCCTCATAATTTCCTAGAT
Source organism: Gentiana straminea (assembly GCA_036785695.1). Classification (NCBI taxonomy): domain Eukaryota; kingdom Viridiplantae; phylum Streptophyta; class Magnoliopsida; order Gentianales; family Gentianaceae; genus Gentiana; species Gentiana straminea. Next base: position 7,146,857 of record JAVUPR010000444.1, on the reverse strand, counting down.
TAACCAGAAAGTTTTCTAATTCAGTTTTAGCTACGGGCAATTCTCCTAACCCTATCTACTTCTATTGACAGGACAACATACTATCTATGTGTTTTTAACCTCATTCGTTGGTTGTATTAACTCACATGCAATAAGTATTAGAGATTGCCGGTGCAAACCGAGTACCTCCCTAAGAACCTATTGTGGATTGACTAGCATGTTCCTAGGGATCAATCAAGACATCGTCCAAACTAACACTTCACTAATAGTCCTTCATGTTAATTTATGAATACAATAAAAAGATTGGCCAGATCTAACCTATCGTTAATTAAACCCTATCGATCAACGTAGCTGATGCCGAATCTTCATATTAGGGGGGACTAAGTTGTCGCGGCTATGATATAGACCGTCGTAGGACCGGCGGTGGTGGTTTTTAATTCTGAAATCTATATCGTTCTATTCTGATTACTCTAATTAATTATGATTCGTTTAGACATGCAGATCAATTACAACACGTTAATCTTACTAAATCTACCATGATTTAAATACGCAGAAACGTTCAAGTCTTCATACCTCTATCAAAGGCGGATTTAGCTTGATCAACTCAAGCTAGTTGATGGATTGGAGAAGATAACCAAACAACGAACTTTAAAAGCTAATAATCACTTTTATTTCATAGAAGGAAATATTTGATAATAATATGAAGTATAGTATCTATGCATATATTACAATGAACTGACACAGCCCTTTTATAGACTATAAAACCGACTTAGTTGATTTAACCTAACCGACTTAATCACAAATCACAACTCCTTCATTTTGCGTCATCCAAGCCGCCGTGGATGCGGCTTGGGTTTCCGCAGCCACAGGCTATTTTTTCTCTTATTCTGGCCCATTAGTCTTTGTCTTGACTTCTTCTGACTTCGGCCCAATGTCTTCTTCTTTAATCCGGATCCAGCTCTCTTTAGCCCATAATATGGTTTTTTTAAAAATTACATAAAACAAGCCAAAACTGTACCAAATATCGAGATAAAATGTAAAGATGTAGAATTACTACCCAAGGAACCGGTATTAGGCAATTGATACGTATTTCGCGACATATTCTTACTATCACTAATCAATTGAGCACAATTCGGCGTAAATACAGGTATTATTTATAGTACTATTTTCAGGGTGATGAACTACCCCCATTTAGCTTTTTGTCACCCAAACAAAAAGGCAAAATAAACTCAACTCCGGACTCACATACTGTTAGGAAATCAACTAGTTTAACACAACGGAATTTAAAATTTTGATTTCCGATCCCAAGATCGACTTCGTTTAATACAATAAACACATTTAGTAGTTGACGGTGATTACCTTGCTTGATATAATAGATCGATGCTTTGACTGTCAACGGAGAGTAGTAGTGCGCGCGAGCCGTCCACGTGTCCGGCCTCTATTGATATCCACACGAACTCCTCGCCGGAATCTTTCTTGGATTGCTACTAGAAACATCCGGTTGCTAGACCGGCCTTTTTTCTCTCTCTAAAACTCTCTAGAAGAAAGTCTCTATTTTTCCACAAGAATTATGAACTCTTGGAATTGTGATGTACAAAAGAGCTAGCCAACCACTTTCTTATATAGGGGTAGGTGGCGCCCTAATGCCCCCTAAAATGATTAGGAGAAGCTTCTAGTAGATTGATGAGAAAACCTTTTCCTAATAAAATAAGGAAAATCTCTTTGATTGATTTATCTCTTTTAATTTAATATCTTATATTAAATAAATCTAATAAATTGCCAATATCCAATATTGGATATCTTTAGCTTATTACCATAAATCTAATAATCAATTAATATCCAATATTAATATATGATAATATCATTAATTAAATTGCACAATCCAAGTGTGTCTTACACTAGTCATCAGCGCCCCATAGCCATAAATTGGCTTCCGAAAATGCCCTTCATACCTAACCATCACGGAATAGCGTCTAGCAACACAACGACCCCCAATCATCAGAAGAGTCAAAAGCAATGACTACTACCTTTCATGTGAAACAGTTACCGTGTAAACAAAATCCTATCTTTGTAATAATATCCATACGATCGTTTCTCGAGTGTCAGTACATCAACGATCGTATCTTATAATCTGGATATCATGCTTTCTCGGAATAACTCATTTACTCCCACTTTGCAAAGATTCACGAGAGCTAGACATTCCTTATAAGAAGGCCATTTCGGATATTCACTCATAATAATAGGATACACGATTTCCGGACGAGCAACATGAATCCTACGCATGCTTCAGTATCATACCCAATCACTACCGCATGATCGCCCCATGGCTAGAGGAAACCTCAATAGTGTCAAAGCATGATAATCCACACTGTGATGCCATGAAGACTCCGGTCTCAGGATAATTACACAACTGCGATAATTAATGTAAGTGGGTCAGTCTGATGTACGCATTCTCTAATACATGTCCACGTACAGTCCAAGCGTCTCTACACTTAGATAGATGAGATCTATCCCAATCTTCAATAAGATAGAAGACATCCAATACGTGATGGTCTTATCATACCATCAATGTCCCGTTTGACAATACATACGACTAGAGACATTTAAGTATCAAACTTATTAAAGTGAATAGAGATCTCATCAACCGTAATCAGTATCATGGTTCTCCGTCACGGTTTGACACCGGGATGTTACTATATATATATATATATATATATATATATATATATATATATATATATATATATATATGTACACACATTCAATAACATGAAGATAAACAAAATATATAATAACAAAAGTGCTTTTATTAATCATAATAAAGTTATTACATGAACTAAATAGACTGTAAATGACCTGACCCGGTCAGATCCAGTCCAACCCGATTGGTTTTAGGACATCATTTCAACAAATACAACTATGCGTCATAAACCGGGATAAGAATCAGGTCAACTCATATCCATAAGCGGTGCATTAAACACTCTTCATTTGACGAACTGGTGTGTGTGTGCAATAACTCTCCAATCAACAATGACACAGACAGAATCACATTATACCAATCTAGGACTTCAGGCAAAACATATATCACGCACAAATCCATAAGTTCCTCATTAATCATCAATTACCAATACATCAATGTGTCGTGTGATAGTGCATTCAAAAGAAAAGAATGTAGTTATAGCGACCCACAATCTTTACTTATCAATGTGCACACTCGCTCCTCTTTCCTTCAGACTAAGGCAAACAATATGAAACCTTACTTGGGCCGGGCGGACTTGTGGACCGAGTTTTACTCATTATCCTCGTTTTTTCTTTTTTATGCGAGGGTCGTGCACTTTTTGCTACAAGTTCGCTTCCCTCGCTGCCTTTGTTATATTATTTTCTATAATAATTTTTTTTCTTTTTTTTATACTTTTTTTACTGCAAGAGCCGTGCGTTTTACACTCCATCGGCTTCGCTTGGCAAATTTATCACTTTTGTTTCTCTCTCACTCGCAAGCCCGTTGTATCCCGTTTTACCTTTTGGGGCATCATGATTGCTACCATCATCCTCCAACAATTGGTTAAAGTAGATCCACCGACAAATATTGATTCCCGGTCTAAGATAACTTTTCATCTTATACAAATACTTCTCCCTCAGATTGCGTGCTCAAAAATTGAATGCAATGGTAAAATAATAATTAATAAGTCAGTACTTCATGCAACATAACACATGATCATTCTTTCATACTAAATTGAATAATGCGTCATCTAACTACACACTGAAGAAGTGAGTTATACGTGCTTAAAAAGGTTGGCTTATAAAAAGAAAATGTGGTTAATACGCTACTACTTCAAGAGTGACACGATTGTTTATTACGGTCATGAAACGCAGATGTAATTTAATTATTTCCCAAAAAGGTCTAAGTGGTGAAAAATGCATCAACAAGACTTGTGACAACTCGACGCATTTCATAATCAATTGCTAAGTGACTTTATTAACCCCTACTTAATCGAAGCATTTTCCTCAATGATGAAAAGATAAATGATGAAAAGGAACTTAGCTTGGTTTAAGCGCGGAGCTACGAAAATGAAATCTCCTTATCGAACATGTCTCGGGCTCAATGTTGTGAAAAGTCTGTGAATATCTGCTATAAAATTATGACACACAAAACTCGGGCAAAGTAGATGTGACACAATAATAAAATATAGAATGGCAGTAAGCAAATGATATCATAAAATGCAAACAATTTAAGCCATACAATAATTTATTGAAAAGAAAATAAAAGCAGTTTCTTGCAAAGTCATAAAAATACCAAAAAAAAAACGGAGAATAAAAAACTCAAAAAAAACAAGAACTAGAGACTAATCAGAATCTAAGTCCTCGTAGATATCGTGAACATTAGGTGATGCTGCTGAAGAAAGACCGGCTCCCGAAGAAGATGGAGCATGCCTAGGGGCTTGTGGTGGTGGGGCATAGGGTGGAATCTGGAGATGTGTCATCATATGTGTCAGCATTCCTCGCATCTCGGCTAACTCCCTAGTCACGTCAGCTTGAAATTCATGCTGAGGTCTAGCACATTCTTGTGCCGGTATCGCAACCCGTCTTCTCCTCCTTCCCATCCTTTGGACTGCTATACTGTCAAGGTAGGCAGTGGCTCGACTCTCTCATCTGCGGCCAAGACTGGGCACTCAACTTCCGTGGCCAATGCATCTATCAGGTTGTCATACTGTAAAATCTGTTGCTCTGTCCCGGAGACCTAGCGAATCCTTCTATGTATCAACAGACCAATGTTCACGTCATTCTCGATATTGAGATAGTACATGAGCTCGGCGAGTGGACAAGTCACAGTGTCCGCGTGAGCATTGGGCAGAAGATGAGTAATGACAAATCAGTGCAGCATACGAGCGTCCCATGTCAGCTCGTTTGAGTAGAAGGTAGTTGGGAAATTGTTGGCTCCAAAGTCCCACTACACATCATAATATTCTGCAATAGTCATCAGGCGGTCCAAATCACGCTCTCTCGTGGCAGCGGTGAACTCCTCATCATGACGTGGGAAATTTTGTATGCCATAGTGGCCATTGATACTCTCAATAGAGAAATCAATGTGGACCCCTCAAACAATAGCAATATGAGATTCGGGGTTGGCTGCTACGTAGGCATAGAACTCACGAACGATGGTGCCAATAGAAGCGGCCGGAATGAGAGCCATATCCACTATGCCGTGAAACTGAAGCACACGTGGTACGATGTCACCACAATCATTAAGGTCGATGCCTCATTCCCTAGCAACCGATCTGTTATTCCAATGAATCCTGAATGAGTCATAAATGGCAACATAAGCAAACTAGTCCATGCCATTGATAGTGGGCATGGCATCGCCCTGAAGCCTCTGTTGTGCTCCTCTACGTCTCAAAATCGGATTGGCTCTACCAGCCATTAAATTTGATGAACTAAACTCTGTATATGCTGAGAAAATATTGCCGTTGCTGTGAGGGGATGTCTCGCTGATTCCTAAGAATCGGTTTTTTTGGTATCTGGATTTCTGGGGATTTTCTGCAACTCCTTATGAATGGAATGATACCGAATTGTAGAAAACAAAAATTTGACAGTGGCAATCTTAGGAAAAGGTAGTGCTTGGGTTGTGGAAATGTTGGTTTGGATGGTGTAATGGCTAAGTTATGGTAGTGTTCTGGTGGTGATGGTGGCCGAGTGGAAGAAGAAGAAGAGAGGAAATGATTTTTGTGGTAGAAGAAATGGTCGAGGTAAAGGTGGTTTATATAGGATGATTTGAGATGGATTTGAAATTTGAATTTGGTTTGAAATTTCAAAGGCTTGTATGGAATAATGGGAAGGATTAATGATGGGTGAGTGGATTGAGGGAGGATTTGATGGGATTGATGAGAGGTGGAGTAATGGTGGAGTAATGGGGAAGAGGAAAATGTGGGATTGTGGAAAGATTGGATTGGACGGCTGATTTCCCCCATCAGATTGCCTAGCCAGTGCATGGGGTCCACGCGCCATCCTGAATTTCCAGAACTTAGTCAAACCTCGGGATCTGTTCTTTCATTATGATGCAGCTGCATGAAGAGGTCTTGCGGCTGCGTGAGTTTTTCTTTTCCAGATTCCTTAAACTTCTAGATAGCCTGACTCTTTTAATCCTTAACAATAATTCCTTTCAAAACTGACTCTGCTCAGCCTCTAATCCTTGCCCCTTTTTGTCTTTCTTCTCCAACTCGACTAACCTAATTCACCGGACTACACAACAAGTAAAAAAAACCTTCCCACCATCCGTTGGTATAAAACCTCGGGATGCGGTAGGATGAAAGAAAGATTGTTGTCCAATATAGCTACTTTTATTTGACTCAAATTATCCTAAGGGTAAGAAGATAGTTTTGAATTTAAAAACGCCAACTCGACTTTCTTCCGAATTTCACTTAGTACGATTTTTGGGATTACCCCTACCAGCATTGCACTCTAGAGACTTGAACCGAGGTTCATCTTCCTTGCCTCTATACTAATGTGTTGGAAATATTATTTATGTTTTGATGATGATTCGTCATGAAATTAGACAAATCACTTACAACCCATGATGATGAAGTCGTAACTAACTGTTATAGTGCATAATAAAAGAAGAAGCAAGAAATGGTCTAGAAACAAATGTATAAGTTCTATCTAGAGTCTGAACCTTGTATAGGTTATTTCAGACAAGCATTGTAATAGAATAGGAACTAGGCGAACAGCTGAGTCACAACAAGAGAACTGAGTTATAGCAAGAAAAACTGAGTATGCACTTAAAGAACTGAGGGTTCAAACTCAGCTATGATAAAACTGAAGAACTGAGGGACACAGACTCAGTTGTTGAGGATTGAAGAACTGAGGTGGCAAACTCAGTTAGAAGCTAATTAAGTCGTGATCATAAGTCAGGATTCAGGAAAGTCTGTGGTGACCTGAAACTGAGTTATATATCATGTAAAACTGAATAATCTTAAGGACAAAGATTATCAGTTACCTGGAAAAGAAGAAACGAACGGTGTACTCGACTTAGTGAATTAAAGTCAGATGTTAAGTAAACAAGGTACTCAGTTTTGAAGAAGAGTAGAAAACTGAGTTAAGGCCTTGATTGAATTTAAACTATCAATACGACAAAAGATCGTACATATGAACGTTGGCTAAATGACAAGTGTAATGGCTACAAGAGCTAGTAACCGTCACATCACCCCTATAAATACACAAGAGAATCACTTGAAGAAAAGCAGGAGGAGGATCAGAAAAAGAGCTTTACAAGCACACATTCAAGATCCAAATCCAGATCCACAAAAAATCAGATCATATTTATTCAGACAAAAGGGAGCCAATGACATTGCCTTGAAAACTTCAAAGGAAGATCCAGTAACACATCAAGGGGGAATGAAGGCATCTTGGAGCTACAAATTCAGATCCAGAAGAATCAAACAACTCACCGAATTAATCTTTGATTAATTCTAAACCTAACCTTTGTGAAAAAGGGTTGGTCAGCATAGTTTGAAGAGAGCATTTCTACCTTTCTTCATATGGTGTTGCTACAGCAGTTGGTGCAGTCTGTGGACTGTGTATGTGAGTGGTGAGCTGGTGAAGGAGCAATTCTACCTCCGGAAGATCAGTGTGCAGAGTGAAGGGAGCAATCTCACCTTTCTTCATTTTGTGTAGACAGTGAAACTAGGGTGTCGTGAAGGACTGTCATAGTGCTAAGATTTTGTAATGGTTATCTCATTATTCTAGTGATACCTCCTACGCCACAGGAGAATGGGAGACGTACGGGATTACACCACCCGGAACTTCCATAATCAAATCTTGTGTTGATTTACTTTATGCATCTATGTTTGTTTTAGTTATTGCATTAACTCTCAGCAAACACCAGACACTGAGTCAGCACTTAACTGATACATAGAAGGTCTAGTTTTCTATTTACACATCTATTGCACTAAAGGCTAGTTTTATCCGCTGCCAGTTAACGAGACTAAATATTAGTTAATAATAACTTATATTCAGTTAAGCTAACTTAACTCCGCACAAGTTAAAGGGACAGGAACTGAAGACCAGTTTAAGTTTCAGAGAAACTCGGTTCCTGGGACTTTTCCAGTTCAGGATTAGTTTTTGGTGACAAGTTTATTCACCTCCCCCCTCTAAACTTGTGTTAGCCTTTCCAGGGGACCAACAATTGGTATCGGAGCGGTTCTTTCACTCGAAAGAAGATCCAAGAAAACCTTCTTGAACCAGTTGTTGAAGACCCCTCACTGTATCAGTTCACTAAGTTTCAATGTCTATATCCAGAACTAGAAGTTGTCTTACCCATCCCTTGATTAATTGCTTGCAAAATATATCAGATTTTCAGGATCAAATGATCGAAAGCTTCAGTGCGACAAATTTACATACAAATCCAGAACCTCAACTCAGTGATGATGTGGATACAAGCTTCAATGTTAATATTAACGAATCCGAGGAGTTCATCACTAAGAGACCTCTCAAAAGAAGAAGGAAAGGAGTTGTTGCAAGTGGTTGTTGATATTGAAGATTCATCACAGCAACAAAAGAGTGTACATTAAAATCCTACAACTGCATCAAATCATCAAGGAAAGGTACATTCTTCAAATCAGTTATCATTTGCTGAACTCAGTCTGAAAAACTCTGATCTTGTCAAGTTAACTGAAAAACTTACGTTGGAACTAAAATTAAAAGATAGAGAACTTGACAAAGCAAAAGATTGGAATAAGTTTCTTGAAACTGAGGTGTCAAAACTAGCTGGAAGATTAATGTTCAGTAAATTTGACACAAGCAATGATAATCCCCCACCCCTACCTAGTCTTGAGACTTCAAAAAGTATAAAATCTAGAAATCAAGACACTGGAAGATATAGTGGTTTACACAAGGAAACTAAGAATGTTAAATCTAAAAGAATCCTTGTGAAATCAACTAAAATTGAGCGTAATGGTTTATCCAGAAAAGAGTTGAGAAAGTTTAATTCTCTCAAAGTAACAGTTCAGTAACTAACTCAATCGGACCCAAAAAGGTAAGGGTACCAAAGAAAACTTAAACTATTTTGCAGGAAAAGTCGGTTCACTTTGCAAAATCCTCAGAAAACTGACTTCCATACAAAACTGAGACGGCAAAAGCTGATGAAGGGCAAAACTGTCAAAGAAGTAAAAACTTTCCAGCTACCATCTGACGTTTGGACTGACATGGCAAATCACTCAAAGCTACGTGTCAATCTGGGAGAAAAAGTAGATGTACATCCCTACATAATCTCTTTGATTGTGACACGACTCTCATTTTGAAAACAATTGCAAAATCTTGACAAAATCCTGCTCACTCAAAATCAAGCACTCAAGGATCCCTAACTCAAAACTCAATGGAGCAATACAACATTGACGATGGAATCACCACCAGCCTGGACAACTTCTGTCAAAAATTCTCAAACTCCACTCTCGCAATCCAAATTACAAAGAAGATCAAAAAGATTCGAGGATTGGAGAATTTGATTGATACAAAGGTCACTACTTTGTGTCCAGAGGGCATCAGATATTTCTACAGGAATGCCGAAATCATCAACAATGGAAAAAGCTTCAAAACGACTATTCAAGATAAAAGCTTCACCGTTGATGAACAGTTGCTTTCCCTGGTGTTCCGTCTAGATATATTTGGAGGCTCTCCATCCTTCACCTTCGGGAAAGAAGAAAAAGAGAAGATTTGGGACATCACCTCAATCAATAAGAAGGAGAAGAATTACAGTGGCTCTATCTATCAGCAGAAAGGAGAATTTGCATTCTTGACGATACTTCTGACCAAAAACGTCATTGGTCATGCTCAAAATTTCTACACTCTCTCAACAGACAAAATGAAAATGATTTATGCCATTTGGTTTGAAGAGAGATTTGATTGGAACAAATTTGTACTCAATCAGTTGATAAAACAGATTTCTGATGAGAATGAGAGAATCAAAGAAAGTAAGGAAGCTGCTGGAGAATCATTCTTACTGAAAAAATGATTTACCTATCTAGTGCAAAGGATACTGGATCATTTCTCCATTTCTAAATCCACACCAACCGAAGTGAAACAGAAGTCAGTGTCCACTGGGACAAAGAAGATAAAAGTCACCAAAGAAGAAGAGTGGAGTAAAATTTCGGACTCCAGTTCAAGTGAGAATGTGAGATTGGACGACAGAACCCTGAGAAGACAGAAAAGAATGTTGAACAAGTTTCAGGCAAAGAAAACTGAAACTAAGGAAGTAATTGAGATTGAGGATGAAACTGATGAAACTGAAGAAAGCAAGTCTGATGAGTCTGAAGAAAGCATGTACAAAGAAACTGAAGAGTTCGTTGATGAATTTGAAGAAACTAAACACGAAGAAATTGGTGAAGAAGAATCTGAAGAAAGCGAGTGTGAAGAATCTGAAGGGAGTGAATTTCCCACTACCATGTATGGGGAATACACTGAAGAGAAAAGAGAAGCAGTGGAAGATGCGAATTCTGTCAGGCTGAATATGAGGAGGAACTGACAGTTCCTGATGTTCACTTTTACTATCCTGAGGTCAACATCTCATCCCAGGGTCATGAGGCATCCTCAAGCAAATCAGCATTTGGAGAATCTCTGGTTCAAGAAACTGAAGCTGAGAAACTGGAATATCTGAAAGATTTCATTGAATTCTTAATACAGAATCTACATGAGAAACTGTTCAACCTGCAATAACTAATTGGAAGGATACATTATTCAGGTTTGAACAAATACTCAAACATCATCACCCTACGTAAGTTATTTGAAGATTGCTTTCGCTTATCTTCAAACAAGGGGAAGATGAAACTGTAGGTGATGAAGCTGTAAGAGAAGATGCAGCTAAAGCTGAAGAGTTTTATGCCAGACAACTGATGGAAGATCAAGACAGACAAGTAGATGCTGATCTACTAACTACTCAAATTGATGAAGAAGCAATTGATGGTCTGTTTGAAGAGCTGATTGTAGAAGGAGATTTTAAAGACACAAGAACTGGGGATGATGAGGAAGCCGCAGTTAAAGCAGTGTTGAGTATCAGAAAGAAGCTTGTAATCTGTGTCAAATCTCTTGAAAAATTGGGAGATAAGGAGACACAAACAAAGGGGAAACTGAAAAGAAATCAGAAAATAAGGAGGTAAAAGAAAAACTTAATCTCATTTCAGAGCAAGAGGAAAAATTGATGGGAGAAGAACTCAAAGCAATTCTGATCAAGTTCAAAAACCAAGAGAATGAAGAAGGAAACAGATTGCTGAATGAGTATCTGGAAATCAAGCCGAGAGATGGTGAGTCACCAAGAAAGAAAAGAAAGAAGACTTTTGGAGACGAAGAGGAGCATTCTTTTTGGAGAAAAGTTAATGGCATTAGAAAATGAAAAGATGTAATCTAATTCAGTTTTTAACTCAGTCTGCTCTATTTTGTTTCTTGTGATAAACTTGGCTCTTCTATTTTGCTATCTTAAAATGTTTTGTTATGATTTCTTGCACTATTCTTTCATTATTGCTTTTAGGGAGGGTTATGATACATCATCAAAAAGGGGGAAATTGTTGGAAATATTATTTATGTTTTGATGATGATTCGTCACGAAATTAGACAAATCACTTACAACCCATGATGATGAAGTCGTAACTAACTGTTATAGTGCATAATAAAAGAAGAAGCAAGAAATGGTCTAGAAACAAATGTATAAGTTCTATCTAGAGTCTGAACCTTGTATAGGTTATTTCAGACAAGCATTGTAATAGAATAGGAACTAGGCGAACAGCTGAGTCACAACAAGAGAACTGAGTTATAGCAAGAAAAACTGAGTATGCACTTAAAGAACTGAGGGTTCAAACTCAGCTATGATAAAACTGAAGAACTGAGGGACACAGACTCAGTTGTTGAGGATTGAAGAACTGAGGTGGCAAACTCAGTTAGAAACTAATTAAGTCGTGATCATAAGTCAGGATTCAGGAAAGTCTGTGGTGACCTGAAACTGAGTTATAGATCATGTAAAACTGAATAATCTTAAGGACAAAGATTATCAGTTACCTGGAAAAGAAGAAACTGAACGGTGTACTCTGACTTAGTGAATTAAAGTCAGATGTTAAGTAAACAAGGTACTCGGTTTTGAAGAAGAGTAGAAAACTGAGTTAAGGCCTTGATTGAATTTAAACTATCAATACGACAAAAGATCGTACATATGAACGTTGGCTAAATGACAAGTGTAACGGCTACAAGAGTTAGTAACCGTCACATCACCCCTATAAATACACAAGAGAATCACTTGAAGAAAAGCAGGAGGAGGATCAAAAAAAGAGCTTTACAAGCATACATTCAAGATCCAAATCCAGATCCATAAAAAATCAGATCATATTTATTCAGACAAAAGGGAGCCAATGACATTGCCTTGAAAACTTCAAAGGAAGATCCAGTAACACATCAAGGGGGAATGAAGGCATCTTGGAGCTACAAATTCAGATCCAGAAGAATCAAACAGCTCACTGAATTAATCTTTGATTAATTCTAAACCTAACCTTTGTGAAAAAGGGTTGGCTGTGCATAGTTTGAAGAGAGCATTTCTACCTTTCTTCATATGGTGTTGCTACAGCAGTTGGTGCAGTCTGTGGACTGTGTATGTGAGTGGTGAGCTGGTGAAGGAGCAATTCTACCTCCGGAAGATCAGTGTGCAGAGTGAAGGGAGCAATCTCACCTTTCTTCATTTTGTGTAGACAGTGAAACTAGGGTGTCGTGAAGGACTGTCATAGTGCTAGGATTTTGTAATGGTTATCTCATTATTCTAGTGATACCTCCTACGCCACAGGAGAAGGGGAGACGTACGGGATTACACCACCCGGAACTTCCATAAACAAATCTTGTGTTGATTTACTTTATGCATCTATGTTTGTTTTAGTTATTGCATTAACTCTCAGCAAACACCAGACACTGAGTCAGCACTTAACTGATACATAGAAGGCCTAGTTTTCTATTTACACATCTATTGCACTAAAGGCTAGTTTTATCCGCTGCCAGTTAACGAGACTAAATATTAGTTAATAATAACTTATATTCTGTTAAGCTAACTGAACTCCGCACAAGTTAAAGGGACAGGAACTGAAGACCAGTTTAAGTTTCAGAGAAACTCAGTTCCTGGGACTTTTCCAGTTCAAGATTAGTTTTTGGTGACAAGTTTATTCACCTCCCCCCTCTAAACTTGTGTTAGCCTTTCCAAGGGACCAACAATTGGTATCGGAGCGGTTCTTTCACTCGAAAGAAGATCCAAGAATACCTTCTTGAACCAGTTGTTGAAGACCCCTCACTGTATCAGTTCACTTAGTTTCAATGTCTATATCCAGAACTAGAAGTTGGCTTACCCATCCCTTGATTAATTGCTTGCAAAATATATCAGATTTTCAGGATCAAATGATCGAAAGGTTCAGTGCGACAAATTTACATACAAATCCAGAACCTCAACTCAGTGATGATGTGGATACAAGCTTCAATGTTAATATTAACGAATCCAGAGGAGTTCATCACTAAGAGACCTCTCAAAAGAAGAAGGAAAGGAGTTGTTGCAAGTGGTTGTTGATATTGAAGATTCATCACAGCAACAAAAGAGTGTACATTAAAATCCTACAACTGCATCAAATCATCAAGGAAAGGTACATTCTTCAAATCAGTTATCATTTGCTGAACTCAGTCTGAAAAACTCTGATCTTGTCAATTTAACTGAAAAACTTACATTGGAACTAAAATTAAAAGATAAAGAACTTGACAAAGCAAAAGATTGGAATAAGTTTCTTGAAACTGAGGTGTCAAAACTAGCTGGAAGATTAATGTCCAGTAAATTTGACACAAGCAATGATAATCCCCCACCCCTACCTAGTCTTGAGACTTCAAAAAGTATAAAATCTAGAAATCAAGACACTGGAAGATATAGTGGTTTACACAAGGAAACTAAAAATGTTAAATCTAAAAGAATCCTTGTGAAATCAACTAAAATTGAGCGTAATGGTTTATCCAGAAAAGAGTTGAGAAAGTTTAATTCTCTCAAAGTAACAGTTCAGTAACTAACTCAATCGGACCCAAAAAGGTATGGGTACCAAAGAAAACTTAAACTATTTTGCAGGAAAAGTCGGTTCACTTTGCAAAATCCTCAGAAAACTGACTTCCATACAAAACTGAGACGGCAAAAGCTGATGAAGGACAAAACTGTCAAAGAAGTAAAGACTTTCCAACTACCATCTGACGTTTGGACTGACATGGCAAATCACTCAAAGCCACGTGTCAATCTGGGAGAAAAAGTAGATGTACATCCCTACATAATCTCTTTGATTGTGACACGACTCTCATTTTGAAAACAATTGCAAAATCTTGACAAAATCCTGCTCACTCAAAATCAAGCACTCAAGGATCCCTAACTCAAAACTCAATGGAGCAATACAACATTGACGATGGAATCACCACCAGCCTGGACAACTTCTGTCAAAAATTCTCAAACTCCACTCTCGCAATCCAAATTACAAAGAAGATCAAAAAGATTCGAGGATTGGAGAATTTGATTGATACAAAGGTCACTACTTTGTGTCCAGAGGGCATCAGAGATTTCTACAGGAATGCCGAAATCATCAACCATGGAAAAAGCTTCAAAACGACTATTCAAGATAAAAGCTTCACCGTTGATGAACAGTTGCTTTCCCTGGTGTTCCGTCTAGATATATTTGGAGGCTCTCCATCCTTCACCTTCGGGAAAGAAGAAAAAGAGAAGATTTGGGACATCACCTCAATCAATAAGAAGGAGAAGAATTACAGTGGCTCTATCTATCAGCAGAAAGGAGAATTTGCATTCTTGACGATACTTCTGACCAAAAACGTCATTGGTCATGCTCGAAATTTCTACACTCTCTCAACAGACAAAATGAAAATGATTTATGCCATTTGGTTTGAAGAGAGATTTGATTGGAACAAATTTGTACTCAATCAGTTGATAAAACAGATTTCTGATGAGAAGGAGAGAATCAAAGAAAGTAAGGAAGCTGCTGGAGAATCATTCTTACTGAAAAAGGGATTTACCTATCTAGTGCAAAGGATACTGGATCATTTCTCCATTTCTAAATCCACACCAACCGAAGTGAAACAGAAGTCAGTGTCCACTGGGACAAAGAAGATAAAAGTCACCAAAGAAGAAGAGTGGAGTAAAATTTCAGACTCCAGTTCAAGTGAGAATGTGAGATTGGACGACAGAACCCTGAGAAGACAGAAAAGAATGTTGAACAAGTTTCAGGCAAAGAAAACTGAAACTAAGGAAGTAATTGAGATTGAGGATGAAACTGATGAAACTGAAGAAAGCAAGTCTGATGAGTCTGAAGAAAGCATGTACAAAGAAACTGAAGAGTTCGTTGATGAATTTGAAGAAATTAAACACGAAGAAATTGGTGAAGAAGAATCTGAAGAAAGCGAGTGTGAAGAATCTGAAGAGAGTGAATTTCCCACTACCATGTATGGGGAATATACTGAAGAGAAAAGAGAAGCAGTGGAAGATGCGGAATTCGTCGAGTGAAATATGAGGAGGAACTGACAGTTCCTGATGTTCACTTTTACTATCCTGAGGTCAACATCTCATCCCAGGGTCATGAGGCATCCTCAAGCAAATCAGCATTTGGAGAATCTCTGGTTCAAGAAACTGAAGCTGAGAAACTGGAATATCTGAAAGATTTCATTGAATGCTTAATACAGAATCTACATGAGAAACTGTTCAACCTGCATGAACTAATTGGAAGGATACATTATTCAGGTTTGAACAAATACTCAAACATCATCACCCTACGTAAGTTATTTGAAGATTGCTTTCGCTTATCTTCAAACAAGGGGGAAGATGAAACTGTAGGTGATGAAGCTGTAAGAGAAGATGCAGCTAAAGCTGAAGAGTTTTATGCCAGAAAACTGATGGAAGATCAAGACAGACAAGTAGATGCTGATCTACTAACTACTCAAATTGATGAAGAAGCAATTGATGGTCTGTTTGAAGAGCTGATTGTAGAAGGAGATTTTAAAGACACAAGAACTGAGGATGATGAGGAAGCCGCAGTTAAAGCAGTGTTGAGTATCAGAAAGAAGCTTGTAATCTGTGTCAAATCTCTTGAAAAATTGGGAGATAAGGAGACACAAACAAAGGGGAAACTGAAAAGAAATCAGAAAATAAGGAGGTAAAAGAAAAACTTAATCTCATTTCAGAGCAAGAGGAAAAATTGATGGGAGAAGAACTCAAACCAATTCTGATCAAGTTCAAAAACCAAGAGAATGAAGAAGGAAACAGATTGATGAATGAGTATCTGGAAATCAAGCCGAGAGATGGTGAGTCAGCTGAAGAAAGAAAAGAAAGAAGACTTTTGGAGACGAAGAGGAGCATTCTTTTTGGAGAAAAGTTAATGGCATTAGAAAATGAAAAGATGTAATCTAATTCAGTTTTTAACTCAGTCTGCTCTATTTTGTTTCTTGTGATAAACTTGGCTCTTCTATTTTGCTACCTTAAAATGTTTTGTTATGATTTCTTGCACTATTCTTTCATTATTGCTTTTAGGGAGGGTTATGATACATCATCAAAAAGGGGGAAATTGTTGGAAATATTATTTATGTTTTGATGATGATTCGTCACGAAATTAGACAAATCACTTACAACCCATGATGATGAAGTCGTAACTAACAGTTATAGTGCATAATAAAAGAAGAAGCAAGAAATGGTCTAGAAACAAATGTATAAGTTCTATCTAGAGTCTGAACCTTGTATAGGTTATTTCAGACAAGCATTGTAATAGAATAGGAACTAGGCGAACAGCTGAGTCACAACAAGAGAACGAGTTATAGCAAGAAAAAGCGAGTATGCACTTAAAGAACTGAGGGTTCAAACTCAGCTATGATAAAACTGAAGAACTGAGGGACACAGACTCAGTTGTTGAGGATTGAAGAACTGAGGTGGCAAACTCAGTTAGAAGCTAATTAAGTCGTGATCATAAGTCAGGATTCAGGCAAGTCTGTGGTGACCTGAAGCTGAGTTATAGATCATGTAAAACTGAATAATCTTAAGGACAAAGATTATCAGTTACCTGGAAAAGAAGAAACTGAATGGTGTACTCTGACTTAGTGAATTAAAGTCAGATGTTAAGTAAACAAGGTACTCGGTTTTGAAGAAGAGTAGAAAACTGAGTTAAGGCCTTGATTGAATTTAAACTATCAATACGACAAAAGATCGTACATATGAACGTTGGCTAAATGACAAGTGTAACGGCTACAAGAGCTAGTAACCGTCACATCACCCCTATAAATACACAAGAGAATCACTTGAAGATGAGCAGGAGGAGGATTAGAAAAAGAGCTTTACAAGCATACATTCAAGATCCAAATCCAGATCCATAAAAAATCAGATCATATTTATTCAGACAAAGGGGAGCCAATGACATTGCCTTGAAAACTTCAAAGGAAGATCCAGTAACCCATCAAGGGGGAATGAAGGCATCTTGGAGCTACAAAGTCAGATCCAGAAGAATCAAACTGCTCACTGAATTAATCTTTGATTAATTCTAAACCTAACCTTTGTGAAAAAGGGTTGGTTTTGCATAGTTTGAAGAGAGCATTTCTACCTTTCTTCATACGGTGTTGCTACAGCAGTTGGTGCAGTCTGTGGACTGTGTATGTGAGTGGTGAGCTGGTGAAGGAGCAATTCTACCTCCGAAAGATCAGTGTGCAGAGTGAAGGGAGCAATCTCACCTTTCTTCATTTTGTGTAGACAGTGAAACTAAGGTGTCATGAAGGACTGTCATAGTGCTAGGATTTTGTAATGGATATCTCATTATTCTAGTGATACCTCCTACGCCACAGGAGAAGGGGAGACGTACGGGATTACACCACCCGGAACTTCCATAAACAAATCTTGTGTTGATTTACTTTATGCATCTATGTTTGTTTTAGTTATTGCATTAACTCTCAGCAAACACCAGACACTGAGTCAGCACTTAACTGATACATAGAAGGTCTAGTTTTCTATTTACACATATATTTCACTAAAGGCTAGTTTTATCCGCTGCCAGTTAACGAGACTAAATATAAGTTAATAATAACATATATTCAGTTAAGCTAACTGAACTCCGCACAAGTTAAAGGGACAAGAACTGAAGACCAGTTTAAGTTTCAGAGAAACTCAGTTCCTGGGACTTTTCCAGTTCAGGATTAGTTTTTGGTGACAAGTTTATTCACCCCCCCTCTAAACATGTGTTAGCCTTTCCAAGGGACCAACATAATGTTTTTCCTAGACTTTTTAGTCCCAAGTAGAAGCATTCTTCCTTCCTATCCAGAAGAGCTACTTTGCGAACCTCCTCGAAACCTTGAGCTTTCAGCCTCACACTCTTGGCCTTTCTTGCCAGTGCCTTAGGCTTCCTTTGTCGACTTCGAGATTTTTCCTTTTTACCCAGAGATTCCACTTTTTCTATTTTTGAACTTGAAACATCACTACATTGGGCAGATTCGTCTAGACTGACCACTCCACTTGGTGGATTGTTGTGGTTCTTTTCATCTTTTTCTCAAAACAGAACTTTAATTCTTGCTCTTTAGTTCCAACTTCCACTTGTTTCATTTGTTCTATCTCGGCGATCTTAACTTCTCCGGTATCCGAGCTAACACGGTACTGTCCTGGTCGGTTAGGGAGTGGCTCTAGGATCGTATAAGTTTTCACATCATTATCGACCCTAAGCGTTATGCCGTAGTTGTCGTAATCCAATATTGCCTGGCTGGTGGCTAAGAAGAGACGTCCTAGCAGAACATTTGCACTTGGATCATCCAGGATGTCCATGACTACAAAATCAGCTAGGAAGTCGAAACTTCCTATCTGAGCTTGCAGTTCTTTAGTGTGCCAGTGTGGATATCGATCTCACGATCGACAAAATGCATAGTGCGTGTCTCAGTCAACTCGACCTTGAATTTGGCATGCTTGCATAGAGAAAGAGGGAGAATGTTGCAACTAGAGCCAGTATCACACATTACCAGTCCTAAAGACACGCCATCAATTGGGACTTGGAGCCTAAATGTACCAGGGTCTCATAGTTTTTCTACCAAGTCTGAATCAGGATAATACTCTGAATCAGAAAACATAGTGTCCGGATCCTCCTCAGGATCGGAGTCTGTAGAGGATACATCTATTAGCTCGATAGGAAATGCACCTGATCTATAAGTCTTGTACTCCTTAAGGTTTGCTTCCCATTCTTCTTCTGCCCTGGTTGCTTCATTCCCTAGTTCTACCCTCTTTTTATTTGCTTGGTGTTGCTCGTATACCTTCGAACCTGGATACATCAAGATGGAAACTGCGTGTATAATTCTTCATGGCATTGTGCTAGGTGCCTTTTGAAACTCCTTCGATCTTTCCTAGTAACCGTCGAAAGTGTTCTGTATCCTGCACAACAAACTAAACAAAACACAAACACGGTTAGTAATTTCCCACCTCAGCTGAGTTTAGACCCAACTGTTGTGGACTTACTAACTAGTTATTACTGACATGAACAAAGAAAAACTGGTGTGGATCAAAATATGAGTGAGAGTTGCCGAGGCAGCGCCAGAGTATGCCGCAGCTTCGGTACTTGTTTCCTTTTTCTGATCGTAAAAAAGTGCAGGTTTAATACAGAACAGACTCTTAACTAAAAGACTAAACAACAAACGAATAATTATTATCCAGATTTAATGAATGTATTATCCACCTTGGCCATTGTCCCCGGCAACGGCGTGAAAAACATGATCCGCGTGTAAGCCACTAATACGCACGAAATGCTAGTACTAGGTCAATCACAGTATAGTAGATGCGAGTCAAGGTCGATCCAACGGAGACAATGCAACACGGATAATAGACACTAAGTCCAGACAAGAAGACAAATAATGGTCCTTGACCAACATAAATGCGGAAAAGGTAAATTGGTGTATCTCTCCTCTCCAATCTCCTAACTTGGTGCCATTGATCTTTATGCCTACTTTTCGTCATAATTTCCTAGATAAACCAGAATATTTTCTAATTTAGTTTTAGCTACAGGCACATTCTCAATCCTATCTACTTCCATTGACAGGACAACATACAATCTATGTGCAGTTAACCTCCTTCGTTGGTTGTATTAACTCACACGCAATAAGTATTAGAGATTTCCGGCACAAATCGAGAACCTCCCTAAGCAGCTATCGTGGATTAACTAGCATGTTCTTAGGGATCAATCAAGACATCGCCCAAACTAACAATTCACTAATAGTCCTTCAAGTTAATTTAAGAATACAATAAGAAGATTGTCCAGATCTAACCTATCGTTAATTAAACCCTGTCGATCAACGTAGCTGACTCCGAATCTTCATATTAGGGGGACCTAAGTTGTCGCGGCTGCGATATAGACCGTCGTAGGACCGGTGGTGGTGGTTTCTAATTCTAAAATCTACATCAGTCTGTTCTGATTACTCTAATTAATTATGATTCATTAAGACATACAGATCAATTACAACACGTTAATCTTACTAAATCTTCCATGATTAAAATACGAAGGAACGTTCAAGTCTTTATACCTCTGTTAATGCGGATCTTGCATGATCAACTCACGCTAGTTGATTGATTGGAGAGATAACCAAGCAACGCACTTTAAAATCTAATAATCACTTTTATTTCATAGAAGAAAATATTTGATAATAATATGAAGTATAGTATCTATGCATATATTACAATGAACTGACACAGCCTTTTTATAGACTGCAAAACCGACCTAGTTGATTTAACCTAACCGACTTAATCACAAATCACGGCTCCTTCTTTTCATGTCGTCCAAGCCGCCGCGACTGTGACTATGGTTTCCGTAGCCACGAGCTATTTTTTCTCTTATTCTGGCCCAACAGTCTTCGTCTTGACTTCTTCTGACTTTGGCCCAATGTCTTCTTCTTTAATCCGGATCCAGCTCTCTTTAGCCCATAATATGGTATCCCAAAAGTCACATAAAACAAGCCAAAATAGTACCAAATATAAGGATAAAATGTGAAGATGCAGAATTACTACCCAATGAACCAGTATTAGGCAATTGATATGTTTTTTACGACATATTCTGACTATCACTAATTAGTTGAGCACAATTCAGTGTAAATAAAGGTAAGATCTAGAGTACTATTTTCAGTGTGATCAGCTTCCCTGTAAGTGGATGGCTCAGATCCATCCACATCCTATACCACCTGAAGTGCATATCCAACCATGTCCACAAAACCATACCTTTTAGGAGGTCAAACATTGGTCCTTTTAGATCTCATGAGAGTGATACTATGCTGACCAACCTTAGTTGTTTGAGTATCAACTGACCCATGTTCAGCTGACTGGTTCGGATCCAACTTTGTTTTAGATGAATGTTGATTGTCCTAAACTAAATGTTGTTTTTAGTTGAATTGACGCAAAGCTCCACCGGTTTGTCAACTCGCTCAGATTCAGATTCGTCTCTTATTTCAAATTTAGTTGAGCTCCTCACAGATGAGCTGAACAAAGAAATTTCATCGAAGATCACACTCTTGCTGAGTTTAACACCATTCAATGTTGATGACCGATTTCTGTACCTCTACAAACACTCATTTCTTGGCTCTTGGCTCCAGCTTACCTTCACTCAAATGATAATAAACGGTGCTCCCAAAAACCCTCAGACCTGAGTAATTTGCTAGCTTACCTGAAAACATCTCAATAGGTGTTTTGAGATTGATCTGTGTGTGAGGGATGTTGTTGATTAAGTAGCAACCTGTGCTGACAGCATCTGTCCAAAATCTCCTTGAAAAACCAGAATTAGAGAGCATGCACCTAGCCCTCTCTAGAAGAGTTTGATTCATTCTTTCTTCCACACCATTATGCTAAGGGGTATCTCTGGCTTTGTGGTGCCTAGAAATACCCTTATTTTTACAGAACTTGTTGAAGTTGTTAAAATAAAAGAACACAACTAAATATAATGTGGAAATCTTATCATACAAAAATAATGAAATGAGTTCAATTACAATGCTGTTGTTCATGGGGTGTTTATAGAGTATACACCTCATGAATGAGTTAAAAATAAGATACAACAAAAAATACTTCAAAACAAAATAACTGCCTAACTAGCAAATCTGTTGATACTCAGTTGACTGTCGTATCTCACTGATACTCAGTCGTGCATCATGTCTGTTGACACTCAGATTCACATCCTCTGCATCAGCATTCCTTTATTTATATATTGTAACGCCCTCTCAATCTGAGAGTGATACATGAATTAGCTTGCACATCCTCTTGCATCAGCATTCCTTCATTCAATGGAAGTGGGTAAAAAGATCTTGGAAATGCACAATCTATCCAAAAAGTATGAAAATATTGGTGCATCCAAAGATTTGGTGAAGATGTCATCAATCTGCTCATTAGTGTTCAAACCAGGAGCTTAATGAGGTCATATTTGAATTTGTCTCTTAAAACATGACAACCAATCTCAATGTTTTTAGTTCTGTCATAGAAGACAAAGTTGTGAGAAATGGGCATCACACTGGCATTGTAAAGGAACAGAAGAGTAGGCATCTGTATAGAAATCTACAAATCTTGTAAAATGTAGACAAGCCATTGGATTTCACATATGGAATTTTCCATAGCCGTGTACTCAACCTCTGAAGAGATCCTTGCAATTGTTGTTTGCTTCTTGTATTTCCATGAAATATGAGCATTACCAAGAAACATCATATATCCTGAAACAGACTTCCCGGTTTTAGGGCATCTAGCCCAGTCACCATCAGTGAAGCCTTTCAAAACAAGGTTGTTCTCTGCTGGGAATAATATCCCTAGGAATGGATGGGCTTTCAAATATCTCAAGAGCCTATGAGTAGCCTTCATGTGGTTCTCAGTAGGTGTGTTTAAAAACCGACTCAACTCCTGAACAACAAAGGCTATGTCAGGTCTTTTGAAAGTGAGATAAATCAGCTTTCCATCCAATGTTCTATATGCAGTATCATCATCCAGTAAATCGGAATTTCCATGTTGTAAAGTTTGTTTGGGATTTATAGGTGTTTTGGTAAGTTTGCACCCTTAAACTCATACTCTTGTAAGATATTGAAATTGTACTTCCTTTGAGAAATGGAAATTCCTTCAGGTGTTCTGGCAGCCTCAATGCCCAAGAAATCTCTTAGTTCTCCAATGTCTTTGATTGTGAACTACTTGTGCAAATTTTCTTTGACCTGTTGAATCAAATAAAGATCAAGAATAGCTACTATTATGTCATCTACATAAACCAGTAATGCAATAAAAGATTTTCCTGGTCCTTTTGTAAGCAGACTGTGATCATTCTTGGACTGAACTAACCCTTGTTGTTGCAAGGACTCTGTCGGCTTACAATTCCATTGTCTTTGAGATTGTTTTAGGACATATAGAGACATGAAACTAGGAGGAAGTTGCTTGGTGAAGATGCAAGTTATTGGTTGATGTTGCTGTCATCAGAGTCCTAACTGTAATTATCTTCACAACTGGTGAAAATGTGTCTTGATAACCAATACCACATCTCCGATTATAACCCTTTGCATCTATTCTGGCCTTGTATCTCTCTATAGAGACATCATGATTATACATGAACTTATACACTCATTTACATCCAATGGGTTTCTTGCCAGGTGGCAGATCAACAATCTCCCAAGTGTGAGTGGTCTACAAATCCTCTTTCCACTCATCATGCTTGATTTCTTGGATGTATGTTTTCACTTCTGGAACTGAATAAATTGCACAGACATATATGGCATACTCTGCTGAGAGACTCTCAAGACTCGTTACTCCACTCCAAATTTCCACACATCATCATATTTAACCATTTTTGGCCCCGCTAGCTTCTTGCTTAGTTAGGGTATGTACTCTTTTATGAGCTTGATGACCAGAATTTTTATCTTTATCTTCATCATCATTCTTCTTTTAATTTCTCCCATCTTTGTAGCTTGATCATGCATCACCTTTCTTCATCGATTGATCTTCCCCTCACTTGTATCATCTTTGGTTTATGTGTCTATATACAAAGAGATGTTCAATCTGTAAAAAATGTCTTCTCCATAAGTTTTCTCATCAACTATAACAACTTCATCATTTTTCTCATTCAGATTATCATACCATTTTCTACTTCCTTCTTCCCCATTTCAACTTTCCCCCTGTTCACTACTTTCCCTCTTTCTATATTCCCCCATATGGCATCACCAATAGCATGATCATTGGCTTCAATAATCTAGAGGAGATCCGTTTTCACTTCGTCATGATTATTGATCATCTTGTCAATCTTTTCTTGAATCTGTGTCAGGTTTTCATCATAGAGCTTCATTTATGAAGGAACGAATACAACTTCTTCATGATTCTGAGATGTAGCTACATGTGGAGGAGTAATCAATTTCAGCAACTGATTTGTCTGTCTCTTGAGCATCAACTTTTCTTGCAAGATTGTCCAGCCTTGTGTTGAGATAATTTATTCCAACCATGAGTCTTTTATCAACATTGCCTTACGTCTCAACTCTTCAGTTGATTGTCACAATTAGTGTGGGTTTCATTGAATGCTTTGGAGAGCCTTCCATAAGTTACCATATAAATGAGAACTTTGCTTATATTAATACGAGGGTCCTCTGGCTATGTGCTTGATCAAATCTCTTCATCATTGCATCAGGTTGCTTTCAATAATGTTTCTGATTTGATCTTTGGTTAGATCAAAATAGATCAAATGTCTAACTGGTGCTTGTTTCAAAGTGGAGTCATCATTTTTCATATCTAAAGGTGTTGGATCTGTATGATGCTTCTCAGATGAGTCTTTTGATAAAATATCCTCTATTATATTTGGAGTAGCTGTTTTGAGATTGTGGAATGTATCTGTACTACAGCTACTTCTTCTTTTGCAGCTTGAGCAGAGGATTCGTCGATGTTAACCCTTTCAGGTATTAGATATGAAATATGATCTTTTGCATTTTCTGAAATCTAGTCAATGTGAATGGGGAGTTGATAGTCTACAGATTTTTCACTGATATCCTCTTTATTTGGTCAAAGCTCATGTGGCACATTCTGGACCATACAGTTTCATTGCCGAATGAAACTGTGTGGTCTAGAATATGCCACGCATGCTACTCCACATATGGGAACTTCCCATTGTTTTAAGTGGGTCCCAATTTGAAATTCAAAATAGCACAACTTCTCGGAATGTGTAACATAAGTAATGTCAGTATGCAGTAAATACGTGGTACAATTTGAATCAGTTGTGTTTTGTTAGAAATTATAAGATTTTCATTTATTGATTTTGTCTTTCAAACTTCTTCACGTCCGGTACACCTATGAGAAATATTACATCTGATTTCTCCATACATCTGATGGCTCTAATTGTATCTGATTTATGCTTCACATCTGACATTTCTAGAATAAAATCATTAAACATAGTGTTTGATCTGCCAAGTAATCTCGTCCATCCATTGGAAAGGTTAAAACCCACTGGTTTATTTTATTCGTCTGATCTTCATATATGAATGCATCATCAAAACTGGTCAAGCATTCACAACTCCACTCTTAGTTCTGAAAATCATTCATTGCATAGAGGTTAGTTCAAGATATCTACTAGTTATTTTTCTTTAGGAATGCTCAACTTTGACATCTCTTTTCTCAACATAATCTCTGATGAAATGATGGATCACTTCAACATGCTTCATACTTGAGTGCAACACTGGATTTTCAATAATATTAATTGCAATTGTGTTATCACACATAATTGGTGTGTTCTCTTTTTCTGTTTGATAATCTCTAATTTGTTGTCTTATCCATATAACTTATGCACAATGACTTCCTGCAGCAATATATTCAGCATCAGCTATTGAGGTAGAGATTGAGTTTTGATTCTTACTAAACCATGAAACAAGTCCGCCCCCAGCATTTGACATGTTCCTGTGGCGCTTTTCCTATCAACTTTACACCCAGCATAACTTGAATCTGAGTAAGAAATCAATTTGAAATTCCCCTCCAGTGGATATCTGATTGAGCTAAAATTTACCCCAACAAAAACAATTTATAAAGAATCCAAACAGTGGGCAAACTAACTCTCTAACCGGTAGTGTACCCGGTCGATTGCTTGAATAGCTACACGAGTACGAGGTCGAACCCAAGGGAAAAGTGTTTGTGAGTACCAAAGCGAACGAGTTACTTAGTCTAGGTGATCAATATTTTTAAAGTGCTTGTTTACTACAACGACACTTAAGTGATTTCTACTAACGAGTCTAAAGATAGAAAAGGAAGAAAGAAGATTAACTACTCAGTTTTTTTACATTATACTAAGGGACATAGCCGAACCATGATCAAAATAGCTAGTTTCAACCCTAAGGGTAGATAAAACCGGGAGTGTGCATTATAACAAAGAACTCTCGCATTCAATTTCACGGGTGCGTACTCCTAATTCCGGTGCTAAGGTCTGAACAACTCTCTCCTAACACCTTATGCCATGTTAACTACCCTTCCCTATAGATGATTCACTAGCAGGACATGTTATGCACTAGAGCCGCTTCAACGTTTAAAAGAGTAACCTCGCATTGGGCTCGGGCTTAACAACTAAGCCGAGTCTATGCCGTGATCTTAGAACCCCTTATCCCACGTCTTCCCGCAAAATACATATGTAAGGTTGATGTGTGTGATTACTAAATTGGGTGTACAATCCAATCTAGCGATGTTATAGCAAGTTCTAAGATGTGAAACAAGCAAGATTAAACAATAAAAAACACTACCCACTCCCAATTTCATCACCCAAAGGGTGATTTCACCAAATTTCACATGATTCGACTATGAAAAGGGATTAACTACTCATTACACTAGTTAAAACATAAAAGAAACAGTAAATTAAAGACATAATAAGTGAAAGAGAGAAGAAATATACCATTAATTTGAAGAAATTCGAGTTTGAGATCCAAAAGTACAAAATAGAGAACTAATTAAAAGATGGTGTCTTAGTGTTTAGAGTAGAAATTTGAGCTAGAAAATTGAATGATTAAGCTAAGATTATACTGATTTAAACTAAGAGAGTGTATTCTAAGCTATTACAAAATTCGAGCTAAAGGGGGTTAGGGTTTTGCTAAGAGAATGATTATTATCAAGAAATTGTTCAAGGGGGGTATTTATAGGTGGGGGAAAATCTGAAAATTACGGTCTTCAAGCGCGCGTTCAGGTGCTGTAAACCGGCGTTATACTTTGTCAAACGCGCATTTCGCATAAGGCAAATGCGCGTTTCGCTTAATTTCTGGGTAGGTCTTGCTTGTTCTTCATCTGAAACGCGCGTTTAGGGGAGTTTGGAACGTGCAATTGGAGGACTTGGAACGCGCGTTTAGGACAGTTTAAAACGCGCGTTTGGGGCAGGTGAACTCTGTTCAAAATATGTGTTCTTGAAACGCCGGTTGGGGGGGTTCAAACGCGCGTTCGAACCCCATTTGTTCCAAAACCTCTTCTTTTCTCCCTTTTTGATCACTCATATTGCCTCGATCATGCTTCTCACCATGAATCATTACCTTCCGGGTCCTCAAGACGCTAATACCCTACAACATCATGAACAACCAAAACCACCAAACAATTCCGGAGGGTAAAAGTGCTCGGGAATGGGGTTAATATCAACAGAAAAGGGGTAATAAGCAATCAAAGTGACGGATTTACTCCCCGTGCTACAAACTCACGATATCACCCCGAAAATGGTATAAACCATCCAAAAACACGCTAAAAGTGTGGTAAACAGAGGTAGACAATGCACCGGAATCACGTAAAGTTAACTCCCATCAACCAGCCCACACTTAGCCTTTGCTCGCCCTCGAGTAAACTAGGCGTTTTAAAACAAACCAAGGGATTCAACTTTGTGACGTATGTGCAATACTCACACTTTCGAGGTACTTGACAAGTAAGACAATGAATATGTACACCGCAATACAATATTATAAAGCAAATGGAGTGTGTGTGTGGTGCAAAGCTAGAACAAGTACCCAAATAGGTTATTGGGTTTGAATCCCAATCAACATGTCTACACTCAAATCTCATACCACCTAGCATCTCTGTTAAGGGTGATTTTATACGATTTATAAGGCTATATTCTATGTTAATTTCCCCCATATTTGTATAAGTTTGCATAAGAAACGAGTATTTAATGGAAATATTGAGCGAATGATATTTTAAAAGGGGTTGATCGCAAAATAGGTTGTTTTTGGTGTTTTAATTATGTTTTTATGATTATTTGGACATTATTACATTTTTGCGATGTTCTTATGTGTTATAGATACATGGTTGAGGTTCAAAATATGATCAAAAGTTGACTAAGTTCGAGCTAATTGATGATAAAAGAGATAAGGAAGGAATGGGATAGAGATAAAAGAGATAAAGATCAAGAAACCAAAATTCGATCATAATGGACGAACGTTCAGAACCTTGAACTGGCGTCCAGAGTGGACGGGCGTCTGCCAGAGTGAACGAGCGTCCAGAAGAGGAAAAGTGATTCAGAGAGTATGGACGCAGGAGTGGACGCTGGTGGACGAGCGTCTGATCATGACTCGGCCCGATTTGAAGTTCATATGAAGAGTGGACGGGCGTTCACCCATTCCAGACGGGCGTCCAGCCGCCGCCATGCTGAAACCGACCTATTTTTCTATATAAAGCAGCGTGTTTTCTCCACAAATATATCATATACTCGAACCCTAAAACCTAGGGGCGGCTAAGCTGCGTTTTTACTTAGTTTTTATGCTTTTAAATCTCTAGATTAGATCTTTCAATTTATGTATTTTATTCAAGCAATTCAAGTTTCAAAGAGGATGCTAAGAGGCTAGACCTCCATTGAACGAGCATTGTGAAGCCGTCTGATTCAACAATTCAGTTCCTTTCGTGATTACTTTGTGAGTTTTAATACAAGTTGTTTCTTTTATCATGTTATCAATTATTTATGCAATTCCATGTCGAAAGATGTTTGCTTGTTGATCGTTTGTTTGATGAAAATCATGTTAAACGTTAGGTCGCCATGATAAAAGAATAGTTATTTGATCTATATAACGAGAGTTAATAGGTTAGATCTCTAGATTAAAAAC
Organism: Gentiana straminea; assembly: GCA_036785695.1. NCBI lineage: Eukaryota > Viridiplantae > Streptophyta > Magnoliopsida > Gentianales > Gentianaceae > Gentiana > Gentiana straminea. The sequence goes on along the minus strand of JAVUPR010000444.1, from coordinate 7,117,802 downwards.
GTTAAAGTTTACGTCTTTGGTTAGAAGAAGCGTTAATCTTAGATCGAAAGATAGAGATTAATAGATGAACTATCTAAGGAATTAGGGTTCATACTTTAGATGAGATGAATCACAACTTGGTTAGAAATCACGAAGTAATCTGAATTGGAATTGAATGTTGATAAGATAGGTGGATCAATTGCTCGTTTGCTCGTTAGAACTTGATCAAATCCCTAAAACTTGAATTGTTTAGCTTAGTAGTCTTTTATTTGCATCTTAGTTTAGTTTAGTATTAAATTGGTTCGCAGCCCGTATCCTTCCTAGCTTTGGATTATATCCTCTGTCTAGTTTTATTTTCTGTTCTGTTTGGTCTTTATTCGCTGTTTAGATTAGTTTCGTGACATAGTTTAAGTTAGACAAAAGCTAGATTCACAATCGTTTAGTTCCCCATAAGATCGACCCGGCATTAACCACTATTACTACGATCCTTATACTTGAGGTTAACCGGATTATTACTTTTTTATTTTGTGTTGATAAAATCCATGACAAGTTTTTGGCGCCGTTGCCGGGGAACCGGACGGTTGTCTAGTTTTTGTTTTCTATTTTTCTGTTTGTTTTTCCTGTTTTATTTCGTTTTAAATTCCCGTTTTTAGTTGATAAACATTTAGGTAATCAGTTAATCAGGGTTTTAGCTTAGGGTTTAAGGTTCTCTTGTGATTAGTTCTTTTCTCATCTCTTCTTTTATTTGTTCTTTTCTGCAAATTTTTCTTGTCTGTTCTTGTTTTCCCGTTTCTAAACGGACGTCTGAAAATTGGCCGCCAGTTTACTGGAAAGTCTTCGTTCCTGAACCACTTTTATTCACTTAGACGAGCTTCCATAAGATTTGAACGCCCGTCCAAGTATTCTGTTTTTCAGACGAGCGTTTGGACCACTAAACGCCCGTCCGATCTCAATTTCATCCGGACGCCCGTCCAAACTCTTGGACGTCCGTCTGGTCCTGTTTCCTTTTCTTCTTTCCCCTTTCTTTCCTTCGGTTTTTAATTTTTAGTTTGGGCTTTCAATTTCTTAGTTTTTAGGCTTCGTTCCACTTGTTTTTGGTCCGGTTTATGCAAACCCGGAGTCAAAAGGGACCGTTATTATACACCCCTGACCCCGAGCGAACCGTAGTCCGTCCAAACAGGCGGATTTTCCGTTCTGCGGTTCTGGCAGACAGAGCCGAGCGAGATCTTGAAGATCAACTAGCAAGAGAAATCACTGATTTTGTGATAATGGCCGCTAATAATAGACGTACACTGGTAGACTACGCCATGCCAGGCGAAGTCAAAGTCAACCCGGCTATTGTTATTCCAGCCATTACTGCACAAACCTTTGAGTTAAAACCGGGACTTATTCGGATGATGCGGCATGCATCTATTTTTCATGGTTATCAATCGGAGAATCCGCATACCCACTTACATACATTCCTAGAGATATGCGGCACTACACGCATCCAAGGAGTAAGTGAGGATGCTATCAAGCCGAAACTTTTCCCATTTTCTTTGAAGGGAGAGGCTAAAGAGTGGTACACCTCTCTCCCTCGAATCTATCACCACCGGGCTGAACTTGAAAGAGAATTTCTAAGTCAATACTTTCCGCCTTCAAAGACGAATTTCAAAGTGTTTGAACGACATTTTCACATTCTATCGAAAGAAAATGAGTCGTTCTTTGAATGTTGGAAGAGATTCAAGTCTCTTTTCAGAAAATGTCCCCATCATGGCTTGCCACTGGAAAGGCAAGTCAATACATTCTTCAGTGGATTGACCGAGCTTACAAAAGGCATGGTCAATAGCTCTTCTGGTGGGGCATTTCTGAAGAAAACACCGGAAGAGGGATGGGCACTGTTTGAGGACATCGCAAAGTACAACTACGCCCCCTCTTTTCAGGCAATTCAAGCTCCTCCTCCTCCCAAGGTTGAGGAAGTCAATTTGCAAAGTTTGATCGCCATGCTGCAGAAGCAGATGGCACCATCTCCAATTCCAAACCCGATAAATCAAACTTCTTCTTTTCCACAGAACCCTCAAGTTCTGTACTGTGAAAATTGCTGTCAGACGGGCCATATGAATGGCCAGTGCCAATTTAATCCCCCTGCACCTTATCAAGTAAATGCTGTTCATGATTATGGGCAGTAAAATCAAGTCACATGTCAGAATTGTGATGAGGTGGGGCACACTTCTAAATTCTGTCCTATGAACGGACAGAATGCGGAAGTGAATGCATTCTATGGCCAGAACAATCAAAGGTTCAATCAGTTTCCTAGCCAGGACAATTTTCAAAACCAAGGGTTTAATCCATCTTCAAATTTCAATCCTAATTCGAATCAGAATTTCAATAGAAACCCTAGGTTTAATCAGAACCAAAACTTGAATTTTTCCAATCCTACGCAAAAATTCAATCAGAATTGGCCTTCCAATTCAAACTCTCAATTTCAAAGTCGACCCAGCCAGCCCTATTCTTCAAATTTCCAAAACTCTCAAAGCTCCTCCCAATCTAACAATCTTGAAGCCAAGTTGGAGGAGCAAAGTAGATCGATGAAGAATCTTGAAAGACAAATTGGGCAACTGGCTGAACAGTTAGCTTCTAGACCCCCGGGCGGCGCCCGCCACCGAGAAGAATCCAAAGGGTGGTCAAGTTGCTCAAGCCGACTTGAACAAAGGCCCATGTACTGACCTCGTGCCCTCAACTCAATACGGTAAAGAGGAGGCCAGTGCAATGAATCTGAGGAGCGGTACTCAAGTTAGTGGTCCTTCCCATCCGGGAAACCACTAGCCCCTCCTGCCATTGATAAGGCAGGAGGGGAAGCTGAGCACCTACACTCCCCTCAACTGCAAGTGAAAACTCAGGTGGCTGATCCCCTGAGAGGTGGAAAAGCTGGAGATCCTCAAGTGGCTAATCCCTCGAGGACTGAAAAAGCAAGCGAAAGTCAGGAGGCTGATCCCCTGACTACTAAGAAATTTGAAAAAGCTGTTCGTTGGAAGGATCTGGAAGACAGAGCTGTTAGTGCATCCTCAAAGAAGGTTTTCTCTGAGGATGACCTTAAGAAACTTCCATTTCCACCAAGAAAGAGCAACATTCCCTTGATTGAGGATAAGAAGTATGAAAAGGTGCTAAACCTTTTAAAAAATACTCAGGTGAATCTTCCATTATCAGATGTCTTGGTCGAGATGCCTAAGTATACAAAATTTATCAAGGATGTTGTGTCTTCGAAAAAGAAATTAGCGAGGCATGGAAAGGCAAATTGGCGAGGATTGTTCCATGATTAATTATGAAAACTTACCAATTAAAAGAGGTGACCCCGGTAAGTTCGTACTTACGATAGTAATGGGAGGTCTAGTTTTCCCTAATTCTTTGTGCGATCTAGGTGCCTCTATAAGCCTTATGCCAATGTCTGTATGCAAACAGATCGGTTTACAAAGCCTTCTAGAACCCACTACTATGAGTTTACAATTCACTGATAGATCTTCTAAGAAAGCTTCAGGGATCCTAAAAGACGTTTTGGTTCAGATTGATAGATTTACCTTTCCAGTCGATTGGTATGTTTTAGATATGGAGAAAGATGAAAACGTCCCCCTGATTCTTGGAAGACCTTTCTTATCTACAGCTAGAGCCCTCATCGATTGCGATGGTGGACAAGTGACTATCCGAGTTGGTGATCAAGAGGTGAGTTACAATGTCTTAAAGTCCATTCAAGTACCCTGTGGACCCCCAACCGGCTTTTCCATTGATTATATGACAGAGGATTTCATTGATTATATGGATAGACAAGTCATGGCTGTAGAAGCGGAATACGAGCGATTAATTGACAACCTAAATACTCATGGTGTGGTTAATCTAGATCAATTAGCAGCTGATTTTGAGGAAGAATTATTCGAAGGAGAAGCTTTGGCGGGGGACCACGAGTAAACTCGGCGATATTGAGTTGAAAAGTGGAGATCTCAAGTCTAGTTTAGAAGACCCCCCTGCAGATTTAGTGCTAAAGCCGTTGCCTAAACATCTCAAGTATGTGTTTTTGAGAGAAGGTGACAAGCTTCCACTGATAATATCTGCCAAGCTTTCTCGTTTAGAGGAAATGAAACTTATCAACGTCTTGAAGAAAAATGAAGAAGCCTTTGGTTGGCAGGTAGGAGATATCAGAGGGATATCTCCAGACATCTGTATGCATAAGATCAAGACAAATGAGGGTGCGAAGTGTATTAGACAGCCCCAGCGGAGGCTCAACCCTCATATGCAAGAAGTTGTTAAAAAGGAAATCATCAAACTTCTGGACATGGGAATCATTTATGCCATCGCGGATAGTGAATGGGTTTCCCCGACTCAAGTAGTTCCCTAGAAAGGTGGAATTATGATTGAGAAGAATGAGAAGGGAGAGGAAATTGCATTGAGACTTGTCGCTGGTTACAGAGTCTGCATCGATTATCGAAAGCTCAATGAGGTAACCATGAAAGATCACTTTCCCCTTCCATTCATTGACCAGATGCTCGAGCGTCTGGCGGGACACGCATTCTACTGCTTCCTAGATGGATATTCGGATACTTCCGGATACCCATTGATCCAAATTGACCAAGAAAAGACCACCTTCTCCTGCCCTTATGGTACATTCGCTTACAGGCGAATGCCATTCGGTCTCTGCAATGCCCCAGCTACATTTCAGCGATGTATGCTAGCTATCTTTGACGGTCTTGTAGAAAAGTGTATGGAGATTTTTATGGACGATTTTTCGGTTTTTGGTCAATCTTTTGATGATTGCCTTGACAATCTTGATCAAGTGTTATCCAGATGTGTGGAAAAGAACTTAGTACTTAATTGGGAAAAATGCCATTTCATGGTAGATGATGGAATAGTTCTTGGCCACAAGATCTCAGCCAAAGGTATAGAAGTTGACAGGGCAAAAGTGGAAGCTATCGAGAAGATGAGCTATCCTAAAAATGTGCGCGAAGTGAGAGGCTTTCTTGGACATGTCGGCTTTTACGAAAGGTTCATTCAAGACTTCTCCAAGATAGCCAAGCCCCCGTCCACTTTACTAAAGGAAGACGTTGAGTTTAATTTTGATGAGAGCTGCAAGCAAGCGTTTGAGGAGCTTAAGGATCGTTTAATATCTGCTCCAATTCTTATTTCGCCCGACTGGAACCTACCGTTTGAGCTTATGTGTGACGCATCGAACTATGCTGTTGGTCCTGTTCTAGGGCAAAAGATCAAGGGGAAGTTCCAGCCTATCTATTACGCCAGTCACACATTGAACCCCTCTCAAGTTAACTATACCACTACTGAAAAGGAGCTTTTGGCCGTAGTTTTTGCTATGGACAAGTTCCGTAGTTACTTGTTGGGAGCTCAAGTGATTGTGTGGACTGATCACGCTGCTTTGCGGTATCTGATGACTAAGAAAGAGGCTAAACCGCGCCTACTACGTTGGATACTGACCCTATAAGAGTTTGACGTTCAGATAAAGGACAAAAAGGACGTGAAAACGTAGTGGTCGATCACGTTTCTAGAATGTTAAACGAGGAAAAGAATGATCCGGATGATATAGATCTTTACTTTCCTCTAGAAAACATTATGTTGATAGACGGTTGTCCTCCCGATGTTCCATGGTATTCTTCCATTGTAAACTACCTTCATGCCCGTTATCTCGACCCGTAGATGTCTTATCGGAGAAGAAAAAGTTCTTCTCTCGATTTGAAATATTTCGTTTGGGATGAACCTTATCTTTTTAAGATCTCAAAGATGGTTTGCTTAAGATGTGTTCCCGAGTCCGAGCAACGGGATATTATTGAGCGAGGCTGCACGGTGGACCCACCGGAGGTCACTTTGGTCCGTGGAAAACCGTTGCTAAGATCTTCCAATCCGGTTTCTATTGGCCTACGATCTTTAAGGACACGTGAAGCTTTCGTAAAGCTTGTGATAGGTGCCAAAGGACCGGTACTCTGACAAGGCGTTTTGACATGCCTTTGAAACCCATTCTCGAATGTGAAGTCTTTGATGTATGGGGTATCGATTTTATGGGACCATTCCCATCATCTTGCGGTAACAAATACATCTTAGTCTCGCGCGTAGACTATGTGTCTAAATGGGTGGAGGCTCAAGCCACTCCTCACAATGATCATAAGACGGTAATGAAATTTCTAAAAAGAATATCTTCGTGAGGTTTGGATGTCCACGTGCCTTGATCGGTGATGAAGGGACACATTTCGCAACCGACCCCTAGAGAAAGTACTTGAAAAGTATGGTGTTCGTCATAAACCGGCACACCATATCATCCGATGACTAGTGGTCGAGTTGAAACAAGCAACCGAGCATCAAGAAAATCCTGGAGAAAACGGTAAACAACATAGAAAGGATCGGAGTTTGAAATTGGATGATGTACTTTGGGCTTACGAATCGCTTTATAAAACCCCTATGGGGACATCTCCATATCAAATGGTCTACGGGAAACCATGTCATCTCGCCCGTCGAGTTAGAGCATAGAGCTTATTGGGCTACAAAGTTTCGAACTTTGATTCCCAATCTTGTGGAAAACATCGACTACGGCGGCTTACGAGCTAGACGAATTCGGACTCCGGGCTTACGAAAGTGCCAAGATTAGTAAGGATAAGATGAAGCTACTCCACGATGCTAAGATTAAGAAGAGAGAGTTTCGAGTCGGAGAACAAGTTCTTCTTTACAATTCTAGGTTACATTTGTTTCCTGGGAAGTTGAGGACACGTTGGTCCGGTCCCTTTGAAATTCTCCAAATTATTCCTGGAGGCGTTCTAGAACTACGAGGTTATGGTGACCAGCCGTTTCGAGTGAACGGACAGAGGTGCAAAAACTACATTGGTGAGCCTAAAGACAAGCCTTTGACCGTTCGATTTCTCGATATCCTAGGATGTGGTGCTACAACAGTCGAAGAAATCGGCGAGTTTTCACCCGACCTTTTCTCTGAGGATGACGGTGATGGTCAATCTGAAGATGTTCTAGCTGGTAGTTGGGATATGGCAGAATATTGGAAGGAGCGTCAACAAGAATGTCATCAGAAGCTTCAGAAGACGAAGAAGTCGACCATGGGGAAGTTTAAACGTGTCTGGAAAGCTATAAAGAATTTAACCCCATGTGTTAGGTGCTGTTTCTGTGGCCACACTACTGATCAGAGCTTACACGAGGTAGTGGCTGGCAGAAAAGTCAAATGGCATGATCCAGGATAGACTTCAACAGTGTCGAGCTAACGACATTAACCAAAAGCGCTACTAGGAGGCATCCTAGATATCCCTTATTATATTAGTTAAATTCTGTTTAGACTATTAGTGTTATATTTATTTAAGTTTTAGTTTAATTAAGTTTTAGTTAACTAAGTTTTTCTGTTTATATCTGTCAGTTAGTTTGCTTTTTAGATATGGATTATGGAGTTCTTCCGGAGGAGTTCCCCATCATTAGTCGGATCCCACTGATTACAGTAGGTGATGGACCAGGAGGCACTATAGTCTTGCACGTAGATTTTGAGCTTAGTACCCGTACGAAGACCATCACCTATGTTCTCATTGTCCCCCGCTGTTCGGGAGGTAGTGATTTCACTACTGATGAGCTCCAGGAAGCTATAGAACGTCCATATACGGTCCTAAATGACCCTATGCTGACAGATCTAGCGCTGGTACTACAGACTTCACATTATAGAGGTTTAGAGGTGGCTGGAGATGATTGGGGCATACAAGACGACTATGATTTCCCTCCTGCTATTGATATGCTTCGCCGTCTCATCCGTTTGGTGGATTGGGACGAGATTTATGCAGACTAGCATTAGTTAGGTTGTTTCGTCGAGCAAACGATGTAAAACAAGAGCGCTTGGTGGGAGGCAACCCACTGTTTTCTGTTTGTTTTAGCGTATCTTCTAGTGATTTTATGTTGTTCGTTGATTTTTATTTGTATGTTTGAAATTTTAATTTAAGTTTAATAAGACAATGCAAGTTCAAATTTAAATTGTATGGATTTTGAAATTTTTCTCTATGGACGCCCGTCCAGTGCCCTGGACGCCCGTCCGCCATGCACACTTTTGGACGAGCGTCCAAAATTCTTGGACGCCCGTCTGATATATCTCCTTCAACGCTGTATGTGATTTGGCCATCTAGACGAGCGTCTGTTTTTATGGACGCCCGTCCAGTTCATATGCTTTCCGGCTGGACGCCCGTCCATTCTCATGGACGCCCGTCCAGACCTGCATCTATATACACCCCCTGCTTCCATTCTTTATTCGAATCGGAAAATTCAAATTGAAAAACCCGACTTTTTGCCTCCCTTTGCTCGAAAATCCTCATCTCTACACCAAATTGGGCGATTCAAAGCCCTATGAACAGCTCTCAATCCCCTCTTTTTGGTTTTTCAAATGAAATCCACCACCATACAACCGTTGTTTCGAATCAGTAATCTAGAGTGTGCGGTTGTCTTTTGGAAAAATCCAATCTTTGGTCTCGTTGGTTCACGTTTGGGACTTCTAATCAGCATAATCATCATCCTTTCAACGTCCTTGGTAAGATTTTATAAGCTTTTCATGGATTAATTCACATTTTTCCCGAGTTTGATTTTCGAGTCGACTTTTTTTGCATACACTTGTCTTATTTGTTTTCTTCTCCGTATTTTGTTTATTTTTCTTTCTTGGTTGATGATATGGGATGGTTATGGATGATTTTGATGGGTTGCATTGTGGTTTTGATATTGGTTTGGTGGTGCGTTGTTTGGGGAATCCCGTTTGGACGATAAACGGGTGGTTGTGTTTGAATTTGGGTTTGGGATTGTTGTTTGGTTAGTTTTAGGTTAAGATGGTGCATAAACAGGTTCAGAAGAGGCATGGTAAAGGGGTAGCTAAGGAACCCGCCAAGAAGAAGAAGGGTGTGGACCCCACTTTAGTCAATCCCAATCAAGGAATTCGTATTGGTGAGCGTCAGAACCCTCCTAGAGGTCAAACTAGAGTTCCTTTGCAAGATGAACCTGAATCTGGATCTGAAACTGATGATGAGCCGTTAGTGAGGATGCAAACTAGGGCGGCGGAAGCTCGGGGTGAGCAAGAAAATGAGCCTGAGGGAGATGAGCCGGTTCGACAGAGAGTGAGCCCAGCTATCCCTATTCCTTTTGCTCGTCGATTCATCAATCCTAAGGCGATGGAGGTCTATAATAAGCATTATCTGACTCGAACGATGTTGATAGAGAGAGCCATTTTAGACGCGAAGGTGGACCCCGCATTTGTGCAGCTGTTAAAGGATAAGAAGTGGGAAGCACTGATGACAACCCCTAGGACTCCAGTCAATGCTACACTCGTTCGTGAGTTCTATGCAAATTGTTCGGAGACGGATTTGAGAACTGGGATGGTCACTGTTCGAGGGGTTAAGGTGCCGTTTACACCAGCGGTTATCAATGGGAAGTACGGTTTGGGTCCTTTTGAGGGGTTGGACTACAAGGAGGCGATAAAGGCCAAACGAGATGCCGGTGAGGATCCGTTGGAGGAGTTACGGTTGTTGGTGTGCCCCGAGGTGCCTTGGACACTAAGACCGGGTGGAGATAGGAAGGAATTGATCACTACGAGTTGGACGGAAGATTGGAAGGTCCAATGTCGGTTTATTCAGAACCGGTTGTTACCTAAGAACAACCTGACTCACTTCCACATTGGTGACCTTGGGATGCTATATGCCTTGAACTTCAAGCTCAATGTTGATGTAGGGCAAGCGATTTTCGATGAGATTTCTATGAATCAGAAGGTATACACATGATGCTTGATATGTCCACATTTGATACACGGTCTCTGTCAAGATGCTCAAGTTCCCGATTACAAGACCGATCACAAACCGAAGAATCCTAGGTTCTTGCAGAGGGAGAAAGAGAAATCTTCGGGTCGACCGAGACCGAGGCCGAGATAGCACGTGAGCCTGGTTCGTCTTCGGCACCACCTCCGGTTCCACCCTTGTCTAGTTTATCTCCCTCGGTCCGAGAGGGCTCGGTACGATGGCCAACGGCCTACGAGATTGGATGAGGATATCCGGAGACACGAAAGAACATGATGTACGTGCTAAAGTGCATTGTGGAGGGCAAAAAACCGAGGGATATGCAGATTTTCACGGAGAGTGATACGGAGTTCCTCTTTTCCGATGCGATCGAGCATGTTATTGCCGATGTACTTGAGGCGGAGAAAGAGCTTCGATGAGGAGGTCGCGGAGGAGAGACCCATCGGGACTCGGTTACGCAGCCGGCTCCTTCATCGACGACGTCTACGGCTGCTGTGCCCTCCACTGATCCCACCACTGCTGCTGATTCTGCTGTTCCTCCGGCTGATGATACCCCGGCACCGGGGCAGTCTTGATTTCCTTTGTCTATTTTTCGATTTGCACTAGCTCTGGTGGTTGTATATTTCTGCTACTTTTTACTTATATGGTTCATTGTAATTTTTGATGTTGCTACTGTTTATTCTCTCGATGGATCATGTAAGCCATAAGGCACCCGTACTTTCATTTCGACTTGGTTTCTCCTTTTTGGTTGTATTGGATGCTTTATCTCTTGTTGATTTTGCTCTATCTTTTCATTTTGGTATAACTACCCGTTTTCCCCGAGATAGTTCCGTGTTTGTCGAGTCGTGCAGGTACGTTTTTGGCGGTTTTGACGCGCTACATTGTACGGTTGCGAGTTTTAAGTGTCACTCTGTACGGTCCGGCCTGACCGACGTTTGAGATCAGCTAAGTCTTTTATCTTTTCTTTCGTTCTGCACAACATGGGGACATGTTGTCGTTTAAGTGTGGGGGAGGGGAATGGTCGACTATGTATCTATAATCATTTGTTCAATACGTATTGTTTCTATGAAAATGAGCTAAATGCGAAATTTTTCGTAATTTTTCGACACTTTTGTTTTTGTTTTGTCCCGAGTAGGCAATTCGATTCAATGTTCGTTATTTTTATAGTCATTTAAGCTATATATCATATGTTTGATAAGTTAGTTGTTTCACCTGAGATCGATTTTCACGAGCCATAGTAAATGATGAGCTATTTATAAAGTTATACCCCTTTTGGACGAGTGATTTTTGATTTTCTTATAAGTCATGTACTTAGTGCTACGTATATATCTTGAGATTTATGATAGTTTGTATTTAGTTCCGAGTATGACATACTGTGAATATCTAGAAGTTTGAATGTGATAAGTAAAGCGTAATTGATGTCAAAATGAAAAAGTTGAATTAATAGTGAAATAATTGGGTGTGTCGAAAGCCAGCCGATGATTTGGGTGCGATAGGGCATTATCTCGAAATGTCCTATACCACTATGATGACTAAAAGCTCACGACAGTCAGAAGAAGCTGCCTTATAATTGGAGTAAGGTAGGGGATTATCTCGAAATGTCCTATTCTGCTATGACAGGGAAATAGCTCATTCTGATGTGTGTTTATAAGTGAACAAGTTAAATCAACTAAGAATTGTTATGAAATGAATAAATGACTAAGTTATCGTCTATCTTATCCCCAGTAGAAACTGACAGATATGTTGTAGGGATTATCCTCTGAGTATTTCAGAAAGGCCCTAGATATATTCGATCATCTTCTTCGGGGTATATCACGTTTGTAGGGTACATCTTATGAGTGTCATTTATTGCTAGTCTACGAGGGGGTATTAGCTAGTTTTGCGTTGATTTTCTCAAGTTTGGATTTAGTGGAAGTTTTCTATGGCTTTGCACACACACAGTGGTGAACTTCTGATTTATTGGATCTATGTTATATTGTCTAAGATGTCTATCTTTTCTCGAGCCTTATTTTCGTTTTGTTTTGCTCGGGACGAGCAAAAGCTAAGTGTGGGGGAGTTGTTAAGGGTGATTTTATACGATTTATAAGGCTATATTCTATGTTAATTTCCCCCATATTTGTATAAGTTTGCATAAGAAACGAGTATTTAATGGAAATATTGAGCGAATGATATTTTAAAAGGGGTTGATCGCAAAATAGGTTGTTTTTGGTGTTTTAATTATGTTTTTATGATTATTTGGACATTATTACATTTTTGCGATGTTCTTATGTGTTATAGATACATGGTTGAGGTTCAAAAGATGATGAAAAGTTTACTAAGTTCGAGCTAATTGGTGATAAAAGAGATAAGGAAGGAATGGGATAGAGATAAAAGAGATAAAGATCAAGAAACCAAAATTCGATCATAATGGACGAACGTTCAGAACCTTGAACTGGCGTCCAGAGTGGACGGGCGTCTGCCAGAGTGAACGAGCGTCCAGAAGAGGAAAAGTGATTCAGAGAGTTTGGACGCAGGAGTGGACGCTGGTGGACGAGCGTCTGATCATGACTCGGCCCGATTTGAAGTTCATATGAAGAGTGGACGGGCGTTCACCCATTCCAGACGGGCGTCCAGCCGCCGCCATGCTGAAACCGAGTTTTCTATATAAAGCAGCGTGTTTTCTCCACAAATATATCATATACTCGAACCCTAAAACCTAAGGGCGGCTAAGCTGCGTTTTTACTTAGTTTTTACTCAAATTTTATGCTTTTAAATCTCTAGATTAGATCTTTCAATTTATGTATTTTATTCAAGCAATTCAAGTTTCAAAGAGGATGCTAAGAGGCTAGACCTCCATTGAACGAGCATTGTGAAGCCGTCTGATTCAACAATTCAGTTCCTTTCGTGATTACTTTGTGAGTTTTAATACAAGTTGTTTCTTTTATCATGTTATCAATTATTTATGCAATTCCATGTCGAAAGATGTTTGCTTGTTGATCGTTTGTTTGATGAAAATCATGTTAAACGTTAGGTCGCCATGATAAAAGAATAGTTATTTGATCTATATAACGAGAGTTAATAGGTTAGATCTCTAGATTAAAAACGTTAAAGTTTACATCTTTGGTTAGAAGAAGCGTTAATCTTAGATCGAAAGATAGAGATTAATATATGAACTATCTAAGGAATTAGGGTTCATACTTTAGATGAGATGAATCACAACTTGGTTAGAAATCACGAAGTAATCTGAATTGGAATTGAATGTTGATAAGATAGGTGGATCAATTGCTCGTTTGCTTGTTAGAACTTGATCAAATCCCTAAAACTTGAATTGTTTAGGTTAGTAGTCTTTTATTTGCATCTTAGTTTAGTTTAGTATTAAATTGGTTCGCAGCCCGTATCCTTCCTAGCTTAGGATTATAGTCTCTGTCTAGTTTTATTTTCTGTTCTGTTTGGTCTTTATTCGCTGTTTAGATTAGTTTCGTGACATAGTTTAAGTTAGACAAAAGCTAGATTCACAATCGTTTAGTTCCCCGTAAGATCGACCCGGCATTAACCACTATTACTACGATCCTTATACTTGAGGTTAACCGGATTATTACTTGTTTATTTTGTGTTGATAAAATCCGTGACAATCTCCACTAATCAAGGCCACAAAGGATAGATACGATCAAGTAGTGCTTTAATGTTATAACGTTAGGTTAAGGTATTGGGGTTAACCGAAAAGGATATTTAGGAACTGGAGAAAAAGAAGTACGAGTGAACCTAATCAACAACTGTACCACTTCATCTCTACCATACAAACCATCCAAACTCCTCTTTTATTACTTTAAGCACTTGGGAACTGTAGGATACTAACATACCCGAACTCATTGCCAAACTCAAATATGTTTCAAGCGTCATGAGGCGAGATCAAATACATTAGCACCTATCTAACTATCCCAACTCTAACATCATATAAAACGCTTATAAGATCATCACTTTGATTCCAACCTTTTATTTCTATATACTTTGAGCTTTTATTGCAACTCAGAAATAATTTTTTTTAAGAGAGAAGAGACCTCTTTTGTGCTTTTGGGCCAACCCAGTACAAAAATTACCAACATAACCTCCACTCCGCCTTATAGCTCCCCCAAAACAAGAAGAACACTAACCCAACATCGATATCACAAAACCTACCATCCCACACTTGTCTTAGCAAGTGTGTCTCATCAAAAGACTAGATCCACTCGTAAGGTGATCAAAGGGAACATGACCAAACATAAGGCTTAGGGTTAGGGTTTTTTCACTGCGTAACAAAACGGCTATAAAACGAATGGTGGTCAGACCATTCTATCAAGGCTGAGAGGGACTAAGAGGGTCATATGTTGGGATTAGGCTTATTTGGCTCTGGTCGGGTCAAAGAAGCGCCATGAACTGTCATCCCGTATCCTACCTAAGCAACCTTTCTATTTCGCCTCGAATACTAGAAATATGAGTGAGTGTAGCAACCAAATTGTGTATAGGTGTAGCTTAACGTGTATAATAAGCCTCCATTTCCAATATAAGACTGAATCAAAATGGACACGTTCAAAATCCCGCTAAAACAAGTACCACTCAAATGTGAGCATTACAGGCACCCACGGTGTTGAAAACCCTTGAAATTTTTTAAAAATTGCCCAAAAATCGACTCGAAACCGGTCAAATACTGAGTTTCAACACATATATGGTATAATGCAACTCAAAACATCGGAAACGGCTAAGTCCACCACCCCACACTTTCAAATTACCACTGTCCTTAGTGTGTGCGAAAAAAGGTGTAAAAGACTTAGCTGTTTTAGAACCTAGCAGAAAGGCGCACTAGAAATCTCGTCACATCTTCTTTCAATGTCCATCTCGAGCACCTAGAGCCCTGTAGACAGAAAACAAAGCAAACAAATGCACGGGAAAAGTCCACGTGCAAAAGGATAGCAATAGGTACGAGTTATAAAGGTAGAAGCCATGCCACAATTATCAACCATACTAGACGGGAATCGCACTGGATGTAAAGCTAATCAAAAGAAACACAGAGCATCCACGCATAAAATAAGGCCACAGAGGCTCACATAAAAACATCCCCGTCTACGTACAAGAGCCAGAACCAAAAGGAAATTCTCACCCCAACTTCTCTTTTAAGACAAAACTCTCCCCTCTTGCACCCAAAGACCCCTCCAAACACATTATTACTACCAAAAAGGTGGATTGCCTCCCCCAAGCTTTTTTTTTGTGTCGTTGGCTCGACGGGATGACTTATACAGTGCCAATTTTTTCAAAGTTATACTATTGGCACAGACGAGAAAAGGTAGTAGTGCTTTGTTTAACGTCGTTAGCATCGACTTAATGGTACCTAACAGACTCATACCACAAAAGACTCAAAACAACGACCCAAACCACAAAGCATCACAAAGCACCCTAACACATAGCATATCAAATATAAGTATATTCATGAGAGACACCGCGAGGGGGTAATAAAGGTATGGAGTTAACACATAGGGTACCTCTTCTAGCTCATGAAGTTACCTCTTGCCAAACACTCAATATTTTCTTTTCTGGTTCCCACTCCGGTTTCTCTTTAAGGTGCCCTTTGCTTGAGTTATTCTTTATCAGCAGACTGCTGATCCAAGTCTACTGAAGATGAAGTCTACTGAAGATGAAGGCTACTGATCTATACGTTACAAGACAGTCAAACTTAAATGACAGTCAACAGTAAATAGATATAATTCCTATCCATAATAACCGCAGTTACACGATTGGACGGTTACAACTCTTATGAAATAAATTAGTGGGACATGTGGCGGAATCTCATTCATTCCAAATTTAATCATGGTCATTGCTACAGTACGTGTACAGGACTTTATCTGACAGTTTCAACCACCTGCCTTTATATATTCAGATATATACACAGAGACTTTACTTACAACTTTCAGATCGATATTTCTCTGAAAATACACTGTGTGAACACAGATTTGAAAGCTTTCTTCCTCATGTTTTTCATCTCTAATGGCGGACAAGGATGATATTCACATTGGAACGAGCCAAATTGTCAGAGGGTTTGTTGTTGATGCTAATAAAACTGAATTGGCTATCAATATTGGTCGTAGAATTTGAAGATGTGAAGGATTGGAAGATGTCCTAAATCTCAGATTCGAAAGAATATCTTATAAGAATGTTGTAAACTTCTGGAGAAACATTATGATAAGAGATAATAGAGAGGCATTTACTACCACAGTAAATGGCCAA
Source organism: Gentiana straminea (assembly GCA_036785695.1). Classification (NCBI taxonomy): domain Eukaryota; kingdom Viridiplantae; phylum Streptophyta; class Magnoliopsida; order Gentianales; family Gentianaceae; genus Gentiana; species Gentiana straminea. The sequence goes on along the minus strand of JAVUPR010000444.1, from coordinate 7,101,813 downwards.
GAGATTGAAGTTTCCTCAGACCTGCTGAGGGAAGCATTTGGTTTTGGACCTGAAAATAATGCTCCAACCAATCCTGAAGAAATGGGGCTGTCAAGATTGGATTTTGTTGATAGAATAAAGACCAATGATGCTCTAAAATCATCTCTGTGAATCAATTTGAAGCATATTGGGATGGAGTATAATCTGATGGGCAAGATTATAGCAAAGAATATCTTGGGATTCAGTGGAAGCTTTGACACATTGTTAGGACCCATGAGAAGAGATTAGTCTTTTCCCAAAAGTATTAAATAATGACCCAACATATTCGGACATCCCGATAAAAACCATGAAGTTATAGGTACATCGAAACCCTCTAAATGAGACAAACTACACCACTAGGGTAGGGAGAAATTATCACCCAACAAAAAAAAATTCGGATCGATGGAATCCTTTTAAGTCTAATTTGCTTAGCAAACACAACAATTAAATCAAGGTGAAGTTAAAGACATAAGCATGATAATGAATCTAGGTGGTGGTTAAAGACAACAACATATCAATTTGAAATTAGGCGGCAGTTAAAGATGGAAGAAATCCAGCACCTTTGTGGACCGCGCTACATGACAGGGTGCGGAATTGAGCTAGGGTCAGGAGAGGACGCAGGATCCTGGATAAGAAGATGCGATAATTTTAAAGATTTTTTATGATCTGAAAAATGTATAGTAGTGTTTTTTTTTGTCCCTTTGAATTCCATAATCTGCGCAACTCTTCTTCTTTGTAGTTGTTGCAGTACGCTTATGAAGGCTTGTATAACTTCAGCACCATCTTCTTGTATTCTGTAATCGAAAAAGTTGCACACCAAAAAACAGATCAAAATCCAGGTTTAAACACACATTTGAGTCAAACAAAATGAAGTCATAATCTATTCATTTCAAACAGAATACCTTCTTGATTCTCCCATAGCAGTGCAACTTATGCGTTCAAAGGCAAACTTGTATTCGGTTCTAAACGAAACACAACAATGAAATCAGACACAAAGTATTTGATTTGATAAATAATAAGAAAATAAGGAATACAGAGAAGTAATACTGATAGCATTCATATACCTGATCAACCCAGTCCCAAATAAAACCACCTTGAAGACCAAATGTGTTGTCAATTGCTTCCCAGTGCTTGTGAAGATTCTCATTGCTGTTACCCATTGAATGCGAATACCTAACACCCTCCTCCGGCCAATCCTCAAGTGTTTCAACCCCTTCACATCTCTTAAAAAGAAACCCATTTTCGTCAACCCGACCCGACCACATGACTATCCTGCTTGAGAGCATCCGGAGCCTGCAAATCGAGCTTCCGGCGGGTGATCTGAGGCTAGAAAAGGATTCCACCGTCAAATGGGGTATATTCGTTGAAATTGGAGATCCCTTGCAATTTGTTTTTCCTCTGAATCACAACCTGTTTTGGTTCCGTATTGATTGAAAGAAAAACGCCGTGAGAGAATAGAGGTATATTCGTCCGATATAATTTATTTGTCCTTAATACAACTGAAAAATTGAAACAGAATTAACACTTAATTAAGAAAAAAAAAAGTAGACTAAAAACTAATTTTTCATTTTTTTGTTGGGAGGAAAATACTTGTAATTGTTAAAATTGAGATCGTATGACCAAAATTGCTAAAAGTTATAAGCCCAATTCTGATCCATCTCTTCTGAAAATTTTGCAAACCCCCTCCGGTTTAGAATCTAAAACCCTAATTGTTAGTTCCTCTATTGGCTGCCATTGTACAAGCGCCTACCAACTTCCAACTCCATACTGATTTCGAGGTATGCTGTTTATGAATTCACCTTTCATTGTTGTATAACAATCCTTAGTACATTTAACTGTAAAGTTCACACCTTTATGCTTAATTTACTGATTTTGGTGTTTTAATTGTGATTTTATGTTTAATTGGACATTATTACATTTTGCGATATTTTTGTGTGTTATAGATGCACAAATGCGAGCTCAAGAGGTGATTCAACGAAGATCAAGTTTGAATTATATGATGAGAAAGAGATAAGGATGGAATTGGCTAGAAGAAAAGAGATAGAGTTGAAGATTTCGAATTTGGATCCAAATTTGGATCGGCGTCAAGTCCCGTCCGGGTTGGACGGGCGTCCATCAAAGCAAACGAGCGTCCAGGAGAAGAAATTTGATACAGAGAGTTTGGACGCTGAGTGGACGGGCGTCTGAAGCAAATCCAGATCCATCTGGACGGGCGTTCACAAGTTTGGACGGGCGTCCTTCGGCCGACTTAGCAGCGCCGCCTTTGTTTTCTATATATACAGCGCGTTTTCTCTACATTAAACATACCATATACTCATTATTCGAAACCCTAAACCTAGGGGCGGCTTTAGGCTGCGTTTTTACTTCTTTTATTCCAATTTTTATGCTCTAAATTCTAGACTAAAAGTAGGCAGTTTTATGTTAGTTTTTTCTGCAATTTCGAGTTTCCAGAGGATGTTGAGAGGCTAAGCTTCATCAAACGAGCATTGTGAAGCCATCCAACACGTTTTGATTCCATTTCTGCGATTATATTGTGAGTTTTATCTAAAGTTGTTTCCTTTATCATTGTTTATATTGTTTAATTGCAATTGTATCAAAAGACTTGCATGTTATGATTGTTTTGTGTTGATGAAAATCTCTATAAACCTTGGATCACCATGATAAGGAATAGTTGTTTAATCTATCATAACGAGAGTTAATAGGTTAGATTGCTAGGTTAAAGTTTACAACTTTGCTTCGTAAAATCGTTAATCTTAGATCGAAAGATATAGATTAATAGGTGAATTACCTAAGAAATTAGGGTTCATGCTTTAGACGAGGTGAAATCACAACTTGGTTAGAAAACGCAATATAATCGAGATAGGAATTGATACTTGTTAGGATAGGTGGATCAATCGCTCGTTTGCTCGTTAAAACTTGAATTTAATCCCTTGAAACTTGAATTGTCTAGATTAGTTACTTTTATTTCATATTAGTTTAAGTTTAATAGTTCGCAACCCGTATCTTTTCTGGCTTTAGATCATATCTTCTGTCCAGTTTTACGTTTTAGTTAAGTTTGTTTTCAGTTTCGTTTAGTTTTATCCGCTGTTTAGATTAGTTTTTCGTGACATAATTTAGTTAGACAAAAACTAGGGTTAACAACCGCCAGTTCCCCGTAAGATCGACCCGGTACCAACCTCTATACTACGATCCTTATACTTTTGGGAAACCGGATTTATAAATTTTATTACTTGTTTGTTTTGTTAGATAAAATCCGTGACAAGTTTTTGGCGCTATTGCCGGGGAACCGGACGGTTGCCTAGTTTTTTTTTTCGTTTTTCTTGTTTATATTTCGTTTTAATTCCTGTATTTAGTTGATAATCGTTTAGGTTATTAAGATATTAGGGTTTTAAGTTTAGGGTTTAAGGTTCTTCTTTCACTTGTGATTAGTTTTCTTCTCTTCTACCTTTCTGCCTCTGTTCTTCTCTCTGCTTTTCCTTATCCCCCCTTTCTTTTCTACAAGTTTTCTGCTTCTGTTCTAGTTTTCCCACTACCAAACGGGCGTCTGGGATCTTGGACGCCCGTCCGCTAGAAAATTTTCAATCCTGTGTCGTTTTTACTCACTTAGACGAGCGTCCATTAAACCTTTGGATGCCCGTTCAAGTTTTCTGAAGACCGGACGAGCGTTTGGGCATCCGAATGCCCGTCCAGTCCAAAAGTTGGGCAGACGTCTGTCCAAACCTTTGGACGCCCGTCTGTTTCATCTTTTCCCTTAATAATCCTATTTCCTTTTCTTCCTTTCCTTTCTTTTCTTTTTTTAGGCTTTTAATTTCTTAGTCTTTAGGTTGCTTTCACTTGTTTTTGGTCCGGTTTATGCAAACTCGGAGTCAAAAGAGACCATTACTATACACCCCTGACCCCGAGCGAACTGTAGTCCGGCCAAACATGTGGATTTTCCGTTCTGCGGTTCTGGCTGACAGAGCTGAGCAAGATCTTGAGGATCAGCTAGCCAAGGAAATCACTGATTTTGTAATAATGGCTGCTAATGATAGACGTACGTTGGCAGACTACGCCATGCCTGGCGCAGTCATAGTCAACCCGGCTATTGTCATTCCAGCCATCACTGCACAGACCTTCGACCTAAGGCCTGGCCTCATTCAGATGATGCGGCATGCATCAATCTTTCATGGGTTTCAGTCGGAAAACCCACACACTCACTTGCATACATTCTTGGAGATATGCGGCACCACATGCATCCAAGGAGTAAGTGAGGATGCCATCAAACTGAAACTTTTTCCATTTTCTCTAAAGGGATAAGCGAAGGAGTGGTATACTTCTCTCCCCTCTGAATCAATTACCACTTGGGCTGAACTCGAAAAGGAGTTCTTGAGTCAATACTTCCCACCTTCAAAAACAGCCCAGTGCACTACAACATTTTTAGCTTTTTATGGCACAAAATAAATGTCGGGAAATAGCAAATAAGCGCCGTATAAAGAATTCCCGGCATTTTAAACGGCGGTTATTTAAGTGTCGTCAATAGTGGTGTCGGCAATGTTTGCAGCACTTTATAGTTCCGCCGGAATGTTTTTACGGCGATTACATGGCACATAGTAAAAGTGACGTATTGTTTATTTGTGGCACTTGGCTGGAACTTTTCTAATGTGTCGGTTATTTTTTATGGCAGTTCCTTCATCAGTTGACAGATGTGACGGAAACAACTTCGTGACATTTTTACGACGCTTGTATTGATTGCCACATGTTATTTGTGGCAAATTCGCTGACACATGTTTGTGGCACTATACCGGCATTTTTTTCATTTGATGTAGTTTGTTTAATGGTAATTTACCACACTTATTTTATTTGTCGTGAATCTTATGAAAATTGTATGGCACATAATAAAAATGTCGGTTTTGTTTTAGTTGTAATTTTGCGCTACGTAATATGTTTTAGAGATCTTACGTACTTAATAAAAATAACTAAGTACTATATTAAAATAACTGAATTGTTTGTATTTTTTATGGAGATTATTAATCCATAAATGCATCAGGTTTATAACTTTCAAACCAAAGAATTCATCAATCCAACCGTCAAGAAGCATATTTGCACCTGGTATCAACTATCAACCATATATATTAGTAATCCACATATGAACAAAGCCATAAAAGGAAATAAAGTTATTCAAAATATTGAACATATAGTTGAAGTGGAAACAAGTGAAAACTAAACAGTAAAAAACAATTAATTGTTATCCAACAACAAGTTGTACTTATCCATAAAAATGAAAAAGATGTTTAAATGCTCTTATTTAATGCTTTTTTTTTTCTCAAAGACAAAACTATTTTCCTCCGGTTGAAGAACAAGCTTCAAATCCCAGTAACATGAACATATCCTGCACAAAGTAAATTGAATAATATGAAAAGTTGTATAATTGATTAGAAAACTATAGTAAGATCGATATGCATGTATATTTTACCTTTCATTCGCAACCCTTATGTTTCTTTTTCCTCTTCGCTACTCTATCTTGCATCCATGGAGCTAATTGTTGTGTCCAATGTCAAACTAATGGTATCCATTGATTGTGCTCTACTATGTTAGGGTAATTACTTGCTAAGAAAGTCTTGTCGATTGTCGTGCTTATGTGGTGTGAAATAAATATCAATCACAACGGCCTTCCAATCTCTCCATAGTTTACCAACCCGGCCTCTGCAAAAGAGGGTTTTTTTTTTCCGTGTATTTGGATGGTAAATGTGTCTTTCCCTGATAGAACAACAATCAATATCATTTGAATTCTCCCAAACATATAAGATGTCTAATGTTCAAAAAATAATGAAGGATATATATCAATTCAACGAAAAGCCGCAATGAATCAATTTTTCATACTAATAATAGTATATGTGAGATTATCACCTTAATAAACAAAAGAAAATATCAAAGCATATGAGTTAAGCAATCAACTTGAGTTTAATCGATATCCAAAGTATTATTTGAGCACGTGCTATCATACGTTTTAACACTTGAGCATTCAAAATGCACAATGAATAAAGAATACAATACGACATCAATGCCAAATAGTCGAAATTGTTCAGTGCAATTGCATCGAGGTTAATTTAACTAGAAATTAGACTACCGAGATGTTAAAATCTACTGAAAAGAAAATCCAGATCTCTAATTGATTTTATATGTACATGAATAGTAACTATATACACAATTATCAACCACTTCAGAAAATACACAAATGTCATGATACAACACAATTGCAACAATCTTCAAAACAAATCGGAGTTATTAATGATACGTGAACAACCGTTGTGTCACAACGAGTGACACAACATTTTTCTAGCACCGTTACATCAAAATCAATTTAGACTCCATTTGATCAACAATGCATATGACCGTTGTATCACTTATTATGACACAACGGTTGTGCACATACCATTACTCAACAAATTAAAACATTGTTAAACTACCAAAGTACACAGAACACAAGATAATTAATCACCTTTCAATCGCTTTATCAATAAATATTCATTTATTTTAACTAAGATAACTTATGGTAACCATTTTAGAGAAAGGAAGCTTTTGTTCAAAATAAATAAATAATAGTAATACAAAAACCATTTGAGCCAACTCCCTCAACAGATCAATTCACCCATTGTGTGTTGATCATAGACTTTTAGTACCTTGAGGTTTCCAAGACAAAGTTTGAACATTCACAAGCAAATGATTCAACTTGCATACCTAATTAATATATATATTGATAAATGTGAAAGATACACTTCGGGCAATATTAATTAAGTTCGAATATAACTCTAGTAGTACTATATTGACTTAAAATTTTGTTTTGAGGAGTGATGGCAAACAACCTATGTCAGATCAAACAGATCATCTTAGAGATTTTGATTAAATACGAAAAATTACATAAAATGTGCTTAGTTTAGAAAAAAAAACAGAAAAACCAAGAAATAAAAAGAACTAAAGATAATACACAGAGTATTTTTGATACGCTAAATTAGGAGATAGCATACATAGGAAAATATTCTCGCAGTGTGCCTAAGTCTTCCAAAAGAGCATCATCACTGCTTAATAGACTATCATCAAGAATGTGGAAAAAGTTGGCAACACAAGTTCTCTGTTTCTTGTAATTTATTTATTTATTTAAATTTTTTTTTTTGTAAACGTAAGAAAATAAAACTTAAATTACTACTCCCCAACCCAATTTTGATCATTTATCGATTCAAACGAGATATAATATTGCCGGATACAGAAAAAAAAAAGTACCATCTAGATGCAACACTAGATGTGAAAAAAAAAAAGCCAACAATTCTTCAATTTCTTTATGAATTCAACTAATTTAAAAGGCAAAAATCTAATTCAGTTGATCCACTTCATATATTTGTGAAATCAATATGAACCAAAAGAACTTACCTTGATGGAGATAAAATACAATTCAACCTATTCAAATTGATGTGAGCCCTCACGGTTTTAGTTATCCTTTGAGGCAACCCCATCCTCACCCTCGGGCGAATTTAGTTTTCCTTTGAGAAGCAACCAGAAGTGATTAGGTTTGGCAGTTGCAGGAGTGAAATAGAACGCACTCTGTATTATCGTGGAAATTTTTTAGTTTTTTGAATCGTGAAACTTGTATTTGTGAATTGTGGAAGTTTAATGACGATAACATCAGAAAATTTGTATTTATCTTGAAGAATTCGAATTTTTTTATATCATCTCTGAGGAGTTTAATTGTTAATGGGTACTTTTCTCTCAAAAATTCTCAAATCGTGGCGGGAATTTAAAAAAAAAATTTATGGTGGGAAAAATCACGCCAATTATATATGTGATAGCTAGGCTGCTTGCAATTTTTTTTAATAATACCCTTCAAACTATAGCCAAAATAATAATAATAATAATAATAATAATAATAATAATAATAATAATAATAATAATAATAATAATAATAATAATAATAATAATAATAATATACACTTCATGCAAATTTATTTTTTTATGAAGAGAGAAAAAATGCAATCACTGTGATGGAGATAGGTATTCAATGATGTATACCAACTTCATGCAATTTTTAATCAGCATGTTTTTGCGTAATTATTAAATTTTTTTTTTTCATTTTTGCTTAAAACCCTGGTATCCGTGATCAACTGATACGACTAATTCGAAGTTCGGCCTGGGTCGGAAGTCCAAAAAAAATATACAAAAAAATTTACACTTCAAGTATTTTTAATTAGCATGTTTTTACGTTTTTTCGTTTTTTTTTTTTTTTGCTTAACCCATTTACTGTGATTATGGTTGATCGGGCTTGATCGATCGTCAATTTGATGTTCAACTAACACATCTACAGTGTTTCTGGTTGATCAAGCTTGATCGACCATCAATTTAAGGTTCAGTTAACCTGATTACATCGTTGAGGGTTGTCGACTTTGATTGATCATCAATTTGATGTTTGTTTAAACCATTATAGTTTAAAAGGGCTGAACCATGAATTTGTGGTTCATTTAACCCAATTGGAGTGTTTGTCGTTGACCAGGATTGATCGGTTGTCAATTTGACATGCACTTAACCCAATTACAATGTTTGTGTTTGATCAAGCTTGATCAATCGTCAATTTGATGTTCAGTTAACTTGACCAAGGTGTCTCTTGTCTATCAGGGTTTAATTAAAGTTCACTTTGAAGTTCAGCTAACCCATTTACTAAGATTAAAGTTGATGGGGCTTAATCGAATGTCAATTTAAGGTTTCGGTTAACTCAATTACGGTATTTATGGTTGATCGTAAATGGATTGACCATCAATTTGATGTTCACGTAAAACCATTCTAGTGTTTGGGTTGATTGAACATCAATTCAAGGTTTACTTAACATGATTACAGTGTTTTGGTTGATCAAGTTATATTGAATTTGAGGTTTAGTTAACTAGATTATGATGTTTAGGATTGATAGGCTTGATTGATTGTTACTTTGATGTTCACTTAACTCGTTTATAGTGTTTGGGATGGATCAGGCTTGATCTAACATCTATTTAAGGTTTTCTTAACCCCCATTACACTACTTTTGGTTGCTCGAGTTTGATCGATCGTCAATTTATGGTTCATTTTACCTAATTACAGTGTTGAGGTTGGTCGGGCTTAATCGACCGTCGGTTTTATGTCCAGTGAACACATTATAGTGTTTATGATTGATCGAGATTTGAAAGAACATCATTTGAGGCTTGGTTAGTTAAATTTGATCGTTTATGGTTGATCAAGCTTGATCGATTGTTAGTTTGACTTCGATTGACCCGAGTTATAGTGTTTGTGGTTGATCATGATTGATCGACAATCAATTGACTCAATTCGATGTTCGCTAACCCGATTAGAGTGTCTTTGGTTGATCGGCCTTAATCAAAGTACAAATTGAAGTTCAGATAATTAAATTACATTGATTAAGCTTGATCTGGCTTGTTTGATCGTCAATTTGAGGTTTGGTTAAGCCAATTACAGTATTTATGGTTGACCAAGCTTGATCAACCGTCAAATTTTAGGTTCAATTAACCCGATTAAGGTGTTTATGGTGGATCATGCTTAATTGAAGTTCAAATTGAAGTTCGACTAACCTAATAAGGTTCTCAATTCGATTGACTCTCACTTTGAGGCTGATTGACTCTCAATTTGAGGTTCAATTAATCCTATTGTGGTGTTTATGGTTGACCATGCTTGATCGATCTACCCTCGATTTGATGTTCACGTCAACCCGATTAAGGTGTTAAGGGTTTATCAGGCTTGATCGACAATCAATTTAAAGTTCTGCTAACCAAAATATAGTGTTTGGGTCGATCGTGTTTGATTCACCGTCAATACGAGGTTTAGTTAACCCGATTAGAATGTTTAGGGTTGATATTCATTCATCGATTGTAAATTTAATGTCTTAACTCGATTACAGTGTTTGATGTTAATCAGCTAATCCAATTAAAGTCTGTACTCGAATATATTTAATCGGAACAATATATATTACTCCCTCTGTTTTTCTTAACTCTCACTTGAAGAAAAAATAATTGACAATTTTCATCCAAAAAATGACTAACCTTAAACTAAAAGGTGACCAGGTTCATCCAAAAAATTACAGTTTTTTTCTTCTTCTAATGTGACAGTTAAAAAAAACGGAGGGAGTAAAAAGAGTCGAAGGGGCTAAGCGGGATTAATGATTTATTCTAGTGATGATTTAATACTAAATAAAAAGATATAAAAATTAAATATGATACAATTGTCGTTTATTATGGTTGTATACATCAAATTGATATTAACTTACGTTATTATACTATTTACTGATGTGTATAAGTGATATACCATCAATTTGCCGAGTAAAAGAAACCCATAAATTTGACGTTTTTTAGTCATAATCCTATTTATTAATATATGTGATTGAACATGGCAGTCGAAATTTATTATAGTATAAGTATAAATGCATTAATAAAGTTTTTTTTTTTGTTGAGGAAATTAATAACGTTTATAATAATTAGTTTACTATTTAACAAAAAGAAATTAGTTTACTATTTTTTATTTATACCATATATATATATATATATATATATATATATATAGATAGATATGCGCGTATTCAAAATATCTGTAACTTTTCTCAAAACAAAAAATATATCTGTAACTTTTTGCTTTTTTTTTTTTATTGTTATCACTCCAAAAAAAATTAATAATAATAATAATAACTTTTCTTTGTTTGAAAATATTTTTAACTAAACATAACAAAATCGTAATATATACTTTATATAACTGTACATCGCATGGTATATAGACAATTATTGTAGCGACATGGGAGTATAGCGATCGAGACTTGGTCATGTATTTTCTCCAACAAGATTCAATTACGGTAGTATTGACAATTGTAAATACTTATTCATTTAAAAAAAACGCTGTTAAAAAAAAGGTACCAATTCATTAATATTTTCTTTTCCCCTTCAACATTTTTAAACATCCATATATTTTGATATGGATCTCCACACGTGATGAAAATTTCATCAATTTTTTTTTTTCGTGTTTTTTGTTTTGAGACTTGGGTTCGAAATAATTATGCTGTTTTTCGTGAGATTCACTATTGAAATTAATCTAATGAATCTTGAAAAACAATTAATTTCGACAGTTAATTTCGACAGTAAATTTTCGGAAATTGCGTCGGAACGTGGTGGATGTAGTATCGAAATAAAGAGCACGAAAAAAAAGAATAAAAATTGGTGATTTTTTTTTTTTTTTGGAGTTAGAGATTGAGAGATGTAAATGTGTTAAAATACTGGATGAAAGAAAGCGCCAATGTGGCATTGGCTAAGTAATCACCGTGGCCACTTAACTCGGAGTATTTGAGTTGGAGTCCCAGTGGGGATAGAAAGTATGTGCGCGTATATTTCGTTTCGGGAAAAAAAAATAACGGATGAAAGAGAAAGTGCGTTAGATTTTTGCTTTAATTCCCTCATGCTATTACAAATTTTATTTTATTTTTTTGAAAATAATTTTGTCCATTAAGCAAAAGTTTTGAAAGCATGTATTATTACTTTAATTTAAGACTTTTTTTTTTGTTCATCTCCGTACTTCTATAATATATAGTATATATGTTTGTTGGAGTGTGTGTGTGGGGAGGGGGGTAATTTGATCTTTTTATGCGAGAATGTATAAAGATGTACTATGTCTTTTATATTTATCACATTATATAAAAGCATCATAACTAGTGTTGTTTTTTAGGCATAAAAGTGGCAATTTGAAAAGTGTCGTGCATTTGAAGACATATCTTCAAAATGCTAAGATATTGTCACAAAATTTTCGGACATAATCACGATATCTCGGAAAATTGACGTATATTATACGGCATAATAACATTAAACCACCACAAAAAATGCCACACATTTGTGACATAAACAATAAGTGCCGGTTAATTGTCGGCAATTAGCGTCATAAAATAATATGTGGTGAAGATGTCGTACTTTTGTGGCAATTAGTAACTTACGCCGGTAAATTTACGACAATTATCAAAATGTCGCAAAGAAAGTGTTGCAAAAGGCCTATTTTGTTGTAGTGGTGTTTGAACGAGATTTTCACTTTCTACCAGAAAGAGAATGAATCCTTCTTCGATTGTTGGAAAAGATTCAAATCTCTGCTTAGAAAGTGACCCCACCATGGCTTGCCACTGCAAAGGCAAGTCAACACATTCTTTAGTGGATTGACCAAGCTTACAAAAGGCATGGTCAATAGTTCATCTGGTGGGGCGTTTCTGAAGAAAACACCTAATGAGGGATGGGCACTGTTTGAGGACATTGCAAAGTACACTTACGCCCCCTTTTATCAAGCAATTCAAGCACCTCCTCCTCCTCCTAAGGTAAAGGAGGTAAACATGCAAAGTTTGATCGCCATGCTGCAGAAGCAGATGGCAGCATCTCAGGTTTCAAATCCGATAAATCAAACTTCTTCTTTTCCACAGAACCCTCAGGTTCTGTACTGCGAAAACTGCTGTCAGACTGGACATATGAATGACCAGTGTCAATTTAATCCCCCTGCACCTTATCAAGTGAATGTTGTTCATGATTATGGACAGTATAATCAAGTCACATGTCAAAATTGTGACAAGGTGGGGCACACATCTAAATTCTGTCCTAGGAACGGCCAGAATGCGGAAGTAAATGCGTTCTATGGCCAGAACAATCAAAGGTCTAATCAAGTTTCTGGCCAGAATAATTTCCAAAACCTCGGGTTTAATCAATCTTCTAGTTTCAATCCTAATTCGAATTTTAATTCGAATCAGAATTTCAATAGAAACCCTGGTTTTAATCAGAACCAAAACTCAAAATTTTCCAATCCAACTCAAAGATTCAATCAGAATTTGCCTTCCAATTCAAATTCTCAATTTCAAAGTCGGCCCAGCCAGCCCTATTTCCAAAACTCTCAAGGCCCCTCCCAATCTAAAAATCTTGAAGCTAAATTGGAGGAGCAAAATAAAAGTATCCAACTGCTGATGACTACAAATAAGAACCTTGAGAGGCAAATCGGGCAACTGGCTGAACAGTTAGTTTCTAGACCCCCAGGGCAGCTGCCCAGTTTCATCGAGAAAAACCCCAAGGGCGGTCAAGTTCCTCAGACCGATTTGAACAAAGGCCCATGTACTGACCTCGTGCCTTCAATTCCATACGGTAGAGAGGAGGCCAGTGCAATGAACCTCAGAAGTGGTACTCAAGTTAGTGGTCCTTCCGACCAGGGAAACCACTAGCCCCTCCTGCCATTGATAAGGCAGGAGGGGAAGCTGAGCACCTACACTCCCCTTGGCCGAAAGAGAATACTCAGGTGGCTGATCCCCTGAGAGGTGAAAAAACTGGAAGTCCTCAGGTGGCTGATCCCCTGAGGAGTGAAGATTCAAGTGTGAGTCAGGAGGCTGATCCCCTGACTAATAAAAAGATTGAAAAAGCTGTTCGGTGGAAGGATCTGGAAGACAAAGCTGTCAATGCATCTTCAAAGAAAGTCTTTTCTGAGAATGATCTGAAAAAGCTTCCATTTCCACCAAGAAAGAGCAACATCCCTTTAAGTGAAGATAAGAAGTATGAAAAGGTGCTAAATCTCTTGAAAAATACTCAGGTAAATCTTCCATTATCCGAGGTCTTGGTTGAAATGCCTAAGTATACAAAATTTATCAAGGATGTCGTTTCTTCGAAAAGGAAGTTGTCAGACATGGAGAGGCTGATTGGTGAGGATTGTTCAATGATCAACTATGAAGACTTACCAACCAAGAGAGGTGACCCTAGAAAGTTCGTGCTTACAGTGTTAATGGGAGGCCTGGTCTTCCCTAACTCCTTGTGTGACCTGGGTGCATCTATAAGCCTCATGCCATTGTCTGTATGCAAACAGCTGGGTTTAATTGATCTTCTAGAACCCACTACCATGAATCTGCAATTCGCTGATAGATCTTCTAAGAAAGCAGCGGGAATCCTGAAAGACGTGCTAGTTCAAATTGATAGATTTACCTTTCCCGTCGACTGGTACGTCTTAGACATTGAAAAGGATGAAAATGTTCCCCTGATTCTTGGAAGACCTTTTCTGTCTACAGCTAGAGCCCTCATTGACTGCGATGGTGGGTGAGTGACGATACGAGTTGGTGATCAAGAGGTGAGCTATAATGTTTCCAGATCCATTCAAGTACCTTCTGGTCCTCCAACCGGTTTTTCCATTGAAGATACGTCAGATGACTTTAATGACAGCATGGAAAGGCAAGTCATGGCTGTTGCAACTGAATATGAGCGATTGGTTGACAATTTGAATAATCATGGTGTGGTGAGTCTAGAGTAGTTGGAAGCTGAATTTAAGGATGAGCTGTTGGAGGGAGAAGCTTTGGCAGTGGGACCACTAAGTAAACTCAGCGATGTTGAGTTGCAAAGTTGAGAGCTCAAATCTAGTTGAGAAGACCCCCCTGCAGATTTAGTGTTGAAGCCGTTGCCTAAACATCTTAAGTATGTGTTTCTAAGAAAAGGTGACAAGCTTCCTTTGATTATATCTGCCAAGTTGTCTCGTTTAGAGGAAATGATATTGATCAACGTCTTGAAGAAGAATGAAAAAGCCTTTGGATGGCAAGTAGGAGATATCAGAGGGATATCTCCGGACATCTGTATGCACAAGATCAAGACTTCTGGACATGGGAATCATTTATGCCATCGCGGATAGTGAATGGGTTTCCCCTACTCAGGTAGTTCCCAAGAAAGGAGGAATTACTATTGAGAAGAATGAGAAGGGAGAAGAAATAGTATTGAGGCTCGTTACTGGTTATAGAGTCTGTATCGACTATAGAAAGCTCAATGAGGTCACAATGAAAGATCATTTCCCCCTTCCATTCATTGACCAGATGCTAGAGCGCCTGGCGGGACATGCATTCTACTGTTTCCTGGATGGATATTCAGGATATTTCCAGATACCCATCGCTTACAGGCGAATGCCATTTGGTCTCTGCAATGCTCCAGCTACTTTTCAAAGATGTATGCTTGCTATCTTTGATGGGCTCGTAGAAAAGTGTATGGAAATCTTTATGGACGATTTTTCAGTCTTTGGTCATTCCTTCGACGACTGCCTTGACAATCTTGATCAAGTGTTATCCATATGTGTGGAAAAGAACTTAGTGCTCAATTGGGAAAAATGTCATTTCATGGTTGATGAGGGAATAGTTCTTGGCCACAAAATCTCCGCCAAGGGTATAGAAGTTGACAGGGCAAAAGTAGAAGCTATCGAGAAGATGAGTTATCCCAAGAATGTGCGTGAAGTGAGAGGTTTTCTTGGACATGTCGGTTTTTACAGATTCATTCAAAATTTCTCCAAGATAGCCAAGGCCCTGTCTACTTTACTAAAAGAAGACGTTGAGTTCAATTTTGATGAGAGCTGCAAGCAAGCGTTTGAGGAGCTTAAGGACCGTTTAATCTTTGCTCCAATTCTTATATCGCCTGACTGGAACCTACCTTTTGAGCTTATGTGCGACGCATCAAACTATGCAGTTGGTGCTGTTTTAGAACAAAGAATCAAAGGTAAATTCCAGCCAATCTATTACGCCAGTCACACATTGAATCCCTCTCAAGTTAACTATACTACTACTGAAAAGGAATTATTGGCCGTAGTCTTTGCTATGGACAAGTTCGTAGTTACCTGTTGGGAGCTCAAGTGATTGTGTGGACTGACCATGCTGCTTTGCGGTATCTGATGACTAAGAAGGAGGCTAAACCGTGCCTACTGCGTTGGATATTGACCCTACAAGAGTTTGATGTCCAGATTAAAGACAAAAAGGGTAGTGAAAACGTAGTGGCTGATCATGTTTCGAGAATGCTAAGTGAGGAAAAGGATGATCCAGACGATATAGATCTTTACTTTCCTGTAGAGAACATTATCCTTATCGACGGTTGTCCTCCTGATGTTCCATGGTATTCTTCCATTGTAAATTCCCTTCATGCCCGATATCTCGATCCAGAATTGTCCTATCCGGAGAAGAAAAAGTTCTCTGATTTGAAATCTTTCGTTTGGGATGAACCTTATCTTCTTAAGATCTGTAAAGATGGTCTGCTTAGAAGATGTGGTCCTGAGTCTGAGCAGCGTGATATTATTGAGCAGTGCCACAGTGGACCCAATGGAGGTCACTTTGGTCCTTAGAAAACCGTTGCTAAGATCTTCCAATCCAGTTTCTATTGGCCCACGATCTTTAAGGACACATAAGCTTTCTGTAGAGCTTGTGATAGGTGTCAAAGAACCGGTACTCTGACAAGGCGTTTTGACATGCCTTTGAAACCCATATTAGAATGCGAAGTCTTTGATGTATGGGGTATCGATTTTATGGGACCATTCCCGTCATCTTGTGGTAACAAATACATCTTAGTCTGCGTAGATTACGTGTCAAAATGGGTGGAGGCTCAAGCCACTCCTCACAATGATCATACGACGGTCATGAAATTTCTAAAGAAAAACATCTTCGTGAGGTTTGGATGTCCACGTGCCTTGATCAGTGATGAAGGGACGCATTTCTGCAACCGACCCCTAGAGAAAGTTCTTGAAAAGTATGGTGTTCGTCATAAGACTGGCACACCATATCATCCGATGACTAGTGGTCAGGATGAAAGAAGTAACCAAAGTATTAAGAAGATCCTGGAAAAAACAGTTAACAGTCATATGAAAGACTGGAGTTTGAAGTTGGATGATGTACTGTGGGCTTACAGGACCGCCTATAAGACTCCTATGGGTACATCTCCATATCAAATGGTTTATGGTAAGCCATGTCATCTGCCAGTCGAGTTAGAGCATAGAGCTTATTGGGCTACAAAGTTTTTGAACTTTGATTCCCAATCCTGTGGTAAGCATCGACTGCAACAGTTGCATGAGTTAGACGAATTCAGACTCCAGGCCTACGAAAGCGCCAGGATCAGTAAAGATAAGATGAAACTCCTCCATGACACCAAAATTAAGAAAAGAGAATTGCATGTAGGGGAACAAGTTCTTCTGTATAATTCCAGGTTACATCTGTTCCCTGGTAAGCTGAGGACACGATGGTCCGGTCCCTTTGAGATTCTCCAAATTATTCCTGGAGGCGTTCTAGAACTACGAGGTTATGGTGACCAACCGTTTCGAGTGAATGGTCAAAGGTGCAAGCACTATATTGGTGAACTTAAAGAAAAGCCTTTGATTGTTCGTTTCCTCGATATTCTCGGGTGTGGTGCTACAAAAGTCGAAGAATTTGACGATTTCTCACCTGACTTGTTTTCTGAGGATGCCGGTAGTGGTCCTTCTGAAGAAGTTCTAGCAGGTAGTTGGGATATGGAAGAGTTTGAGAGGGAGCGTCAGCTGAAACGTCATCTGAGATTTCGAAGAAGAAGTCAACCATGGGGAAGTATAAACGTGTTTGGAGAGCTATCAAAGATTTTACCCCATGTGTTAGGTGCTGTTTCTGCAGCCAAACTGCTAATCAAAGTCTAGACGAGGTAGTGGTGGCAGAAAAGTCAAATGGGCTGATCCAGGCTGAACTTTAAACGGTGTCGAGCTAACGACATTAACCAAAAGCGCCACTAGGAGGCATCCTAGATATCGTTAGCTTTAGTTGTTTTTGTTTTGTGTTTTTGTAGTTTTAGTATTTAAGTTTAGTTTACTAAGTTTTGCTTTTGTTTATATCTGTCAGTTAGTTGTGCTTTCTAGATATGGATTTCGGAGTTCTACTAGAGGAGTTACCTTTCCTTAGGAGGATCCCACTTATCACTGTAGATGACGGACCGGGAGGGACTATAGTGTTGCACGTAGACTTTGATATTAGTACCCGCATCAGGACTGTCACCTATGTTCTTATTGTTCCCCACTGTTCGGGAGGTGGAGACTTCACTACTGAGGAGTTATAGGAGGCTCTAGGACGTCCGTACACAATCCTAAATGATCCGATGCTGACAGATTTAGCGCTAGTGCTGCAAGCTGAACATTTTCGAGGTGTTGATGTAGCTGGTGAGGACTGGGGTCTGCAGGATGAGTATGATTTTCCTCCGGCGATTGACATGCTCCGCCGTCTTATCCGGGTGATAGATTGGTCAGAAATTTACGATGACTAGCGTTGTTAGGTTGTTTCGTCGAGCTCACGACGTAAAACAAAAGCGCTTGGTGGGAGGCAACCCACTGTTTTCTATTTGTTTTATTTATTTTCTAGTAATTTTATGTACTTCGTTGATCTCCATTTGTATTTTTGGAGTTTTATTTAAGTTTAATGAGAAACGGCGTATTTGAATTTATATTGCATGAACATTTGATAATTTTGTTATCAAACTGCATTGGACGCCCGTCTAGAGGACTGGACGTCCGTCTGCCTTGTGTATATAACGGGCGCCCGTCCAACATTTTGGACGCCCGTCCGGTGATTTCCCTCTAATCCTGTTCAGTTTTCAAATGTTTGGACGAGCGTCTGAAAATCAGGACGCCCGTCCAGTTCATCTAATTTCCCAGTGGACGCCCATCCACTGAGTTGGACGAGCGTCCCACATCTGTCTATATATACCCCTTCCTTCCATGGACCCTCACTTTTCTGATTTTCAAACGCGAAACCGACCCTTCTCCCTCCTTTTGCCCTAAAATCTTCGATTCTAAACCATTTCGAGCGATTCAAAGTGCTATAGACCGCTCTTGATCCCCTCTCTTCGATTTTCATAGTCAAATTCCCCAACACACGATCTTTTTGGTGAATCAGAGCACTCTTCAGTCCGATTTTTTGAGGAAAAAAAATCCGATTTTGGGAGCCAAATTGGTGTTGTTTGGACTGATTTTCATCTCGATCAGCATCTACTCACCTTACTTGGTAAGTTAGTAACAACTTTTCTAGATTTTATTCACGTTTTTGTGAGTTCGATCTTTGGGTCGGCTCGTTCACTTGAATATTACCTTAATTCGTTTTTTTCTGGTTTTGTGGTTTCTTTCTACTCTGTTATGGTGCTGTGGTGTTGTGATGGGTGATGAATGGGTTGTTTGGTGCTGATTATGGTTGTGGTTATGGTTTGGTTGTTTGAAATCCCGCTTTGGATGTTAAACAGGTACCTTGTTGTGAATTGGGATTGTTTTGGTTTAGTCTAGGCTTGAATTATGGTTCATAAGAAGGCGGTAGTGAAGCGGCATGGTAAGGAAGTGGCCAGGGAGGCCGGGAAGAAACGTAAGGAGTTTGACCCCACCTTAGTTGATCCACACCGGGGTGTTAGCATTCGAGAGCAACCCCATAGAGCCACCCAAACTAGGGCAACTTTGAGGGATGAGCCAACCTCGGAGTCTGAGATGGATGATGATATTCCCTTGGTGAGGATTCCTAGAGCTCAGAGGGGTGGAGCATCGTCTAGGGTTGAGGAGGCTATGGATGCTCCTTGGGAAGAGGAACCAGTGGAGACCAGGGCTGCACAACCTAGGAAAAAAAGCAAAAACCGTAGCCCCTATGCCTATGCCTCGTAGATTCGTGAACCCTAGAGCCCACAACGCTTATACTAAACACTACTTCTCGAGGAATGGGATGCGGGTTTCGTCAAGTTACTAAGAGACCGGAAATGGGATGCCTTGATGACGATCCCGACTACCCCGGTCAATGGTTCCTTGGTTCGGGAATTTTATGCTAATTGCACAGAAACCTACTTGGAGACGGGGGTAGTTGTAGTTCGAGGGGTAGAAGTTCCGTTTACGCCGGAGGTGATTAATCGGAAATATAACTTGGAGGCTTTTGAGGGATGGGATTATAAGGAAGAGATTGTTCATAGGCAGAGTACGGGGCAGGATCCTTTGGAGGAGTTGAGGTTGAGAGTTTGCCCGGAGGTGGCTTGGACGTTGAGACCGGGTGGAGACCAGAAAGAGTTAGTCACCACTGCCTGGACGGAGGATTGGAAAGTCTAGTGTAGGTTTATTCAGAGTCGGTTGTTACCAAAGAACAACTTGACACATTTCCATATTGGTGACCTAGGCATGTTGTATGCGTTGACTTTTGGCCTAAATGTGAACGTGGGACAAGCATTATACGATGAGGTGGCTATCAATCAGAAGATTTATACACGTAGCCTGATTATCCCTCACTTGATTCACAGTTTATGCCTTGATGCCGGTGTGCCTGAGTATGGAGCGGATCATAGACCGAAGAACCCGAGGCCCATACAGAGAGAGAAGGGTAAGTCTTCGGGACAGTCTGAATCGGGGGCACCACGGGAGCCTGGTTCTTCATCGGCACTGCCTCGAGCATCCTCACTTCCTACTATATCTCCCTCAGTCCGGATGAGGTTGAGTATGGCCAACAGTGTACGGAACTGGATGGAGGATATTCAGACTACTCAAAACAACATTTTGACGATTCTGAAGTGTATAAGTGAAGGCCGGCAGCCGAGGGATGACAGAATCTTCGATCCGAGCCTTGTTACGTATGTTTATTCTGATGAGATTGAGCAGGCTATTGCGGATGTTTTGGAGGAATCTGAGTCTTCTTCGGATGAGGAGCAGCCTGATGCCCCTGCGGGTGATGTACCTCCGGCTGATGATTCTGCGGCTCCGGGGCAGTCATGATTTTATTTGTCTATTTTCGATTTTGATTTGTCCTAGATACTGTGATTGTATATTTTCGCTACTTTTGATTACGTGATTCGTTGTATTTTTCATTTAGCTACTATTTATTCTTTCCGATGGATCATGTAAGCCATAAGGCATCAGTACTTTCATTTCTACTTTGTTTCACTTGTGGATGTTTTTAATGTTTCATCTTTTGATATTACTCGTTTTTGCTATATCTTTCCATTCTGGTATACTTCCCCATTTTCCCCGAGATGTTTCCGTGTTTGTCAAGTCGTGCAGGTATATTTCTAGCGGTTTTGTCGAGCTACATTGTATGGTTACGAGTTCTAAGTGTCACTACGTAGGCTCCGGCCTGACCGACGATTCGAGTATCTGTTAAAATCAGCTAAGTTCTTTCTCTATTTACTTTCTGCACAACATGAGGACATGTTGATCTTTAAGTGTGGGGGGGAATGCTTTGATATGTATCCACGCATTTGCTTAATTCGTTATGTTTCTATGCAAAATGAGCTAAAAGTTTTCCAAAATTTTTCGACATTTTTGTTTCTGTTTTGTCCTGAGTAGGCAATTCAATTCAATGTTCGTTATTTTTATAGTCATCCAGGCTATATATCATATGTTTGATAAGTTAGTCGTTTCACCTGAGATCTATTTTTCACGAGCCATAGTGAATGACGAGCTAATTTATAAAGTTATACCCCTTTTCGACGGGTGATTCTTGATTTTCTTATAAGTCGTGTGCTTAGTGTTACGTATATATCTTGAGATTTCTGATAGTTTGTATTTAGATCCGAAGTATGATATACTGTGAATATCTACGGTTTGAATGTGATAAGTAACACGTAACTTATTGTCAAATGAAAAAGTTGAAAAATATGAAGTAATTGGGTGTGTCGAAAGATAGTCGATGATTTGAGTGCGATAGGGTGTACCACGTATGTCCTATACCACTATGATGACTAAAAGCTCACGACAGTCCGGAAAAGCTGCCTTATGATTGGAGTAAGGTAGGGTATATCTCGAATATCCTATTCTGCTATGATAGGGCAATAGCTCATTCTGATGTGCGTTTTAAATGTGAAATAGTTGAATCAACTAGTGAATTGTTATGAAATGAATGAAAGACTAAGTTATCGTCTATCTTATCCCAGTAGAAACTAATAGATATGCTGTAGGGATTATCCTCTGAGTATCTCAGAAAGGCCCTAGATATACTCGATCATCCTTCTCGGGATATATTACGTTTGTAGGGTACATCTTATGAGTATCAATTATTGCTAGTCTACGAGGGGGTATTAGCTAGTTTTGCTTTGAGTTTCTCATGTTTGGATTTAGTGGAATTTTTCTATGGCTTTGCACACACACAGTGGTGAACTTCTGATCTAATTGGATCTATGCTATATCGTCTGAGATGTATATCTTTTTCCGAGCCTTGGTTTTCGTTTTGTTTTGCTCGGGACGAGCAAAAGCTTAAGTGTGGGGGAGTTGTTAAGGGTGAATTTATACGATTTATAACGCTATATTCTATGATATTTTCCTCATATTCATATAAAATTGCATATGAAACGAGTGTTTAACGGAAGTATTGAGTAAATGATGTTTTTAACAAGTTAATCGCAAAATTGGTTGATTTTGGTGTTTTAATTGTGATTTTATGTTTAATTGGACATTATTACATTTTGCGATATTTTTGTGTGTTATAGATGCACAAATGCGAGCTCAAGAGGTGATTCAACGAAGATCAAGTTCGAATTATATGATGAGAAAGAGATATGGATGTAATTGGCTAGAAGAAAAGAGATAGAGTTGAAGATTTCGAATTTGGATCCAGCTGGACTGGTGTCCAAGTCCCGTCCAGTTTGGACGGGCGTCCATCAAAGGAAACGAGCGTCCAGGAGAAGAAATTTGATACAGAGAGTTTGGACGCTGAGTGGAAGGGCGTCTGAAGCAAATCCAGATCCATCTGGACGGGCGTTCACAAGTCTGGACGGGCGTCCTTCGGCCGACTTAGCAGCGCCACCTTTGTTTTCTATATATACAGCGCATTTTCTCTACATTAAACATACCATATACTCATTATTCGAAACCCTAAACCTAGGGGCGGCTTTAGGCTGCATTTTTACTTCTTTTATTCCAGTTTTTATGCTCTAAATTCTAGACTAAAAGTAGGCAGTTTTATGTTAGTTTTTTCTGCAATTTCGAGTTTCCAGAGGATGTTGAGAGGCTAAGCTTCATCAAACGAGCATTGTGAAGCCATCCAACACGTTTTGATTCCGTTTCTGCGATTATATTGTGAGTTTTATCTATAGTTGTTTCCTTTATCATTGTTTATATTGTTTAATTGCAATTGTATCGAAAGACTTGCATGTTATGATTGTTTTATGTTGATGAAAATCTCTATAAACCTTGGATCACCATGATAAGGAATATTTGTTTAATCTATCATAACGAGAGTTAATAGGTTAGATTGCCAGGTTAAAGTTTACACCTTTGCTTCGTAAAATCGTTAATCTTAGATCGAAAGATATAGATTAATAGGTGAATTACCTAAGAAATTAGGGTTCATGCTTTAGACGAGGTGAAATCACAACTTGGTTAGAAAACGCAATATAATCGAGATAGGAATTGATACTTGTTAGGATAGGTGGATCAATCGCTCGTTTGCTCGTTAAAACTTGAATTTAATCCCGTGAAACTTGAATTGTCTAGATTAGTTACTTTTATTTCATATTAGTTTAAGTTTAATAGTTCGCAACCCGTATCTTTCCTGGCTTTAGATCATATCTTCTGTCCAGTTTTACGTTTTAGTTAAGTTTGTTTTCAGTTTTGTTTAGTTTTATCCACTGTTTAGATTAGTTTTTCGTGACATAATTTAGTTAGACAAAAACTAGGGTTAACAACCGCCAGTTCCCCGTAAGATCGACCCGGTATCAACCTCTATACTACAATCCTTATACTTGAGGGAAACCGGATTTATAAATTTTATTACTTGTTTGTTTTGTTAGATAAAATCCGTGACACTGGTGTTGTTGTTGATCAACACATTGAAGAACCACATCAGACTGCTATACTTGAGCCTGCTGTAGAAGTTGTTGAACCTATTCATAACTCTGCTGTGGATGCTACAACTTAGGGGGAAGAACACATGGTTGCTGACCCTGCTGTTACACATAAAAGTCAGGGGGAACCAAGTGTGGAACAATTGGAGGTGGTAGGTACAAATGTACAATCTGAGGTACCTACTGACATAGTTGCATCTGCTGATGAACTATTGAATCTGCTTGGTAAGACCTTTGGAGGACAACAAGTTGAACAAACAGCACCTAGAAAGCCCTCAATGCCTTTTGAGAGGAAAGAGAAGAAAAGAAAAGAAAAGAAGGATATGTTGATCCCAAACTTAAGCTGGTTGCTGATTACTTTCAATGGAAGTTTGGATACTATCAGAGACAAAAATCAGCTGCTGAGCCAATGACAGATTTTGAAGAATGGGCCGTTGAAAAATTAGAGGTGGAAAACCTACTTAATCTAGTTGATACTTCACTGTTTGAAATGAGGTTAATGGAACTCATTGAAGAAGAAAAGAAAGAAGAAGGTATCATGTTTAAAGATCCTAGGGATGCAGCAGATAGTGATGATTCATCATCATCTGATTCAGATGATGATCATCCTGCACATCAAGGAGAAGCCAGTGGAACTGCATTGTCAACTGAACCAAGAGTAGAATAGTCTACTGGTGCTGGCAAGTCTACTGAGGGCCAACAAACTGATCAAATGGATGAAGATCTGGAAGATCTTACTATAGATGATTTGGAGGCTCTAATCAATGATGGAATAAATTTTGGAGATAACAGGATGGTTGGCACATCTGATACATTCATGGTTGTGGAATCTGATGTGAATCCTGATGATCAGCAGACTGAAAATCTGGATGAGGAGAAGGTTATTGAACACAGTGAGTTTGATATTAGTTCTGAAGATTCAGCTCAATATCAGGAGTGGATTGACACTCAGGACACCTTATCTAAAACTACTGATACTCTACAAAAAATTACATATGCTAGAGGATTTCTAGAGGAAAATATGGCTATTTTTTCCTTTTATTTTTGTGGAAGAGAGGGTCTTATTCACAGAGGAACAAACAGTGATAGGACAGAGATTGGACATGGTGATGGGTTTTGAAGGATCACCCCTACTTCTTGAGGGGGTTCAGGTTGCTGAGGAACAAACAACACCTGAACAAAGGTCGGAACTGGAGGTACAGGTTGCTGAGGATCAGACAGCACCTGGACAAAGGTTGGAATTCACATTGGGTTTGGAGGAAATCCCTGCAATTGTTGAAGAACGTGCTGCTGTAGAACAGTCTACTGTGGCAAAAGGTACTGAAGGAAAGGATAGTCAGCAGGCTGCTGATAATGAGGATGAGCTGCTGCTGGACTATGATTTTAGTGATGAGGAGTTCCAAGTGCCTGAGGAAGAACTTGTTGCTGCTGAACCTCAACAGGTATATGTGCCATTGTTTGAAGAAGAACATATCTTGGAACCTCAACCAGCACAAGATCCCATTTTGGAAGATATTTTTGGTGCTATGGTTAAAGAAGGTCCTGACCCAGCTGGAAGGGATAGAAGTTGGGCCATGGTTGTCAGTAGATAGAGGGCACATTACAATGTTGAAGAGCCTACAGAAGATGCTGCTGGACATATGGCTGGAGGTGTGGCTGGTGCAGTACCAACACATGTTTTGGATGAGTTGAGGGCAGTCAGACATGACATTACACAGTTAAGAACTCAACTTGACAGGCAAGAGCAAAGATTTGAAGATTTGATGAACCTTGTGGAAAATAGAGGGAGGACTACCGAAACAGTTGCTTCCAATATCACATCCACTCAATTTGCTCTGGCTGACCTTACCAAGGATGTGAGAGGCATAAAACAAGGAAATACACTCAAGGATCAGTTCTTCAAAGAACAATTTTCCTCTATTCACAAGAAGCTTGACAACCTTGCTGAAGCACCCAAACCTGCTTTGGCTGACCCTGCTGGTGCCTTTCAACATGCTGCTTTGGATCCAAAGATCACTGAAAGGATCAATCTGTTGGAGCAAACACTAGAAGGAAGGATCACAACAGTTGACACAAGAACAGAAATTATGGAAGGTCAACTGAATAATTTAGTGATCACACAGGAGAGTGTTCATGGCCTGCTTTCCCGTTTTGTTGATGATGTCAATAAGGGGGAAGAGAGCCAAATAGCAGTAGAAAAACAGGCTACAAGGATTTTAGCTCAAAAGAAATGGGAGGCTGATAAAAATGCATTCAGAGAACCTGCACCTGGCAGACTTCAGCTGACTGATGACCTCTTCAAAGAATGCAAGAACCAATACTACAATAAGAGGAGACCATACCATGACAAGGGTTTCCATGAGGGGCTTCCGTTTTGGGACTTAAGTTTTGGGAAGCTAGAGTTAAATCCTTAAGAGCTTCACACAGAGGTGGTAGAGGTTGAAGAAGTGGAAGAGGTGGAAGAAATCTACCTACTACTTCAGCAAGAGAATCAATGGAAGAGTTTAAGCAATTATACATGCGTCTAGGATTTAGAGTACACCAAATTAATCTAACTCTACCTGAGGCATGCAAATGGTGGAAGGAAGTAAATCCTCATATAGATTTTTCCCTTATTGAAAATCAATGGATGAGAGAAATGGTCAGAGACATAAGGGAATATCAAGAGTAGTAAGAAAGAGAAAGACAAGAAAGAGAAAGGAGGAACTAGATCAACATACTCACACCTATTTTTTATTATTGCTGAATCTAGATTGTAATAACTTTTGAACAAAATTATAATGAGAAATGACTGAGTTTGTTCTGTTTTTTTTTACTCATTTTGCTTTGCTGTAAGGAGGGTATTGGCAACATCACCAAAAAAGGGGAAATTGTTGGACATATTTTTAGTTTTAGTGATGAGTGCCAGACTAGCTGTTATAGAGCAAAGGCAAAAAGATGTCTAGATCAAATGTATAGGCTAATTAGAGTTTGATCTGTGTATAGGTTTGATCAAACAAGCATTGTAAAAGGTCAGCTGACTTTCATCAGCAGACCTATCTAGGTCAGTAAGGTACCTGAGTCACTAGACTAGTTTAGGAACCTGCTGAAGACTGAAGGCTGAGGGCTCAAACTCGGTTATTGAAGGCTAATGGATCAAACTTAGTGTTTAAAGTCAAGGATATGGAATCAGAATTTAGGGAAGTCTGTGATGACCTAAACTGATTACATATACCTTGTGTACAAGGTCTAAGTTCCATAAGTTAAGTGGTGATTGGAACTTAGTTATGTTCAAATTGGTGTAATCTAACTTCAAAACAAAAAGTTAGATACAAAGAAGTCAGTTGCAGTGTTTTATAAACACATCAAACTTGGAACAACTGACTGCCAAGTATTTCAACAGACTTATATACACAGGAACCTGCTGGATATATATTTCAAATTAATCAAAGGTTACATTGGAAGATTTCAAGGATGAGGACAAATAATAACTCTTGATTTTGTCAACAAATCAATGGTTAATATTAAAGGAACGTTGGAAAGATTTAGAGCTTTATCCAATGGATACAAGTCAAAGGGTAGACAGCCTGAAAACTGTCAAAAAGTAAACTGACAGTGTCAGTACTATGTACAGGGACAGAAAGCAAGTCAAGATGGAGACAAATCTGAAACGGCTATGCTTGAATTTCAAACATAAGTCACAAGATCCTCTACTATAAATAGAGGACTCCTAATTCAGATACAGATGATGAATTTTGTGGAAAAACAACAATCATCTTAAGCTTTCAGATTCTTATCAAGAAATTCACCCTGCTGATGTTACTGAGCTTAAAGCTACTAATCTAGTAAATTCATCAAGTGTAACCTGCTATCAAGTTACATCAAGTATACACACTTGAAGGTTCCAAGCTGCTGATCATTTCATCCTGATCAAGCTGCTGAAAGTTGAATCACTTACTTGATTCAAACTTTCTTTTACAAGAAACCTGCTGAAGACAGAGAAGCACTTAGGTTTCAAGAACTGTTGGTTGTGGTGGAGCTGGTGAAGAGGCAATCCTACCCTTCAAGGACCAGTGGAAGACTTTGGAGCAGCAATCCTACCTGTTCCAAGTGTTCAGTTTGTGAAGCCATAGTTATTGATGAAGGACAGACAACTTAGGGATTTTTGAAACTGCAACCTCAAAGAACTCTAGTGAATTACCTCCAACATCACAGGAGAAGAGTGGACTGACAGGATTACACCACCTGGAACCACTATAAAAATTGCCTACTTACTTTCTACATTTACATTCTGCATTTAGTATATTTAGCGCATCAACCTACTGAAACTAGCAACTGAATCACACACTTAAAGTACTGAGTATCTAATACTTGGTATCATATTTTAACATTAATAAGCCTTAACTTGAATATATTCCGCTGCAACAAATTCCGTTAAATCAACAGTCAGCAGACTACTGAGTGGTCAGCAGACTACTGAGCAGTCAGCAGGCTACTAAACTTGCTGAATTTGTTAAGTCCAAAAGTTTTAAGTGTTAAGTTTATCCTCCCCCCCCCCCCCCCCCCCCACCTCTAAATTTAACCAAAGCCTTTTCAAGGGCCCAACAAAGAAATTGAGAGTGTTTCATGAATGACTATAACTGGAATTTTGCCTAGACACATACTAAAGGAGTTAAGATCGAAATATAAAAAGAATTGAAAGTCACCAAAGGTGATCTACAGAATTCATGCTAAGATAAGAAAGAACACACGAGAGGGGCGTACAGTGATGCAACAAGTTTAATCTACATCTTTCATTCACTATAGACACGAGGATAAATATAGCAAGGGATATTTTTGGGTCACACAACGTGAGCTTATCCCTTGCTAGGTGCTTCCCTTCAGTCATGTGTATGGATTGTACGTACAAGACTAACAAGTACAAGATGCCGCTTTTGCAAGTTGTTGGTGTTACGTCTACATACATGTCTTTCTCGGTTAGTTTTGCACTTCTATGTTTGAACAGGGAAGACAACTACACATGAGCTTTGAATATTCATTGGAAAGCAATTGGTGACCAAAGTAAGAGCATAGGTTGTATTGTGATGGATAGGGAAAAATAATTAATTAATGGAGTACGTGTGGTATTTCCAAACAAAAAAACCTCTTTTGCCGGTGGCATATTGAGAAGGGTCTTGTGTCAAATTTGAAGACAAAGAAGACGAATGAAGGTTGGCAGAATTTAATGGCAACCTAGAATGATGTTGTAAATTGAACGACAAAAGAAGATATGAATGACCGATTGGATGAATGCAATAAGTCTTTTAGTAAAGAAGCGATGACTTACATTACATCAACATGGTTGGACGTACATAATGAGGCATTTGGATCTGCATGGGAGAACTTTGTGTTTCAACTAAGAAACACATCAACCTCGAGGGTAGAGGTACTTGATCGCACCATATTTAGTACCATAAAATATACCATTATTTACCCCAAATTATGCTCAATTGATAAGTGATGGTTCAATTACTGTATGAAATACATGTCATGTGCTTAGTAATGGTTCCTCGGTCATTAATTATACACCTACGTATTTTATCCCGTGATTCGGTACTGTTTCGTCTCGTTTTCTATACTTTTCAGGTGTACCATATTATGGAGCTGAAGAGGAGCGGATCCGGATTAAAGGAGAAGATTGGACCGAAGTTCAAGAAGAGTCTAGAATAGTCTGCTGGGCCAGAAAAGAAAGATCGGACCGCAGCTGCGCAACCTTGGACAGCAAGAAAACAGAGCTACTATGTTTTACCATAAGTCGGTTAGGGTTAGGAACAAGGTCGGTTGTGAACCTATATAAAGCATGCGTCAGAAGCATTATACATGTACTATTCTTGAATATTTTTACCTATGCAATAAAGAGTTCTCTTTAGTTTTGCTTTACGTTTTCTTTAGTTTTTCTCCTCCGATCCATCAACTAACTTGAGTTGATCAAGCTAGATCCTCCATTGGTAAAGGTATGAAAGCTTTGAACGTTCCTTCATATTTTCATCATGGTAGATTAGCTTAGATTAACATGTTATAATTAATATGCATGTCTAAATAACTCGTAAATAACCAGAGTAGTCAGAACAGAACGATGAGATTCCAAAAGTAGGAACCACGTTGGGGTAGTTCCGGTGGTCATTAGCGCAGTTACGCCGCACCTTATGGTCACCCTAAGTCTAGAGATTCAGCGTCAGCTACGTTGATCGACAGATCTAATTTAGATGTTCTTACCCTAATCACCTAATTGCATGTCATCGTAAGTTAACATGAAGGACGATAAAGTGAAGGGTTTGTTAGGACATAGTCTGGATCAATCCCTAGGAACGTGCTAGTCAATCCACGATAGCTGCTTAGAGAGGGTCTCGGTCTTGATCCGGCACTTTCTAGAACTTATTACGTGTGACTTAATACATCCAACAAAGGAGGTTAACTGCACATAGGCACCTACTGTCCTTTCAATAGAAGTAGCGTAATATTAGGAGACTGCAACTGTAGCTAAAACTGAATTAAACATGAGTTCTAATTAGGTCTCTGGAATTACAGTGGAAAAGTAGATATAAGGATTAATTGCACCAAGTTGGGAGATTGGTGAGGTGGAGGATTACCTGTTTTGTTATTCGTTTACTTTTATGTTGGTCTAGGGACCAATATTTGTGTTCATAGTTAGGTTTATGATTTATTATCTGTGTTGCATTATCTCTGTGGGATCGACCTTGAATCGCCCCTACTGATGTATACCTTGGACCCCTAACAATGAAATTGTTAAGAACCCTAAGTAATACAATGAATATCCTGAAATAAAAAGGAAAATAGAATTAGATGAAGGAAAAGACTTGAGCAAAAGTAGTTTAACTCAAGGATGAGACTAGAAGAACCAATGGCTATGAAGAAGCCAAGACCCTTCTAATGATCCTTAAACCAAATACTACAATGAAACAATTTAAGCTATGCTCACAAACTTAAAATGCACTTAATAAAAGTTGTAAAAACTCCAAGAGAAAACTCTCAATATAATTATAATTCAAAGTGTCAAATACATATGGTGTGCCCCTCCTTTTATAGGCTAAGGATGTTGGCATTTTATTTTCTAGAAAATGAAAACAAAATAAGAAAATATAAAATAAAAATGAACCTAGACAACTCCTAAGTCTAGATGAAATAAAGAAAAAGGTAATTCCAAAAATAAAAAAAGATCTTCAAATCACAAATTAGTAAATAATCCCCCAATCAGATTGATTGATTATCTACCAAAAATAAGATGACGTTTGATTGAACCCTAAACCCTAATGGACACCTCATGCACGAAATTCCTAGTGTAGAGGGCCTTATTGGACTATTATAATATGATAAGAAATAATAAAATACAAATTACAAGCCCAAGAACTAGTAAAAGTAGGCTAAGTGGTGCCAAACCCATATTATATCCCATTGTGCTTGAAACATGTGTTCTGTTCACTCCAGCTGCTCTAGCATATTCCAATCATCATTTTGACCCTCTCGAGCTTGGATTATATTCACCAATAGTGGCTCTTCCAGTGGATCTTCTTCTACCATTGATGCCTTGTCATGCAACTCAACAACAAGCGCATTTAATGCTTCTTTCATCCTTTTGGCTTGGAATCTGGTCACTGGTCCATCTCTTATCTTCAAAGGATCTTTTGTAAGCTCCTTGGATGGTCCTCCATCATCCCCTCCCTCTTGAAAAGGATTTGTCCTCAAATCTCCTGCATCAAATGGGGTTAAGTCTGAAACTTTAAAAGTGGCACTTACATTGTATTCACCAGGTAGATCCAGCTTGTAGGCCTTATTATTCACTTTTGCCACAACTTGAAATGGTCCATCTCCTCTGGGTTGCAACTTGGATCTCCGTTTAATAGGAAACCTATCCTTCCGAAGATGTAACCAAACCCAATCACCGGGTTCAAATAAAACCTCTTTCCTTCCCTTGTTGTGCTGTTAGGAGTAAACCTAAGTCCGTTTCTCAATATTAGCTTTAACTTTTTCATGCAATGCTTTAATAGACTCAGCTTTGTCTTTCCCATTCAAGCTTGCTTTTTGTTCACTAGGTATGGGGATTAAATCAAGAGGGCTCAATGGATTAAAGCCATACACTACTTCAAATGGTGAAAATTTAGTCGCACTATGCGGGACTCTGTTATACGCAAACTCAACAAAAGGAAGACAATTTTCCCAATTTTTAAGGTTCTTCTGTATTATTGAATGAAGTAATTGTCCTAAAGTCCTATTAACCACTTCAGTTTGACCATCAGTTTGGGGGTGGCAAGTAGTAGAAGATAGTAATTTAGTACCTAACTTACTCCATAAAACTTTCCAAAAGTGACTCAAAAACTTCACATCACGATCACTCACAATAGTACGTGGAACTCCATGTAAACGTACAACTTCTTTAAAGAATAAGTTAGCAATATATGTCGCATCATTTGTTTTACTGCAAGCAATAAAGTGTGCCATCTTCGAAAATCAGTCCACTACTACAAAGACCGAATCCTTACCACTTTTAGACCTTGGTAAACCAAGAACAAAATCCATAGAGATATCTGTCCAAGGTTCATTAGGAATTGGGAGTGGTTGATACAACCATGAGGCTGGGTTTTGGATTTAGCATGTTTACATGTAATGCAATGATCACAAATTCTATTAACATCCACACGCATATTAGGCCAATAAAAATGTTCTTTTAGGACTTCTAACGTTTTATTCATCCCACAATGACCCATAAAAACCTCCCCCGTGAGCTTCACTTACCAACAACTCTCTTATAGAACATTTAGGTATGCAAATTTGTTTACCACGAAAAAGATAACCATCATGCCTATAAAAATCTTTAAAACCAGATTGCTCACATGCAACATGTATAGAAGAATAGTCAACATCATTATGATACAATTCCTTAATCATTTCAAACCCAAGCAGTTTAGAATCTAAAGTACTGATTAAAGTATACCTTCGAGATAATGCATCAGCTACTTTATTTTCTTTACCACATTTATACCGGATAACATAAGGAAATGTTTCAATAAATTCTACCCACTTCATATGCCTCTTATTTAACTTCCCTTGACCCTTAAGGTACTTTAAGGATTCATGATCTGTGTGAATCACAAATTCTTTGGGCCATAGGTAATACTGCCAAGTTTTCAATGCTCTTACCAACGCATACATCTCTTTATCATAAGTGGAGTAATTTAATTGTGCAGCCTTTAACTTCTCACTAAAATAGGCAATGGGACGATTATTTTGAATAAGAACAGCCACAATCCCAATCCCAGAAGCATCACATTCAATTTCAAATGCACAATCAAAATTAGGTAATGCTAAGACAGGCGCACTAGTTAACCTTTCTTTTAAGAGTTCAAAAGCTTGTTGTTGTTTTACTCCCCAATGAAAAGAAACTTCCTTTTTAACCAACTCATTTAAAGGAGATGCAATAGTGCTGAAATCTTTCACAAAACGCCTATAGAAACTAGCTAGGCCATGAAAACTCCTCACTTCAGCAACAGTTTTAGGCGTGGGCCACTCTTTAATGGCCTTGACCTTTTCGGGGTCAAACTCAATACCGTTGGCTCCAACAATGAACCCAAGAAATACCACTTTATACATGCAAAATGAACACTTTTTAAAATTAGCATACAAAGACTCCTTTCTAAGTGTGTCCAAAACAACACGTACATGATGCAAATGCTCATCTTGACTCTTGCTATAGATCAAAATATCATCAAAATAGTCTACCACAAATTTACCAATATACTCACGCAAAACATGGTTCATTAAGCGCATAAAAGTACTCGGTGCATTAGTGAGTCCAAATGGCATAACTAGCCATTCATATAGACCAAACTTGGTCTTGAAAGCAGTTTTCCATTCGTCTCCCTCTTTTATTCTTATTTGATGGTATCCACTTTTTAGATCTATTTTAGTAAAAAGTATATCACCATGTAACTCGTCCAACATATCATCCAACCGAGGAATGGGATATCTATACTTGATTGTGATTTTATTAATTGCTCTACAATCGCACACATACGCCGTTCTCCGCTTTTCTTGGGAACTAAAATGACAGAACGGCACAAGGACTAGTGCTTTCCCTCACTTTACCCCTTTCCAATAGTTCACTTACCTCGCCTCTCGTATTTCCTTTGTTTCCTCCGGACTTGCTCTATAGGCAGGTCTATTGGGCAATGACGCCCTGGGAACAAAGTCAATCTGATGTTCAATACCACGTAAGGGTGGTAATCCATATGGTTCCTCGTCTGGAAACACGTCTTGATATTGCTGCAACAACTCAACAAACATACCAGGCATAGACGGGGATATATCACCCGTACTTAACAAGCATTCTTTAAATATTATGACAAACACTTGACGCTTTTCCTGAATTGCCTTATGCACGTGAGTTGTTTTAACAAAGAAGTTAGGTTTATTTTTAAGTCTTTCGATGCTTCCTTCTTTTCCTTAAGCTCAGACGCAACACTCTCAGTTTGCACACTACTCACCACGGCTTTTTCTTTTAGATTCAGTTCATGTTCTTTTCTAGATTTAGCCATTTTTACTTGACTTTCATGGATTTGCTCTGGATTTAAAGAAGTCAAGACAAATTTTCTATTATTATGCTTAAAAGAGTATTGATTCAGAAAACCATCATGAATTGCTTTCTTATCAAATTGCCAAGGTCTACCAAGTAAAATATGTGTAGCATGCATAGGAATCACATCACACACAATTTGATCCTCATAATTGCGAATAGAAAAAGATAAAAGAACTTGTTTAGTAACTCTAAGCTCCCCACACTCACTAAGCCATTGCAGCTTATACGGGTTTGGATGCTTGATAGTCTCTAAACCAAGTTTATCTACCATTTCTTGACTTACCACATTTGCACAACTGCCACTATCAATAATAATCATGCAAATTTTACCTTTAACCATACATCTTGTGTGAAAGATGTTTTCTCTTTGGTCCTCTTGACCCACTACCTTTGGTTGGACACTTAAGGCCCGCCTTACCACAAGTAGATCCCCGTTGTCCTCAATTGGATTAGTAATTTCTTGATCCTCTTCCTTACCACTTTCATGCTCTTGCTCCTCCTCACTTGCTGATTCATAGGTGCCATCTCCATGTATAATCATCACACGCTGGTTTGGACAATTGTTGGAATAATGTCCTCTTCCTTTGGACCTGAAACACACAATATCACGAGATCTAGAAGGTTTAGCATTAAAATTTCATTCCTTACCCTTTTCCAATTCCTTGGACTTTTCTTGACCTTTGGGTGCATTAGTAAGAGTCTTAGGGGGCATCCCCTTCGACTTGGCATAAGGCTGAAAGTGATAGGAATTCCCTTTGGAAAAGGAATTCTTCTTCTTGAGTTGACTTTCAACTTTAATAGCCATATGCACCATTCCTTGTAGATCAGAATAGGGATGTAAGTCAACAGTGTTGGCTATCTCACTATTCAACCCACTAAGGAATCTGGCCATTGTGGCTTCCTCATCCTCCTCAATATTGGCACGGATCATGGAAACCTCCATTTCCTTGTAGTAATCATCGACTGTCATGGATCCTTGGCGGAGTACCTGCAATTTTTGAAGACGTTCACGATGATAATGGTTAGGTACAAATCATTTTTTCATTATTTTTTTCATCTCACTCCACGTCTCAACTGGAACATCGCCCATTCTCCTTCTGGTTGTCACTATTTGATCCCACCAGAACATTGCATAATCAGAAAATTCTAATGCCGCCAACTTTACTTTTTGAGTCTCGCTATATTTATTACAATCAAATACAAACTTGACTCTTTTTTCCCGTTGTAAATACTCCTCCGGATTACTAGTCCCCTTGAAAGGAGGAATCTTCATCTTGATGTTTCGAATACCATCTTGATGATTATTCCTTCTTGGCCTCTGCACCTGATTAAGAGTAAACTCATCATATTCGTCTGGTATATCATCAGGATCAAGGTCCTGATCGACTTCATGTTCATTATCATGTTCAGTTTCAAAATTAATGCGTCTTCTTGCATTGTTTGTGATCGATGCATTAGCAGCTCTCCGACCATTAGTTTGTCCTCTCGATTCCCTCAACAAGTTTTTCATACCAGTCATTTCTTCCATTAGTCGATTAACTTGTTGACATACAGATTCAAGTGACAACTTAGAATCTACTCCCTTAGTTGAGGAAGCCTCAACTTTTTGACAGTTCTCACTTGACATTCTTTTAGAAAGAGTAAAAATAAATAAAATTATAAGACACTTTTCGGTGTCCGGCCTCTTTTTTTTTTCTAGATATATATATATATATATATATATATATATATATATATATATTTTTTGCAAACAAAATATAAACAGGGAAAATAAAACCTCACTTACGCTCTTTGTAGGGTGATTGAAAATTCACTCTGGCTTTTCTCTCCCCTCTTATAGACTCACCACACAATTGCCTTTTACCGCTCTTTCTTAATTAGAGTATTAAACGATTAAAAAGTGCACAATAATATGTTTGCAATGCTCTGTGAATCACTATATCCTTAGTCCTCAAATCACAAGAAGAGAACGCTTGGATGGATTCAAAAGTGGGAAGAAAAGACAAAAATATGGAAGAGATGTGGAAGGGACCAAAGATGTAACAGACTTGGGGCACATTTTGAGTGACTGGCCCTTTATATGACCTTTTTTTTTTTGTTTTTTGTTTTTTGTTTTTTTTTTAATATTTTTTTTTGTGTTTTTTTTTTACTAAAAAAAAACTCTGGAGAACTTGGATTAGATCAGGTTATCACCTTTTAATCAGTGCCTAAACAATTAGCACTTCAACTGGAGTTCGGTGACAACTTCCTGATTTTACCCAGAAATTCAGCCCTGCACTTATTGGCACGTGCAGCCCAAACAAAAACGAATTTCAACAGGAAGCAAAAAGGAATTTTGTAGAATAATGAGTTATGTAGATGATACCCAAAATTCATATTTTTTGGACTTTTATAGGTTGAACAAACAATCGTTTCTTTTCAACTAACTCAATCTATCAAAATTTTCCAGAGTTGTAGCAGTGACTTATTTCGCCGATTGTGATCAAACTATAACGAATATGGAAAACCTCAAAAGATGCAAGTTGTAGAACAGGAAATTTCCTATCACTCCACCAATTTTCAATGAATTTGGAATTTGATAACCCACTCAAACGAAATTCGAAAGAAGATCTACTTGCTGCAGAATTTCGAACGTAGTATTCGTGTTGCAATGCAGTTTTCAGTATGATCTGATTCGAATTTTGAGATACAATAAAAAGAGAAAATCAAGATAAATTGGTGATTTATATGTGATTTACAGAATTTTTTGAGTTTTTATGAGTATAAAACGAATTGAAATAAAAATGGGTGTCAAATCAGCAACACCAAAACAAATGGATTGAACCACTTGCTCTGATACCAACTGATGTATACCTTGGACCCCTAACACTGAAATTGTTAAGAACCCTAAGTAATACAATGAATATCCCGAAATAAAAAGGAAAATAGAATTAGATGAAGGAAAAGACTTGAGCAAAAGTAGTTTAACTCAAGGATGAGACTAGAAGAACCAATGGCTATGAAGAAGCCAAGACCCTTCTAATGATCCTTAAACCAAATACTACAATGAAACACTTTAAGCTATGCTCACAAACTTAAAATGCACTTAATAAAATTTGTAAAAACTCCAAGATAAAACTCTCAATATAATTATAATTCAAGGTGTTAAATACATATGATGTACCCTTCCTTTTATAGGCTAAGGATGTTGGCATTTTATTTTCTAGAAAATGAAAACAAAATAAGAAAATATAAAATGAAAATGAACCTAGACAACTCCTAAGTCTAGATGAAATAAAGAAAAAGGTAATTCCAAAAATAAAAAAAAGATCTTCAAATCACAAATTAGTAAATAATCCCCCAATCAGATTGATTGATTATCTACCAAAAATAAGATGACGATTTGATTGAACCCTAAACCCTAATGGACACCTCATGCACGAAATTCCAAGTGTAGAGGGCCTTATTGGACTATTATAATATGATAAGAAATAATAAAATACAAATTACAAGCCCAAGAACTAGTAAAAGTAGGCTAAGTGGTGCCAAACCTATATTATAGCCCATTGTGCTTGAAACTTGTGTTCTGTTCACTCCAGCCGCTCTAGCATAGCCCAATCATCATTTTGACCCTCTCGAGCTTGGATTATATTCACCAATAGTGGCTCTTTCAGTGGATCTTCTTCTACCATTGAAGCCTTGTCATGCAACTCAACAACAAGCGCATTTAATGCTTCTTTCATACTTTTGGCTTGGAATCTGTTCACTGGTCCATCTCTTATCTTCAAAGGATCTTTTGTAAGCTCCTTGGATGGTCCTCCATCACCTACTATGCTACGATTGACCTAGTACTCTTGCTAGTATTTTGTGAGCATTGATGGCTTACATGCGGATCAAGATTTTGGCGCCGTTGCCGGGGATGATGGCCAATACAGATAATAATTTCATTAAATTTAATTATGAATCTTTGTAAGTTTTGATTTTTAATTTTCGAGTCTTGTGTCTGTTCTTTATCAATCATGTACTGCTTATGATCAGAAAAGAAAAATCCAACTGAGCAGTTGCGCCAAGCCCTACCACAATTGCGCCATCTGGAGGATTCGATTATGATCATTTTCCTATTTTGTGCGTGAGTCTCAGTATGTTATTAGTTAGTAGGTCTGCAGCTGTTGGGTCACCCAACTGAAGCAGAAGTTGCTAACCGTGCTTTTGTTTTTTTGTTGCTTGCAGGGATACAAAATGCTTTTGATTTCTTTTTAGCTAAATTCTAGATTTTAAAGTCGGATGAAAATGATGCCTCGCGCTATTCTGAATATCGAGCCTATTTCGATTTATCATGGTTCCCAAGTAAGAGAACAGTATGAGGAGGACAATAAACGAGTAAAGATGGAAGAAGAAATAGCTAGATCCAAAAAGGATGCATAAGCAGGAGTATGAAAGTCTCGAGAGAGGTAAGTCTCATATCCATATTATTGATTTGTCATCTTCTATGTCTGATCCTGAAGAGGATCCTAACTATACCCCGTCTGAGCCCGAGGACTGCCCGGACTCAGATATCATAGAAAAATTAAGAGATCCTGGCACGTTCAGGCTCCTAGTTTTTGTTAATGGTATATCTTTAGGACTGGGAATGTGCGACTATGACTCGAGTTGTAATATTCTTCCACTTTTACTCTGCAAGAAGGCAAGCTCGAGGTCCTACTAATAAAGTACGAGAGAGTGCCCTTTTGGATAGCAAGGAGGAATGTGTCTTTCTTGGCCTAAAAATCCAGGAAAGTGCATTTATTGAGAGAGAGGGAAAGTTCACTTCGGTTAAGGCATCAAGAGTTTAGGTCTGGCGGGAGAAAGCCCGAGAGTCAGACTAGGAAAGAAGTCAGAATTTTAGTCGAGCTGGCGAATTTAAACTCAAAACTACCTCTTTACCCTTAGATTAGATAAAGTCCAATAAAAGTAGCCAGACGAATCAACAAGCTATTTTTTCATCCTACCGCATCTTGAGACCGCAAGTCAAAGGATGGTGGGAAGGTTTTTTTTACTTGTTGGTTGGTTCGGTGAAGTAGTTTAGAATAGTCGGAAGAGAAAGCACATGGAAGGTAAGGATTTAGTCTATGAAGTGTCAGGATGTATGGATGATTGTCAAGGATTAGATGAAGTATAAAGCAGGTTTGAATTCTGAGGGAACCTGAGAGAAAGGTTGAGCCGCAACTGTGCAACCCCTTGTCGCAATAGCCGAATTGTTTAGGACACTGTTCCTGAAGTTTGAGTAAAATGTGGAAAGAACTCACAAACACGTGAAGCACACGCGCCACTGCGGGTGTCAGACTGCATAAGTCTGTCATCCTCTTCCCTATTTTCTTAAATATCCCACCTTTCCTTCCTCCCCATTAACATACATTTACTCCCTTCTACCTCAATCAACTCAGTCTCTCTTAATCCTCTTACCCTCATTACTCCACTACACCTTCCCACCTCCACCCTTCCACCTTCACCAATACCAATCCATCTATTTAAAACCACACTTTACCACACACTTTCACCATCACCAAATAAGACCACCAATTCATCTTCTTCTTTTCCAAATTTTGCCCCCATACTACCATTATCACTACCTCAAACCACCACCATATACTTAACCACCACCATTTTCTCCAGCACATTACCATTTCCACCACCCTACATTACCCGTTGTTGTTGTCAAACACCATATTACAACCCAAACCACTATTGTTGATCTTCTAGGTTGCATCTTTTCAGAATTCGAACCTAGAAAATTTGAGTTTGCATTCATCTTCATAGCAGTTGCAGAGTAAGTTGTCTTTCGGGGCCCCAATCCTCTGAATTTCGGAAAAAATTTCCAGAAATTACGCCAAACCCTACCGCAGTTGCGCCTGCACTTTTCCAGAAACACAAAGTCTGTTTCAAATCACCTTCAACCCGATTCCCTGGCTGCACGAGGTCACATAATTCCGAGGAGACGATTAGGGTAGCAGAGAATTCTGGGCGATGCCATGCCTACAATCAATGGTGTCAACCAATTTGCCTATGTGGCTATCTATGAGTCTTTTCGTAATCAATAGAATGCCCGTACAGTAGCACGGGAACGAGGCATCAACCTTGATGACTATGGTGACATCATACCGCGTGTTCTTCAACACCATGGTATAGCGGACATCTAAAGCATGCATCATCCGTGAATTCTACCTATATATAGTGGCTTATCCCAAGTCTAATGTTGCTATCATCTGAGGGGTAAGTACTGATTTTTCTACTGAGAGAATCAATGCCTAATTTGGAATTGAAAATGCACCCTTTCATGAGGACGAGTTCACCACTGTTACTGCGGAGCGCAGTATAGAGCGCTTGAAGCTTCTTGCTGCACACTATGATATCGAGTAGGAGACTGGTGCTGATGACTTTTCGACCAGCTGTCAGTCAAATGAGTTGGCTTGGAGTGCATGGATTCTGCACCGTTTTGTGATTTCCCATCTTTGGCCGAATACACACAATGATTCAGTCACTTACCGGTAGGCTTAGCCCATGTACTTTTTGGATCTCTAGCAAGACGTGAACATCGGTCTGTTGATGCGTGATCGTATCTAGAACGCAGCCAGAGCCAGGAATATCATTCTGCTTTACAGAAATATGATTGATGCTTTGGCGACAGTAGCTGAGTGCCCTGTTCTGGCGGAAAACGAGAGAGTTGAACCCCTGCCTATTCTTGATAGCGTGTCAGTTACGGTCTAAGGATGGCATAGGAGACAACCCTGCACCCTAGTACGCGGTGGAGTCCGGAATCAGCAAGAGTTTCAAGAGGATGTTTATAGAGATAGGACAGCAATGCACGCCAAGATGGATTATATTATGGAACGCCTTAACATCCCTCACTATGCCCCACAACCGAGAGCCCTTAGACATGCAGCATCTTCTTCCTGGGCCGGTCCGTCTACTTCTGCTTCGCCTCCTGGATTCGAGGATTTCGAGTGCTATGATTCTGATGAGTAGACTAGTTTCTAGGTTTCCTTGTTGTATTTTCTTTCCATTGTTTTCATTTTCCTTTTTTCTAGTTTAATTTTCCTGACTTTGGTCAACATTGTAGTTTTTTTTCAACATATTAAGTATTTTGGATGGCTAAATTGTTTGCATTTTTATTTTTGCTTACTGCCATTTTATATTTAATATTTTGTGTTTTCCCGAGTTGCCCTGTTTTGTATGTTAGCATTTCCTACAGATTTTTCGGATCTCCATTGCCGATTGCCCACTACACATATGATATGGATTATTTTCTTCGCTCCATCCTTAACCGTAGCTAAGTTCCTTTTCTTTATATTCATTTGTTCATCATTGGGGACAATGCTTCGATTAAGTGAGGGGTAGGAACGTCACTTAGCTTTTTGACTATGTGTTTCATCAGTTCTTGAATTGTCACAAGTTTTTAGATGCATTTTTCACCAATAGGTCATTTGAGTCTATTTTGTGTAAGATCGCAAAGGTATGAAGTCTTTGAGCTTTTGGAGGTAAATAATTACATCTTTGTTTCATGTATGAACGGATGAAAATCATGCCCACTTTTTGAAGTAAATGCATATTAACCGTATATTCTGTTATGAACCACCATCTTAATCACATATAACTCACTTTCTTCAATATGTAGTTAGATGATGCATTATTTTCACTAGAGTTGAACCTAGTTCATTTCCCGAGTTTTGTCTCACCTATGGTCATTCAGGTCATGTTGTGGATCTTATAAGGTCTAAGGAAACATGGATTCGGTAGTTTATCAAAGAGTGGACCGTGAGATAGATAGATTTTTTAGTGTTCACCCGCCAATATAAGAGAAAAAGAAAGAAAAAAAATGATTATCATTGATATATGCTCTTTCTTTCTCTTTGGCAAGTGGGAAGCAAACTCGAAGCGTAAGACGTACGACCCTCGGACAATAAATAGACCGATAAATGTGAGCCATGAGTAGTACTCGGTTCCCGATCCATCTTGCCAGTTGATCGTGACTTGACCTATGCAACAAAAAGAAAAAGCAATTAATAAAAACAATGGCGTAAAGGGACAAGCATGCTCGTGATTGACTAGCAAGATTATGGGTTGATATAATGTGATTCTGTCTACGTTACTAAGAAATGAGAGTTATTGCACACATATACTGGTTCATGACTTGAATATTGTTTAATGCATGACTTATGGATAACAGTTGACCTGATCTTTATCTTGACTTTAGGACGCTTAGCTGTTTTTAATTAACTTGTATATTGGTCCGAGGGTTCATTTTCTTTCACCTTTTTGCTCGGGATGACCAAAATATAAGTGGGGGTAGTTGATCGCACCATATTTCGTATCATAAAACACACTATTATTTACCCCGAATTATACTCAATTGATAAGTGGTGGTTCGATTATTGTATGAAATACATGTCATGTGCTTAGTAACGGTTCCTCGGTTGTTAATTCTACACCTACGTATTTTATCCCGTGATTTGGTACTGTTTAATCTCATTTTCTGTACTTTTCATGTGTAGCATATTATGGAGCTTAAGAGGAGCGGATCCGGATTAGAAGAGAAGATTGGGCCAAAGTTCAAGAAGAGTCTGGAGAGTCTGCTGGGCCAGAAAAGGAAGATCGGCCCACAGCTACGCCAACTTGAAGAGCAGGAAACCAGAGCTACCGCATTATACCATAAGTCGGTTAGGAATAGGAAAACTAGGTCGGTTATGAGGCTATATAAAGCCTGCATTAGAATAATTATACATGTACTATTCTTGAATATTTTTACATATGCAATAAAGAGTTCGCTTGAGTTTTGCTTTTTGTTTTCTTTGGTTTTTCTCCTACAATCCATCAACTAGCTTGAGTTGATCAAGCAAGGTCCTCCATTGATAAATGTATGAAGTTTGAACGTTCCTTCGTATTTTCATCATGGTAGATTAGCTTAGATTAACTTGTTGTAATTAATCTGCATGTCTAAATAACTCGTATTAACTAGAGTAGTCAGAACAGAACGATGAGATTCCAGAAGTAGGAACCACGCGGGGGCAGTTGCGGCGGTCTTTACCGTAGTTGCACCGCACCTTTAGGTCACCCTAATTCTGGAGATTCAGTGTTGGCTACGTTGATCGATAGATCTAATTTACTTGTTCTTAGCCTGATCACCTAATTGCAGGTCATCATAAAATAATATGACGGACAATAAAGTGAAGTGTTAGTTAGTACAACCAACGAAGGTGGTTAGCTGCAGATAGGCACCTACTGTTCTTTCAATGGAAGTAGCATAATATTCAGAGACTGCACCTATAGCTAAAACTAAAATAAACACGAGTTCTGATTAGGTCTTGGGAATTACAAGGGAAAAGTAGACATAAGGATTAATCGCACCAAGTTAAGAGATTGGTGAGGTGGATGATTACCTGTTTTGTTATACGTTTGCTTTTATGTTGGTCCAAGGACCACTATTTGTGTTCATAGTTAGGTTTATGATTTATTATATATGT
The DNA here is from genome assembly GCA_036785695.1 of Gentiana straminea. Classification (NCBI taxonomy): domain Eukaryota; kingdom Viridiplantae; phylum Streptophyta; class Magnoliopsida; order Gentianales; family Gentianaceae; genus Gentiana; species Gentiana straminea. The sequence goes on along the minus strand of JAVUPR010000444.1, from coordinate 7,058,116 downwards.
TGCTTCATCTCTGTGGGACCGTGACTCACCCCTAGTATGCTACGATTGACCTAATAGTCTTGCTAGTATTTTCTGATTATTGGTGGCTTAGACGCGGACGAGTACAACATTCAGTCTTTAAAAATTGGCTAATAACTGGATTGGAAAGCCTATGTTTCCATGAAAGAACAAGAGATACGTAACATTACAAAAAAAACTTTTGAGTAGTTTCTATGCATGGATCCTAAAAAATTCTAGGATGAACCGTTTTTGAAAGAGCTCAAACATCATGTATTCATACACGCATTGAAGTTGTTGTTTAATGAGTTGGAAAAAACCGATGATAGCGGCGATGCTTTGAATAAAGAATGTGGATGTTATATTCGAAAGTCACATGGACTACTGTGTAGGCACGAGATGACATGGTTTAAGAAAAAGCAAGGATTCATTCTTCTTTCCTTGATTGATATTCATTGGAAGACCCTTGATAGCCATGGCCAACCTCCAAATGATTCATAGTTAGACTTTGTGCCAGTCTTGCATGCATTGGAAGAGAAACTAAGAACGGAAAGCATATGGGAGAAGAAAAACGTTTTAATGAAGCTATGAGAACATTGTGAACCGGTGAATACGGTGTTGGAAGAGCCAAAACCCAAACGACTAGTCGTGGCCGACCTAAAGTATCTGACAACAAGAGGAAGATAATGAAAAATGACTTAACTAAGAGCCAAATGAGTATTTATGAACGAGTTGAAGAAGAATTAGCGCGTGTTGATGACATGACAACATCCAAAGATATAAAAAGCCATGTCCAACTAATCGAGCATCATTTAAACGCGCTTATTCCAGAAAAAGGTAAAAGATCTTAAAGGTGTTTCTTCTGGGAAAAATAAAAAACCATCTCCAAGTACTCGAGCTCCATGTAAACATGAAAGTTCCAAAAAAAGTAAGAAGATCTTACAAAGGGTGAAATGCAAGAGCAAGTGTCACTTCAATTTTCCTTAATTGGATACATAAAGAGGTATATTAAATATTGCTCAAACTGGTTCATGAGCGCATCTTCATGATTGTTAATGTAAATCTGGATGGAAGTTGTGTCTTTAGAGTCATAGCATGCGATAGGTCTTCAAGAGAATGAATGGAAAAGGGTGAGGAAAGAATTGAAAGATGAATTGATTTCAAACAAGAATCATTTCTTGGCCTTATTTTTGGGGCATGAACGGGTGTATGACAAATGCTTGACATCGGTTGATCATGAAGAAGGATCGCCCTAGTAGACAAGTACTTTGAAAGCTTCCATGGTTGATCTGTGTGCAATGTTTATGGTGTGTCACCAAGCATTTTGTCTATGACATGCACACGGAAGTCGAACATTCCTTTCAACGTTAAAAAAATACTCCATTTGGCCACCTAATCATATATGGATGGGTTTTTGCAATGGGAACCATTTCGTTCGTCTGTTTATGAAAGATAGTTGTCTGATTCCTAGGGTGCAATCAATTTGGAATACCGTTCAGACACCGGAAGCAAGACAATGGCATGACAAATTACATCATAGGCTCAGTTTATGGAAGGATGTGGATAAGAATCATTGGATGGGTAATAAAATTGATTTGTATCAGTCGTATGCTTAACTGTCAACTTTGTTTTTTTTTCCAGCAGATTTATAACATAAAACTGGACTAACACCGGAAAATACAATACACAACCGGAACACTGTCCGGACTCCACACCGACCACTACCAGACTCTACACCGGACACCCGCTGGACCACTAACAGACTTCAAATATAAAAATAAACAATACTAAAAAGGGCAGACCCTTTTGTCCTAAACTCTAGATTTCCAAGAAACAATTGGTTTTGGAAAGATACATAACAAGAGGCACTAAGCCTAAAATAAACTGAAAGTAACAGGTAGATCTAGGCTACCCAACAAGTTGTGGACAAAAATCCACCGACTCCGGCCAAATTCCGGTCAATCCTCCGAGTAGGGTGATGTAACAATCCGATCAGCCCCCCATAAGCAAAAAACCTTCTGTCATCGACAAACACCCATTGAGACGGCCATGGAACAAAATCACCAGTCTCCTTAGCATGCCGCCGATCAACACGGTTAAAGCTATCTAGGAAACTGATCGCGTACAAAGCACTTACTAGCAATAGGAGTAGGTCTATCGTAGTAGAGCACTGGCGAGTAAAGTTTGAATCCCACAGAGACTCGAAAGAACGCAAATCATTCAAGATTGAGCTGTCACGATAACGGTCTATGACCAACTATAATATATAAAGAAGTAAAGTGGTGCCAATAAACGAACAAGATTATGCAAGTTCAAATGGAGCACACAAAAGTTTCTAAGGTATTAGTCTAATTATGAGTTATTAATTATTCCCCCCCCCCCTACCATAACACGCATTAATCATCCACGTTGGTAAATTATAATTCATTGTCAGCTACGACTGCAAACTCCTAACCCTATCTACTTCCAGTGTAAGGACATCAGACAATCTATATGCAACTAACCTCCTTCGTTGGTTGTATTAGTTCACATGCATTAAGTTTTAGAGTTGCCGGCTCAAGACCGAAAACCTCCCTAGGCAGCTATCGACTATGACTAGCACGTTCTTAAGGATCCATCAAGACAATGACCAAATTCAGACTTCTCTAACAGTCCTTCATGCTAATTTATGATGACATGCAAATAGTTGATCAGGCTACTAACATGTAAATTAAATCTGTCGATCAACGTAGCTGGTGCCGATTATCATGAACTAGTAATTTACTAGGTATTCAGATCTAGCTATATAGACCGTCGCAGATCTATAGAACGCAATCACTATTTCATGATGTCTTCACCAATGAATTATATCTATACATACATGGGGTAAAATAAGCTAACTACTACATAATTAAACTAAATAAACAGTTAAAACATACTAATCAAATAGAACAATGACAGATCTACATCTTGGAAAAGACAGAAAATCATACCCTCAAAGATGAGCGTAGATCTCCCTCGGATCTCTTCCGAGGAGGCGAATCCGTCGACTCCGTAACTAGAACTCATAAAATATAAAATAAAGAACAAAGAACTTTTATTGCATAATAATTGTACGTTTTGAGGTACAATCGGACACTCTATTGGACACCCTCAATTCTGAGGGCGATGCCTCTTATTTATAGCTAAATAAACCGACTTAGAAAGACCTAGAATTACCATTCGTCCAAGAAAATGCGTTTCGGAAGATTCTGGACTCTTGATAAGTCGGCAGTACTTCCCGATTAATCTGGGGTATTTTTGTCTTTTTTTCCTGCCGACTTGACTTGGAAGGTTCTGAAAAACCCTAGGCCCAATCCTTTCGTTCAGTCCGCTCCAGAATTGTCCACAATGCTTTGCCCAATAATTCGTATTCTGAAAATAAACAAATAAAGCATGAAATAATATCGAATAAGAGAAAATAAACGTTAAATGCAAAATACTCGACTCACGAACCCGACATATGACATTCAACTCAAATGGTTCACAATTATAGGTCGAAACAACTATTTTTAGCTCGTAATGGATAGAATGTTGATGTCGTAGGATAGACTATTTTAAGCATCATCAGAACCTGCCAAAATTGATCAGAAGTACCAGAATGTGGTCGCCGGACAGTGAAACCATGGCCGATCTGTCTTACCAAAATAAAACCAGATGGGATAATAATACAAACCCAAACAAAATCTGGCAGAACAGGATTCCGGCGACCAACGAAGAAAACAAAACCCGACATGCATAGAGATTTAACCTTCCAAAGGAGGGGGAAAGACAAAATAAAGGTGGATCTACACGAAATAAAAGAGAAAACATGAAAAGGTTAAGATAAAACGGCCGGACGATGTTTCTAGAGAGAAGTCAGAGAACAATTTTTTGAGAGAGATTGGAAGGGATCTGTCAACTTTGTTTGTAAATCAAATTGTGTTATGCTTTTTCTCAAAAGTGGTTGAACATTTATCTACTTTGTAATATATTTTGATCAATTTGAGTAAGAATTCTTATAATGTACTTTGATCATGTTGACAAATCTATGATGTACATATATATTTTGATCATTATGTGGGTGTTCTATTTTTAAAATTGGAGGAAATGATTATGTTCTCCCTAACGTCACCATGGGTTACGTTCTTGCTCCACATAAATGTCATTAGTACCGACGTTGAAATGAACGGAATGAAAATGGTCATGTTCTCCTTAACGCCACAAGGATTGATGTTTGTTGTCCCACATAAACATCAGTACCACCGACGTTGGGTAGATCACAATGCAAATGGTTATGTTCTCCCTAACGTCACCGCATATGGCGTATGTAAGTCCTTGTGAACGTCGGTGGAGCTGACGTTGTAAAGAACAAAATGCAAGTGGTTAAGTTCCCCCTAAAGTCACCACTAGTGGCATTGTTGTCTACACATGAACGTCAATGGAGCTGACATTGGGTTGAAGAGAATAAAAAGGTTATGTTCTTCCTCACGTCACCACTAGAGGCATTTTATTTTACAAATGAACGTCAGTGGATTTGACGTTGGGCATAACTTAATGGAAAAGGTTTTGTTCCACCTAACGTCACCACTATATGCGGTTTCTGCTACAGTTGATCAGTGGAGTTGACATTAGGCAAAACATAATGCAGATAGTTCTTAGTATTCCAAGCCAATACCATCACAAACATCCAAAACAAACCAAACTAATCATCGAATATAAAGATGATGTATTCACCATCACAAATATGAAACCAAACCAATACAAACATAGTGTATTCACCAACACAAACATTCAATACATAGATCCAAACCAAACCAAACATCCAATAGAAAGATCCAAACCAAACATCAAAACCAATAGAAACTCGGAAATGAAATCTCCAAATGAAACACGGAAATGTAAAAGTTATATGTTTACAAAATGTTCAAAACGTCTAAGACCACTATTTCTTTCTCAAGGTCTTCGCACGTTTCTTTGGTTTTTGTTGTGGTTCTTATTCATCTTCATCTTCATCCCCGACAACTTCAACATCTTGGACACTTACACCACCAGTCAAAAACTCGAATGCCGTCCCAATCACATTCAGTAGATCATGTTTCTTCTTATTTGAAGAATTGAGCATCGCATCTGGCTCCGCATCAATCACTTTATTCTTGTTTGCCTCATCCTAAATGTTAAAGTTAATAAGTTAATTACAATGAAAAAACAAAGAAAAAACTTATCACGTTTTCGTAAATCCAAATATTCAAACCTGACTCGAATATCGCTACTTGTTTTTGTTCACCCTAGTCAAACGGCACAAAAACCTTTCGATACAAGGCCATATAATCAGCAGTAGGCCATTAAATCTGTCGATCAGACGTAGCTGGCGCCGACTATCATGAACTAGGATTTACTAGGCATTCACATCTAACGCAACCACTATTTCATGATTTCTTCACCAACGAATCAGATCTAAACATAAATGGGGTATCTAAACAAACTACTACATAATTAAAACTAAATTAAACAATCAATCCATACTAATCACACAAGAACACCGACAGATCTACATATAGGAAAAGATAGAAAATTGTACCCTTGAAGATGAGCGTAGATCTTCCGCAGATCTCTCCCTAAGAGGTGAATCCGTCAGATCTGTGACTAGAACTCATAATGAAAATAAATAAAGAACGAAAGAACTTTTTATTGCATAGAACTTGTAATACAATGATATTGAGGCCGGATGCCTCTTATTTATAGTTACAATAACTGACTTAGAAACTCCTAGAACTACCCGTTGTCCAAGAAAACGCGTTTCCTGAGGCTTCTGGATCCTTCACAACTGCGGCACCCCCTCCCGCAAGTGCAGGGGTAATTTTGTACTTTTCTGCTCTGCCGACTTAATTGAAGGTTCTGGAACACCCTAGGCCCTCCTTCATCCAGTCCGGTCTGAAATCTGTCTTCAACACTTGGCCCAAATCTCGTTACCTGTAAATAGTCCAATGAAGCACGAAATAATATCGAATCGGAGAATATAAACATTAAATGCAGATTAGTCGAATCATGAACCCAATACATAGCATTCGACTCAAATGGTTCATATAAACGGCCGAAAACTACTACTTTTAGCTTAGAATGGCTGAAATGTTGATGCCGTAAGGTGTATTATTTTGAGCGTCATCAACGTGCCTGATCCATAAGCCACGTCGCTCGTGCTGATGAAAAATTAGGTTTATTGATTATTTCTTTAAAGGCTAAGCGTCAACACAACTAACGTTGTGAAGGTAGGAGCAACGGTAGCCTGTCTGACTTTTCCTACTGCTATCATTTTCCCCATTCCGGGTTTGGGAAACAGGAGATTTCAAGAAGGAAAAAAAAAAGAAATGCCACCAATAAACTGTCGATTTCAACCAAATAATAGCCTAAAAATTGCAAAGAAAACATCCACATACCATATAATACTATTGTTGTAACAGATTGCAGGTGAAGACACAGAATTAACAGATCAAATAACGTAAACAATCAAGCAAGAACAAAAACAAGAGGACACATAGATTTAATGTGGTTTCCGGCGATGTGCTAACTACTCCACGCACAGAAAAGGAGATCTTTTATTGTGCACAAAATTACATGATGATTTTCACACTACTCGGTTACAATAGTGCTGGTATTTATAGACTTGGAAGGCTAACCCTAGCTGCCATAATGACTTCTGTCGCAACTCCCATACCCTGGATGTGCGCTCAACTTAGATGAGTGACTAGATGTAACCAGCTCAAATGCAAAACTAATTCAAACGTGTTCAATAGGAACAAACGGCTTTTCTCGGCTGATATCAGAACTCAGTTGAACACTGCTTCAGCTGACTTCCTAGACTAGATTACTCAGCTCAGCTAACCTCATATTTTAGCTATGCCAGATTCAGACGCATATATCAAGTCACCTTGACTAAAAAAATCTCCAGCTTGAATTGAACTCTCATTCAAACAGATTGCATAATCCGATGTATTGTACCAGATGCATTCGTCAATGCCAGATGTACAGTACCAGACTTCTCCTTTGAATACCTCAGTTGAACATCTTCTCAACTGATTCTTCTAGATTCATATTAACAGCTCTGGATGTTGAGAAAATCCGGTCACAACTGAAACATACCCTTTTGAATTGACTTGGTGAGCATATCAATGAGATTTTTATAAGTGCTTATCTTTCTCACCGGAATTCTCGTATCATTTCTCAAAAAATGATACCTCACATATATACAGTGTTCTAAAAATCGCCCTGGGCGATCGCCTAGGCGCCGCCTAGGTCCTGGACGATCCCCGGGCGTCCTCGACTTGGCTCTAGGCGATTTTCTGGGCGACCAAGTGTGCTGGGCGATTTTCTGGGTGCTTCTGGACCCTTCTAGGCGCTCCTAGGCCCTTCTGGGCGCCCCTAGGCCCTTCTAGGCGCTCCTAGGCCCTCGTAGGCGCTCCTAGGACCTTCTTGGCGCTCTTAGGCCCTTCTAGGCTATTAGGGTTCCATCTGGGCAAACATCAAGGTTTCCTAAGTGTTCAGACAAGAAAGAGGCATAAAACCCTAAAACCCCCCTTAAAACCCTAAACCCCCCTCGTAAAAACCCTAAAACCCCCCGTAAAAACCCTAAAACCCCCATAAAACCCTAAAACACCATGTAAAAACTCTAAATCCACCTTAAAACCCTTAAAACTCCCTTAAAACCCTAAAATCGCCTAGGCGCCCCTGTAGCGTACCGAGGTCGCCTAGCGAGTTTTAGAACATTGCATATATATACTTGATTTTCTCATGATGAACCTGATCCTTAGCTAAACATATTGCACTCAAACTGGCACAATATATCTCAGTTTGATCCTGATGCAAACCCAAATCATTGACTAGTCTTTTTAACCTTATTCCCTTCTTAGCTTCCGTTGTTAATGCCATGAATTCTTCCTCAGTGGTAGATAATGTCAATGCTACCTGAAGAGTTGCTTTCCAACTCACCACAGAGCCTCCCAGAGTGAAAACATAACTAGTCATAGACTTCCTGCTGTCCACATCACCTGCATAATCATAATCACAGTACCATATGACCAAACACAGACTCTCATCTCCATAAATGAGACAAGCATTTGTTGTACCCCTAAAGTACCTAAACATCATTTACATAGATTTCATGTGTTCATTTCCAGGTTGATCCATAAACATGCTGACAATACTGACTATCTGAGCTAAATCAAGCCTAGTGCAGACCATGTCATACACCAGACTGCCCACTACACTAGCATAGGGAACTTTTGACATGTAGTCCTTCTCCTCAACTGAATGTGAAGCAAAGATAGATAGATGAACATTTGATGCCACTGGAGTATCTATTGGCTTGCCAGCTGACATGCCAAATCTTGCCAATATCTTCTGAATATAGCCCTGTGAGACAAGAAAAGTCTATTGTGACTTATGTCTCTATATATCTCCATCACCAAAATATTCTCTGATGCACCCAAATCCTTCATCTAAAATTCAGCACGGAATGTCTTTCACATATCGAACACCAGACTTCTTTTCATCAGCTATCAACATGTCATTCATATACAGAACAAGATAGATGAATGATCCATCCATCAGTTGACTGTGATATACACGACAGTCAAATGGACTTCTGCTATAACCTACATGGATCATGCAACTGTCATACCTCTTGGACCACTGTCTTGGATCTTGCTTGAGTCCATACAAGGACTTCCTCAACTTGCAAACATGCCCTTCTTTACCAGGGACTTGGAATCTCTCTGGCCGAGTTAGGTATATCTTTTTATCTACATCACAATGTAGAAAAGATGTCTTCACATCTAACTTCTCAAGTTCAAGATCATGATGTGCCACCATGGAAGTTAGCACCCTAATGGAAGTGTGCCTGACTATTGGAGAGAATATCTTAACATACTCCACCCCCACTTTCAGACTAAACCCTCTTGCAACCAAACATTCCTTAAAAATGATTCCATCAACTGAAGATATCCCTTCTTTATTCTTGAAAACATATTTACAAGTCACTATCCTCCTTTCCTGTGGGTGTTTGACTAGATCACAAGTCTAATTTTTCAGTAATTAATCCATTTCTTCTCATATGAAAGCAAGCCACTGAGGTGCTTCAGAACATGTCACTGCTTCTGATCCGCGTGTAAGCCACTAATATGCATGAAATTATAGCAAGAGTACTAGGTCAATCTCAGTATAGTAGATGTGAGTCAAGGTCGATCCCACAAAGACAATGCAACATGGATAATAGACACTAAGTCCAGACAAGAAGACAAATAATGGTCCTTGATCAACATAAATGCGGAAAAGGTAAATTTGTGTATCTCTCTTGTCCGATCTCCTAACTTGGTGCCATTGATATTTATGCCTACTTTTCCTCATAATTTCCTAGATTAACCAGAAAGTTTTCTAATTCAGTTTTAGCTACGGGCGCATTCTCCTAACCCTATCTACTTCTATTGACAGGACAACATACTATCTATGTATTTTTAACCTCCTTCGTTGGTTGTATTAACTCACATGCAATAAGTATTAGAGATTGCCTGTGCAAACCGAGTACCTCCCTAAGCACCTATTATGGATTGACTAGCATGTTCCTAGGGATCAATCAAGACATCGTCCAAACTAACACTTCACTAATAGTCCTTCAAGTTAATTTATGAATACAATAAGAAGATTGGCCAAATCTAACCTATCGTTAATTAAACCCTATCGATCAACGTAGCTGACGCCGAATCTTCATATTAGGGGGAACTAAGTTGTCGCGGCTACAATATAGACCGTCGTAGGACCGGCGGTGGTGGTTTTTAATTCTGAAATCTATATCGTTCTGTTCTTATTACTCTAATTAATTATGATTCGTTTAGACATGCAGATCAATTACAACACGTTAATCTTACTAAATCTACCATGATTTAAATACGAAGAAACGTTCAAGTCTTCATACCTCTATCAAAGGCGGATTTAGCTTGATCAACTCAAGCTAGTTGATGGATTGGAGAAGATAACCAAGCAACGAACTTTAAAAGCAAATAATCATTTTGATTTCATAGAAGGAAATATTTGATAATAATATGAAGTATAGTATCTATGCATATATTACAATGAACTGACACAGCCCTTTTATAGACTATAAAACCGACTTAGTTTATTTAACCTAACCGACTTAATCACAAATCACAGCTCCTTCATTTTGCGTCATCCAAGCCGCCGCGGACGCGGCTTGGGTTTCCGCAGCCACATGCTGTTTTTTCTCTTATTCTGGCCCATCAGTCTTTGTCTTGACTTCTTCTGACTTCGGCCCAATGTCTTCTTCTTTAATCCGGATCCAGCTCTCTTTAGCCCATAATATGGTTTCCTAAAATCACATAAAACAATCCAAAATTGTACCATATCGAGATAAAATGTAAAGATGTAGAATTACTACCCAAGGAACCGGTATTAGGCAATTGATACATATTTCGCGACATATTCTTACTATCACTAATCAATTGAGCACAATCGGCATAAATAAAGGTATTATTTATAGTACTATTTTCAGGGTGATGAACTACCCCCCATTTAGCTTTTGGTCGCCCAAACAAAAAGGCAAAATAAACTCAACTCCGGACTCACATACTGTTAGGAAATCAACTAGTTTAACACAACGGAATTTAAAATTTTGATTTCCGATCCCAAGATCGACTTCGTTTAATACAATAAACACGTTTAGTAGTTGACGGTGATTACCTTGCTTGATATAATAGATCGATGCTTTGACTGACAACGGAGAGTAGTAGTGCGCGCAAGCCGTCCACGTGTCCGGCCTCTATTGATATCCACACAAACTCCTCGCTGGAATCTTTCTTGGATTGCTACTAGAAAAATCTGGTTGCTAGACCGGCCTTTTCTCTCTCTCTAAAACTCTCTAGAAGAAAGTCTCTATTTTTCCACAAGAATTATGAACTCTTGGAATTGTGATGTACAAAAGAGCTAGCCAACCACTTTCTTATATAGGGGTAGGTGGCGCCCTAATGCCCCCTAAAATGATTAGGAGAAGCTTCTAGTAGATTGATGAGAAAACATTTTCCTAATAAAATAAGAAAAATCTCCTTGATTGATTTATCTCTTTTAATTTAATATCTTATATTAAATAAATCTAATAAATTGACAATATCCAATATTGGATATCTTTATCTTATTACCATAAATCTAATAATCAATTAATATCCAATATTAATATATGATAATAACATTAATTAAATTGCATAATCCAAGTGTATCTTACACTAGTCACCTGCGCCCCATAGCCATAAATTGGCTTCCGGAATAATCTTTAATTAATCAAAATAATTAATATCTTGTATTTAATTTATTCATAATAAATAAATTTCGTCATATTAATGTAATCACTATAACACTTTATAGTCGAGATAAATTTTCCTTATTTTGTTATCGCTATAACCGCATTTTAATCCGGCTAGATGTTCTTATGTGTGTGACCCAATAAGCTTCCAAATATATTGGCCGTAGACACCAAGTGCAAATTACGAAAATGCCCTTCATACTTAACCATCACAGAATAGCGTCTAACAACACACTGACCCCCAATCATCAGAAGAGTCAAAAGAAATGACTACTACCTTTCATGTGAAACAGTTACCATGCAAATAAAATCCTATCTTTGTAATAATATCCATACGCGTTTCTCGAGTGTCAGTACATCAACGATCGTATCTTATAATCTGGATATCATGCTCTCTCGGAATAACTCATTTACTCCCACTTTGCAAAGATTCACGAGAGCTAGACATTCCTTATAAGAAGGCCATTTCGGATATTCACTCCTAATAATAGGATACGCGATTTCCGGACGAGCAACATGAATCCTACGCATGCTTCAGTATGATACCCAATCACTACCGCATGATCGCCCCATGGCTAGAGGAAACCTCAATAGTGTCAAATCATGACAATCCACACTGTGAAGCCATGAAGACTCCGGTCTCAGGATAATTACACAACTGCCACATACTGCGATAATTAATGTAAGTGGGTCAGTCTGACGTACGCATTCTCTAATACATGTCTACGTGCAGTCCAAGCGTCTCTACACTTAGATATATGAGATCTATCCCAATCTTCAATAAGATAGAAGACATCCAATACGTGATGGTCTAATCATACCATCAATGTCCTGTTTGACAATACATACGACTAGAGACATTTAAGTATCAAACTTATTAAAGTGAATAGAGATCTCATCAACCGTAATCAGTATCATGGTTCTCTGTCACAGTTTGACACCAGGGACATTACTATATATATATATATATATATATATATATATATATATATGTACACACATTCAATAACATGAAGATAAACAAAATATATAATAACAAAAGTGCTTTTATTAATCATAACAAAGTTATTACATGAACTAAATAGACTGTAAATGACCTGACCCGATCAGATCCAGTCCAACCCGATTGGTTTTAGGACACCATTTCAACAAATACAACTATGCGTCATAAACCGGGATAAGAATCAGGTCAACTCATATCCATAAGCAGTGCATTAAACACTCTTCATTTGACGAACTGGTGTGTGTGTGTGTGCGTGCAATAACTCTCCAATGAACAATGACACAGACCGAATCATATTATACCAATCAAGGACTTCAGGCAAAACATATATCACGCACAAATCCATAAGTTCCTCATTAATCATCACTTACCAATGCATCAATTTGTCGTGTGATAAATCTTGTGTGATAGTGCATTCAAAAGAAAAGAATGAAGTTATAGCGACCCACAATCTTTACTTATCAATGTGCACACTCGCTCCTCTTTCCTTCAGACTAAGGCAAACAATATGAAACCTTACTTGGGCCGGGCGGACTTGTGGACCGAGTTTTACTCATTATCCTCGTTTGTTTCTTTTTTATGCAAGGGTCGTGCACTTTTTGCTACAAGTTCGCTTCCCTCACTACCTTTGTTATATTATTTTCTATAATAATTTTTTTCTTTTTTTATACTTTTTTTATTGCAAGAGCCCTGCGTTTTACACTCCATCGGCTTCGCTTGGCAGATTTATCACTTTTGTTTCTCTCTCACTCGCAAGCCCGTTGTATCCCGTTTTACCTTTTGGGGCATCATGATTGCTACCATCATCCTCCAACAATTGGTTAAAGTAGATCCACCGAAAAATATTGATTCCCGGTCTAAGATAACTTTCCATCTTATCCAAATACTTCTCACTCAGATTGCGTGCTTGAAAATTGAATGCAACGGTAAAATAATAATTAATAAGTCAGTACTTCATGCAACATAACTCATGATCATTCTTTCATACTAAATTGAATAATGCGTCATCTAACTACACACTAAAGAAGTGAGTTATACGTGCTTAAAAAGGTTGGCCCATAAAAAGAAAATGCGGTTAATACGCTACTACTTCAAGAGTGACACGATTGTTTATTACGGTCATGAAACACAGATGTAATTTAATTATTTCCCAAAAAGGTCTAAGTGGTGAAAAATGCATCAAAAAGACTTGACAACTCGACGCGTTTCATAATCAATTGCTAAGTGACGTTATTAACCCCTACTTAATCGAAGCATTGTCCTCAATGATGAAAAGATAAATGATGAAAAGGAACTTAGCTTGGTTTAAGCGCGGAGCTAAGAAAATGAAATCTCCTTATCGAACATATCTGGGGCTCAATGTTGTGAAAAGTCTGTGAATATCTGCTATAAAATTATGACACACAAAACTCGGGCAAAGTAGATGTGACACAATAATAAAATATAGAATGGCAGTAAGCAAATGATATCATAAAATGCAAACCATTTAAGCCATACAATAATTTATTGAAAAGAAAAGAAAAGCAATTTCTTGCAAAGTCGTAAAAATACAAATAAAAACGGAGAATAAAAAACTCAAAAAAAAAACAAGAACTAGGGACTAATCAAAATATAAGTCCTCGTAGATATCGTGTACAGGAGGTGGTGCTGCTGAAGAAGGACCGGCTCCCGAAGAAGATGGAGCATGCCTAGTGGCTTGTGGTGGTGGGGCATAGGGTGGAATCTGGAGATGTGTCATCATATGTGTCAGCATTCCTCGCATCTCGGCTAACTCCCTAGTCACGTCAGCTTGAAATTCATGCTGAGGTCTAGCACATCCTTGTGCCGGTATCGCAACCCGTCTTCTCCTCCTTCCCATCCTTTGGACTGCTATACTGTCAAGGTAGGCAGTGGCTCGACTCTCTCATCGGTGGCCAAGACTGGGCACTCAACTGCCGTGGCCAATGCATCTACCATGTTGCCATACGGTAAAATCTGTTGCTCTGTCCCGGCGACCTGGCGAATCCTTCTATGTATCAACAGACCAATGTTCACGTCATTCTCGATATTGAGATAGTACATGAGCTTGGCGAGTGGACGAGTCACAGTGTCCGCGTGAGCATTGGGCAGAAGATGAGTAATGACAAATCTGTGCAGCATACGAGCGTCCCATGTCAGCTCGTTTGAGTAAAAGGTAGTCGGGAAATTGTTGGCTCCGAAGTCCCACTACACATCATAATATTCTGCAATAGTCATCAGGCGGTCCAAATCACGCTCTCTCATGGCAGCGGTGAACTCTTCATCATGACGTGGGAAATTTTGTATGCCATAGTGGCCATTGATACTATCAATAGAGAAATCAATGTGGATCCCTCGAACAATAGCAATATGAGATTCTGGGTTGGCTGCTACGTAGGCATAGAACTCACGAACGATGGTGGCATTAGAAGCAGCCGGAATGAGAGCCATATCCGCTATGCCGTGAAACTGAAGCACACGTGGTATGATGTCACCATAATCATTAAGGTCGATGCCTCATTCCCTAGCAACCGATCTGTTATTCTAATGAATCCTGAATGAGTCATAAATGGCAACATAAGCAAACTAGTCGATGCCATTGATAGTGGGCATGGCATCGCCCAGAAGCCTCTGTTGTGCTCCTCTACGTCTCAGAATCGGATTGCCTCTACCGGCCATTAAATTTGATGAACTAAACTCTGTATGTGCTGAGAAAATATTGCCGTTGCTGCGAGGGGATGTCTCGCTGATTCTTAAGAATCGGTTTTTTTGGTATCTGGATTTCTAGGGATTTTCTGCAACTCCTTATGAATGGAATGATACCGAATTGTAGAAAACAAAAATTTGACAGTGGCAATCTTAGGAAAAGGTAGTGCTTGGGTTGTGGAAATGGTGGTTTGGATGGTGTAATGGCTAAGTTATGGTAGTGTTCTGGTGGTGATGGTGGCCGAGTGGAAGAAGAAGAAGAGAGGAAATGATTTTTGTGGTAGAAGAAATGGTCGAGGTAAAGGTGGTTTATATAGGATGATTTGAGATGGATTTGAAATTTGAATTTGGTTTGAAATTTGAAAGGTTTGTATGGAATAATGGGAAGGATTAATGATGGGTGAGTGGATTGAGGGAGGATTTGATGGGATTGATGATAGGTGGAGTAATGGTGGAGTAATGGGGAAGAGGAAAATGTGGGATAGTGGAAAGAGTGGATTGGACGGCTGATTTCCCCCATCAGATTGCCTAGCTAGTGCATAGGGTCCACGCGCCATCCTGAATTTCAAGAACTTAGTCAAACCTCGGGATCTGTTCTTTCATTATGATGCAGCTGCATGAAGAGGTCTTGCGGATGCGCGAGTTTTTCTTTTCCAGATTCCTTAAACTTCTAGATAGCCTGACTCTTTTAATCCTTAACAATAATTCCTTTCAAAACTGACTCTGCTCAACCTCTAATCCTTGCCCCTTTTTGTCTTTCTTCTCCAACTCGACTAACCTAATTCACCGGACTACCCAACAAGTAAAAAAAACCTTCCCACCATCCGTTGGTATAAAACCTCGGGATGCGGTAGGATGAAAGAAAGATTGTTGTCCAATATAGCTACTTTTATTTGACTCAAATTATCCTAAGGGTAAGAAGATAGTTTTGAATTTAAAAACGCCAACTCGACTTTCTTCCGAATTTCACTCAGTACGATTTTTGGGACTTCACCTACCAGCATTGCACTCTAGAGACTTGAACCGAGGTGCATCTTCCATGCCTCTATACTAATGTTTTTCCTAGACTTTTTATTCCCAAGTAGACGCATTCTTCCTTCCTATCCAGAAGAGCTACTTTGTGAACCTCCTCGAAACCTTGAGCTTTCAGCCTCACACTCCTGGCCTTTCTTGCCAGTGCCTTAGGCTTCCTTTGTCGACTTCGAGATTTTTCCTTTTTACCCAGAGATTCCACTTTTTCTATTTTTGAACTTGAAACATCACTACATTGGGCGGATTCGTCTAGACTGACCACTCCACTTGGTGCATTGTTGTGGTTCTTTTCATCTTTTTTCTCAAAGCAGAACTTTAATTCTTGCTCTTCAGTTTCGACTTCCACTTGTTTCATTCCATCTGTGATATGTTCTATCTCGGCGACCTTAACTGCTCCGGTATCCGAGCTAACACGGTACTGTCCTGGTCGGTTAGGGAGTGGCTCTAGGATCGTATAAGTTTTCACATCATTATCGACCCTAAGCGTCATGTCGTAGTTGTCGTAATCCAATTCTTCCCGGCTAGTGGCTAAGAAGAGACGTCCTAGCAGAACATTTGCACTCGGATCATCCAGGATGTCCATTACTACAAAATCCACTCGGAAGTCAAAACTTCCTATCTGAGCTTGCAGTTCTTTAGTGTGCCAGTGTGGATATCGATCTCACGATCGACAAAATGCATAGTGCGTGTCTCAGTCAACTAGACCTTGAATTTGGCATGCTTGCATAAAGAAAGAGGGAGAATGTTGCAACTAGAGCCAGTATCGCACATTCCCAGTCCTAAAGACACGCCATCAATTGAGACTGGGAGCCTAAATGTACCAGGGTCTCCTAATTTTTCTACCAAGTCTGAATCAGGATAATACTCTGAATCAGAAAACATAGTAACCGGATCCTCCTCAGGATCGGAGTCTGTAGAGGATACATCTATTAGCTCGATAGGAAATGCACCTGATCTATAAGTCTCGTACTCCTTAAGGTTTGCTTCCCGTTCTTCTTCTTCCCTGGTTGCTTCATTCTCTTGTTCTACCCTCTTTTTATCCACTTGGTATTGCTCGTATACCTTCGAACCTGGATACATCGAGATGGAAACTGCGTGTATAATTCTTCATGGCATTGTGCTAGGTGCATTTTGAAACTCCTTCGATCTTTCCTAGTAATCGTCGTAAGTGTTCTGTATCCTGCACAACAAACTAAATAAAACATAAACACGGTTAGTAATTTCCCGCCTCAGCTAAGTTTAGACCCAACTGTTGTGGACTTACTAACTAGTAATTACTGACATGAACATAGAAAACTGGTGTCGATCAAAATCTGAGTGAGAGTTGCCGAGGCAGCGGCAGAGTATGCCGTAGCTTCGGCAGTTGTTTCCCTTTTTCTGATCGTAAAAAAGTGCAGGTTTAATACAGAACAGACTCTTAACTAAAAGACTAAACAACAAACGAATAATTCTTATCCAGATTTAATGAATGTATTATCCACCTTGGCCATTGTCCCCGGCACGCGTGAAAAACATGATCCGCGTGTAAGCCACTAATGCGCAGGAAATGCTAGCAAGAGTACTAGGTCAATCACAGTATAGTAGATGCGATTCAAGGTCCATCCCACGGAGACAATGCAACACGGATAATAGCCACTAAGTCCAGACAAGAAGACAAATAATGGTCCTTGACCAAGATAAATGCGGAAAAGGTAAATTGGTGTATCTATCCTCTCCAATCTCCTAACTTGGTGCCATTGATCTTTATGCCTACTTTTTGTCATAATTTCCTAGATAAACCAGAACATTTTCTAATTTAGTTTTAGCTACAGGCACATTCTCAATCCTATCTACTTCCATTGACAGGACAACATACAATCTATGTGCAGTTAACCTCCTTCGTTGGTTGTATTAACTCACACACAATAAGTATTAGAGATTTCCGGCACAAATCGAGAACCTCCCTAAGCAGCTATCGTGGATTAACTAGCATGTTCTTAGGGATCAATCAAGACATCGTCCAAACTAACAATTCACTAATAGTCCTTCAAGTTAATTTAAGAATACAATAAGAAGATTGTCCAGATATAACCTATCGTTAATTAAACCCTGTCAATCAACGTAGCTGACTCCGAATCTTTATATTAGGGGGACCTAAGTTGTCGCGGCTGCGATATAGACTGTCGTAGGACCGGTGGTGGTGGTTTCTAATTCTAAAATCTACATCGTTCTGTTCTGATTACTCTAATTAAATATGATTCATTAAGACATACAGATCAATTACAACACGTTAATCTTACTAAATCTACCATGATTAAAATACGAAGGAACGTTCAAGTCTTTATACCTCTATCAATGGCGGATCTTGCATGATCAACTCATGCTAGTTGATTGATTGGAGAGATAACCAAGCAACGCACTTTAAAATATAATAATCACTTTTATTTCATAGAAGAAAATATTTGATAATAATATGAAGTATAGTATCTATGCATATATTACAATGAACTGACACAGCCTTTTTATAGACTGTAAAACCGACCTAGTTGATTTAACCTAACCGACTTAATCACAAATCACGGCTCCTTCTTTTCATGTCGTCCAAGCCGCCGCGATTGTGACTATGGTTTCCATAGCCACGACCTTTTTTTTTTCTCTTATTCTGGCCCAACAGTCTTCGTCTTGACTTCTTCTGACTTCGGCCCAATGTCTTCTTCTTTAATCCAGATCCAGCTCTCTTTAGCCCATAATATGGTATCCCAAAATCACATAAAACAAGCTAAAATAGTACCAAATATAAGGATAAAATGTGAAGATGCAGAATTACTACCCAAGGAACCAGTATTAGGCAATTGATATGTTTTTTACGACATATTCTGACTATCACAAATCAGTTGAGCACAATTCAGAATAAAGGTAAGATCTAGAGTACTATTTTCAGTTTGATCAGCTTCCCTGTAAGTGGATGGCTCAGATCCATCCACATCCTATACAACCTGAAGTGCATATCCAACCATGTCCACAAAACAATACCTTCTAGGAGGTCAAACATTGGTCATTTTAGATCTTATGAGAGTTGTACTATGCTGACCAACCTTAGTTGTTTGAGTATCAACTGACCCATGTTCAGCTGACTGGTTTGGATCCAACTTTGGTTTAGATGAATGTTGATTGTCCTAAACTAAATGTTGTTTTTAGTTGAATTGACGTGAAGCTCCACCGGTTTGTCAACTCTCTCAGATTCAGATTCATCTCTTGTTTCAAATTTAGTTGAGCTCCTCACAGATGAGCTGAACAAAGAAATTTCATCGAAGATCATACTCTTGCTGAGTTTAACACCATTCAATGTTGATGACCGATTTATGTACCTCTACAAACACTCATTTCTTGGCTCTTGGCTCCAGCTTACCTTCACTCATATGATAATAAACGGTGCTCCCAAAAACCCTCAAACCTGAGTAATTTGCTAGCTTACCTGACAACATCTCAATAGGTGTTTTGAGATTGATCTGTGTGTGAGGTATGTTGTTGATTAAGTAGCAACCTGTGCTGACAGCATCTGTCCAAAATCTCCTTGAAAAAACAGAATTAGAAAGCATGCACCTAGCCCTCTCTAGAAGAGTTTGATTCATTCTTTCTTCCACACCATTATGCTAATGGGTATCTCTGGCTTTGTGGTGCCTAGAAAGACCCTTATTTTTACAGAAATTGTTGAAGTTGTTAAAATAAAAGAACACAACTAAATATAATGTGGAAATCTTATCATACAAAAATAATGAAATGAGTTCAATTACAATGGTGTTGTTCATGGGGTTTTTATAGAGTATACACCTCATGAATGAGTTAAAATTAAGATACAACAAAAAAAATAGTTCAAAACAAAATAACCGCCTAACTAGCAAATCCGTTGATACTCAGTTGACTGTCGTATCTCACTGATACTCAGTCGTGCATCATGTCTGTTGATACTCAGATTCACATCCTCTGCATCAGCATTCCTTTATTTATATATTGTAACACCCTCTCAATCTGAGAGTGATACATGAATTAGCTTGCACATCCTCTTGCATCAGCATTCCTTCATTCAATGGAAGTGGGTAAAAAGATCTTGGAAATGCACAATCTATCCAATAAGTACGAAAATATTGGTGCATCCAAAGATTTGGTGAAGATGTCATCAATCTGCTCTTTAGTGTTCAAACCCAGGAGCTTAATGAGGTCAGATTTGACTTTGTCTCTTAAAACATGACAACCAATCTCAATGTTTTTAGTTCTGTCATAGAAGACAAAGTTGTGAGAAATGGGCATCACACTGGCATTGTAAAGGAACAGAAGAGTAGGCATATGTATAGAAATCTACAAATTTTGTAAAATGTAGACAAGCCATTGGATTTCACATATGGAATTTTCCATAGCCGTGTACTCAACCTCTGAAGAGATCCTTGCAATTGTTGTTTGCTTCTTGTATTTCCATGAAATATGAGCATTACCAAGAAACATCATATATCCTGAAACAGACTTTCCGGTTTTAGGGCATCTAGCCCAGTCACCATCAGTGAAGCCTTTCAAAACAAGGTTGTTCTCTGCTGGGAATAATATCCCTAGGCATGGATGGGCTTTCAAATATCTCAAGAGCCTATGAGTAGCCTTCATGTGGTTCTCAGTAGGTGTGTTTAAAAACCGACTCAACTCCTGAACAACAAAGGCTATGTCAAGTCTTTTGAAAGTGAGATAAATCAGCTTTGCAACCAATGATCTATATGCAGTATCATCATCCAGTAAAGCGGAATTTCCATGTTGTAAATTTTGTTTGGGATTTATAGGTGTTTTGGTAAGTTTGCACCCTTAAACTCATACTCTTGTAAGATATTGAAATTGTACTTCCTTTGAGAAATGGAAATTCCTTCAGGTGTTCTAGCAGCCTCAATGCCCAAGAAATCTCTTAGTTCTCCAATGTCTTTGATTGTGAACTACTTGTGCAAATTTTCTTTGACCTGTTGAATCAAATAAAGATCAAGAATAGCTACTATTATGTCATCTACATAAACCAGTAATGCAATAAAAGATTTTCCTGGTCCTTTTGTAAGCAGACTGTGATCATTCTTGGACTGAACAAACCCTTGTTGTTCCAAGGACTCTGTCGGCTTACAATTCCATTGCCTCTAGGATTGTTTTAGGACATATAGAGACTTGGTCAATTTGCGAACCTGATTTGGTTTATGTGTCTTGAAACCAGGAGGAAGTTGCTTGGTGAAGATGCAAGTTATTGGTTGATGTTGTTGTCATCAGAGTCCTAACTGTAATTATCTTCATAACTGGTGAAAATATGTCTTGATAATCAATACCACATCTCCGATTATAACCCTTTGCATCTATTCTGGCCTTGTATCTCTCTATAGAGACATCATGATTATACTTGAACTTATACACTCATTTACATCCAATGGGTTTCTTGCCAGGTGGCAGATCAACAATCTCCCAAGTGTGAGTGGTCTACAAAGCCTCTTTCCACTCATCATGCTTGATTTCTTGGATGTATGTTTTCAGTTCTGGAACAGAATAAATTGCGCAGACATATATGGCATACTCTGATGAGAGACTCTCAAGACTCGTTACTCCACTCCAAATTTCCACACATCATCATATTTAACCATTTTTGGCCCCGCTAGCTTCTTGCTTAGTTGGGGTATGTACTCTTTTATGAGCTTGATGACCAGAATTTTTATCTTTATCTTCATCATCATTCTTCTTTTAATTTCTCCCATCTTTGTAGTTTGATCATGCATCACCTTTCTTCATCGATTGATCTTCCCCCTCACTTGTATCATCTTTGGTTTCTTTAAATACAAAGAGATGTTCAATTTGTAAAAAATGTCTTCTCCATAAGTTTTCTCATCAACTATAACAACTTCATCATTTTTCTCAGTCAGATTATCATACCATTTTCTACTTCCTTCTTCCCCATTTCTACTTTCCCCCTGTTCACTACTTTCCCTCTTTCTATATTCCCCCATATGGCATCACCAATAGCATGATCTTTGGCTTCAATAATCTAGAGGAGATCCGTTTTCACTTCATCATGATTATTGATCATCTTGTCAATATTTTCTTGAATATGTGTCAGGTTTTCATCATAGAGCTTCATTTAGGAAGGAACGAATACAGCTTCTTCATGATTCTGAGATGTAGCTACATGTGGAGGAGTAATCAATTTTAGCAACTGATTTGTCTGTCTCTTGAGCATCAACTTTTATTTCAAGATTGTCCAGCCTTGTGTTGAGATAATGTATTCCAACCATGAGTCTTTTATCAACATTGCCTTACGTCTCAACTCTTCAGTTGATTGTCACAATTAGTGTGGGTTTCATTGAATGCTTTGGAGAGCCTTCCATAAGTTACCATATAAATGAGAACTTTGCTTATATTAATATGAGAGTCCTCTGGCTATGTGCTTGGATCAAATCTCTTCATCATTGCATCAGGTTGCTTTCAATAATGTTTCTGATTTGATCTTTGGTTAGATCAAAATAGATCAAATGTCTAACTGGAGCTTGTTTCAAAGTGGAGTCATCATTTTTCATATCTAAAGGTGTTGGATCTGTATGATGCTTCTCAGATGAGTCTTTTGATAAAATATACTCTGTTATATTTGGAGTAGCTGTTTTGAGATTGTGGAATGCATCTGTACTATAGCTACTTCTTCTTTTGTAGCTTGAGTAGAGGATTCGTCGATGTTAACCCTTTCAGGTATTAGATATGAAATATGATCTTTTGCATTTTCTGAAATCTAATCAATGTGAATGGGGAGTTGATAGTCTACAGATTTTTCACTGATATCCTCTTTATTTGGTCAAAGCTCATGTGACACATTCTGGACCATACAGTTTCATTGCCGAATGAAACTGTGTGGTCTAGAATATGCCACGCATGCTACTCCACATATGGGAGTCTCCAATAGCACAACTTCTCGGAAAGTGTAACATAAGTAATGTCAGTATGCAGTAAATACATGGTACAATTTGAATCAGTTGTGTTTTGTTAGAAATTATAAGATTTTCATTTATTTATTTTGTCTTTCAAACTTCTTCATGCCCGGTCCGCCTTTGAGAAATATTACATCTGACTTCTCCATACATCTGATGGCTCTAATTGTATCTGATTTATGCTTCACATCTGACTTTTCTAGAATAAAATCATTAAACATAGTGTTTGATCTGCCAAGTAATCTCGTCCATCCATTGGAAATGTCAAACCCACTGGTTTATTTTATTCGTCTGATCTTCATATATGAATGCATCATCAAAACTGGTCAAGCATTCACAACTCCACTCTTAGTTCTGAAAATCATTCCTTGCATAGAGGTTAGGTCAAGATATCTACTAGTTGTTTTTCTGTAGGAATGCTCAACTTTGACATCTCTCTTCTCAACATAATCTCTGATGAAATGATGAATCACATCAACATGCTTCATACTTGAGTGCAACACTGGATTTTCAATAATATTAATTGCAATTGTGTTATCACACATAATTGGTGTGTTCTCTTTTTCTATTTGATAATGTCTAATTTGTTGTCTTATCCATATAAATTATGCACAACAACTTACTGCAGCAATATATTCAGCATCAGCTATTGAGGTAGAGATTGAGTTTTGATTCTTACTAAACCATGAAACAAGTCTGCCCCCAGCATTTGACATGTTCCTGTGGTGCTTTTCCTATCAACTTTGCACCCTGCACAACTTGAATCTGAGTAAGAAATCAATTTGAAATTCCCCTCCAGTGGATATCTGATTGAGCTAAAATTTACCCCAACAAAAACAATTTATAAAGACTCGAAACAGTGGGCAAACTAACTCTCTAACCGGCAGTGTACCGGGTCGATTGCTAGAATAGCTACAGGAGTACGAGGTCGAACCCAAGGGAAAAGTGTTTGTGAGTACCAAAGCGAACGTGTTACTTAGTCTAGGTGATCAATCTTTTTAAAGTGCTTGTTTACTACAATGACACTTAAGTGATTTCTACTAACGAGTTTAAAGATAGAAAAGGAAGAAAGAAGATTAACTACTCAGTTTTTTGACATTATACTAAGGGACATAGCCGAACCAAGATCAAAGTAGCCAGTTTCAACCCTAAGGGTAGATAAAACCGGGAGTGTGCATTATAACAAAGAACTCTCGCATTCAATTTCACGGGTGCGTACTCCTAATTCCGGTGCTAAGGTCTGAACAACTCTCTCCTAACACCTTATGCCATGTTAACTACCCTTCCCTAAAGAAGATTCACTAGCAGGACATGTTATGCACTAGAGCCGCTTCAACGTTTAAAAGAGTAACCTCGCATTGGGCTCGGGCTTAACAACTAAGCCGAGTCTATGCCGCGATCTTAGAACCCCTTATCCCACGTCTTCCCGCAAAATACATATGTAAGGTTGATGTGTGTGATTACTAAATTGGGTGTACAATACAATCTAGCGATGTTATAGCAAGTTCTAAGATGTGAAACAAGCAAGATTAAACAATGAAAAACACTACCCACTCCCAATTTCATCACCCAAAGGGTGATTTCACCAAATTTCACATTATTCGACTATGAAAAGGGATTAACTACTCATTACACTAGTTAAAACGTAAAAGAAACAGTAAATTAAAGACATAATAAGTGAAAGAGAGAAGAAATATACCATTAATTTGAGGAAATTCGAGTTTGAGATCCAAAAGTACAAAATAGAGAACTAATTAAAAGATGGTGTCTTAGTGTTTAGAGTAGAAATTTGAGCTATAAAATTGAAAGAATAAGCTAAGATTATACTGATTTAAACTAAGAGAGTGTATTCTAAGCTATTACAAAATTCGAGCTAAAGGCGGGTAGGGTTTTGCTAAGAGAATGATTATTATCAAGAAATGGTTCAAGGGGGGTATTTATAGGTGGGGGAAAATCTGCAAATTACGGTCTTCAAACGCGCGTTCAGGTGATGTAAACCGGCGTTATACTTTTTCAAACGCGCATTTCGCATAAGGCAAACGCACGTTTCGCTTCATTTCTAGGTAGGTCTTGCTTGTTCTTCAACAAAAACGCGCGTTTAGGGCAGTTTGGAACATGCATTTGGAGGACTTGGAACGCGCGTTTAGGACAGTTTGAAACGCGCGTTTGGGGCAGGTGAACTTGTTCTCGGTGAATTTTATGATTTATATTGCAATATTTCATAACAATAATCCCCGTGTTTTAGTAATTTTTATAGAAAATTACGTATTGAATGAATAAATTGAAGAAATGGTTTTAAAGTTATAAAAAGTGTAAAACGTGCCAATTACGTGTTTAAAATGATGATTTTATGTTGGTTTGAGTTGTGTTACACTTTGGTATGCTTTCAATGACTTGCAGGTGTTAAATGCGACTGGAAAAAGATGATTTGGAGATTTCCAGCATTCTGGACGGACGTTTGCAAAGCTGGACGCGCGTTTGTTGCCCATGCAAGCTGAACGAACGTCTGAATCACCAGACGGGCGTCCAGGAGGATATTTTAGATTCAGAGAGTTTGGACGTTGCATGGATGAGCGTCTGAACTGGCGTCCAAAGCATATTGAACTGGCGCCCAAGAGAGTGGACGGGCGTCCGGGTGCCGACTTAACCCTAGCCGCCTCAGTTTTCTATAAATACACGCGATATCCCAACCCTAAAATCATCATAACTCACAGCAGCCGCACATAGGAGAGTAGCCGCACCAAAACCCTACGAAATTATGAGTTTCTTTCCTTCAACCGTGTCTTGGATCATCACAAGGATGCAAGGCTAAGCATACAGCGGTAGAATAGCTGGAGGATACCACATCAACGTCACCACAACCACGAATTGTTAGGTTATCTTTATTTATGAATTCGAATATTGTATTTTATTTATCGATTGGTATTTGGATTGATTGTTAAGTGTTTTGTTAGATAGGAATATCAATGAAACCGCATGTTGATTTGAATTTGTATGGAAGTATAATTCAACAATAGAACCTTTTCGATCGATACAATTAATAATACCTTGAGGAATCATTTGTTGTTAATTGAGTTATATAATTTGGGAACAAATTGATGATCTTGTGATGAATGTTAGATTGTTTTGCTTGGAAAAGAAAACAAAATCCTAGGAATTGAGTTAAAGGAATTTAATCGATTTTGAGATTGATCATACCAATAAAATCGTATTCTGATCATAAAGTGGTTGTGTGATTGTTGTGTGGTTGATTCTGGCTGTTCTACTGTTCTTTTAATTCTTTGACAAATCAAATCGTTCGTTATCAACTTTTATTGCTACGTTTAGTTATTTTAAAGGTTCTAGTTTTTACCTGTTGTTTGTCTGGATATTTCTGTTTCCAGAACGCTATCAGACGCCCGTCCACCTTCAGTGAACGGCCGTCCATCGTCGAAATTTTCTTTTTCCTGTTTTATTTTAGTCATTATTCATCGTTTTTATATTATAGTTAATATATACCTTAATTTAATTTGAATTTTCGTGACATTATTTTTAACGACTTTACTGTAATCCGGCAATTATACGATTCCCTTAGGACGACTCGGTAACACCCTATACTACGAACCTTATACATGGGGTGTTCCGATAAAATAAATTTAAAACTAGTTTTATCGAACAAGTTTTTTGCGCCGTTGCCAGGGAATCGGTAACGGTTGTCGGATTCTTCGTAGTGCAGTTTTTTTTTGTGTCGGCAGTATTTTGGCCATAACTTTTGGCTCGAGTGTCCGTTTGGCGCGCAGGACCCCAATTCGGAAAGCTCGTTCCGACGCCGACGACATGTTGAGTGGCCTAGGGCCGTTTGACACCGTTTTCGAGGTCAAAATCCACTGTTTTCCCTTCCATTTTTGCCCTAGAAGATTTCAACACGTTTTTTTTCACCGTCTTAGTGTTTTTCCTCTTTTAAGTTTTTTGTAGGTAGGTTTCCTTTCCTGTTTCTATATCTTTTCAAAATTAATATTAAAAAAATAATAAAATTTTTGTATCCTGTATTAGTTTAGCAGATCAGACGAGCGTCTGGAGCATCAAACGCCCGTCCGGTTATCTCTTCAGGAGGACGTCCGTCCAAGACCTCGGACGCCCGTCTGCTTCCTCTTTCTTATTCTATTTTATTCTAATTTATTCTATTCTGTTCTTTCCCTTTCTTTCCTTCTATTAACCCTTGCTTACAAGGTTAAAACTCTTTCGTCAACCTGGCCTATCGTCAGTGTTGACTTTTCTGTTTTGCTCCCCTGGTTTATGCAAACCAGGAGCAAAAAGGGACCGTTATTATACTGTCCTGAACCTGAACGGGACATTGTCAAGAGAAGACTTTTCCCAAACCCTGACAACATGAGCGAACACGATTCTAGCGATCACGACTAAGAGGACCAAGAGAATAATAACCAAAATCCTCCTGGCATGGATCCCGCTCAATTAAACGTAATTTTGATGCAAATGTTGCAGAACCAGCAACAACAGCAAGCCTGGATAAACCAGCAGATGCAACAACAACAACCTCATGCACCAGTTGCACATCCACCAAGAAATCGTCAGATGTTCAACAAAGAATGCAACGGCCCCCGGGGCGGCCGTAGCATTGTGCAAAGAAGACCCTTATGCGCCTTATCTTGATCAAGACTTCTTGGAAGGGCATAGACCAAATCGGCCTCCGGAGATGGGAGGAATGCATTTTGATTTAAAGAATGGAGTTGTGGGGATGGTCCAAAATAGTTCATTCCATGGCACTGCTCCAGAAGACCCACATGACTTCTTGTCTACTTTTGTGCAAATATGTGAAGCAGGTCACTACCCTGGCGTTCCTTCAGAAGTTGTTAAATTGAAACTTTTCCCGTTTGCCTTGAAAGGTGAAGCAAATCGATGGTTTAAGTCCTTACCCCATCACTCTCTTCATAACTGGGTCGATGTGTTAAAAGAGCCTTTGCTCGAAATTCGTTTCACCCGGAACGATAATGGACCGTAAACGAGATATAGCTACTTTCGAGCAATTAGAAGGAGAAAGTGTGGGAAAGGCCTGGGATAGGTTGAATTTGTTAATGAGGAAATGCCCTGACCATGGATACAATCGACATGAACTTCTAGAATTATTCTATCGGGGTGTTACTCAACCCAATAGAGATTACCTAGATTCCACAAACTCATGGATCATTTTTAGGGGGAGGAGATGATGCTGCCTACAGGGTAGCAGAAACAATAGCTAAGAATAACATGTGGGCTACTCAAAAGAAGACCCATGTTAGTGGAAGCAAAAAGGAGGCTGCTGCAAGTAACTCGAAGACAAAAATGCTAGTTGCTCAAATGGAAATAATGAACATGCAACTAGCCGACCTACAAATGAAGCAGCAAGAGGGGCCAGCAGATGTGAATTACTCGGGCATGCAGGCCGGGAATATGATGAATGAGGAAGTGCATGCCATGGAGAACCAGAATCAACCTTTCAGAGGCTTCAGTCAAAATTCTGGTCAATCGAGCCACACTCAAAACCGTAACTATTCGGGAAACCCGTGAAATAGTTATTATACACCACCTGGTGCATCCAATAACCAAAGACCCCAAGGTAACTGGGCTCAAACGCAAAATCAACAGCCCACCTATGTCTCTCAGAAGAAATTTGATGAGCTAGTAGACATGGTGAAAACACTAGCCACCGGTCAAAAAACGATGGAGAGACAGATTGGTCAGATGGCTGATCAACAAGCGAGCAGATCTCAAGGAAGACCGCCTAGTTATACGATAAAAACCCTAAGGCGGATGTCAGTGCTTGTAATGCCATCACACCGCAATGGGATGATGGACAAGAGGAGGAGTTGAATGCAGTCACCCTCAGAAGCAGTAAGAAAGCTGGACCCGAAAAGTTATCGGGAAACGAGTAGCCCCTCCTGACGCCATGAGTTCAGGAGGGGGTAAGCAGGAGACAAATGCCAAAGAAAGCAACAGTGAGGAAGAGCTGAATGATGATGATTCTTCGGGGGATAGGGATGAGGATGCTGAGAAGAGAAGTCAGGTAGCTGAACCCCTGACTAAAAAGAAAATTGAGAAGTTTGTCAGATGGAAGGATAAGGAGGACGAAGCCACTAAAAGTCAAACTATAATCAGTCATTCGAAAACCCTTCCTTATCCAGCAAAGAAAAGAGAGAATATCTTGAACTCTGACAAACAGTATGACGGAGTGAGAAAGATGCTTAGAGATACTATGGTGACTATGCCACTTGCTGAGGTATTAACTGAGATGCCTAAATGCTTTAAGTATTTTAAGGATGCCTGTGGAAGTAAGAAGAAACTAAAGGGAATGGCAGAAGAGGTGTTAAGAGAAGAATGTTCAACGGTTTCGCAGGCGAGGTGACCCCGGACGACCTTCAATCACTTGCATGATTGAAGGCCACACGTTCCACAATGTCTTATGCGACTCAGGGGCCTCTGTCAATGTGATGCCATTGAACGTCTGCAAGAGTCTCGGGTTGGACAAAAGGCTAAGGGAGCGCCCCGTCTCTTTTCTGTTGGTGGACCGATCTAGCCGTTTAGCAGCTGGTTGTGTTAACAACGTCCTTATCCATGTTAAACATTTAGTTTTTCCAACTGACTGGGTCATAATGGATTACCAGTCTGACAAGGAGATGCCCCTGATTCTAGGCCGGCCTTTCTTAAACACTTCTGCCTCCACCATTGACTTCCAAACTGGCCAAATCACTCTGAGAGTAGGGGACACTTCCATTACCCTCGAGCAAGGAAAATTTTTTGCGGAAGCCCCAACCCAGTAGATCTCATTCATTGAAGCAATCTATGAGGATGAATCCGACCCTGATGAAGAGCTCAAGGAGATAGGAGCCCTGGATGCTATAATTCACGAAGCAGGAAATAACTGTTCACAGGAAGGAATCACTGTAGAGTTGTCTCAACAACTTGCGCACACTGAGCCTATGAGTGAACGGAAAATCTGGGACATTCCAGGGATGAGCAGCAATGATTTGAAGGAGCTCAACCAGGCAGACTTTTACCTTGCAGAGGAGGAAGTTTTAATGGGTAGTTGGAGAGAAACTACCAATTGGGAGTTGGATGATTGGGAGCAGCTTGCAGAAGAGCTTGAAGAAGAAGAACTTAAGAAGATGGTTAAGCATACGAAAGAGAAAACGGAGGCTGACAGGAAGATTCCTCTAGATGATGTCACTCAATACCTTTCTGGGGTTACACCTCAGGAAGATGAGGTGTTTTTCAGTCAACCGGTCCAAGCTCACAAGGAAAAAGGTGGTCCCTTAAAATGTAGTATCGAGCAACCACCTGCTGACTTAGAGTTGAAACCACTTCTGCAACACCTAAAATACATCTTCTTTAAAGACGGTGATAAGTTGCCCTTGATCATCTGGTTTAAACTCGAGCCGGAGCAAAAAGCAGAATTAATCAAAGTGCTTGAGAAACGTATCCTCGCGTTCGGATGGCAGGTGGGCGATATCAGAGGAATCAGCCCAGACGTGTGCATGCATAAGATTCGAACGGAGGTAGGAGCGAAAAAGGTCAGACAACCTCAAAGGAGGCTAAATCCGCACATGCAGGAGGTTGTCAAAAAGGAGATCATCAAATGGCTTGACATGGGAATTATTTATGCCATAGCTGATAGTGAGTGGGTCAGCCCCACTCAAGTTGTGCCAAAGAAGGGGGGAATTACAATGGAAAAAAATGAAAAGGAGAAAAAGTAGCTTTACGCCTCGTGACAGGCTATAGAGTCTGCATAGATTATCGTAGACTTAATGAGGTAACTGCCAAAGATACTTTCCCTTACCCTTCATTGACCAGCTTCTCGAAAGACTAAGTGGTCACAAGTACTATAGTTTCCTTGATGGCTATTCTGGCTACTTCCAAATAGCCATTGACCCTAATGACCAGGAGAAGACCACGTTTACGTGTCCATCTGGCACTTTTGCTTTTCGCAGAATGCCATTCGGCTTATGCAATGCACCCGCGACTTTTCAACGGTGCATGTTAGCCATTTTTTATGGGCTTGTGGAGCAGTGCATGGAGGTCTTCATGGATGACTTCTCAGTCTATGGCGACAGCTTTGATGAAATCTTAAAGAATCTAGATATGGTGCTCCAACGTTGTGTTGAGAAAAATCTGGTGCTTAACTGGGAGAAGTGCCATTTTCTAGTCGAAGAAGGGATTGTTTTGGGACAAAAGGTGTCCAGTGATGGTATTCAGGTGGATAAGGCTAAAGTAGAAGCCATTGAGAGAATGTCGTACCCGAAGACAGTGAAGGAGGTATGAGGATTTCTAGGACATGCGGGCTTCTATCGGCATTTCATTAAAGATTTTTCGACGATAGCAAAGCCGTTATCCAACCTGCTGAAAGAGGAAGTGGAGTTCTTGTTTGATGATGGGTGTAAGAAAGCTTTTAATTGCCTAAAGGATAAGCTCATAAATGCCCCTATCTTAATCGCACCTGACTGGAATAAGCCTTTTGAATTAATGTGTGATGCCTCTAACTACGCAGTGGGAGCAGTTCTAGGGCAGAGAATTGACAAAAAGTTTAGGCCGATCTACTATGCGAGCCGAACTTTGAACCTAGCTCAGTGTAACTACACTACTACGGAGAAAGAATTCCTAGCTGTCGTTTTTGCTATGGATAAATTTAGAAGTTACCTTCTCGGGTCTCAAGTTGTGGTCTGGACAGATCACGCAGCACTACGCTACCTTATGGAAAAAGCAGACGCTAAACCAAGGTTACTCAGATGGATCCTGATACTACAGGAATTTGACCTTGAAATTAAGGACAAGAAAGGTAGTGATAATGTTGTAGCTGACCATTTATCTCGCCTAGTGAACAAGGGTGGCGAAATCCCTAAGGAGATAGGCATTGACTTTCCGACTGAGCAATTAATGAAGCTAGAGACTATGAGGCCGTGGTATGCTGATTACGTCAACTACTTAGCAAGTGGACATTTAGAAGAGATGACGTATCAGGAAAAGAAGAAATTTTTCAGCGGCTTAAAGTATCTCGTATGGGAGGATCCATATCTGTTTAAAGTCTGCAAGGACGGGTTGCTTAGAAGGTGCGTTCCGGAGCATGAACAATTGGATATTCTGGAGCAATGTCATAGTGGTCCCGCTGGTGGACACTGCGGAGCACCAAAGACAGTCACAAAAATCCTTCAAGCTGGTTTTTACTGGCCTACTTTGTTTAAAGATGCTAAAGCCTTTTGCAAAGGCTGTGATACATGCCAAAGAGTAGGGAGACTCGGTAATAGGATGGAGATGCCTTTGAGGCCTATCTTGGAATGTGAAGTTTTCGACGTCTGGGGCATTGATTTTATGGGACCGTTCCCATCATCATGCTCTAACAAATATATTCTGGTCTGTGTGGACTATGTTTCCAAGTGGGTAGAGGCCATAGCCACCCAAACCAATGATCACAAAGTTGTAAAGAAATTCTTGCAAAAGAATATCTTTACTAGATTTGTCTGTCCTAGAGCCCTTATCAATGATGAAGGTTCGCATTTCTGTAATGCACCACTGGATTCGATAAAACTAGTTTTAAATTTATTTTATCCGAACACCCCAAGTATAAGGTTCGTAGTATAGGGTGTTACCGAGTCATCCTAAGGGAATCGTATAATTGCCGGATTACAGTAAAGTCGTTAAAAATAATGTCACGAAAATTAAAATTAAATTAAGTTATATATTAACTATAATATAAAAACGATGAATAATGACTAAAATAAAACAGGAAAAAGAAAATTTCGACGATGGACGGCCGTTCACTGAAGGTGGATGGGCGTCTGATAGCGTTCTGGAAACAGAAATATCCAGAAAAACAACAGGTATTCAGAGATTTAGAGAGTTTGGACGTTGCATAGACGAGCGTCTGAACTGGCGTCCAAAGCATATTGAACTGGCGTCCAAGAGAGTGGACGGGCGTCCGGGTGCCGACTTACCCCTAGCCGCCTCAGTTTTCTATAAATACATATTTATGTTTCCAGAACGCTATCAGACGCCCGTCCACCTTCAGTGAACGGCCGTCCATCGTCGAAATTTTTTGTTTCCTGTTTTATTTTAGTCATTATTCATCGTTTTTATATTATAGTTAATATATACCTTAATTTAATTTGAATTTTCGTGACATTATTTTTAACGACTTTACTGTAATCCGGCAATTATACGATTCCCTTAGGACGACTCGGTAACACCCTATACTACGAACCTTATACTTGGGGTGTTCCGATAAAATAAATTTAAAATTAGTTTTATCGAATCCAGTGGTGCATTACAGAAATGCGAACCTTCGTCTCTGATAAGGGCTCTCGGACAGCCAAATCTAGTAAAGATTTTCTTTTGCAAGAATTTCTTTACAACTTTGTGATCATTGGTTTGGGTGGCTATGGCCTCTACCCACTTGGAAACATAGTCCACACAGACTAGAATATATTTGTTAGAGCATGATGATGGGAACGGTCCCATAAAATCAATGCCCCAGACGTCGAAAACTTCACATTCCAAGATAGGCCTCAAAGGCATCTTCATCCTATTACTGAGTCTCCCTACTCTTTGGCATCTATCACAGCCTTTGCAAAAGGCTTCAGCATCTTTAAATAAAGTAGGCCAGTAAGTGAACTCTGTTCAAAAAATGTGTTCTTGAAACGCCGGTTGGGGGGGGGGGGGGGGGGGGTTCAAACGCGCGTTTGAACCCCATTTGTTCCAAAACCTCTTCTTTTCTCCCTTTTTGATCACTCATATTGCCTCGATCGTGCTTCTCACCATGAATCATTACCTTCCGGGTCCTCAAGACGCTAATACCCTACAACCTCATGAACAACCAAAACCACCAAACAATTCCGGAGGGTAAAAGTGCTCGGGAATGGGGTTAATATCAACAGAAAAGGGGTAATAAGCCATCAAAGTGACGGATTTACTCCCCATTCTATAAACTCACGATATCACCCCGAAAATGGTCTAAACCATCCAAAAACATGCTAAAAGTGTGGTAAACGAAGGTAGACAATGCACCAGAATCACGTAAAGTTAACTCCCATCAACCAGCCCACACTTAGCCTTTGCTCACCCTCGAGTAAACTAGGCGTTTTAAAACAAACCAAGGGATTCAACTTTGTGACGTATGTGCAATACTCACACTTTCGAGGTACTTGACAAGTAAGACAACGAATATGTACACCGCAATACAATATTATAAAGCAAATGGAGTGTGTGTGTGGTGCAAAGCTAGAACAAGTACCCAAATAGGTTATTGGGTTTGAATCCCAATCAACATGTCTACACTCAAATCTCATACCACATAGCATCTCCACTAATCGAGGCCACAAAGGATAGATACGATCAAGTAGGACTTTAATGTTATAACGTTAGGTTAAGGTATTGGGGTTAACCGAAAAGGATATTTAGGAACTGGAGAAAAAGAAGTAAGAGTGAACCTAATCAACAATTGTACCACTTCATCTCTA
Source organism: Gentiana straminea (assembly GCA_036785695.1). NCBI lineage: Eukaryota > Viridiplantae > Streptophyta > Magnoliopsida > Gentianales > Gentianaceae > Gentiana > Gentiana straminea. The sequence goes on along the minus strand of JAVUPR010000444.1, from coordinate 7,023,577 downwards.
CCATACAAACCATCCAAACTCCTCTTTTATTACTTTAAGCACTTGGGAACTATAGGATACTAACATACCCGAACTCATTGCCAAACTCAACTATGTTTCAAGCGTTATGAGGTGACATCGAATACATTAGCACCTATCTAACTATCCCAACTCTAACATCATATAAAACACTTATAAGCTCATCACTTTGATTCCATCCTTTTATTTCTATATACTTTGAGCTTTTATTGCAACTCAGAAATGTTTATAATTTTTTTTAAGAGAGAAGAGACCTCTTTTCGGCTTTTGGGCCAACCCAATACAAAAATTACCAACATAACCTCCACTCCGCCTTATAGCTCCCCCAAAAAAAGAAGAACACTAACCCAACATCGATATCACAAAACCTACCACCCCACACTTGTCTTAGAAATTGTGTCTCATCAAAAGACTAGATCCACTCGTAAGGTGATCAAAGGGAACATGACCAAACATAAGGCTCAGGGTTAGGGTTTTTTCACTGCGTAACAAAGCGGCTATAAAACGAATGGTGGTCAGACCATTCTATCAAGGCTGAGAGGGGCTAAAAGGGTCATATGTTGGGATTAGGCTTATTTGGCTCTGGTCGGGTCAAAGAAGCTCCAGGAACTGTCATCCCGTGTCCTACCTAAGCAACCTTTCTATTTCGCCTCGAATACTAGAAATATGAGTGAGTGTAGCAACCAATTGTGTATAGGTGTAGCTTAACGTGTATAATAAGCCTCCATTTCCAATATAAGACTGAATGAAAAAGGACACGTTCAAAATCCCCCTAAAACAAGTACCACTCAAATGTGAGCATTACACGCACCCACGGTGTTGAAAACCCTTGAAAATTTTTAAAAATTGCCCAAAAATCGACTCGAAACCGGTCAAATACTGAGTTTCAACACATATAAGGTATAATACAACTTAAAACATCGAAAACGGCTAAGTCCACCACCCCACTCTTTGAAATCACCACTGTCCTCAGTGTGTACGAAAATATGTGTAAAAGACTTAGCTGTTTTAGAACCTGGCAGAAAGCCGCACTAGAAATCTCGTGACATCTTCTTTCAATGTCCATCTCAAGCACCTAGAGCCCTGTAGACAGAAAACAAAGCAAACACATGCACGGGAAAAGTCCACGTGCAAAAGGATAGGAATATGTACGAGTTATAAAGGTAGAGCCATGCCACAATTATCAACCATACTAGACGGGAATCGCATTGGATGTAAAGATAATCAAAAGAAACACAGAGCATCCACGCATAAAATAAGGCCACAGAGGCTCACATAAAAACATCCCCGTCTACGTACAAGAGCCGGAACCAAAAGGAAATTCTCACCCCAACTTCTCTTTTAAGACAAAACTCTCCCCTCTTGCACCCAAATACCACTCCAAACACATTATTACTACCAAAAAGGTGGGTTGCCTCCCCCAGTCACTTTTTTTTGTGTCGTTGGCTCGACGGGATGACTTATACAGTGCCAATTTTTTCAAAGTTATACTATTGGCACAGACGAGAAAAGGTAGTAGTGCTTTGTTTAACGTCGTTAGCATCGACTTAATGGTACCTAACAGACTCATACCACAAAAGACTCAAAACAACGACCCGAACCACAAAGCATCACAAAGCACCCTAACACATAGCATATCAAATATAAGTATATTCATGAGAGACACCGCGAGGGGGTTTTAAAGGTATGGAGTTAACACATAGGGTACCTCTTCTAGCTCATGAAGTTACCTCTTGCCAAACACTCAATATTTTCTTTTCTGGTTCCCACTCCGGTTTCTTTTTAAGGTGCCCTTTGCTTGGAGTGCTTCTTTTCTTCACATTGCCTTTGAGTTCAATTCCCGGTTCTCTGATGAGTGGCTTATGGTCCGGTTGAGACAATGATGGTGAGATGGGCGATCCCTCTTTATCCTCGGTCTTGATCTTCACTCCATCAACGACCTTTTATGCATTCACCGCGTCCTCTTCAATTAGCCCCTTAACTTCCTGTGGGTTAGTGGCAACACAAGCACAAGCAAAAGTGGATTCGATAGAATGACAAGCAAGGGATTTAGACTTATACACATTCAATGTCACGCTCTCCTTACCCACATGAAAAGTAATATCACCACTCTTCACATCTATGTTAGCGTCACTCGTAGTCAAAAAGGACGACCAAGAAAAACCGAAGTCTTAGAATCCATCGCCATGTCTAAGACGACAAAATCTACGAGAAAGGTCAATTTATATATTAGCACAAGAACATCCTCCGCTACCTCCATAGGTTTCCTAACCGACCTATCCGCCATTTGTAAAGTCATCCCCGTGGTTTCTAGCTCACCCAACCCTAATTTTTCATACAAGGCCCTAGGCATTAAGCACACAGAAGCTCCTAGGTCACACAATACATTTTCTATCACAGTATCACCAATAGTAATAGGGATGGTGAACCCACCTCGATCTCTCATTTTTTGGGGTATCTTACTATTAAAAATCGCCGAACACTCTTCATTCAAACATACCAAACCTTCCATTTTACTCTTATCATTTAACAAGCCTTTTAAGACTTTACAATAAGCAGGCATGTTTGCAAGTGCTTCAAGAAAGGGAATGGTCAAGTCAATTTTAAGTAAAATTTCAATGAAACGGTTCTGGTTCAAATGACTTTGTCTATGACCTTTAGGTGGGTAGGGTAAAGTACTTAAATCAAAATCGGGAGAGGGAGGCGGGATTATACCTTTCTTACCTTTCACGTGTGGAGGTGAGTTCTCACTTGTGCCCTTCTTCTCCATTGCTTTACTCGGTTCCTCTTCTTCAATGTCAATTGCAACAAACTCCTTCTCCTTGTCTATCACTTTCTCTTTATTTTCATTCGCCAACTCTTCCTTTACGGCCTTCAATTCTCTTCTCATTGCTTCCAACTCTGTCTCAATATTCCCTTTTTCCAAGTCTTCTTCCTCAACTGGCCTAGAGAAAGCATCATCTTCATCAATACCCCTTTCTCACTTTGACAGATTTTGAGTCCTTTCTCCTCGAGCATTATCAACATTCACCTCTTTACCACTTCTCAAAAATAGGGCCTTCACATTTTGGGGATTATTTTCCATGTCGCTCGGTAAGCCTCCTTTCAAGTTCACCAAGGCATTATCGGTGATTTGCCCCATGTGTGTTTCAAGATTCCGAATGGCGGACCCTGTGCTCACCTTGAAGTCTCTTATTTCCCAATTTTGTTCCTCCATAACCCAAGCTTGATCTTTCAAATGTTTCCTTTGTTCTAGCATGGTCTTGCACATTTGTTCCAAAAGATTTTCGGTGGAGCTCTTTTGCGGAATGGGAGCAAGTGGTGGAGGAGTTTCTTGGTAAGTACCCCCTTGTTGTTGTCTTTGGTGAGAGGGTTGATAGAATTGACCTTGAGAAGATTGACCTTGATAGAATTGAGATTGTCCGTGAGAAGGTTGGCTTTGCCCTTGATTTGGCCTGGGCCTTGATTTTGCGATTGAACTTGAGGTTGTTGTTAGTGAGCTTGTTGTTGATGTTGAGATTTTTGAGGATCGTATTGGGCTTGTCGGTTAGGCGCTTGATAAAATGAAATTTGATTTTGCCTATAAGCTTGGTGTTGGCCTTGGTCAAAATACAGGTTCCAATTCTTCCTTTGATGGTTTTGATTCCAACTTGATTATTATTTCTCCAAGAACCATCACTTTGTTGATCATAATTACCATCTTGACTTTGCCCCACATAATTCACCTCATAACATTGAGAATTATCCACAACCGGTTGCTCGTTTTGTTGGCCTTGTTCGGTGCTTTGAAATTGATTCGTAACCGGATTGTAGCCCAAGTGCCCCACACTCAGTTGCCCCATGGCATACATGTTCATCATTTTCTTGGCTAGATCGGTTGGACTATCTAGTGACAAAAAACTAGCTTGTCCTTGCATTGAGGATCGTGGATATGACATATTTTGAGATTTGTGTGTCATCCCACAATCCTTAGCCGAATGTTGGCCTCCACATATTTGGCAAAGGCTTGCCTTTTCATTTTCTCTTTCAAGGTTCTCCAACCTTTGCTCCATTATTTGCACCTTAGCTTGACATTGCTCATTTGTTTCCACTTCCTTCACTTCAACCAATCCCGGGTTTTTACTCCTTGGCCCTTTTCTACTTGAAGACACGTATTGCTTTGAGGTTTTTGAAATTTTCTCTATTTGGTTCATTGCTACTTCGGGCACCATACTCATAATATCTCCATTCAACGAAGCGTGCAAGGTACTTTGATGAACTTGTTCCAAACCCCGGAAGAAAGCATGAACCACCTCATAAGATCTCAACCCGTGCCCCGGGCTCTCTCTTAACAAAGCCTTAAACCAGTCCTATGACTCATGTAGCTCTTCTCCTTCGTAAGCGTTGAATGACATGATGGCCTCTTTCATATCCATGGTCTTTGATGGGGGGGGATAATACTTGAGTAGAAAAGTTTTAATTACATCCTCCCATGTGTGTAAAGAATCATTAGGCAACGAATCATACCACCGCTTAGCTTGCTCTTTCAAGGCGAACGGGAAAAGCATAAGTTTGAGCGCTTCATCACTCACCCCATTGATCTTCGTTCTGTTGACTATTTGGAGAAAGTGATCAATGAACAAGTGAGGGTTTTCCATGGCGGTTCCCTTGAATATAGAATTGTCTCCCAACAAATGTATGATATTTCTATTCAATTCCAAATTATTGGCGGCTACCGGTGGCATTCGAATTGGACTATGCCCCGTGGTTGTTGTGGGAGCCATCACGAAGTCCCTACAAGTTAAACCGCCTTGATTTTTCTCTTGCTGACCGTTAAACCAATTAGGCATCACGTTTACACCTTGATTGTGAGCTTGATTTTGGTTCTGTTGAAATTGGTTCAACATCCATTCATTGAACTGTTGCATAACAAGAGGATCCATTTGATTCCCTTGGGCCTCATGTTGACCATGATGTGGAATTTGCCCATTCACATTCCCAAAGTTATTTCCTTGTCCATTCCCGCCTCCTTGTGCATTGTTGTTGCCAAGAGGCGGGTTTTGATTCGGGACCCCATTATTGTCCCCCAAATTTCCTTCAAAGCCTTGTTCACCGTCTTGTGCCATACCGGATCCTTCTCCCAACTCACCCAAACTACTCTCTTCAAAGACCGGAATCGACTCCTCTGCTTGATAAACACTCCTTCTTTGACTATTTCTACGCCTCGTGTAAGCCTCAATCCCATCTATGTATGGCTCGAGTGATGTTTGAGATCACCAGGTCATGCACTATAAAAAGCAAACAACAAGAAAACAATAAAATAAAACCTAGGCCCAAGCCTTCGGTTCACTTGCAAGATATCACAAATAGCACACATTTCCCCGGCAACGGCGGCATTTTGATTGAGCTAAAATTTACCCCAAAAAAAAAACAATTTATAAAGACTAGAAACCGTGGGCAAACTAACTCTCTAACCGGCAGTGTACCGGGTCGATTGCTAGAATAGCTGCAGGAGTACGAGGTCGAACCCAAGGGAAAAGTGTTTGTGAGTACCAAAGCGAACGTGTTACTTAGTCTAAGTGATCAATCTTTTTAAAGTGCTTGTTTACTACAACGACACTTAAGTGATTTCTACTAACGAGTCTAAAGATAGAAAAGGAAGAAAGAAGATTAACCACTCGGTTTTTTGACGTTATACTAAGGGACATAGCCGAACCATGATCAAAGTAGCTAGTTTCAACCCTAAGGGTAGATAAAACCGGGAGTGTGCATTATAACAAACGAACTCTCGGATTCAATTTCACGGGTGCGTACTCCTAATTCCGGTGCTAAGGCCTGAAGAACTCTCTCCTAACACCTTATGCCATGTTAACTACCCTTCCCTAAAGAAGATTTACTAGCAGGACATGTTATGCACTAGAGCCGCTTCAACGTTAAAATGAGTAACCTCGCATTGGGCTCGGGCTTAACAACTAAGCCGATTCTACGCCGCTATCTTAGAACCCCTTATCCCACGTCTTCCCGCAAAATTCATATGTAAGGTTGATATGTGTGATTACTAAATTGGGCATACAATCCAATCTAGCGATGTTATAGCAAGTTCTAAGACGTGAAACAAGCAAGATTAAACAATAAAAAGCACTACCCACTCCCAATTTCATCACTCAAAGGGTGATTTCACCAAATTTCACATGATTCGACTAAGAAAAGGGATTAGCTACTCATTACACTAGTTAAAACATAAAACAAACAGTAAATTAAAGACATAATAAGTGAAAGAGAGAAGAAATATACCATTAATTTGAAGAAATTCGAGTTTGAGATCCAAAAGTACAAAATAGAGAACTAATTAAAAGATGGTGTCTTAGTGTTTAGAGTAGAAATTTGAGCTAGAAAATTGAAAGATTAAGCTAAGAGTATACTGATTTAAACTAAGAGAGTGTATTCTAAGCTATTACAAAATTCGAGCTAAAGGGGGGTAGGGTTTTTCTAAGAGAATGATTATTATCAAGAAATTGTTGTAGGGGGGTATTTATATGTGGGGGAAAATCTGCAAATTACGGTCTTCAAACGCGCGTTTAGGTGCGGTAAACCGGCGTTATACTTTGTCAAACGCGCGTTTCACATAAGGCACACGCGCATTTCGCTTCATTTCTGGGTACGTCTTTCTTGTTCTTCAACTGAAACGTGCGTTTAGGGCAGTTTGGAACGTGCGTTTGGAGGACTTCGAACGCGCGTTTAGGACAGTTTGAAACGCGCGTTTGGGGCAGGTGAAATCTGTTCAAAATTTGTGTTCTTGAAACGCCCGTTTGGGGGGTTCAAACGCGCGTTTGAACCCCATTTGTTCCAAAACCTCTTCTTTTCTCCCTTTTTGATCACTCATATTGCCTCGATCATGCTTCTCACCATGAATCATCACCTTCCGGGTCCTCAAGACGCTAATACCCTACAACTTCATGAACAACCAAAACCACCAAACAATTCCAGAGGGTAAAAGTGCTCGGGAATATGGTTAATATCAACAGAAAAGGGGTAATAAGCCATCAAAGTGACGGATTTACTCCCCGTGCTATAAAATCACGATATCACCCCGAAAATGGTCTAAACCATCCAAAAACATGCTAAAAGTGTGGTAAACGGGGGTAGACAATGCACCAGAATCACGTAAAGTTGACTCACATTAATATCATATCCCTAAGTTTTCAGTATCTTTAAGAAATGTCAAGATCTTCTTTGCTGCTGTCAGGTGACTTTCTTTAGGAGGGGATTGGAATCTAGCACAAACTCCAACTGCATAAGATTTATCAGGTCTGCTTGCAGTGAGATATATGAGTGATTCAATCAGTCCTCTATGCAGTTTTTGATCCACATCTTTTCCCTTTTCGTCGGTTGAGCTTTATGCTTGTACACGTTGGAATAGATGACCATGTGTTGGTTGTCATTCCAAACTTTTGAGAAACTCCTTACTATATATAGCCTGGTGTTAAGGGTGATTTTATATGATTTGTAACGTTATATTTTATAATGATTTCCCTCATATTTGTATAATTTGCATAGAAATCGAGCTTTATATTGAAATACTGAGCAAGTGATGTTTTTAATGGGTTAGTTTCAAATTTGTATGATTTATGTGTAAAATTGATGGTTTTATATTGATTTGGAAGATACTACATTTTGCAATGTGTTTGATGTATTGTAGATACACAATTTCGACCAAGAAGAGGATTAAAAGAGGCTAACAATCGGATTAATGAAGAGGAGAAGAGATAAAGATGAAATTGATTGAAGATGAAGATGAGAAGATCGATTTCTGAGCAGCTGAACTGGCGTCCAAGTCCCGTCCAGTCTGGACTGGCGTCCAGAATAGTGGACTAGCGTCCAGGAGGAGTTTTTGATTTAGAGAGTTTGGACGCCATAGTGAACGAGCGTCCAGAAAGTCAGACGGGCGTCCTTAAGCCGACATAGCAGCAGCCGCCTTACTTTTCTATAAATACCAACGCGATTTCAACCCTAAGACACACATTATTGAGACCTATTGATACACAATCATTAGAGAAAAACCCTAGGCGGCCCCAGCCCCCTTTGGGGAGGCTGGGGTTGCGGATTAGTTAGGTTTTTGTTTTCGTTTTCTATTCTTGTTCGATTCATGGTGCTGTCTTGAAGCTGTGAACTTGGAGCAGCCATGGGAAACTTTTCCAGCAGCGTTTTATTTCTTCCTTTGGATATTTTGTGAGTTTAATTTAAAGTTTGTTTCTTTCCTTTGTTTATTTGTTTATGCAATCGATATCGGAAGATGTATTGCTATTTGATGTTTACCGTATGATGGAAATCGGTGTAAACCTTAGATCACCATAGGAAAGATTAGACTTTTAACCTTGACATAACGGAAGTTGATAGGTTAGATCTCTAGGTTGTTAGATCTAATAAATCTTGCACCTTGTTTTGAGAGCGTTAATCTCTATAGATCGGAAGATGATGAGATTGATAGACGGATTACTTACGGAAGTAGGAATTCATACCTTTGATTAGGTGAACCACAACTTTGATTGAATCATCATAAGATAATCTAGGGAAGAATTAAGGGTTGCGGGATGGTGGATCATGTTTGTTCTATGTTGATTTGCTTCAGTCGTTATCATGATAGTTAGTTTTATTGTTTTCTTAGTTGTAGTTTTATTTTATTTGCTTTTGTTCGCAACGATATTTTTCTGGCTTTCGACTGACAATACTCTGTCCAGTTTATTTTCCGTTTTAGTTTAGGTTTAGGAATAATTGTATCAACCTTAGGAGAATTAATTGAACTAGATACCCCGATTCCCTGTGATCGACTCCGGTATTAATCGCTATACTACGATCCCTACACTTGGGGAATACCGGATTTATAAATTTTATTACTTGTTTGCTTTGTTAGATAAAATCCGTGACAAGTTTTTGGCGCCGTTGCCGGGGAATCGGTGCGGTTGTCCAGTTCATTATTAATTTTTCTATTTTTGTTACAACTTATTCATAGGTAGATTATAGTTTAGGTTATTAGGGCTGTTCGTAGTTAACTTTTATAGTTATCAATTTCCCTAGGTTTAGCGTTTCTCCCCTTTAGTTTTCTGCTCTTTCTGTCTGTCTGTTTCCCGTTTTTCTGCACTCAAACGGGCGTCTTGACTAGTAGACGCCCGTCTGTCTGGAAATCGACAGCTCTGCTTTGTTTTATCCTACTGGACGAGCGTTTGGATTTCCAAACGCCCGTCCACTTCAACCTTCAAGCAGACGCCCGTCCAGTCATCTGGACGCCCGTCTTGACTAGTTTTTATTGATTTTTCTGTTTTTATCACGAATTTTTCGTAGATAGGTTTTTGTTTCTATCCTTTCTAGTTTCTACATTGATTCGGGGACATCTGAGGTTGAATTATCTGACTCAACGTTTTGTACGATCGAACTTTTGGATAAAAGAGATCGTTTTAGCACTCGTTAGTATTTTGGCCGTAACTTTTGGCTCGAGTGTCCGTTTGGCGCGCAGGACCCCAATTCGGAAAGCTCGTTCCGACGCCGACGACGTGGCGAACCGCCAGAGGCCGTTCGACACTGTTTTCGAGGTCAAAATCCACTGTTTTCCCTTCCATTTTGGGCTCAGAAGATTTCAACACGTTTTTCTCCCTTTTCTTTCGTTTTCTGTTTTTTGTTTTAAATTTTTCGTAGGTAGGTTTCTGTTTAAGTTTTCCGTATCTTTTTCTATTTTTGTTTCTTTATTTCTTTCAATAAAAAGTACCGTTAAATAAATTGAGGTTTTTTTATTTTGCCGTGTTTCGATAACCATTGGGTTAAGAATGTGCAAAACCTTTTTTTACTCAATTTATGAAACGTGGATTTAGGTTTCATGGTTTTGTTTTCGTTTTTAATAAAACTAGGGTTTCTGAGGTATGATTTGATCAAGGGCTCTGATTTTATCTAGGGTTTATGATGTCGGTTGAGTTTCTGTTTGGTGTGCACAATTCGAGTCCAGACGAGCGTCCACTTCCTTTGAACGCCCGTCCACTCTTTGTGGTTACCCGACGTGCGTCCAGAGAAGTGAACGCCCGTCCATCCAACCCCACCTGATCTGGATATGCTTTTGAAGAACCTGGACGAGCGTTTGATCGTCCCAGACGACCGTCCAGTTCATAAATCCCAGACCAGACGCCCGTCCATACACATGAACGGCCGTCCAACCACCCAGTTTTTTTTTAAAATGTTAAGGGTTTGTGGTGAATATAGTAATAAGAATTTGCATTCTTTCACCCCTGACTTGGATGCTTTACTTTCAGCCTCTGTGGCCTTTTCCATCTATTGCGGTCCATGTTAGAGTGACTGTTTGTGTTTCAACGTTACTGTTGTGGCATGACTTCTTTATCTTACACACCCATTTACCTCTGATTCTTGGGATGCACTTATAAGAGGGTATCATGAAATTCATTCACACACACTTAGTTGTTTTATTAGTTGAGTGTTAGGTAAGTCGTGATTGTGAGATGCTTAGTTCAAATTTTTCTCAACTTGATTTTTCCTGCTTTATTTGACGTGGATACTTCTATATGAGCTTCTGTGGCTAGTTATTTTTACGTAGATGTTCTGAACTTGCATGTTTACATCTTTCCATCTACCGATCCATGTTAAATAATTGATTAACTTTTATTTACATGATTCATCTATGTATGTTATAGTTAATGTCGGTTCTCGTATCCTATAACTGTTCTTATTGTTATTTAGTAGCTAATGTCGGTTTCCGTATGCTACATATCGTTGTGATGAATCTTGTGAGCTTTGAGACCTATGTGCTTTCTTCTTATTTTTGTAGCTCATATGGGTAGCTACTGTCGGTTTTCCGTTGCTACCATCTTTGGCTTATGAGTTATATCTGTTTAGTATAGCTAATTGTTGGTTTTCCATAATGCTATCACCTTTGATGAGTCTTAAGGCGCGTCTACACTGCATGTAATGAATAGTACTGTCGTTTATCGTAAACTAACATTATTTGGTAGACGTTTATTATATAAATGTCGTGTTGCAAATGAGTGGGCTAGTTTTCTTTCTTTTATTTTTGCGTATCATTTAGATGCATATCATTTAATTGCATATCATGTAGATTGCATTGTAAAATATTTTCCTGTAGTTGCACCTAGCCTACTATTTGTAATGTTCCATGTATATGTTCCATCTTTATATGAGCTTAATCTGAAAAATCTCTATGACTTCTTTTCCATGTGTTTTACATGTGATTAATTTTTATATACATGCTTCATTATTCGACTTGGATGTTTTAATGTGAGCCTCTGTGGCCTTTGTATATATGCGTAGATGTCCTGTTCTTTCACCGTTATGGTTTTCTTTCCATCTATTGCAATCCATGATTGAGTAATTCACCTAGCTAGATGTGATTCCAATTTGATTTATGTTGTTCCTTTTGTCGTCTATCTAGGGTGTTAGGGTTGTTAAAGGCACGTCTACACTTTACATGGCGAGCTTCTGTGGCTTTGCATAATCGAATTTTGTTGCGCTTCTGTGGCGTTATTTAGTAGACGTTTATATATTTGACCTCGCTTAGATTAGGGCGACATCTATGGAATTAGTTGGGCTAGTTTATTTTCTTTGTTTTCGTTTTTCCTTTTTAGTATAGTTGCATATCATTTAGTTGCATTGTATTTTATTCTGTTTTTCTTATTTATTTTTATTTTTTCTTTTTAGTGCACCTGGCCCGGCTACTTTGTAGTGTCCTCTATCCTTATTTATGTATGCACATGTGGGACCTTATTTGTTTTATAAAGCTTCTGTGGCTTTATGTTTGACGCTTAGGTGTCCTGTACTTTCCCTGTGTGGTGATTTTTCCATCTGAGCAATTATATCATGTGCTTATTTCTTGTCTATAATTATTTTTGCCATGTTATATTCCCCCGTGTTCCCCGAGATACTGCCATGTTTCTCAAGTGGTGCAGACATATTTTTAGCTGTTCTTGTTAAGCTGGCCTTTGAAGTGAATCTGGAGAGGAATACCTATGACATCTCGTGCCTCGGAAACGCGGATCGATTATCTATCCTTCTTCAGCCTATCTTCATATTATTACCAAATCAGCTAAGTTCTTTATCTTTTCTTTAATTCTGCACAACATGAGGACATGTTGTAATTTAAGTGTGGGGGAGGGGAATAATTTTATGTATCTACATTCATTTGCCATACTATTATATTTCTATGAACTATATTTCTATGAAAAAGTGCTAAATTTTAAAAAATTTGTTTGTTTTGTCCCAAGTGAGCAAAGGCATATCTTTATTTGAGTTTTTATATCATTGGTGCATTATTTTGCATATTTAGTAAATTTAGATGTTTCACCCAACACTATTTTTCACGTGCCATAGTAAATGATGAGCTATATTTTAGAGCTATGCCCATTTGATTAGATATTTTTGATGATTATCGCATGATTCTTTGCGTACATACGAATTTTGAAAATTTTAATAGGTTGTGTTTAAAATTAAAGTATGACATACTGTGAATATCTGAAGGTTTGAATGTGATAGGAGGGATATAATTTAAGGTTTGAATACCAATCTAAGATGAATTGTATGAATAAAATATAAGTGTCGGAAGTAGCTGCCAATGATTTGAATGCGGTAGGGCATTATCACGAAATGTCCTATACCACTATGAGGTTCAATAGCTCCCGACTGCCTGATGATAGTAGTCCAGCTAGGGTGTTATCACGAAACGTCCTATTGCTGGGAATGAGGGCATATGCTATACGTGTGTAATTAAGAGAACTTTAAGAAAAATTAGTGAATGGTAATGTGAAAAGATGGTTGAAAAACCGTAGTTATCTTCTGACTATCCCCAGTATAAACTGAAAGATATGTTGTAGGGATTATCCTCTGAGTATGTCAGAAAGGTCTTAAATACCCTCTATCATTCTTTTCGAATATGTATGTTTTGTGAGGTGCATGTTATAATCGTTTTTATATTTCTGATCTAAATGGGATGTTGGCTAGTTTTGCTTGAATAAATCCCAAGTGTGGATTTAGTGGAAATTTATTATGGCTATGCACACACACTTGGATGAACCTCTAAACTATTGAATATGCTTTATGGTTGCATAAATGTTTATATGTCTCGAGTCTTGATTTTGTTTTGTCTTGCTCGGGACGAGCAAGGTTTAAGTGTGGGGGAGTTGTTAAGGGTGATTTTATACGATTTGTAACGTTATATTTTATAATGATTTCCCTCATATTTGTATAATTTGCATAGAAATCGAGCTTTATATTGAAATATTGAGCAAGTGATGTTTTTAATGGGTTAGTTGCAAATTTGTATGATTTATGTGTAAACTTGATGATTTTATATTGATTTGGAAGATACTACATTTTGCAATGTGTTTGATGTATTGTAGATACACAATTTCGACCAAGAAGAGGATTAAAAGAGGCTAACAATCGGATTAATGAAGAGGAGAAGAGATAAAGATGAAATTAATTGAAGATGAAGATGAGAAGATCGATTTCTGAGCAGCTGAACTGGCGTCCAAGTCCCGTCCAGTCTGGGCTGGCGTCTAGAATAGTGGACTGGCGTCCAGGAGGAGTTTTTGATTCAGAGAGTTTGGACGCCACAGTGAACGAGCGTCCAGAGGCACCAGACGGGCATCCAGAAAGTCAGACGGGCGTCCTTAAGCCGACATAGCAGCAGCCGCCTTACTTTTCTATAAATACCAGCGCGATTTCAACCCTAAGACACACATTATTGAGACCTATTGATACACAATCATTAGAGAAAAACCCTAGGCGGCCCCGCCCCCCTTTGGGGAGGGTTTGCCGGGGTTGCGGATTAGTTAGGTTTTTGTTTTCGTTTTCTATTCTTGTTCGATTCATGGTGTTGTCTTGAAGGCTCGTGAACTTGGAGCACCATGGGAAACTTTTCCGGCGGCGTTTTATTTCTTCCTTTGGATATTTTGTGAGTTTAATTTAAAGTTTGTTTCTTTCCTTTGTTTATTTGTTTATGCAATCGATATCGGAAGATGTATTGCTATTTGATGTTTACCGTATGATGGAAATCGGTGTAAACCTTAGATCACCATAGGAAAGATTAGACTTTTAACCTTGACATAACGGAAGTTGATAGGTTAGATCTCTAGGTTGTTAGATCTAATAAATCTTGCACCTTGTTTTGAGAGCGTTAATCTCTATAGATCGGAAGATGATGAGTTTGATAGACGGATTACTTACGGAAGTAGGAATTCATACCTTTGATTAGGTGAACCACAACTTTGATTGAATCATCATAAGATAATCTAGGGAAGAATTAAGGGTTGCGGGATGGTGGATCATGTTTGTTCTATGTTGATTTGCTTCAGTCGTTATCATGATAGTTAGTTTTATTGTTTTCTTAGTTGTAGTTTTATTTTATTTGCTTTTGTTCGCAACGATATTTTCCTGGCTTTGGACTGACAATCCTCTATCCAATTTATTTTCCGTTTTAGTTTAGGTTTAGGAATAATTGTATCAACCTTAGGAGAATTAATTGAACTAGATACCCCGATTCCCTGTGATCGACTCCGGTATTAATCGCTATACTACGATCCCTACACTTGGGGAATACCGGATTTATAAATTTTATTACTTGTTTGCTTTGTTAGATAAAATCCGTGACACCTGGTTAATGAAGATTCCTTCCTTCTTTTGCTTGACTTGTAATCCCAAGAAGTAATTCATTTCTCCCATCTTGCTCATTTAAAATTCGCTTTTCCATTAGTGTTGAGAATTTGTAACACAAATTTTTGTTTTGATATCCGAATAGAATGTCAACCACACTAATTTGAACAAGAAAAGTACTTGAGCCTTCTTCTAGCTTGAAAAGTATTTTGTCAATGGTTCCTTTGTTGAATCCATGTCCCACCAAGAATTGTGTAAGGTTTCATACCAAGCTCTTGGCGCCTGTTAGAGACTATAAAGAGCTTTCTTCAATCTGTATACCTTTTTTCCTCTTTTCCTTGAATATTAAATCCATGTGGTTGTCTAACATATGATACTTTTTTCAAGTAGACCATTTAGAAATTCACTCTTTACATCAATTTGAAAAACTTTAAAATTCTTGTGAGTTGCATAGGCTAAGAACACTCTTATTGCATCTAGCCTTGCCAATGGTGCATATGTTTCATCAAAGTCAATACCTTCAGCATGTGAGTATCACTTGGTGACGAGTCTTGATTTGTTGGCGATGAGTCTTGATTTGTTCATCTTGTTTCTTGAATACCCATTTTGTACCTACAATATTTGCACGGTCTGGTTTGTCAATAAGCTCTTATATTTGATTCCTTTAGAATTCATTTAATCATCTTGCATTGCCACTATCCATTCAACATCTTTCATAGCTTCTTCAATTGTCTTTGGCTCGATCTATGCTAGGAAATACGTGTGCATCTCTTCTAGTTGTCTTCAAGTTCTTACACATGTATTAACATTTCCTATTACTTGATCTGCTAGATGATCCCTTAGCCAGATTACGTCTGGTTGATTCAGTGGTTGTGTTGGTGCATTAGTTGGTTCATTTTATGTGTCTGAATCATCTAAGTCTTCCGAATCATCTAAACTGAGATTAAGTCTTCCAATATTTGTATATATTGGTTGCATGGCTCATATGGTATCTTTCCATATCCAATATTAATGATAGATCTATTCTTGGTGTAACATGAAGCAGTTTCTACCCAAATTTATTTGGTAGATCTTGTTTGAAATAATTTTGTTTTAATGATGAGTTTCAGGCTAGATGTTATTAATGCAAGCAAAAAGATGTCTAGACATATTTTATAGGATTTATTAGAGTGTGATATTATATAGGTTGGTCAGACAAGTACGGTAATAGCCAGATGATAGGATCTCAGTAGACAAGGATTAGGTTTTGGAATTTTCAGTAGAGTCTAGGATCTTTGTTGAGCTGAAGGCTAAGGTTTCAAACTCAATAAAGAATGCTGAGGGAACAAACTCAGTAGAGTATACTAAAGACTGATGGCTGGGGTTTCAAGCATAGTAATGAAGACTAAGCCGAGTATATAAAGTTAGAATTCATGTAAGTTTGTGATGGTTTGTTCTGACTTTATAGACATTGTACTGAAAGTTTAAGATCCTAAGAAAATGTGATGAAGGGTCGTAAGTATTTTTGAAATATGGTGTACTCTGATCACATAATTTGTAAGATCAGATGTAAGCAAGCCAGCTGAGCTAAACTCAGTCAAGACATTCAACAAAGCAAAGTAAAGCATAGAAATCAGCTGAGCTGAGATACTGTCTTGACTAAACTCAGTCAAGACATTAAATACAGAGATGAGATAGTACAAGTTTTGTTAATATGTTTTAATTTCAAATCAAGATGAGAATTAAGGATAAGGATCAATATCAACCGTATGATAAAAGGTCAATCAATGATGGAGTTTTAAATAATGTTGCAAGGATTTCAGAATAAATTCAACTGTAGCATTTTCATTGGTTGACAGACTATCATGTCAGAAGGACACTGACAATGACACAGAATCATGCAGTGGAGAATGCCATAAGAATATTTAGAAAATTCCAAGAAACGGCTACATGATTTCAAAATTCAAACGTTGGATTTTCAAGTATAAATAGAGGAGTTAGCAAACCACAAGAAGAACCCCTAGAGCAATGGGAATCAAGAATTTAATTGCAATCTATGCTAAAAAGTTTGCACTAGTGCAACACTGAATTTTCTCTGCAATCCGCTGAGCTTTAACTACTAAATCTAGAAATCTTTAGGTGTTCATTCTTTCAAGTTTGATCTATATTTTCTACACTCGAAGACTATGCTGCTAATTTTGCCCATACAGATCAAAGGCTCAAAGCTGAATCGCTTCCTTGATTCAATACTACTTTGTTTCAACAAAGGTTTCTATGGACAGAGAAGCACCTAATGAGGTATCATGGCTGTTGAGTGTGGTGGAGCCATTAAAGAGGCAATCCTACCCTCAAAGGAATAGTGGAAAAGCTTAGTGAAGAAGCAATCCTATCTGCCAAAGCTTAAGTGTTCAAATTGTAAAGTTGTAGCAGTCAGTCAAGGACAATTTCAAATCTGTTGTGTATTGTAAATGTAGCTCAAGAACAATAGTGAATTCTTCCAACATCACAAGAGAAGGATGGACTAAGGGATTACACCACCCTGAACCACTGTAAACTTGTGTTTTTATTTTTGCACTTCACTTTCTGCAATTTACATTCAACACTTAACATATAAACTGCTAACTTACCAATCATGCTGAGCACACAGTACACAAGTAAGTCATAACACTTAGATCATCTAATTTTAAAAGAACAACAACTAAAAAGGCTTAAGTTTAATCCGATGCATTAACACGGCAGAGCATAGCTGAATAGTCAGTAGACCATTGACTCAGGTGAGTTACAAAACTCTACAAAAAAAATTAAGTGTCAATTTTATTCACCCCCTCTAAACTTGACCTATGCCTTTCCAAGGACCAACTATTGGTATCAGAGCGGAGCTTCTATTTTGAAGAGATCTATTGTTGTTCTTTTTGAAAAACATGAAAAAGACTTTCTAGAAATTGTTTTTCAAAAGTTGCATCATGGAATCGCTGCAATACATTGGTAAGCTGCTTATGTGCTCTATGGATAGATTTGATAAGTATAAGCGTCATTTGCAGGCATACTTAGCTTCCACACAAGAGGAAATTCTTGATGTTCTCACTAATGGTCCTATCAAGACTACAGAGTTGCAGACTAATCCTGATGGTTCACAAGTCAGAGTCCTCAAAGCCAAAGACATGTAGACTGTTGATGAAAGGAAAATGGCTAATCTAGATAATGTTGTTGAGGACATCATTCTCAGAACCATGGACAACAACATGTATCTCAAGATCAAAGATTGAATTATTGCCAAAGAAATATGGGACAAATTGAAACTGGTCTGTGAGGGTTCAGGCTCTATAAAAGAAAACAAGCACTAGCCAAGCAAAAGTTTCAAGTGTTCAAGATGGAATTTGGTGAAACAGTTGATCAAACGGAAACCAGATTCAATGATGTCATTGATGAACTTGCACTACTGGGAGTGGTTTACAGTCAAACAGAAGTTAATGACAAAGTTTTGAAGGCACTACCATCCAGTTGGAAGATGAAAGTGACTGCCATGAAGGAGTCCATAAATCTCAAAATAGAGGACACCTTCAAGTTGTTTTCTGATCTTAAAGCTTATGAACTTAGATAATCCATAAAAAAGGATGCTGAGAAAGAAGCACCAAAGACACACTGGGTTCTGACACTGAGGACCAGTCACCCAGTTGCCATGCTGATAGTCCGGATGAGTTGCAGGAACAAATATCATTGCTTTCTAAGAGGTTCAAGAAGATTTCACAACAAGTCAGAGGTGGAAATTCATCAAACAAATACACCCGAGATGATAGATATTTGAAGAAAGGGGAGCCAAAGAAAGAGAATGAGTATTTGTTCTAAAACTGCAAAAGGCCTGGCCCTAAACTACTGAATAAGAGAGCTAACAAGAAACCTGAAAGAAGAAGAGGTGGAAGAAAGGCTTATAAAGATGAAGACTCTTCTGGTTATGAAGTGGATAGTGATAGAGCTTTTTCAAGAGCTGAATCAGATGATACAGCACTCATGGCACATATGAAGGATACTACTGAGGTATTACATTAGGAATCTAAATACTCATCTCCATCTAGTGCTTGTTCTTCCACTGCAGGTTCTAATCCAAGAAACTCTAAATTAGGTGAAACTCTTGATGGCTTACTCAAGCAATTGTTGGAAATACAATCCAGTTATGACATTGTGAAAGCTAGAAAAGAGTCATTTAAATCTGAAATTTAAATATTAAATGCTGAGTTGAATATTCTCAAGACTAAGATGTTGGATCGATAATGCGCAGTATAACACTCTAGAAAGGGGTTGAATAGAGTTTGATTAAAATATAGCACCTTTTTATTTAATCAAATATTGCAAATAGGAGCAAGAATAACTACACAATTACCCGTACTTAATTTGGAAGCTTAATTGAGATGTTATTCGATTGTTTACTAGACCGAAGTGATCAAATATTTCCAAGTGATTTGATTTAAGTGCAGTAACTATCACACAAGGTTGTAAAGGCACGGAAGGGTGCTATACTTGATTATTATTGAATTTAAGATTGTATATTATTTCTCATTGAATTAAACTGAGTAAAATTGGTCTTTAAACATAGTACATCACAAGGGTAATATCGGAATAAATAATGCTTAGTAAACCCTAACTAGTAGCCACAGTTGCTTCTTCTCCAAGCTTTGGATCGGCTGTAGGTGCATCATCCATAGAGGCCTCAATACGCCCCCGCAATCCCTTGGGAATGGAGTGGAAATGGAGATTGGTTTTAAGAGCAGGAACCGAACATGACTAAGCGGCTTGGGGAGAATATCTGCCAGCTGATCCTTAGAGAAAATAAAGGCAACGGAGAGCTTGCGAGCCGCCACGAGTTCCCGGACATGGTGAAAATTGATCTCAATATGCTTAGTGCGGGCATGGAACACCGGGTTGGCAGTGAGGTAAGTGGCACCAAAATTATCACACCACAATGTAGGAGTTGGGGAAAGAGGAATGGACATCTCACGCAACAATGTGGAGAGCCATTGCATTTTAGCAGCTACATGGGAAAGGGCCTTGTACTCGGCCTCGGTGCTACTCTTGGCAACCGTAACCTACTGTTTGAAGCGCCAGCTAAATGAGATTGTGGCCCAAAAAGATGCAGAAAGCGCCAATAGAGCGGCAGTCATCATGATCAGAGGCACAATCATCATCAGAAAAAGCCTGAAGATGAACATAAGGAGAAGACCGAAGTAGAAGACCATCATGAATTGTGTGCTTAAGATAACAAAGAATGCGCTTAACCTCAACCTAATGTGTGGTGCGTGGAGCATGCATAAACTTGCAAACCTTATGAACAGCAAAAGCAATATCTGGACGAGTAAAACCAAGATATTGAAGACCACCAACAATACTGTGATATAGAGATAGATCATCGAAGGGCTCCCCATCATCTTTACTGAGCCGCAGGTTAGATGCCATAGGAGTGTGATAACGCTCTAAATGGTACTAAAAATTATACCTATATTCACCCCGAATTATGCTCAAGAGAAGATAGATAGGCTTGTTATTACGTGGAATATATGTTAAATGCTATGTGCATGTTTCCAGGATCGTAATTCGGCATCTATGTTATTTTCCTGAGGTTTTGGTACTGTTTTGTCTCGTTTTGCATGTTTTATAGAATGTATCGAATCTGGAGCATTGTAGAATGTATCTGGACCAAAAGGAATACATTGGGCCAAGTGATTAAAGTCCAAGAAGAAGTATGCTGAAGAAAAAGAAGAAAAGTTGGCCCGGTTTATCATGGGCTAGGGCCGGTAAACCGAGGACTTGCTGAACACGAAATCTATTCTGCTGCATTATCTAGGTCGGTTAGGGTTTTAGAGAGTCATAAGTCCGTCATTGTATCTATAAGGTTGTTGGTCCCAGAGAAGGGTGAAACTATAGTCAGAGAGGGGGTGAATGACTATAGTGGAGTTTCAAAAACTTTTCTTATGTTTAAAAGCTTTTGGGTAGCCGATAAGTCCCATCTTACTATGTTGTTTTCAAATCAGTTTAGACAATCACAGATATAAGTTATGATCTTGGCAATTTAAATTAATGCTGTAAAGTAAATTGACATAAGGCTTATAGTGGTTCAGGGTGGTGTAATCCCTTAATCCACTCTTCTCATGTGATGATTGGAGGAATTCACTATTGTTTTCACAGATACAATAGTATGATTGTCCTTGGCTTCACAAGCTTCACAATCTACAAGACTATCACTCCTTGACTGCAACACTTCAGTGATTCAGTCTCTATTGCTGCTCCTTGAGATCAAAATCCTTCAGCAGCTATCACAGACTCAACTCCTTCTCAGATTTCCTTTGATTCAGTTGTTTCAGTTTGATGTGAATCTGATTCACAAACTTGTTTGATCAATCTCAGTGCTGAATATGACTTTGTAGTTCTGATGTCTGAGTTGATCACTAGATGTATCCTTGTACGTTCAGAGAGAAGGCTTTTCAAATTGACAGAGTATTTGCTTGATCTTTCTTTTTCAATATTTTTTTTTTGTCTGTCAGTGCCTTCTATTTATAGCCTTGAATAACTTTGATTTTGAAATTCCGTCCATTGGCTATATTAATGAGAGAATAATCCTTGATTTTATTCTCGATTCCCCCTTAATTGCATTCCCCTTGATTTCAGTGATCGGATTTTTCCTTCAACCATATAGCAGAAAATCCGTCCTTGATTCATCCTCTATTGATTGTGCAATTAATGCATGATTTTTTGAATCTTCAACATATATTAAATATGATCTGGTAAGTGTTACTTCGCCATTTTTGAATGGTTGAGTGATTCTTCTGACTTAGCCGTTTTAGTTCTTTGTCACCGTTTTGTCTTCACTCAGCCGAAAGTCAGTTTACTCAGCCGATTCACTGTTTCCTTCTTTGCTTCAGTTCAAAGAGAATCTTTTGTACTTCACTGATCCTTGATTGGGGTGAGATCAGTGTACACCATATTCGAACATTAGGTTTCATTACTTAAAGCATAACTTAGACTTATCCAAGGTCAACACAGACTTCCTTGGTTATAAGTCAGACCATAATGTCTTCAATGTATCTCTGTTGGTGCTTGGCTGGCTTCACTATGCCGAATATATGTTCTTACTTTTCCGTCCTACCAACTAGTACAATACTTGTCTGACTCAACTTATACAACATGTAAGACTCTAAGTAAAGACTTATACAGAGAATTCTAACTTATTTCAGGCTTGCTATAACAGCTAGTATGGCCATCATCAAAACATAATAAAATGTTCCTAACAATTTCCCCCATTTTGATGATGCCAAAACCCTCATAAGCCTGAACATAAGTAATCCAAATTTTTCATAATAATCAACAGAATAAAAACTCAGCAATTTTATTCATCCATCATAGGGCAATAAGTTCAAAAACTTTATTCAAATGTTACAGACTACATTTTGCTTAATTCAGCTTTGTACCTCTTGAACTTTGTAGTCTGAACCTCTTCCACGTCTTTCCAATCAATTTCTGGAAACTTCCACTTCCAGTATGCCATAGCAGTGTATTCAGATACCCCCTTGAATACTTTCTTTGCAAAGAGTCTGTTGAAATCTGGCATAGTCTCATTTGCCCTAGGTTCTCCAAAGTGCTTCTCGAGTCTCTCCCTAGCTTCAGCAATGTGTGAGTCAGCAAACTTGAGACTTTTGTAGAGACTCCACTGGTCTTGTTTGTTCATTCTTCCCATAGGATTGAAGAATTTTTCCATATAGTTGAAGTCTTCTTGTTGTTCAGTTGGCAAGTCTTCTGGTCCTTTTGCAGACAGTGGTATGGCTGAGATTGGTTTGTTTGAGAAGTGCAAACTCTCTTTTGACTTCATTGTAGAGTTTGGCCATATCAGTTCTCATCCTTTCATCCTGATAGCTTAGCCAATCAGCCCATGCTTCATCTTGTGAGGAATGAGGATAAAGTCCTTCATGTACTCTGAAAAATTCTCTTACATGGTCCACTACATCTGCTTCATATTCAGCTTTGCTTTGGTGACCAGTGAAAGTTATGTGTTCCCCAGTGTATCTGGAGCTGCTACTGCCTCTGCTGGTGTTTCCTCTGGTGCTAAGTCTGTGTTGACTTGCTGATCCTCTTTGCTGGCTAGATCCGGCCTTTGCTGTCTGCCTGATCTGTCTCTATCATCATCTCTTCTTTGCATAGGATGAGGAAATCCAGTGCAGGGTTCATTTAGGGCATTTTCTCTTTCTTCTCTGGCCCTCCTTTGCTGTTCTTCTGCCTCATTCCTGATCCTTATTTCTTTGTCCCTTGCTCTCAGTTGTTCTTTAGTGAAGTTTGGGGGTCTAATAGTTGATCCTTCAGGCTTATCCCGATTTTCCCCCTTTTTGGCAGCATCATCCCTTTGCTGGAGTAAGATGCTATTTGTGGCCTCTGCCATTCCAATCAGAGAGTCAAGTTTTGATTCAATAGATGTGAATCAGTTGTGATGATCATTCAATTTCTCATTGACACTACGAAATCTAGTGCCAAAAGCCAATGCCATCAATTCATTTTCTTGGGAAATGTGTTGCCTGAGACCTGCAAGATTGTTAGTGATATTGATGTTAAGTTGCCTGAGGCCTGCAAGATTGTTAGTGATATTGATGTTAAGTTGCCTCATTAGATTGCCTTGTTGTTGAACAACAATATTTTGTGCATCGATGTATTCTGCAATGGCCTGAAACTTGTGTTCAATGGAGGAGCTTTTATCATTGAATGCTGAAGTCATGGATCTGAGATACATGGCTTGCTGCTCCAATTATTCAGCTAGAAGGTCTGCTGCTTTTTCAAAAGTTTCATTTGTTATGCCAGTGGCAAGCTGAGAGAGTTTGTGTCTTATGTCAGCTGGTTCCTGATCTGTTTGCTGTCCCTTGTCTTGATGTTGAGTAACATCTGCCCCAATTTCCAAATCTTCAAGAATTTGGGTAGATGTGTATGCTGGTGTGGCTTGAGCTGCTGTTCCCCCTTTCTCTGTGCCGGAGGTTGCCTTAACTGGAGTGGCAGCAGCTGAACCAGTGTCCACAATGTTTGTAATGTCAGCTGGAGTGTCAACAGAAAGTGGCTGAGTGGCTGTCTTTGCTGGAGTTGTAGATTTGTTGGATGCTTGAGGTTTCAAAAATGTACAGAGAAGAGTGGTATCATCAATTGCATCTGGTGTAGGGGCATCCTCTTCTATGTTTTCATCAAGATCATTAGCATGATGATCATTATCATCAGTGTCATCATGATCATCTCCTTCATCTTGATCATGATCATCATCACCATCTCCATAATCTTCTGAGTCATCACTGTGTCTATCAGATGTCTGGGGCAGTTTTGCCTTTGTTGTATCAACCAAGTCCCATAGAGGGGATTCATCAAGGACACCAACCAGAGTTGTAATTCCCAGAAAGTCAAATAGCCATGCCTCTTCTGCAAGCATGCGGTCAGAGTCTTGGAGCTGTTGTCTGGAATCACCTTCCTTCCACTCAAGATATTTTGCAATTCGATCATCTATATCGTTTGCAGACAATTGTGCAACTTCTTCTAGAGATTCCTCATCATCTCCAGTGTCTTCCTCATCAGGATGTTGTTCATCCTCACTGTCATTCTCTTCTTCTTGTTGTTCTGCCTCAACTTCAGAATCCTCCTCTTCTTCTTCATCAATCAATTGTCCAAAGTCTGTCTTATCCAGGTTTCGTTGAACCTTTTGCTTCTTTCTTTGATTGGTAGTGTTTTGTGTGGATTTCTTTCTTTTCCCTTTTTCTACTTTTTTTTCTGTTGTTTGACATAGGTAAACATGACTTTGGATTCATGCAGTTTGTGGAGTTGTACAATAGGGACTTTAAGACACTGCATGAGATAGTGTAACTGAATTCCATATGACTTTTTCACCTAGAATTGCCCTTTCTTCGTCTTTCCTTCTTTTGTCCCCTTCTTTGCCGCTTTCACTTCATTTTGGATTTGCTCTTTGATTCTTAGAAAGAAGTATTTTGCCCAGTTGAATTGTAGGTTGTTGTAGATGATTCCCATTAGTCGCATTCTACTTTCTGTCATAGCATTATTTGCTCCCAACTTGCCTTCAATGGTTTTGCCAATTAGGACACTAAACTCATTGAATGGTTTTTCAAATCAGATCTAAGACAGTTGACTTTTGTAGATGCTGGGTTTGCCGTTTTGGCAATGGTTGCCCAGAAATCATCCAAGTTTTGTGAGACCAATGTCACTTTTTCTTGACCTTTTTTCGAAAGTTTGAGATGTTTTCGAATTACCTTTTTTGTAATCACCACGTTTTTGCCATTGACAGATGCAACGATCTTGTCTTCCTCCCACTTGTCACCTTCTTCAGCAGGGAGCCTAGATACGTATTTTGCAGATTTCCAGAAGGAGATAATATTTTCATAGCAAACCTCGGTTATTGGAGGATTGAGAAAGGTTGATAATTTTAGGTTTTCGCAACCTGCTGCCAATCATTTGGCATCCTCGTAATTTCCGCACAGTTTCAAATAGTGTTCTTCTTGAAAGAATGATCCAGTGGCAATCGATTTTTCATACCCAGCTTGGGTGTTTGAGGAAGATGAAGCCATTGTTGAAAGTTAAAAGAAATTTTGAAGGAGAGCTTCGAATTTGCAATAGAGAAAATCAAAAGTAGGGCTTGTGTTTTGCAAAAGAGTGTAAAGATTTCTGAAAATCTCTAAGTATCGATTATATAGGGTGATTTGGGTGGTGTGAACGTGGTTTGAATGTGGAAGGATTTTGTGACATAATGGAGTAATTTTGTGTATGTAAATCGCGATATTCGAGTGTAATGGGGGAGTGGTTTGAGGTAAGTAATGATAGAGCCCGGGAATCGAGGCATTTATTATTCGAAAAATAATATGGTTACCTCCATGATCATAAGTTGATCTCCACGTGTGTAATCTTCCACAGAATAATCC
This sequence comes from Gentiana straminea, assembly GCA_036785695.1. Lineage (NCBI taxonomy): Eukaryota > Viridiplantae > Streptophyta > Magnoliopsida > Gentianales > Gentianaceae > Gentiana > Gentiana straminea. The sequence continues at coordinate 6,998,003 of JAVUPR010000444.1, read as the reverse complement.
TCTATAATTTCCTTATTCTCCATGTGTAATTAAAATTGATTTTGTTCACACTTTAATTTGTCCAAGTCTTTATTTCGGTGGAGTGCCTTGGCTGGTCACTTAGTCGATGTAGTGAATTCTTCACTGATCCGCTCCATTTAACCGTTCCTAACAATCAGTTAAGTTGACTTCACTGGATAACATGGCCTTACCTGCTAGATCTCCTATAATGGCAAAGGGTTAAACAGCTGATGAAGTCACTTAGCCGATTACTCCGCTTAGTCGCTCTTTGGTACTTAGTCAATTTCAATCATTCCTAACTCAGTTCTCAACATGCTAAATCTTTCATAACTGAGTGGTTTAGTGAAGATGTCAGCCAACTGATCTTCAGTAGATATGTATTTCAGAATGACATCTCCCTTTTCAACATGATCTCTGATAAAATGATGTCTCACATCAATGTGCTTTGTTATTGAATGCAATACTGGATTTTCAGTAATAGATATTGCACTTGTGTTATCACACATGATTGGAATTGTTTTCTCCTCCACTCCATAATCCCTTAGCTGTTGTCTGATCCAAAAGTACTTGTGCACAACAACTACCTGCTGCTATATATTCTGCTTAAGCTGTTGATGTAGATATGGAGTTTTGCTTTTTACTGAACCAAGAGACTAGTCTGGTGCCTAGCATTTGACATGTTCCAGAGGTTCTTTTTCTATCTATTTTGCATCCAGCATAGTCAGAGTCTGAATATGATATCAACTTGAATCCTCCATCTTTTGGATACCAAATCCCAACATTAATAGTGTTTTTCAGGTATTTGATTATTCTTTTGGCTGCTAGAAGATGTGAATCTTTTGGTTGAGCTTGAAATCTTGCACATACTCCTACTGCAAATGCTATATCAGGTCTACTTGCAGTTAAGTATAGTAAGGATCCAATGATTCCTCTATACATTTTTTGATCAACATCCTTCCCTGTTTCTTCTTTCCCTAAAATGACTCTTGCACACATTGGTGTATCTGCTGTGCCACTTGTATCCATCCCATACTTGTGTATTAAATCTCTTGTGTACTTGGCTTGACTAATGAAAATATCATCCTTCATTTGCTTTACTTGAAGGCCAAGGAAATAATTTTATTCTCCCATCATGCTCATCTGAAATTTGCTCTTCATCAGGTTTGCAAATTTCTCACAGAGCTTTTCATCCTCTGATCCAAAGATGATATCATCAACATAGATTTGTACTAGTAATGTACTTGTTCCTTCCTCTACTTTAAATAGAGTCTTGTCTATACTTCCCTTGTTGAATCCATTCTTGATCAGGAATTGTGATAGTATTTCATACCAGGCTCCATAGAGGGCCTTCTTGAGTTTGTATACATTGTCTTCTTTTCCTTTGATTTGGAAACCAGGAGGTTGTTCCACTTTTTCTTCCAAAAGTCCATTTAGAAATGCACTCTTGACATCCATTTGATAGACTTTGAATTCTTTGAATGCAGGAAAAGCTAGAAAGAGTTTGATTGCCTCCAATCTTGCTACTGGTGCAAATGTTTCATCATAATCTATTCCTTCTGCTTGAGAGTAGCCTTTTGCAACTAGCCTTGCTTTGTTTCTGACAACAGTTCCTTGTTCATCCATTTTGTTCCTGAATACCCATTTTGCTCCAATGATGTTGGCCATATCTGGTCTGTCACCAAGTTCCCAGACTTCATTTCTTTCAAATTCATTTAGTTCTTCTTGCATGGCTGTGATCCAATCTGCATCTTGAATTGCATCATCTATTGTCTTGGGCTCTACTTGTGATAGAAAACATGTTAGCATATTTTCCAGTTGTCTTCTGGTTCTAACTCCTATGTGAATGTCTCCAATGACTTGTTCTTCAGGATGATCTCTTAGCCAATTAAGATCAGGTTGAAGTTGCTCTTCACTTGGTGCTTCCACACTTTCATGATGTGTATGAATTTCGGGTTCTGGTGTGTCTTCTGTTGTACTGATATGTGGCTCCTCTTGATTTTCGAAATGATGATTCAGAATAGAAGCTGGTATGGTTGCATTTGTATAGATTTCCCTTTGTGTTGCTTCTTCTTCTTGAAGATCTTCACCATTTATGTTTGGTTCATAAAAAAACTACATGTATTGACTCTTCAATCACCAAAGTTTTTTTGTTGAGTATTCTGAATGATTTGCTGGTGTCTGAGTATCCCATAAAGATTGCTTCATCAGCCTTTTCATCAAAGGTGTGCAGCTGGTTCCTGTTCAAAACAAAACATTTCGATCCAAACATATGAAAATATAAGATATTAGGTTTTCTACCATTCCATATTTCATATGGAGTCTTTCCATGATATTTGTTGATGATTGATCTGTTTTGTGTATGGCATGCTGTGTTTGCTGCTTTAGCCCAAAATCTTTTTGGCAAGCATGCTTCAGCAATCATTGTTCTAACTGCTTCTTTGAGAGTTATGTTTCTTCTTTCTGCTACACCATTTTGTTGTGGAGTTCCTGCTGCAGATAGTTGATGTAGCACTCCATTTTCTTCACAATAGGTTCTGATAATTTCATTTAGAAATTCAATTCCTCTATCTGATCTGATCTTGATGATCTTCAGTTCTTTTTCATTTTGGAGTCTTTTTAGAAAATCTAGCAGCTTTTTGAGTGTCTCTTTCTTCTTGTTCATGAAGATGGTCCAGGTGTATTTTGAGTAGTCATCCACCACAACTAGGGTGTATTTCTTACCACTTACACTTACTGGTGTGACTGGTCCAAACAGGTCCATGTGTAACAGATGTAGAACTCTTGTTGTAGATTGATAGGGCTTTGACTTGAATAAACTTTTGATTTGTTTCCCTTTCTGACATGCATCACATAGACTTTCTTTCTTGAATGTGATCTCTGGCAGGCCTTCAACTAACGCGTTCTTTGATAGTTTGTTGATGGTCTTGAAATTCAGGTGATTTAATCTTCTGTGGCAAATCCAGCTGGTTGATTGTTTATTTTTGACTAGCAGACATGTTTCTGCCTTGGCTGTTTTCCAATCCACCACATACATGTTGTCTTGTCTTCTACCTGCAAGAACTACTGTGTTGGTTTAGTTGTGAATCACTTTGCATCCTTCCTTATTGAAATGTACATTGTACCCTTTGTCACAGAATTGACTAATGCTCATCAGATTGAAGTTAAGTCCTCTAACATATGCTACATTTTGAATATTCAAATTGTTCTTGAGTATTGTGCCTTCCCCTTAATCTTTCCAGGGTTTTCATTGCCCCCAAATGTGACTTTGGGTCCATCAAAAGCTTTGAAGTCAGTGAGCCATCTCTTGTTTCCTGTCATGTGTCTGGAACATCCACTGTCTATGTACCAGACATCCTACAAAACAGATTAATTAAGTTTAGGTACCCAACACTGTTTGGGTCCATACCTATTAGCAATCATGCCTCCCATACCAAGTGTATATCCAAAATTTCTTCTTTTTGGATAATTGAAGTCATCAACTTCATATGTATAAGGCATGGTAGAATAGCTTCTAATATTTTTACTGAAGATATTCTAATACTTTTCTCTACCTTTTGATTCATGTGCATCCTTCTTCACTTTCCAATATGCAGTAGGAAACCTTTCTTGCTTCATGTGTCTAGGAACATATCTAGATTGATTTTTCTTAAACACATGATGCATATTATGGAATGGTTTCTTCTTGTATTTTGGAGGTGCAACATTCCAATCATCCTCTGAAGGATAAAGTCTACATTTCCTTTTTAGAAGGTTTTTGTTTTTGGTTGACTGGAATGAGGATTTGGTCTGCTGTTTCACTACACTAGGTTTTGACTTCACCGGTGCAGGATGATTGGTTGGAACTATGGTCTGTCCCTTTCTAAACTTTGGTCCATGATTGGTCCTGAATTTAGGATTGTGTTGACCATTGTTTCTACTCTCATCCTGACTGTTATAGCCAAGACCAGATCTGGATCCAAACCTTTTTGAGGGTTTGTAAGCTGGTGCATTTAGTGGTGCAGTGTTTTCCTTAACTGGTGAGGAGATTTTCTTAACTGATCGGTCAATAACAGATGCTTGATCATCTGCTGTTTTTTGATCATTTAAGTGGATCTCCTTACTTGGTAGTTCAGCTTTTGTCTTATCCAGTTCTTTCTTTAATCTTTTGTTTTCCTTTCTTAGATCTTTGCATTCCTTCTCCAGAATTTCATGATTCAATTCAATTTCATCAAATTTAGTCATGAGATTTTGGACTAGGTCTGTTGTATCTAATGGGAGATCAGAAGATTGTGCAGTGTCAGATGTGGATGCATTGGATTAAGAGTGAGAGCTAGATGTTACCTCAGTTTCATTTGATTCTTTGGTCATTAGACATAAAACAGTGTCTGAGCTGTCACCTTCATCTTCACTTAATTCTTTGGTCATGAGACATAGGCATGCTTTTTCATTTTCTGAGTTGTCTTCTTCATCACTGTCATCTGAATCATTATCAGATGATTCTTCATTCTTTTCACTGCTGGATTCAGCCTTGAGTGCCTTTTTGCCTTTTCTCTTTTCAGATGCCTTGTACTTCTTCTTGTCATCTTTATCATTTTCTTCAGGGCAATTAGCCTTGAAGTGGCCTTTCTTGTTGCAGTTGAAGCATTTGTATTCATCATCTTTCTTCTTCATGTCTTTGTTTGAGCTTGACCTCTTGTTTGATGATGAGTTTCCTTTGAATAGATTCTTTTTGCTAAACCTGTCAAAACGTTTAACTAAAAAAGCTACATGTTCTTTAAGTTCATGTGTCTCTTTGCTGATGGAATCGGCAAAGTTACTTTGCTGGGGTGCAACCAGTGCAGTGATTTTTTATGTCTCTGCCGGAGCACCATCTTCACCGTTCAATTTGAATTCATAAGCCTTTACTTGGGACATCAATGTCAGAGTGTCAGTGCTTGCAAGATTTGTTGTTCCTCTGATTACTGATGTTGTGATCTTCCATCTTTTTGGTTGTCCTCTCAAATATTCAAGCATACTTCTTTCTGGCGGTATGTGTGTCCAAGCTGTTGCAGTTCCCTGATGATGCTTGAGAATCTGTTGTCCATTTGATCAATGGATTCACCAGTCTTCACTTTGAAATTTTCAAATTTCTGTTTTGCAACAGATAACTTGTTTTCTTTAACTGCTTCAGATCCTTCATTTATCAATGCTAGCTTGTCCCACATCTCCTTTGTTGTTTTGCAGTCTTTCATTCTCATGAACATGTGGCTATCTAGCCTCTTCAAATTCATGTCTTTTGCAACAAAGTCTAGATTTGCTCTTCTCCTGTCATCCTTGGTCCAATCTTTCTTAGGTTTATCTATCTCCTTTCCTTGATCTGCTCCTGTGGATACCACAGTCATGATCATGATTGGTCAATCATTGATTACGTCCAGCATCTCCTCATGAGATGCTGCAAGATGAGACAGCATTCTTATTTTATATTCATCAAAATTATTAACATTAAAAATAGGTACTTTTGACATGACGTTTGAGGAATCCATTACAAGTAATAGGTTTGTATGTGAATGAATAGGAAACTCATATTTGAAAACTACTTTGAAAATATGTGATCTCCTTGTTACCAGAAATTAGATATGAACAGGTTCTGATACTAGGAACACTGCTCTGATACCAATTGTTGGTCCCAGAGAAGGGTGAAACTATAGTCAGAGGGGGGCGGGTGAATGACTATAGTGGAGTTTCAAAAACTTTTCTTATGTTTAAAAGCTTTTGGGCAGCGGATAAGTCCCTTCTTACTATGTTGTTTTCAAATCAGTTTAGACAATCACAGATATAAGTTATGATCTAAGCAATTTAAATAAATGGTGTAAAGTAAATTGCAGAAAGTAAATTGACACAAGGCTTATAGTGGTTCAGGGTGGTATAATCCCTTAATCCACTCTTCTCCTGTGAAGATTGGAGGAATTCAATATTGTTTTCACAGATACAATAGTATGATTGTCCTTGGCTTCCCAAGCTTCACAATCTACATGACTATCACTCCTTGACTGCAACAGCTTCAGTGATTCAGTCTCTATTGCTGCTCCTTGAGATCAAAATCCTTCAGCAGCTATCACAGACTCAACTCCTTCTCAGATTGCCTCTGATTCAGTTGCTTCAGTTTGATGTGAATGTGATTCACAAACTTGTTTGATCAATCTCAGTGCTGAATATGACTTCGTAGCTCTGATGTCTGAGTTGATCACTAGATGTATCCTTGTATGTTCAGAGAGAAGGCTTTTCAAATTGACAGAGTATTTGCTTGATCTTTCTTTTTCAATCTTTTTTTTGTCTGTCAGTGCCTTCTATTTATAGCCTTGAATAACTTTGATTTTGAAATTCCATCTGTTGGCTATATTAATGAGAGAATAATCCTTGATTTTATCCTCGATTCCCCCTTAATTGCATTCCCCTTGATTTCAGTGATCGGATTTTTCCTTCAACCATATAGTTGAAAATCCGTCCTTGATTGATCCTCTATTGATTGTGCATTTAATGCATGATTTTCTGAATCTTCACCACATATTAAATATGATCTGGTAAGTGTTACTTCGCCGTTTTTTGAATGGTTGAGTGATTCTTCTGACTTATCCGTTTTAGATCTTCCTTCACCGTTTTGTCTTCACTCAGCCGAAAGTTAGTTTACTCAGCCGATTCACTTTTCCTTCTTTGCTTCAGTTCAAGGAGAATCTTTAGTACTTCACTGATCCTTGATTGGGTGAGATCAGTGTACACCATATTCGAACATTAAGTTTCATTACTTAAAGCATAACTTAGACTTATCCGAGGTCATCATAGACTTCCTTGGTTATAAGTCAGACCATAATGTCTTCAATGTATCTCTGCTGGTGCTTGGCTAGCTTCACTCTGCCGAATATATGTTCTTACTTTGTCGTCCTACCAACTAGTACAATACTTGTCTGACTCAACTTATACAACATGTCAGACTCTAAGTAAAGACTTATACAGAGAATTCTAACTTATTTCAGGCTTACAATAACAGCTAGTATGACCATCATCAAAACATAATAAAATGTTCCTAACAAAGGCTGCATATAATAAGCATTCATCGACAATTATCAATTATTTACATACGTTATATAATTTTATGAAATAAAGTTTTCTTGAGATTTTGAGGGGAATTTCTGGTTTTCTCCCTTTCTCTACCATCTCTAGCTTGATTAGATCGAGCCAGATCTCCATCGTTGAAGGTATGAAGCTTTGAACGTTCATTTTTGTCTTCAATATGGTAGATATGTTCTTATTTATGTGTTTTAGTTAATTTGCATGTTTAAAGACCCCATAATTTACTTATTTTAATCGTCTCAGAGCAATGTAGGTCCAGGAATAGGAAAAAGCTGACCGTGGTAACCCGGCGGTCTATACCGGTTTACCGAGGAATATTTAGAAAACGTATAATATGGATTCACTACAGCTACGTTGATCGACAGATTTAATTAACAGTAGGTTATATGTGGCCAATCTGCTTATTGTAATCATAAACTAGCATGAAATACAAATAGTGAAGTGCTAAGTTTGGACATAGTCCGATGGACCCTAGGAACGTGCTGATCAATGTCGACAGCTGCCTAGGCGGGTTAGCGATATGAGTAACCGCTCGATATTGGCAATTCTAGTTCTTTATGTGTATGGGCTATTACAGACCAATTAAGGAGGGTATCTTGCGTATAGATTGTCTACTACCATTGTCGGAGTAGATAGGAGTAGGAATTGCACCCGTAGCTGACATTAATAAATAAAAGCTCGCGATTAATCTAAGGAAATTATGTGGGGAAGTAAACGTAAAGATTAGCTAAACCAAGTTAGTAGATCAGTGAGAAGAGGGGGAGAAATACCATGTTTGTTTTCTTTATATTCATTGTTGTTCAATGACCGCTTCTATGTTGCTTCTTAATTAGGTTAGAATCGTTTATAGTTAAAGTTGAATTATCTCAGTGGGATCGACCTTGACTCGCAATTACAATACTATGATGTACCTAGTATTCTTGCTAGTAATATTGACGTTAGTGACTTACACGCGTTCAAGATTTTTGGCGCCGTTGTCGGGGACAATGGCCAATTTTAAATATAAACGTTTTAATTCTGATTAAGAAGTCGTTTTATTTTATTTTATTTTATTTTGAGTCTTGAGTCGTTCTGGATCAAATTTGTACCTGTTATACTGCCTGAATGAGAAAATTCATGGCCGGTAAGTCGGTCATTACTGCCGAGTTACCGAGGCCTGAAAATTCAAATCCTGATAGCCCCTGTTATTCTATGTTATTCCCTGTTGATTTTAGTTAGTAGGTCCGCAGCAACTGAAGCGGATGTTGCTAACCTTTTCTTTGTTTTATTTTGTCTCTTTTGCAGGACGAACCAGAACACTTCCGGAATCAATCAACATAAGCAAGTAAAGCTTAAATGAGTCAGACACTATGCCTCGAACTGTGTTGAACATCAAACCTATCTCAATGTACCTTGGATCAGAAGCCAAAGAGCATTATGAATCTAGCAAGAAGCATGTGGAAGAGGAGAATGCAAAGCTTAAGCAGGAATTAGAGGAAAGCCTGAAAGAGTATGAAACATACAGGCCAGGTGAGTTCCCTATCGAATTAATTGATGTATCGTCTGACTATGAATCCGATGATCTGGAGGAGGATCCGTACACCATGTTTTCAGATTCTAAGGATTACCCGGATTCTGACGTAGTAGAGCAGTTAGGAGACCCTGGGACATTTCGACTCCAAATTTCTATCAATGGCATATCCGTAGGTTTAGGCCTCTATGATTCTGGATCAATTTTTAACATCCTACCTCTATCCCTCTGCCAGAAGATTAAGCTTCCGGTTGTGATGAATCAAACCAGAACCATGACCTTCATTGATAGAACTACAGACATGCCTGCCAGTCGGCTGAGGAAGTGTAGCATAAAGGCAGGAGGGTTCACATACCCGATTAACTTTACGGTTATAGATGTCCCTGAGGACCCAAGTGCCCCAGTTTTGTTAGGAAGACCTTTCCTAGCGACTAGCAGAGTGGTGATGGATTTTGATAATGGGGAGATTACTTTAAGATTGAATAATGATGATGTATCCTTTAAGATTTTGGAGCCCCTAGACAACAAACCGGGAATTTGCAAGATGGTTTATGATTCAGGAAAGGTAGAAGTCATGGTGATAGAGAAAGAAGGGTGTAGGCAACGAGAGGTTTTGATAGAAACTGTTGAGCAGGAGTTTATGAGATTAATGTTTAGAGAGAGATGATAAGGACCAAAACAAGACGCCTAAGGAAGCTAGCCCTTCAATATTGCGTAGTGATGGATTTGAGCTTAACATGGAGAAGTTGGAATCCTCGAGCATAAAGTTAAGATATCGACGTAGAGGCGGACCTAGTACGCAAGCGAAAAGAGAGAGGCGTGCTAGGAGGAGAGCTCAAAAGGTTTCTATGAAGGTTGAGCCCTCGAAGTTGCAAGTTTGATGAATTAAGGCCCCTACTTTTGGTTGACGGAAGGACTGAAGGTAAGTCGAGCTGACGACATTAAACTCGGGACTATCTTCTTAAACCTTTAGGTAGCTTAGGAGTGAATAAGAGTAGATGGATGAAGGGACAAGCTTTTTTTCATCCTACCGCACCCTTAGGCTTGAAACCGATGGTTGTGGAAAGGTTTTTTTTACTCGTTGAGGAATCTAGTGAAGTAGGTTAGGATTGAGTCGGAAATAGCAGCAGAAAGAATAAGAGGCTAATCACTTTGAGGTCAGAATTGACCAAAGAGGTTGAGTAAAGTGTGCAGAGAAGGCAGACAGAGAATTTGGGAAAGACCCCCGGTAAAATGGTAGTACCTACAGGGTTACCGAGCATGGATTTTCAGTTTTCTGAACGTTAGTTTAAAAAGCTGAATTTTTAGAGACACGTGGAGGACACACGTTGCACCAGATACGGTCAGTCAGCAGAAACGCCACCTTTTGTTTCCCTCTTTTCAAATTTTTCATCCTTTCCCACACTCCACCATAACTCCACCTCAATCCCATCAATCGCCTCCTCAAATCCCTCACCCTAATTACTTCTCAACCCACTACCCCACTAAAACCAGCCACATTCACTCATTTCTTCTATACAAACCACCCATTCACCACCATTATCATCATTCTTATCAAATACTTTCTCCTCAATCACCAAACTTTTACCATTTCTTCTTCTACATCTAAATTCATCCACCATCACCACCACCATCACCACCATATCTCCACCACAAGCCAACCATTTTCTAAACCCTAAACACCACATTCACCACCCCTGTTGCTGAAAAGTATTACTGCTGCAACAGTGTAGTGCTACAGTTCTTCATCTGTCATCGTCAGAAGCACACCCCCAAAAAGAAAACTGATAAAATCAGGCCGGTAAACCCTACCCTACCTCCGTTTTACCGAGGGTACATTTTTCAGAATCATCATCATTCTCAGTTTCTGTTAGTACCAGGATTGGTCCCAAGCGTAGAAGAACTGCCAGTCGTCCTAGTGGTTATCAGAGTGTCTATGGAGACGCTAACCCCTTGATAGACGTGGTTGAGCAATTCCATTCCTTAGAGATCTACGAGTCATTCCGAGGGCATTGGAACGCAAGACCAGTGGCCCACGAATGAGGGGTAGACTTGGACGATTGCCATATCCAAGATATATTGGATATGGCAGAGGCACCGGCAAGGTTCAATGCCACAGTGGTGCGGGAATTCTATTCTTACGTTTCACACAACCCCGGAGCCACATTTGCAATGGTCCGTGGCGTCAAGGTTGACTTTTCTATCGAGCGGATCAACGAGTATTATAGGGTTCGGAATCCACCAGTGGGCCCGAATGAGTACACATCCTCGAGCAACGTTGAAGACTTAGAGAGGATGAACGTGATAGCTGATTTCTTAGGGGTGCAATTGAAGCGCACATCTTTGGTAGCCCCCACCATCTTCCTAGAGAATGACTTATCTTGGGATCGGAATATGGTCAATAGATTTGTTTGTGCCCGCCTTTTACCGACCAAGCATACGGTCTCTGTCACCAATACGAGGGCGGAGTTGATGTTTTATTTAGAGACGGGATCTCCAGTTAACATCGGTCTACTGATGCATAACCGTATTCACGAGCTCGCCGCCACATCTGAGCGCGAGTTGTTGCTATACGGGCCGATGATTGACATGTTTGCTTTAGAGGATGATGTGAAAATGCTCATCAGTGACGATTGGGAAGACCCTGAGCCGATGATCAGTTCATAGTCGGTTTCAAGAGGGCAATGACGGGTGAGAGCAGAGAGGGAGCGTACTCCGGTTCACAGGGCACCTAGGACTCAGAGAGCCTTTCTAGAGGAGCACTCGCGAGAGATTGCGAGTCTACATCGCAAGATGGACCAGATTATCGACTTTCTAGGAGTCCCGCCTGCTACCCCACCACTTAAAACTGCCCCACGTCATAGAGCATCATCTTCCACTGCCGCTGCCTCAAGTTCTGAACCACCTCCCGGGTTTGAGCCTAGAGATGACTGGGAGGAATATTATGAGGACGATTAGCTTTTCATTCTTTTTATTGTTGTTTTCCATTTTTCTTTTTATTATTTTTCCTTACTTATCTAGTTATTGTAGAAAAATATTAATCAACATTGTTATAAAACTAAGAAGATAATGGAGGAAGAACAAGAGGAAATACAATTATAGAAGAAAGGAAAATTGCTTGTGTATTATTCCAATGATATAAGGGGTATTTATAGTAGAGATTACAATGTGAACACAATAATCTGAATTAATCACAAATCTACTTAAATCAATCAGAATAATAGATAATCCATCAATGATATTATTTCATAACACTCCCCCTTGGATATCTATTATTTAAACATACAACGATATGATATGCTCATTAAAACCTTACTAAGAGAAAACCCAGTGGGAAAAAAAAATCTTAGTTAAGGAAAAAGAGTACATATTTATCTGTTTGATTTACTCCCCCTAAACCAAGCGTCAATTTAGATATTTCAATTGCTGCTTCCCAATGCTCTTCACTGGTCTTTCAAATGTTGCAGTCGACAATGTCTTGATAAATAATTATCGGTTGACCGGATCTCGTTGCACATCAATCTCCTCATTCTTTTGCAAATCATGAGTAAAGAAGAACTTGGGTGAAATATGTTTTGTTCTATCCCCATTAATATAGCCCAATTCAATTGAGATATGCAAGATGCATTCTCTTCATATAGTGCAGTTTAAATGATTTTCATTCTCATCTAGACAATGTCTCAATGAATAAATGGTAGAATTGATTGTCTCGATCGTAGTTGCATAACGTATATGTCATGTACTATTAACTTTGTTAGAAAAACCCAAAGTGGGAAAAAAACTAGACAAGGTAAATAGTTCATGACATATGCGTTTCTATGTGTTGCACTGACTGCCTCATTAAAAACCTTTAACTAAGAAAACCCTTTGGGAAAAACTTGGTTAAAGGGAAAAAGAGTACAATCATTGGTTTTAAGACCAAATCCACACAAAAGTTTTGAGGTTGTCGCTCTTCCTGACGACAACTATCTTTCAAATGTACGCATTCCATTATTATAAACACTTAGTATCCAAAACCGATGTAGGAATAATCTTAGTGAACAAATCTATGAGATTGTCACTAGAGCGTACTTTTGCATATCACTCTCTTTTAGAGTTTATTGGATAGTCAAATGTAGGGGCTAATAAGTGTCATTCCCACTACTCACTTGTGCAACACATGCAACACAATTAACACCGTAATCGCCTAAATAATGGGGGAAGTAATATAATCGAAATTTGCATGCATATATTTTCACTATCATGCATCGTAATTCCTTTAAATTTATGACATTAACAATGCATTACTTACATATATTCCTTTCTCAATAGGAATCTTCTCAACTCGGTCATACTACATCAACATGAATGTTAATGACCTTAACCATTTGCATGTTGCGATTGTCATATTAATTTATTTTTGAAATCCACCAAGGATTTTCATATCAATATTAATGTCCAACGACCCATAAATATACCGTCATGACATAAAGTTACCGCGATATATTAGTTAGCGGAACATTATATTATCTATAATGGGAGAATATATTTGATCATTAACAAACAAATATTTTCAATTCAAACTCAACCTCAATTGCTTATTTCATTTTTACCTAGTCCGAGTGTTTATGACACTCGCCGATGACTTAGGTACCGGATCCGATATAATAATAACAATTAAAGAGGCAAATATGTCGTCGACGACTATTATATTTTATTATAAATTTCTCCCATAAAATTCATTGCTAATTTGATATTAGCATAAACCAATTCCTTATCAATGTATGGATTGGTTGTTCCGCAACCCCAATATTTAATCATCTCGTCGCACGTGCAATTTTTTGTTTTGGGGTTTTCGTCTACAAGACGAATCTCTTTAAGAGATTTCATGAGTGACCGAATATCAATAATAAATTGATCATTCTTCCGCGGATTTTTTATCTTTAACACCGATCGGTCTTCTACGCTTCGGCGTAGAGAAATATCTTTAATCATACCGTTGGTGCATTTATAAATAATCACTCATTTAATTTCAATATAGGCATCCGGCATATTACTTGTTAAATACTACAAGTAAGATTATTTTCGCAGCTTCGCTTAAACCGATGCGTGGAAGATCGTTTATCTTGTTAAAATTTCTCGGCATTCTTTTATTCTAACATGAGATTTTCTTTATCTCCCCCTAATGCCGAGAATCGATCTTCATCGAACATGTAGCACCGAGCTATACATTGATGCTCTTTTATTCGCTTCATGCGATTTACTATATCACTATGTGATTTTAGATTCTTCAAGAATCGTTCGAAAAAATTCACGTTATATTTAGAGAAATCACTAGAATGAGACAACGAACTTTTGGTTCGTTTCTCCCTCTTTCTCGGAAAATATTTGATATATGCAAAATGTGCATAAAATCTACCCTTCATGGGTTTGATATCAATGAATGATATGTGAACTCATAGTTCATTTATGTCGAAGTTTGTCACGAGATATAATTCATATTGGGTTTTCCTCCCCTCATTCTCGGACAACATTTTCTCATAATTGATATGTCAAAAATTTGAAATAACCCGTGACGGATTCAACATTTTAATGTGAGATCCTCTTATGCGGGTATCAACAAACTTCTTTTATCTTTTTCGATTTGTGGAGAAATTTTGTCTCATATAGAGATATTATATCCGTTCTCACAATTATGAATACAATGTATCGAGTTATACCAATTTTCTTGAATCACCATCCCAATTCTAGTGGATTCTCACATAAAGAATGTTTATAACCACAATATTCGAATCACTATATGCATCTTAAATACTTAATTTTGTCGCATTCATTTCACGTAATGATTGTGATGCATCACATGTAATATGATACATATATCATTGTTTTAAATGATGCATGTAGTATCGCTCACATTCTCTTCGTGGAATGGACATATCTCATTATTTTCAAACACATTATTTATACACATTTCATCGGGAAATAGTATATAAAGCAAATATTTCGATCTCGATATAACACCCATATTACTCAAAAAAATCGAGACTTGAGAGAGCATAGTGCTTTATTTCAAACAATTTTGTTTCAATATAGCACTTGCATGTTGCATTACCATATGCATCTCTCATTAATACTTTTGAGAACTTGTTTCTCAATATAATGTGCGTGTCGCACTATCGATGAGGCAATTTAATTGCTCTCATGTTCCGACTCCATTTCTTCCTTAGAACGAAATGAGCAATTAATTTTTCAAAATATAACAATTGTCACATAATATAAATGAATTACAATGATTAATTATTTTAAATAGAAAATTACATTATGTATCAATTCAAGCAAATTAAATTGATATTGTAAATGCTAGTGGATCCGAGTGACAATTATCCAAAGTATTACAATTCATGAATCAATCATTATGAATAATTTCACTCACCAATAAAGCACTATAATATGTTGTCATATTCATTCTTATCACAACTAGACAACAAATTTTGAATATAATAACAATATAGAGCGAATGCGCCTTACAATCAAAGACCATATACATGGTATTCATTTTTAAAAAAAAACCGCAGTTGAATATTTTTCTCGTTGTAATAAACATGTGTATAGATAATCACATTAATGATGATCACTATTTTTATTGTCAATAAAATCTTTTCATTAAATTAACAAATATGATTTTGTTTATTGAAATTATTGCAAATGTAGTTGCCAAAAATACAACGAATGCATTAATTACCGCAATGATCATGCAAATATTGTAAAGTTATGTTTAATATCAATCCAATTAACTAAATGATATGGAAATATCATGTGTTCATATCATATCAACTTTATAGTGAAAAATATATTGATAAATTATAAAGCAAATAAACGTATAAAACATTCTCACGTCGTATCAATATAAAGATCATATATGCGCACCATGTAAGTGATTAACACAACTACGTACACAATCATGTAAAATATAATCTATTTAATTTTAACTATTTAAAATGACTTTAATTAATATGAATATGATTGCAAAAGTAATATACATGTTGATTAATCCAAATATTGAGAATCATATATTATTATTGTGGTCAAATAACAAGATTTACTTACCAAAAATACATGATGATACAATTATTTTCCTTTTTCTTTTTGAAGAAAACTAGTCACACGTATCAATTATACACAATCGATAAAAAACAATTCCAAAGCTACTATATATATCACAAAATACTTTAGCCGTATCAAAATAAACCCAAGACAAGAAACAATTTATTTATTAATAAACGATGCTTAAGTTTAAATGCATCGTATAAACAATTTCTGTAAATCGCCACTAACTCCGACATGTGGCGTAATCTTCTAAAAGATTACTTTGTTTCTTGTCATGATTATTGTTTTAATCATATAAAACAATTTTGTTAGATCGTATCAATAATGTCCTCCTCCACGACCATAACCAAATATTTCAAATATTTATAAATTGAGTCACGTTCTTTATAAAGTATGAACTCTTATAATTTGGTCGGAACTCATTATTTATTTTCATAATTCCACATCCAAAGGATTATTATTTTTCATTCATGATACGAAATCATAATCAATTTCATATACATCATAAATTACTTTGATTGATATTGTCGCTTTCAAGCAGCATATCATCATGATGAAAATGATTTAATTATTTTCTCAATCGTGATCATGAAATCCCATGATATATTCGCAGATTTCTTATCTCTCGAATTTCGTATCACTCGTGGAACATGTCTTTCTCTATGGACATCGGGTCCTAATTTTTATTTATATGAATGACATGTTTGTACTTTTTTCTCTCGTGAATTTCAAATTCACCTTCACCAATTTTTTTTTTTTTGGCACGTCTGAAATTCATCTATGTGAATTTAATATTCACTTTCATCGGTTTTTGACATGCCCATTTATGTGAATTTTATATTCACTTTTACGAGCTTTCTATTTTCATATGGATTTCTGATCCATTATATGCTCGTTTCAAACATTGATCAACTTCATGTGATCATACCTCATTTTTCAATTTGCACAAAAGACAAACTCTTTTGTCTAAGGAATATAGCCATCAAGGCTTCATATCACCGATGAGTATTACTCATATCTTTTGCTTACGTGGTATTGACTTGATCCATAATGATTTGATGATGTCAATACCACTAGCATCAATATTACATATATCTATAAAATAATAGAATTGATCACGATAAATAATTTAAATAAATCAAATTTTTACCTTAATGTTTACCTGTATCGAGATGTGTAGATATAAAATATATTAATTGATCGACTTGAGTCCTTCTGGCAATCTATGAATGGTGATTCTTGTAGGTCTTTTTTTTTTTTTGTTTTTGCGAAGGTTGCCAAACTTCATCAAAACAATTTTGATGATTTGAGACGTGGTTAGAGACTCGTGCTGATAACGTGTTATAAAACTAAGAAGATAATGGAGGAAGAACAAGAGGAAATACAATTATAGAAGAAAGGAAAATTGCTTGTGTATTATTCCAATGATATAAGGGGTATTTATAGTAGAGATTACAATGTGAACACAATAATCTGAATTAATCACAAATCTACTTAAATCAATCAGAATAATAGATAATCCATCAATGATATTATTTCATAACAAACATATGATTTTGTCGGCTTAAATAGTTTTTGAGTTAATTTATTTTCTCTTTCACTGCCACAAATTCTATTATACATATTCTTGTCACTGCTATTATTCTTGGTTTGTTTGAGTTATTTAGCGTAGATTCTTCGACGGATTACTTACATGAGCCCGATGATCTATACGACAATCCAATTCTTCTTTGGTTCCACCCTTAACCGAAGCTATGTTCCTTTTTATTTTTCATTTTTCATCTTACACATTAGGGACAATGTTTCGATTAAGTGGGGGGTACGAGGACGTCACTTAGCATCTTAGCACTATATTCCGTGAATTGTGTGATTATCTTGATTCTCTTTGATGCACAATTCACCACTTAGACTTTGACCCATTTCGACAGAATTTCGAGAAAATTGTGATATCTTTGATCTTTTCGAGTTAATTGACTTCATCTCTGTTTTACATTACACAAGTAAGAGAAAGTTTCCACTTCTGAAGTAGTGGCGTATTAAGCGCATGTTCTGTTATGAGCCACCATTTTAAGCACGTATAACTCACTTCCCTTGGTGTGTAGTCGATAGCATATAGGTTTGACTAGAGTTGACCCTAGCTTTATCACGAATCATGTTTCACCAACGCTTATGAAGGCAATGGAATTTCAGATTCGGTAGTTTATCAAGAGTGTGACCGTGAGGATAGATAAATTAATGAGAGTTCACCCGCCAAGAAAGAGAAGTGCATTGAAATATATACATCTATATTCTCTTTGGCAAACCATCTGGTCGATGGAGCGTAAAAGGCACGACTTTGCATAGACCGATAAACGTGAGCCTAAGAGTAGTAGTCGGTTCTCGATCCGCCTTGCCAGCTAAATTAACTAATTAATAGCATGTTCGAGACTGGTCAGTTCGACTACAGGTTGACGTAATATGAGGTTGTCTGCATTACTAAGAGGTTGTGAAAGTTATTGCACACACACATTGGCTCTTGACATGAATAGTGTTTAATGCATCACTGATGGATATGAGTGGCATAATCTTGATCTTGACTTTGTGAGACATAGTTGTTTTTAATTAACTTGTATACTAATCAGGGTGTTGTTTTTCTTTTCACCTTTTTGCTCGGGACAATCAAAAGCTGAGTGGGGGTAGTTGATAACACTCAAAATTGTACCAATACTTATACCTATATTCACCCCGAATTATGCTCATGAGAGGACAAATAGGCTCGTTATTACATGGAATATATGTTAAATGCTATTTGCATGTTTCCAAGATCGTAATTCTGCATCTATGTTATTTTCCCGAGGTTTTGGTACTGTTTTGTCTCATTTTGCATGTTTTATAGGATGTACCAAATCTGGAGCATTGGAGAATGGATCTGGACCAAAAGGAATACATTGGGCCGAGTGAAAGTCCAAGAAGAAGTCTCCTGAAGAAAAAGAAGAAAAGTTGGCCCGGTTTACCATGGGCTAGGGTCGGTAAACCGAGGACTTGCTGAACATGAAATTGATTCTACCACATTATCTAGGTCGGTTAGGGTTTTAGAGAGTCATAAGTCGGTCATGTATCTATATAAGGCCGCATATAATAAGCATTCATAGACTATCAATTATTCACATACATTATACAATTTGATGAAAAAAAGTTTTCTTGAGCTTTTGAGGAGTAATTTCTATTTTCTCCCTTTCTCTACCATCTCTAGCTTGAGTAGATCGAGCTAGATCGTTGAAGGTATGAAGCTTTGAACGTTGCTTTTTGTCTTCAATATGGTATATCTGTTCGTATTTAAGTGTTTTAGTTAATCTGCATGTTTAAAGACCCCATAATTTACTTATTTTAATCGTATCAGAGTAATGTAGATCCAGGAATAGGAAAAGTTGACCCCAGTAACCCAGCGGTCTATACCGGTTTACCGAGGCAATATTTAGAAAACCTAAAACTGGGATTCACTACAGCTACATTGATCGACATGTTTAATTAACAGTAGGTTAGATCTGGCCAAGCTGGTTTTTGTAATCGTAAACTAGCATGAAATACGAATAGTGAAGTGCTAAGTTTGGACATAGTCCGATGGACCCTAGGAACATGCTGATCAATGTCGACAGCTGCCTAGGCGGGTTAGCGATACGAGTAACTGCTCGATATTGGCAATTATAGTTCTTTATGCGTATGGGCTATTACGGACCAATTAAGGAGGTTAGCTTCCGTATAGATTGTCTACTACAATTGTTGGAGTAGATAGGAGTAGGAATTGCACCCGTAGATGACAATAATAATTAAAAGCTCGCTATTAATCTAAGGAAATTATGTAGGGAAGTAAACGCAAAAATTAGCTAAACCAAGTTAGTAGATCGGTGAGAAGAGGGGGAGAAATACCATGTTTGTTTTCTTTATATTCATTGTTGTTCAATGACCGCTTCTATGTTGCTTCTTAATTAGGTTAGAATCATTTATAGTTAAAGTTGCATTGTCTCTGTGGGATCGACCTTGACTCGCAATTACTATACTACGATGTACCTAGTATTCTTGCTAGTAATATCGACGTTAGTGACTCACACACGATCAGAGTGATGCATGGCTTGGCATGCTGCATCTTAGCCTGACACAATAAGGAATGAATAAATTTCCGATGACTGAGAAGGAGGCCATGAGAAGTGCGAAGAGCCTCAACACCCAAAAAATAAGAAAGAGGGCTAAGATCTTTGACCGGAAAGTGAGTAGCCAAATGCCGAATATTTGCAGAAACAAGATCAGCTGAAGTACCTGTAATTATTACATCATCAACATATATCAAAACATAAATAGAGTGGGAGCCATATTGATAAATATATAGAGTCGGCCCGCGAGGGGAAGAAACCGAAAAGGCGGAGCACGTCTGTGAAGCGAGAAAACCATGCCCTAGGAGCCCGACGGAGGCCATAAAGATTGCGCTTAAGATTACAAACATGATGAGGATAGTCCGGGTGATGAAAACCTGGAGGCTGCTACATATAGACATCCTAAGATAGAAAACCATGAAGAAAAGTGTTCTGAATATCAACCTGACGAATAGTCCAATTATGAGAGACAGCTAGTGATAACAAGGTGTAAATGGTAACTGGCTTAATGACCGGACTGAAAGACTCAGAAAAATCAACACCAGCTTCCTAATGGAAGCCTTTTGCGACAAGGCGAGCCTTGTAGCGCTCGATATGACCATCTGCATGACGTTTAATCCAAAAAACCCATTTATTTCCGAGGAGATTCATACGAGAAGAAAACGGAACAAGGTCCCATGTGACATTTTGGACCAAAGCATTAAACTCATCTCTCATGGCATATCTCCATTCACAAGATTTTAGGGCCTCAGAGACAGAAGTGGGTTCAGTTGGCTGAAGAGTCGTGGAAAAGGCTTTAGGAAGGGGATAACGAACAAAGTCAGATGGGAGTTGCTTGGGTTTGAGAGAATTGGTGGTGGAACGGGTGACCATACGGGTAGGAGGAGGTGGAGGAGAAGGAGGAGAAGAAGAAGACGAGATGGGGGAGGAGGTGGCCGAGCTAGAGCCAGAAAAGGGAGAGGGTTGGAAGGAAGCGGAGGGGAAGGGACGAGGTGGGGATGGGGGCGGAGGTGGAGTAGGCTCAGAGATAGGAGGGGAATGAAGAGCGAGATGAGAAGGCAGAGATGTGGTGGGATGAGGAGAATAAATGGAGGAGGAAGGGCTGACATTCGGAAATGAAGATTCATCAAAGACAACATGGCGGGCATTATAGATGCGACCCGTACTAAGATCAAGGCATTTATAGCCATGATAATGAAGACTGTAACCGATAAAGATACACTTCATTCTTCAAAAATCTGTTTTGTAATTATTATAGGGCTGTAGGTGAGGCCAGCAAGCACACCCAAACACGCAAAGAAAGGAGTAGTCGGGGAGACGATGATAGACCATTTCATAGGGAGATTTATTGTTAAGAGCCCGAGAGGGAAGGCGATTAATGAGATACGTGGCAGTAGAAAAGGCATCTTCCCAATAGGGAAGTGGAAGATTCGAGTGAGCAAGAAGGGAAAGGCCGAACTCAACAATTTGACGGTGGTGTCTCTCAATGGCACCATTTTGTTCCGAGGTGTGGGGACATGAGAGACGATGGTCAATGCCTAATTTGGTAAAGTAAGTGGTTATGCGAAAATACTCCCCACCCTAATCAGTTTGAACGACTTTAATTTTTGTATTAAACTGACGTTCGGCACGAGCCTAGAATAGGTGAAAAACAGACTCAACATCAGATTTTAGGCGTAAAGGGTAAAGCCACAAACATTTCGTGTAATCATCAAGAAAACTAACATAATATTTATTGCCATAAATAGAGTCTTCGGCACAAGGTCCCCATACATCAGAATAAATTAAATCCAAAGGCCTAGAAGAAGTAAAAGACGACATAGGTAAAGACTGACGATGGCTCTTAACCATTTGACACGCAACACAAATGGATGTAAGGGCAGTGGACGGGGCCGAGACATTTATTTGACGCAAACATTGACGAAGAACCGGATAGGAGCAGTGACCTAGACGCTGATGTCATTGAGAGTCGTTGGAACGAGTGGTGGTAAGGGATTGAGCAGGGAAGCGGTGGAAGGACTGCGAGAAGTGATAGAGGTCGTCTTTAAGTTACCCCGATGATGGATGCGGCCCGAGTAATCCTTCACAAGGAAATAATTATGATGAAATTCAAAAAATACAGAATTATCTTTGGCAATTTGGGAGACAGATAAAAGTTTAGTATAAAGGGAGGGAACAACAAGAATATTATTAAGTACATATGAACGACTAGAATTAGATAAACAGGAGGAACCATAATGAGTGATAGGCAAACCTATACCATCACCGATACGTAAATTTTCAGGACCATCATAAGCATCCGCATAGATATTTAACTTACTAAAATCATTGGTAGTGTGGTGGGTGGCACCCGTATCCGGGATCCAATCAGATGAGTAAGGAGCATTATGCATGGCCTCATGAGCTTGGGGTGGAACCGGGGGACAAGGGGACTGAGCGGGCTGAGTGTAATTCGGTGGAGGAGGAGCAAAGTTTGAGTCGAATCGATACCAACAATTGTGAACCGTGTGGCCAAAACGCTCGCATAATTGACATTGCACCGATGGTGCGGATTGTTGAGGACCACGTCCACGTCCACGAGAAGAGCTACGCCCCCGGCCTCGATTATTAGAGTAGCCACGTCCTCAGGAAGAGATGGAACGAGTCAGACCACCAGCATAATTGGCAGCAGAGGCTGCGGCTGAGTTCCCTGGCAATGAAGTGGAGACCGGTGGTGGCTGAATGTAATTGATCCAACCCTCTATTGAAAGGAGGATAGAGTAAACTTCATCAAGGGTGATTTCAGATCGAGAACCAATAATAGTAACCAGGGAATCAAATTCAGAACCCAGGCCGGCCATAATATAAGCAATTAAGTCATCATCAGCTATAGGGTGACCGGCCATACTTAGATCATCGGCAATCAATTTCATCGTCATGAAATAATCAGCTGCGGTCATGGAGAGTTTACGAGTCGAGGCCAATTTGGTGCGAAGATGCACCAGTTGAGCACAAGATTGGGATGCAAAGCTCGTTTGAAGGGATTTCCGGATTTCTGCTGACGTATTTGAGTGGTAAACCTGAGATAAAACATCATATGTAAGCGAGGACTTGATTGTACTTAAAAACAGACTATCTTGCTTGAGCCAATGCGTGTATAGAGGGTTTGGGGAGGTCTGCCCATCGGCGGTAATGGTGGCAGCCGGTGTGGTGATGGAGCCATCCACATATCCTAGAACACCTTGCCCGCGCAGGTATGGAAGAATTTGTGCTCGCCACAACAGATAATTGGTGCGAGAGAGTTTCGTGATATGAATTGTAGAAGAAGGGGTTAAAGAAGGGTAAGGAGTGAGATCTGTTTGGGTGGGAGAGGTGGATGTAGCCGTAGAAGTTGGAGAAGAAGACCCGTCAGCCATGGTTTCCAGCGAGGAGAAGAAAGAGAAAAAAAACGGAAAAGAAAGCCCTACTTGTCGTGAGCAAGAGAGACAGGCACGAGAGACGAGCCATAAAGCTTTGATACCATATTGAATTTAAGATTGTATATTATTTCTCATTGAATTAAACCGAGTACGATTGGTCTTTATATATAGTACATCACAAGGGTAATATCGGAATAAATAATGCTTAGTAAAACCTAACCTGTAGGTGCATCATCCATAGAGGCCTCAATAATTATTACCACAAAACAGAATATAATATGGATTAATTCTTCACAAGCACGGAACATATAACACAGGTTTGATCAAATAATAAAAAATTAAATAATGGAGCTGATGCAGAGAATGTGATAATGATCAAACAGGAGCCCAGCACAACAGGTTCAATAATATGTATAAAAAAAAAAATTAAACAGGTTTAAAGAAGGTTTATACAACTAAACACAGCTTCAGAAAAGTGATTACAAATTCTGGAAAACTACAGAGGCAGAATCTAAAGCTGCACAATACCAGATCTGAGTGCCTTCAGTTGAGCTTGTACAGATGATAATCCAACCTTAATTGGGAGATTATCACAGATACAAGTCAAACCTGAATACAGTGCACACAAGGGAACAATCAAGGCTAGACCTAAGCCTAAGCTGGCCAATCAGATTCAGCACTGAGGTGTTAATCAGATTAGAGTCTCAACTCAAGTTTGATTAACAGAGCAGTATTGATTCTGATAACAAAACAATCAGCAGGTCCAAAAGGATACTACAAAAACCTATATGCCTATTACAAGGTGATCACAGAATATGCAGGCTTCACAAATTTGGCAGGCACAGATACAAGAACTTGGAGCAGGATTCAACAAGATGTATCACAGCAAGAGGGGCCGAAATTCAGAGGTCTTATCACAAGGATAAGCAACTGAATTTTCCAATAGGTTGATATGTGGGTAAACAAGAAAGGGTCAAACTTTGATTCCAAACACAAAAAGAAAAGTACAGGATTGCTGCACAAGAAGAGCAAACAGACATGTTCTCAAACCACAGACACTCAATTAAATCTTTTCAGAATTGACCAAGGTGTGTCCAAGAGTTGGAGATTAATACTCAGCAAAACTGAGGGTCGGTCTTCCACTAATCAGGTCCTCTCTAGCAAGAGAGTTTCTCAGTTTTCAGAGATCAAACACACAATTCTTTGACGCACACAGTTCAGTCCAATTAAGACAAGAGATGATTAGTGCAGACACTTAACCAAATCACTACAAGAGTAATTATAGTTAAAAACACAGTTGAAAAACAATATAAGGCAGAAAGTAAAAGTGACAAGTTTCGGTGTATCTTCAAACTACTAGGAAGAACACAAGAACTTGACCACAAACTGAGTTGCTGAATCACACTCCTATTGAACTGGAAATGCCCTTCCTTTCAATAGTCCTGGCTTCAAAAACCACCAGTCCCAGTTTGAGATATCTCTCAAGATTCTCAAACACTACCACACTAACTCGAACTTTCACAAAGAGAACTTTTGAAATAGGAGAAAATGTGGGATTGCTATATTGTTCAACTGATGCAATCCTTGGTATTGTGACTGGATATTTGAACCTCAACGGTGGGTGTGAACAGAATCAAAAAGGAAATCATAGAGATTCAAGGCACTTAATTGTGATTTACCAGCCATAATTAACCACAGCTTGTCTAAGGTTCAAACGTCCTATGTATGCACTCTAGAGAAGGGCCGGTGAGCTAAATGAGAGTGATACTGACTGGTTGAACCTGATTAATTGGTTAATTAAGCGATCAATTGATGGTTTAACTGACTGATTTCCTTGTTGACTAAATTCTATAGCACAGTGTGTAGGGACCCGGACTAACTCAAATAAAACCAAAAAGGGCTATGATGCCAACCAATTCTGGTTCCACAGAGTTTGACTAGACTTGTTTGGGCATCATTGGGCCACTACCCTCAGCGTTGAATCGACCCTTGACTTCCTGGGGTGTAAGACCTCAGTCAACTTGACCATCAGTCAACTTACCTAACCATATACCAAGAAGGGTCAAGCCATATACCTAAGCAAACCGGGTAGAGATTCACCGGATTGTGAACAGTGAGCCACTGAAAAGAGCATCAATCATTTTTAAAACGATGTTACGTGTTAAATGTGCTTCTTGGTTGTACCTCTGCAAATCAAAACCCAAACGGCAAGTCAAGGCAATAATAAATTCAAATCAGTGTAAAATCAGACAATGTATGAATATTAACTCAGAAAAGATATGACCCTTGATTTAGGGTTGACTGCAAATCCAGACATTCGGCCTTTAATGGCTCGTAATAGTCACCAAAACGGATGAAAGGTCAAACCTTTCATACATAGACTTTCAGACCTTTTATAGACACAGTAGCACAAAATCAGGGCAGAGAAATGTTCATATCAGAATAAAATCATAGGATTTTAACAATAAATGAGAAATATATGACCTTTTTGTGGAGCTTTTTTCAAATATGATTTGTGTGTTGCTGGTAAGAACAAATTGTTATCGAATCAACCATAAAAACTGAGTCTTTGTGAAATCGAAACCTTCCTGATATGATTTTAACACATGGTTGTTCCGATTTGAAAGAGTCTTTACAAAAATGGCTCTTTGTTGCTTCGAAGAAATGATTTTCTTGAAACAAACTTTCCTAAAGAGGTTTTAAGGACATGGTAGCTTGAATCGTCAGAAAATCATAACGGGAAGAGATTCAAATCACAGGCACATGATATAATTGAAGAGGAAAGAGAAGAGAGACAGACTGCAGATTTTCTAGGGTTAAATGAAGAGAGGATTTGGATAATCGGGTTCAATGAATGAGAGAGTAATGGCAGGAGGGTAATGGAAAGGATGAGCAAAACGGCATAATGAGATTAGGGTTTCAGATCGGTTTATATACATATTGAGTTTTATATATCAATTAGTTAAATTAATCAATTAATTCACAAAATTAATAATTTAATTTTTATAAATTAAATTGATAATTTAATAATCAATAATAAAATCAATAAAACCTTTAAAATTACATTTAAACACAAGAATTTTCCATATGATGTAAGCTTTCACTTCATGACAGTTAGTAGCAGGGGTATTTTGATAAAAACACATATTCTGAGTATTTTGGTAAATTAATCAAACATATGTGCAACTGTGGCTCATAACTCAACATAAGAATATGGCGTCAAACCAGAATATGTCAGGATTCAGCAGAGGCCAGTTGTGCCACCTGTTGCAGCTAATTTCATGGCACAGTCAAGTTCTTCAACTATATTCAAGTCCTGAAAACCCTATAGAGACAGGACAGGTCTTGGTTTTGATAGTCAACAATCATCTAAGGATGGACCTAGTAAGGCTTCTTGTTGGTCCCTTGAAAAGACTTTGGTTAAGTTTAGAGGAGGGGGGTGAATAAACTTAACACTTAAAACTTTTGGAGTTAACAAACTCAGCAACTTCAGCAGCCTGCTGACACTCAGTAGTCTGCTGACTATTGATCTTACTGAATTTGTTGCAGCGGAATATAATCAAGTTAAGCCTTATTACTTGTTGTTAAAATATGATATCAAGTATTAGATACTCAGTAGTGTAAGTGTGTGATTCAGTTGCTAGTTTCAGTAGGTTGATGTGCTACGTAAACTAAAAACAGAATGTAAATGCATAAAGTAAGTAGGCAGATTTTATAGTGGTTCCAGGTGGTGTAATCCTGTCAGTCCACTCTTCTCCTGTGATGTTGGAGGTAATTCACTAGAGATTCTTGAGATAGCGCTACAAAAATCCCTAAGTTGTTTGTCCTTCACCAATAACTATGGCTTCACAACCGAACACTTGGAACGGTAGGATTGTTTGCTCCAAAGTCTTCCACCGGTCCTTGAAGGGTAAGATTGCCTCTTCACCAGCTCCACCACAAACAACAGTCCTTGACACCCAAAGATGCTTCACTGTCTTCAGTAGATTTCTTGTAAAAGAAAGGTTGAATCAAGTAAGTGATTCAGCTTTCAGCAGCTTGATCAGGATGGTATGATCAGCAGCTTGATATCTTCAAGTGTGTACACTAGATGTAGCTTGATAGCAGATTACACTTGAAGATTTTTGACTAGATCAATAGCTTTAAGTTCAGTAGGTTCAGCAGGGTGTGTAATCGATTGAAATCTGACAGCTCAAGATAGATCCTTAATTTTCATCATCTATATCTGAATTTTGGAGTCCTCTATTTATAGGTAGGAGTCCTTGTGACTTATGTTTGAAATTCAAACATAGCCGTTTCAGACTTGTCCTTTTCTTGACTTGCATTCTGTCCCTGTACATAGTACTGACACTGTCAGAATCCTTTTTGACAGTTTTCAGTGTGTCCACCATTTGACTTGTATCCATTGGATAAAGGTCTAAATCTTTTGAACGTCCCTTTTATCTTAACCATTGATTTGTTTGATAAAAACAGAGGTTGTTACATGTCCTAATCTTTGTATTCTTCCAATGTAACCTTTGATTAATCCGAAATATATGTTCAGCAGATTCCTGTGAGTGTAAGTCTGCTGAATTGCATATCAGTCAGCTGATTCATACTTTGCTGTGTTTGTAAAACACTACAGCTGACTTCTCTTATATCTAACTTTTTATTATAAAGTTAGATCACACCATTTTGATCATAACTAAGTTCCAATCACCACTTAACTAATGGAACTTAGACCTTGTACACAAGGTATATGTAATCAGTTTAGGTCATCACAGACTTCCCTAAATTCTGATTCCATATCCTTGACTTAAAATACTAAGTTTGATCCCTTAGCCTTCAATAACTGAGTTTGAGCCCTCAGCCTTCAGTCCTCAGCAGGTTCCTAAACTAGTCTACTGACCTAGGTACCCTACTGATATAGACAAGTCTGCTGATGTAAGTCAGCTGACCAATTACAGTGCTTGTTTGATCAAACCTATACAAAGATCAAACTCTAATAAGCCTATACATTTGATCTAGACATCTTTTTGCCTTTGCTCTATAACAGCTAGTCTAGTACTCATCACTAAAACTCAAAAATAAGTCCAACAATTTCCCCCCTTTTGGTGATGATGCCAATACCCTCCTTACAGCAAAGCAAAAAGATTAAAAACAAAAACAAAACAAATTCTAGTCATTTCTCATTATAATCATTGTTGATCCCTTGGAAAGGCTGACACAAGTTTAGAGGGGGGGGGGGGGGGGTGAATAAACTTGTCACCAAAAACTAAATTTAAAACATATTAAGGTTCAGATAAAACTTGTGTGGAGTTGAGCTGACAAAGCAGAGATTAAATCAAACTGACTTAAGCGGAAACTGAGTCAACTGGCAGCGGATATGATTTTAGCCTTTATATTGATCTTGTTATTCTGTTGTGAAAACAGAGTGTTGTGAACTGAATTCTGGTGAATGTCAGTTGTGACTGTGAAATGTGTAACAATCAAGTATCACAATGCTGTAAGTAAATGCTAAAAAAATAAGTAAATGCGTAAAGTAAATAAGGCGGATGTTATAGAGGTTCCAGGTGGTGTAATCATGTACGTCCTCTCTTCCCCGTGGTGCGGAGGAAAATTCCACTAGAACTTTGAGGTGAATCGTTACAAAAAGTCCTAAACAATAGTCCTTGGCTAATCCCTAGCTTCACTATCTAAACAATTGTAGAACAGGTAGAATTGCGCTCTTCAAATGCTTGAACCACTGGTCCTTAGAGGGTAGGATTGCCTCTTCACCAGTTGCCACCACAAACACAGTCTACCCGACTGCTTGTCACAACTGTCCTTGACAAAACCTTCCCGGTTTGCTTCACTGTCTAAACCTTTGAATTAGAATCAAAATTGGGCTGAGAATCAATAAATTGATTCTTGTTTGTGGTTCTTCAGAGTGTTGTATTCTTGATAAATTCTTTGTAATTTGAACACTTGAAGAAATACTAGATATGATCTTGTTATAGTTCAGAGATGATAGCAACTCAAATAGAGTGCACAAATAGCTTGTTGATTCTTGTATATATTCTTTTTCTCTCTTTTTGTTGTTTGTGCAAAGTCTTCTATTTATACTGTGAAGTCCAACGTTCATCTGACTTTGATTTGGATTGTATCAACGTATATCTTGCAACGGCTATATTTTCTGACCGTTCCTGCTGTGTCAGTGACTCATCCAATGAAATTTCTTTCTTTACAACGTTCGATTGTACTTTCAGTTTGTTGGATGGCTGACTTATAAAACTGAGTTTCCTTGTCAGTTTTATACTGAGTTTTTCATTTGTCAGTTTCTTAACTGACTTGGAGCATTAATTGAGATTTTATTCTTCTTCAAAAATCAGTACTCCAGTTTTCATCTGATTATAATTGACTTAATCAGAGTACACCATGATACATTTATCATCTAAGAATTCATTGTCCTTATGATTCTTAGGTCTTCATACAAGATCCATAAAGTCAGTTCAGGTCACCACAATTTTGCCTGAAGTCCAACTCTGCGCCTCGACTTGTAATCTTCATAACTGAGTTTGAGCCCTCAGTTCTTCATTCTTCAATAACTGAGTTTGAACCCCTCAGTTCTTCATTCTTCTATATAAGCCAACCGAGTCCGTAACTCTCGGCGAACTTACCTTCTTCGGTTCCAAGTAGGTGTATTCGAGTCGGTTGTTTGTCTTGATGATTTCCGCTTTTTAATTGATTTCCGCTTTTCGCTTTACGACACACTATCAATTACGTGCTTGTCCGATGTAACTTATACAAATATCAGACTCTAATAAAACTTATACATTCAGTTCTAGACATCCTTTAGCTTTCCACTATAAAAGCTGGCTTCAGCACTTCATCAATGGGGTTAAGATAATATTATAACAAATAAGATGAATTATCATCAAAACATAAATTATATTTCCAACAATTTCCCCCTTTTTGATGATTCCAAAACTCTCCCTAAAAGAAAAGCTTAAAGATCAAAACAATGAGAAACAATGTAAAACTGGAAAACTGGTTTTCAATAGAATGATCAAAAACTGGATCCATGCATTTTGTTCAAATATCTATGATTAAAGACTGAGCTTCTTTTTAGCTTTTTGCATGACTAAGTCGTATCTTTTTTCTTTGTCATACAAGCGAAAATCTTCTTCAAGTTTGGAGTCTTCCTTTGAAAAGGTCTTGTTGTAGTCAACTTGACTACTTTCTTTCCATCTTCTCCATTGAATTAGCTTGGGTAAGCTTGAGTCTTCCAAATAGTACTTTTCAAATTCTGTTAGATCAGTATTCATTTGTTCAACCTTGTCTTTAATCTTCAGTTTATCTTCAATCCTTCGATTTTTCTTATGTAGTGCAATTTTTTGCTTTGTGTAAATATCAGACAAAAAGTAGTTCAAGGATTCCTCAAATGTTCTATCCTTGTACTTGGCTTTAATAGGATTGTAGTCTTTGATAAACTGTGTCCACAGATCCTTTGTAAGAGTAACTCTTCTGTCTCCAGGTTGATTGTATTTTGCAATAAGTTGATCATCAGTTAACTCTTTCTTCAAAAATTTAAGATCTGATCTGTATCTTTGTAGTTCTTCTTCAAGTCGCTTCATTTCTCTGAGTAATTTCAGCTTTTCTTCTTCAGCTTCCCTCTTTTTGGCATCATATAACTGATCTACCAGGGCATGGGTTGCTTTTTGATCTTCTGAAATTTGTTGTTGAGAAGCAAGTACTTCCTTAAGTTGAGTTTCTAACCCGTAGATATGCTGATTAATATGCCAATGAGCTTGAGCATGAGTTTCTCTATCTATTGCGGTTGAATCTTCAAGTTGTTGTTTGAGTAATACAATCTCTCAAGCAGAACTTGAACTTGATTTGTGAATCATCTCTAGTCTTGCATGAACCGTAACATAAGTTCTAGTTCTATAATCAAGATATCCAGAGATGTTTGATAAAAGTCCATTCTGTGTATCTCTTTGACTGAGTACTATTTTCAAGTTTTCATGAACTTTGGCCAATTCCTCCTTAGATAGAAAATCAGAAGGATCATATATAGCTTCTACTTGATCCTTGTCCTGAGTATCAATAACCATCAGTTGTCTGATTTCATCATCTGCTTGCTGATTGACAGTTGTCTGGTTTTCAACTGACAATGCTTCTTGTTGTGGTACAGTTTGCGTTACTGGATGTTGTGATTGAGTGATTGTTTGCAAAACTGTAGTATCATCAGCTTCTTTTCTTGACTTATCATGATCATCATCATCCTTTTTCTGGGAACTGTCTTTTGATGATGTGCCTGATTCTCTTTTGTTTGCTAATTCAGTAAACCTTTTGAAACAATTGTCAAGAAATTCATTAATAGGAAACAGAGAGTAAAGATCTCTTACTTCCAATTTTTCTAAGAGTGATTTTTCATCAGTCTGTAAACTGGCATCACGAGAATCTTCTGGTTGAAGTTTCATTTTCATCAGCTTTATGATTTTGTCAGCTTCGAAGACTGGTGCCGATTGTTGAACTGACTGATGTTGTGTTTGAGAAGTAAGGTCAGCAGTGACATTCTCTTGAGTATCTTCAATTGTCAATTGTTGTTCCCCCTCAGTAGGTGCTATCTCACTTGAGATTTCAGGGTACAAACATCTTACAACTGATCTTCCTTCTGTGGATTCTGCTTTTCGCTTGGTCCCTCTGTGTTCAGTTTCCTGCTGAGACACAGTTGACTATCTTGCTTCATGTTGGGAAGTTGTTTCTGCGATTTCCTTCGATGTCACAGTCTCCCTTGCTTGCTTCCCTTCCTTAATTCTTTCTAAATAAAATTGAATGATTCCACTAAGAGTTTTCTTCAGTCGGAATCTGCCATCAGTTACTTGTCCTTCAGCTTGAGCTTTTGTCATACTTTCTAATTTAGCTAAGTGTTGCTTCTTGAATTGATTGACTATATAACCTGCCCAATTAAATTCTATGTTGTCCCAGATTATGTTTATCAGCAAAATATTTTCTTCCGAAAGTATATTAATCCCTTTGGATTTTCCAATGACGTGTTTGCTGAGCCATCTACTGAGATGTCCAATTCCGGCTTGATTTTGTCGACATGAACACCAGGTTCGATTGGTTCTGTAGACGAAGTAATCATTACGAGAAAAGTTTCTTTCTCCAATGGTAGGGTTGCTAACTCTGTTGAAGTTGCTGTTGTATTTGCGAACCCAAAGAGTGATCTCATAACTCTTTCATTGAACACAATGCGATCTCCACGAACTGTAGTTATCAAGGAGTCCCTGATTAATCGCATATTTTGCCAAAACTGCAAAATGCCTTCCACATCTCGTTTTTCTTTGAAGCGAACTTCAAGGATGTTGTTCAATCCTGGTTGCTTTTCGATTTTATCTCGTATACAGCTGGCTAATAGAGTGTTTTGACACATAGCTTCATACATTTCGAGTGTTAGTTCATCCAGCTCTGTGATCAATCGTCTGTCTTTCGAATCATTTGAGGTGGCCATATTTGAGTGTGAACACAAAAAATTTGATTTTGAAGGGTAGGTTTGAAAAGAGTCTGTTTTGCTTAATAAGAGAATAATGTGAACAGAGATTGAATAAATAGGTAGGATATTTGGGCGGTTGAATGGTACAACTTTTCAAATTCCATGATGGTTTTGATAACCGATACATGTATAGCTTTCTGACAATCGTGGGGTGTAAACACGAAATTCTGACAAAAAGAACTGTGGTAATTTAATGCGATATAACCGCTGTTGATTCTATCTTATCAACCTTTGACTAAATTTTAATAAAGTGAAAACTGATGCTGAGGTCAGTTTTATAGATAATTCAGTTCCATCAAATTATTCAGTTTTGTCAAATTCTTCCAATTTGTCAGTTTGAGATTGTTGATGTCAATGACTAATCTGTTAAGTGAGCGCACCCAACATAACAAAGATTAATCCCCTTGACGAATCTCTGGCTTAACTGACTTAACTGACTTTGATTATTCCCAACTCAGTTCTTAATTTTGCAAATCTCTCTTTGTCCAATGGCTTAGTAAAGATATCTCGCTAACCGATCTTCGCAGGTACATAAAGAACTCGTTATATCCTTCTTCTCTCGCATGATCTCTTATGAAGTGGTGACGAACATCAATGTGCTTTGTCCTTGAATGTAAAACTCGGATTATCGCAATTGCAATTGCACTTGTGTTATCACACATTATGGGAATTGTTCCTTCTTCTATCCCATAGTCTCTTAATTGTTGTCCGATCCATAAAACTTGAGCACAACAACTTCCAGCTGCTATATATTCAGCTTCAGCTGTTGAAGTTGAGATTGAGTTTTGCTTCTTGCTAAACCATGACACAAGTCTATTTCCTAATAACTGACATGTGCCTGATGTGCTTTTTCTGTCCACTTTGCATCCAGCATAGTCTGAATCTGAGTAAGAAATTAGCTTGAATTCTCCTTCTTTCGAATACCAAATACCAACTCCATCTGTGTCTTTTAAATATTTCAAAGTTCTTTTCACAACTGAGAGATGGCTTTCCTTTGGTCTTGACTGAAATCTTGCACATACACCGACAGAAAAAGATATGTCTGGCCTACATGCTGTAAGATAGAGTAAGCTTCCAATCATCCTTCTGTAGAGTGTTTGATCAACATCTTTACCTTTTTTTGTCTTCATCTAATATGATGTTGGTCCCCATTGGTGTAGAAATTCCAGTAGATTTCTCCATACCAAACTTTTTGATAAGTTCTCTTGTATATTTGGTTTGATGAATGAAAATTCCATCGGCTAGTTGTTTAACTTGCAATCCTAGGAAATAATTTAATTCTCCCATCATACTCATTTGAAATTTGCTTTTCATTAAGCTTGCAAATTTCTCACATAGCTATTCATTTTCTGATCCAAAGATGATATCATCAACATAAATTTGAACAAGTAGAGTATTTTCTTCATTCTTCATCCTGAATAATGTTTTGTCGATTGTTCCTTTGATAAATCCGTTATCTACTAGAAATTGAGACAGAGTTTCGTACCAAGCTCTTGGTGCTTGTTTAAGTCCATAAAGAGCTTTCCTTAGTCTGAAAACTTTATCTGCTTGATCCTTGATTTCAAATCCAGGTGGTTGTTGAACATACACTTCTTCTTCAAGAATTCCATTTAGAAATGCACTTTTAACATCCATCTGATAAACTTTGAATTTCTTGTGAGCTGCATAAGCAAGAAATAGTCTGATTGCTTCTAGTCTTGCAACTGGTGCATAAGTTTCATCAAAATCTATGCCTTCTGCTTGAGAGTATCCTTTGGCTACTAGTCTGGCTTTGTTTCTGAAGACATTTCCATCTTCATCAAGTTTATTTCTGAAAACCCATTTGGTTCCAATGATATTGACATGAACTGGTTTATCTACCAGTTCCCATACTTGATTCCTCTCAAATTCATTGAGTTCTTCTTTCATAGCTAATATCCACTCTGGATCTTTCAAAGCTTCTTCAAGTTCTTTAGGTTCCGATTGAGATAGAAAGCATGCAATCATCGCATCTAGTTGATGTCTTGTTCGAACTCCAGCTTGAGTATCACCAATAACTTGTTCTTCAGGATGATCTCTCATCCATTGATGTGTGTGAGTTTGTATCAGCTGATTTGTATTTTGTTCAACTGATTCTTCAAAAACTGGTTCTTGAATTTGTTCAACTGAATCTGATTGAGGTTGTTCAAATTGTTGAGTAGTTGGAAACTGAGGCTGATCTTGATCTGAATATTCTGAAATTTGTAGTCTTCCAATATCAACTGAAACAGGTTCTGGTGTGATTGGTAACTGAGACTGAGGAACTGGTTCTAGTCGGTCTTCAGTTGTTTCACCAGGAAAATTTGGTTCATCAAATACTACATGTATTTATTCTTCATGCTTGAGTGTCCTTTTATTCAGTACTCTAAATGATTTTCTGACACTTGAATATCCTAAGAAAATTCCTTCATCAGCTTTGGGTTGAAAGACGTGAAGTTGATCTTTTCCATTATTGTGTATGAAACATTTGCTTCCAAACGCATGAAAGTATGAAACATTTGGTTTTCTTCCATTCCAAATTTCATAAGAAGTCTTTTCATGTCTCTTGTTCATGAGAGCTCTGTTCTGAGTGTAACAAGCTGTGTTTACTGCTTCTGCCCAATATCTTTCAGGTAGTTTAGCTTCACAAATCATAGTCCTCCCAGCTTCTTTGAGTGTTCTGTTTATTCTTTCAGCTACACCATTTTGTTGGGGTGTTCCTGTGGCAGCAAGTTGGTGTAAAACACCATTTTCTTCACAATATTCAATAATCACACTGTTGAGGAATTCAGTTCCTTTATCAGATCTTATCTTCACAACTGAAACTCCTTTCTGATTCTGAAGTCTCTTAAGAAGTTCTGTGAGCTTTTGCTTGGTTTCACTTTTCTTGGTTAGAAAGATTACCTAGGTATATCTTGAAAAATCATCTACTACCACCAATGTATACTTCTTTCCACTGGTACTAATTGGTGTAATAGGTCCAAATAAATCCATATGTAGCAATTCTAGATGTCTAGTTGTTGAATGCTGAGACTTAGTCTTGAAACTTGCCTTTGTTTGTTTTCCCTGTTGACACGCATCACATAAGCTGTCCTTCTTATATGATATCTCTGGTAGTCCAATGACTAGCTGCTTATTAACAAGTGTATTGATGTCATCAAAATTGAGATGACTCAGTTTCTTGTGCCATAGCCAACTGATTTCTGATTTGGTATGCACGAGCAAACAAGTTTCAGCGATGGCAGTTGTCCAATCTACCACATACATGTTTTCCTTCCTTCTTCCGGCTAGACAACTTGATAAGCCGATTCGCCGATGACAACGTTGAATTCTTTATCAAAAGTAACTTTGTATCCCATATCACAAAATTGACTTGTGCTGAGTAGATTGTAGTGTAGTCCTTCTACATAGGATACATTCTTGATTGTAAGTCCATTTCTGATTAAGGTGCCAAAACCTCTGGTGTAACCCGGTTTATCTTTACTTCCAAAATTGACTTTTGGTCCATTCTTTTCAACAAAATTACTGAGACAGTCTTTGCTCTTTGTCATGTGTCTAGAGCAACCACTGTCAAAGTACCATATATCCTGCAATGAAAATTAGAAATTTTTAGGTACCCAACTCAGTTTGGGTCCACGAGGGTCAGTTGCCAGTACAACTCTGGGAATATATCCTTTTGGAATTCTTCGGATATTGTTGCACTTGTTTTCATATATGTAAGCCACACTCCCATAGCATCTATGTTTGGACTGTGTCTTATTTATATGATTTCTCAGATCTTCTGACTGTAATTTGTTTCCATGTTGATTTCTGTTATTAAAGCTGGAGTGATAACCGTCATTCCTTCTGTACTGAGGTCTGGAATGACCTTTGTACTGTGACTTATGCTGAGAACTGAGATTAGTCCTCTGCTGAGTTTTGGACTGAAACTTGTGATAAGTTTTCGGTCTGGAATGATTGTCATTATCGCTTTAATAACAAATTCGAAAATTCCAATCATCATCGTAGGGATATAACCTTCCTTTCCCCCGAATGTGTGAATCTTTGAATGATTGACATTCTTGGATTTGTTTTGATTGTAATTTTTCTCGGTTCCCGACTTCATTGGTTTTTGTGGATCCGGCGCTGATTTGCCGTGTCGGTTTCCATTGAGTACAAATTTGGTCTACCATTTGATTTAGCTTTGTAGGTAGATACGCTTGTCTTCTTAGAAAACTGATTTATCCTGTGTGATACTGGCTTTACTGGTTCAGCAATTTTCTCAGTTTGTGGAACTTGCCCAACTACAAACTTAATACTAGTTTTGGTACTCAGCCCAGCGGCTTTGCTAGTTCCATTCTTCGAAGATTGTTGTGTATCAAATCCTAACCCAGTTTTGTCTCCATATGGCTTTCCTGATTTGAATCCAGTAATTGAACTTGATTGAGCAAATGATTCAGTTGCTTCTGCTGATGCAGTAGACTGATGCTGAATCTTTTCTTTATCAGTTTTAGTCTGTTTCAACATTTTTAGTTCAGACTTCAATATTTCAACTTCAAGAATTAGACTTTCTTTCTCCGCTTTGATTGATTTATAGCCAGCTTGAATGGTTGCTTGCTGATTCATCAATTCGTCAAGAGTGTCTTCTAATTCTAGATTTTTTGGATTGGAGTCAGCAGTCGAAGAACATGCATTCATCATGGAAATCTGAGCTGAAGAGTATTTAGAGTTTGATTCACATACCTCATTTGGATCTTCCATGTGTGCCATTAAAGTTGTGTCGTCTGATAATCTTTCAGTACCGGCTTCATAATCTGATTCATCTCCAGCCAAGAGTGCTCTTCTACCAACTCTTCTTGGTGGTGTCTTCTTGATCAGGTCTGGACATTCAGCTTTATAATGTCCTGGTTTCTTGCAGTTGAAACAGAGGTATTCATCATCTTTTCTTTTCTCTGGAGTCCTTTTGATGACTTTTGAGTGACTGGGTGTCCACTTTTCATTCTTCGAATTCTGTTCATCATTAGAGCCATTTGTTCTTCCATTTCATCCAAATCATGAAGATTGTTGGGTGAGTTTTCTTGAGTTTTATTTGATGCTGCTGCAAGTGCTGTGGTCTTTGGTTCTTCCAGAGCTTTGATTATTGCAGATGTGGTTGTGAAATCTTCACTAAATTCATAAGCTTTTAGATCTGAAAAGATCTTGAATGAATCTTCCACATCCAGTCTCCTGGATTCTTCCATAGCGGTGACCTTCATTTTCCAGCACATTGGTAATGCCTTCAATATTCTAGTGTTGATGACTTTCTTTGAGTATTCAATTTTAAGTAGATCTAGTTCATCCATAATAGCACTGAATCTTGTCTCCATTTGGTCAATGCTTTCTTCCGATTTCATCTTGAAATTTTCAAACTTTTGTTTTGCAACGGAAATTTTATTTTCCTTGATTGAATCTGTTCCTTCACAAACTAACTGATGTTTGTCCCACATTTATTTGGCAGTTGTGCATTCTTTCACCTTCAAGTACATGTTGCTGTCAAGGGTTCTGAGGATAAAGTCCATGGCAACATTGTTGAGATTGTTTCGCTTGCGATCATCACTAGTCTATTCAGATTTGGGTTTTGGAACTCGAACTTGTCCGTCACCTTCGCCTTGCATGTAGGTGATCCGGATTGGTCCATCGGAGTACATCCAACATTTCGTCATGAGTAGCCGCTAAAATGCCCGCATACAACGTTTGTATTCGTCAAATCTATCCATGTTGCACATAAGCATTTGTCTTGCATATTGATTGTTATCCATTGTGAGTGAGTGAAGACTGACAGTAGATTAATTGAAAACTGAGCTTTCAAATAAGAACAACTAGGAGATAACGAGCAAATGATATCTTGTTAAAGAAACACTGCTCCGATACCAATTGTTGGTCCCTTGGAAAGGCTGGCACAAGTTTAGAGGGGGGGTGAATAAACTTGTCACCAAAAACTAAATTTAAAACAGATTAAGGTTCAGATAAAACTTGTGTGGAGTTGAGCTGACAAAGCTGAGATTAAATCAAACTGACTTAAGCTGAAACTGAGTCAACAGGCAGTGGATATGATTTTAGCCTTTATATTGATCTTGTTATTCTGTTGTGAAAACTGAGTGTTGTGAACTGAATTCTGGTGAATGTCAGTTGTGACTGTGAAATGTATAACAATCAAGTACCACAATGCTGTAAGTAAATGCGTAAAGTAAATAAGGCGGATGTTATAGAGGTTCCAGGTGGTGTAATCCTGTACGTCCTATCTTCCCCTGTGGTGCGGAGGAAAATTCCACTAGAACTTCTTGAGGTGAACTGTTACAAATAGTCCTAAACAATAGTCCTTGGCTAATCCCTAGCTTCACTATCTAAACAATTGAAGAACAGGTAGAATTGCTGCTCTTCAAATGCTTGAACCACTGGTCCTTAGAGGGTAGGATTGCCTCTTCACCAGTTACCACCACAAACACAGTCTACCCGACTCCTTGTCACAACTGTCCTTGACAAAACCTTTCCGGTTTGCTTCACAGTCTAAACCTTTGAATTAGAATCAAAGTTGGGCTGAGAATCAAAACCTTTCCGGTTTGCTTCACAGTCTAAACCTTTAAATTGATTCTTGTTTGTGGTTCTTCAGAGTGTTGTATTCTTGATAAATTCTTTGTAGTTTGAACACTTGAAGAAATACTAGATATGATCTTGTTATAGTTCAGAGATGATAGCAATTCAAATAGAGTGCACAAATAGCTTGTTGATTCTTGTATATATTCTTTTTCTCTCTTTTTGTTATTTGTGCAAAGTCTTCTATTTATAGTGTGAAGTCCAACGTTCATCTGACTTTGATTTGGATTGTATCAACGTATATCTTGCAACGGCTATATTTTCTGACCGTTCCTGCTGTGTCAGTGACTCATCCAATGAAATTTCTTTCTTTACAACGTTCGATTGTACTTTCAGTTTGTTGGATGGCTGACTTATAAAACTGAGTTTCCTTGTCAGTTTTATACTGAGTTTTTCATTTGTCAGTTTCCTAACTGACTTGGAGCATTAACTGAGATTTTATTCTTCTTAAAAAATCAGCACTCCAGCTTTTCATCGATTATAATTGACTTAATCGAGTACACCATGATACATTTATCATCTAAGAATTCATTGTCCTTATGATTCTTAGGTCTTCATACAAGATCCATAAAGTCGGTTCAGTCACCACAATCTTGCCCTCGAAGTCTAACTTTACAGTCTCGACTTGTAATCTTCATAACTGAGTTTGAGCCCTCAGTTCTTCATTCTTCAATAACTGAGTTTGAACCCCTCAGTTCTTCATTCTTCTATATAAGCCAACTGAGTCTGTAACTCTCAGCGAACTTACCTTCTTCATTTCCAAGTAGGTGTATTCTGAGTCTGTTTGTTTGTCTTGATGATTTCCAGTTTTCTAATTGATTTCCAGTTTTCAGTTTTACGACACACTATCAATTACAGTGCTTGTCTGATGTGACTTATACAAATATCAGACTCTAATAAAACTTATACATTCAGTTCTAGACATCTTTTAGCTTTCCACTATAACAGCTGGCTTCAGCACTTCATCAATGGGGTTAAGATAATATTATAACAAATAAGATGAATTATCATCAAAACATAAATTTTATTTCCAACAATCATATTGTTCAAAAGTATTACAAGCTAGATTCAACAAAGATAAAAAGCAAATGTAAGTATGCTGATCTAGTGTCTTCTTTCCCTTTCCTGCCTTTCCTTCTCTTGCTGCTCAAGATATTCTCTTATTTATCTAACCATTTGTCTCATCCATTCATTTTCAATAAGAGAAAAATCAATGTGGGGATTCACTTGTTTCCACCATTTCCATGCATCAGGTAGAGTAAGATTGATCTGATGCACTCTGAAGCCCAAACTCATGTATAACTCTTTGAATTCAAGCAGAGAATCTTTAGCTGATGTAGTAGGTAGACTCCTTCCACCTCTACCACCTCTTCCACCTCTAT
The DNA here is from genome assembly GCA_036785695.1 of Gentiana straminea. NCBI lineage: Eukaryota > Viridiplantae > Streptophyta > Magnoliopsida > Gentianales > Gentianaceae > Gentiana > Gentiana straminea. Next base: position 6,957,285 of record JAVUPR010000444.1, on the reverse strand, counting down.
GTGTAGATCTTAAAGCTTTAACCCTTTCTTCCCAAAAATTATGTCCCAGAAAGGAGTTTAGTCACTCCTGGAAGCCCTTGTCATGGTAAGGTCTTCTCTTGCTGTTGTAAAGCTTCTTATATTCTCTGAGAGGATCATCAGTAAGTGGAAGTCTGCAAGGTGCAGGTTCTATGTAAGCATTGGTGTCAGCTTCCCATCTCTTCTTTGCAAAAATCCTAGCAGCCTCTTTTGTTACTGCTGTTTGGCTCTCTTCCCCCTTATTGACATCATCAACAAAATGGGACAGCAGGCCATGAACACTCTCCTGTGTGATAAATAGATTACTCAGTTTGCTCCAGTAGATTGATCCTCTCAGTAAACTTAGGATCCAATCCAGCAGGTTGAAGTGTTCCAGCAAGTTCAGTGTTGGACCCTTGGAAAGGCTAACACAAGTTTAGAGGGGGGGGGGGGTGAATAAACTTGTCACCATAAACTTTCCCTAAACTGAATTTTAAACAAATTACGGTTCAGTTAAAACTTGTGTGGAGTTAAGCTGACTGAGCCGAGTTTAAGTCAAACTGATTTAACCAAACTGAGTCAACCGGCAGCGGATATATTTCTTGCCTTTTTCTTGATCTTGTTATTCTATGTGAAAGCTGAGTGTGTTAAACAAAATTCTGGTGAATGTCAGTTTGTGAGCAGTGAGGTGTATAACAATCAATTATTAAATGCTACAGATAAATAAATTCGTAAAGTAAATAAGGCAGATATTATAGAGGGTCCAGGTGGTATAATCATGTACGTCCTCTCTTCCCCTATGGTGCGGAGGAAAATTCCACTAGAACTTCTTGAGGTGAACTGTTACAAAAAGTCCTAAACAATAGTCCTTGGCTAATCCCTAGCTTCACTATCTAAACAAGTTGTAGAAACGGGTAGAATTGTCTTTGCTCTTCAATTGCTTGAACACTGGTCCTTGAAGGGTTACGTATGCCTCTTCACCAGCTACCACCACAAACACAGTCTACCCGACTGCTTGTAACAACTGTCCTTGACAAAACCTTCCTAGTTTGCTTCACAGTCTAAACCTTTGATGTAGAATCAAAGTTGGGCTGAGAATCAATAAATTGATTCTTGTTTGTGGTTCTTCAAAGTGTCTGAATCTGGATAAAATCTGTGTAGTTTGAACACTTGAAGAAATTCTTGATTTGATCTTGTTATAGCGCAGAGATGATAGCAATTCGGATGAAAAGACTAATGCACAAAAATGCTTGTAAATCTATTAGATCTTCGTATTTCTTGTTATTGTAATCCTTGGTGCAAAGTCCCCTATTTATAGTGTGAGGTCCAATGTTCATCTGGCTTGAATTCGAATTGTATCAATCGTCTATCTTGTAACGGCTATATTTTCTGACCGTTCTGATGTGTCAGTAACTCATCCAATACAATCGCTTCCTTTATAACGTTCGACTGTACTATCAGTTTGTTGGATGGCTGACAAGTAAAACCGAGTTCCCGATCGAGTTTATACTGAGAGTGTCAGTTGTCAGTTTCTTGACTGACTTGAAGCATTAACTGAGATTTTACTCTTCTTCAAATATCAGTACTCCATTTTTCATCTGATTATAATTGACTTAATCAGAGTACACCATGACGAATTATCTTCAAAGAATTCATTGTCCTTATGATTCTTAGGTCTTCATACAAGATCCATAAAGTCAGTTCAGGTCACCACAATCTTGCCTGAAGTCTAACTTTACTGTCTCGACTTATAATCTTCATAACTGAGTTTGAACCCTCAGTTCTTCCATTTTCTATAACTGAGTCTGTGACCCTCAGTTCTTCATCTACTCAGTTTGAACCCACAATTCTTCAATCTTCTAGATAAAACAACTGAGTCTGTGTCCCTCAGCGAACTTACCTTCTTCAGTTTAATATAGGTGTATTCTGAGTCAGTTTGATGGTTTCCAGTTTTCTAAATGTCTTCCAGTTTATCAGTTTCACGACACACTAACTATTACAGTTCTTGTCTGATGTAACTTGTACAAATATCAGACTCTAGTAAAACCTAAACATTCAGTTCTAGACATCTTTTAGCTTTTCACTATAACAGCTAGCTTCAGCACTTCATCAATGGGTTTAAGATATTATTCTGACTATATATGATGAATTATCATCAAAACATAAATTTTATTTCCAACAATTTCCCCCTTTTTGATGATGCCAAAACTCTCCCTAAAAGAAAAGCTTAAAGATCAAAACAATATAAAACAATGTAAAACAATATAAAACTGGAAAACAGGATTTCATTAGAATGAGCAAAAACTGGAATAGTTACATTTAGTCCATATAATTGTGACTAAATACTAAGCTTTTTTTTTCTGCTTTTTGTTTCACTGAAATAAACTTCATTTCTTTGTCATACAGACGATAGTCATTTTCTAGCTTGGAGACTTCCTTTGAAAATGCCTTGTTGTAGTCAACTTGACTTCCTTCTTTCCATCTTCTCCATAGAAATAACTTTGGTAAGTCTGATTCTTTCAAGTAATATTTTTCAAATTCTACTACATCAGCTTTCATTTGTTCAGTTTTGTCTTTAATCTTCAGTTTGTCTTCAATCCTCTGATTCTTCTTATATTGTGCCATTTTCTGCTTTGAGGATACATCAGATAAGAAGTAGTTCAAGGATTCTTCAATTGTCTTGTCCTTGTACTTGGCTTTGATAGGATTATGATCTTTGACAAACTCCATCCACAGATCCTTTGTAAGAGTAGCTCTTCGATCTCCAAGTTGATTGTATTTCACAATGAGCTGCTCGTCAGTTAGCTCTGTCTTTAAGAACTTAGGATATGATTTGTATCTTTCCAATTCATCTTCAAGTTGCTTCATTTCTCTAAGTAACTTCAGCTTTTCTTCTTCAGCTTCCCCCTTTTTAGCATCATACAGTTGATCTACCAAAGCATGGGTTGCCTTTTTGTCGGCTGATATACGTTGCTAGGAAGAAAGTACTTCCTTAAGCTGAGTTTCTAACCCGTAGATGTGCTGATTCATATGCCAGTGAGCCTGAGCATGTGTTTCCCTATCTACTGTGGTTGAGTCTTTTAGCTTCTGTTTAAGTAACAGAATTTCTGAAGTAGAACTTGAACTAGATTTTATGGGTCATCTCTAATCTTGCATGAACTGAGACATCTGTTCTAGTTCTATAATCGAGATATCCAGAAATATTTTATAGAAGGCCGTTTTGTGCATCCTTGTGACTGAGCACAATCTTCAAGTTCTCATGAACTTTGGCCAATTCATCATTTGTTAGGATGTCAGAAGGATCATATGATGTTTCAGTTTGATCCTTAGACTGAGTGATATCTTCAATAATCATAAGTTGTTGAATATCAATTCCATCAGCTGCTTGCTGAGTGTCAGTTGTCTGATTTCCAACTGGCAAATCTTCATGTTGGGTTACAGTTTGCATAGTTAGAGGTTGATGTTGAGTGGCTGTCTGCAAAACTGTAGTTCTATCAGCTTCTTTTCTTGAATTATCATCTTCATCGTCATCCTTTTGCTTTGAGATATCTTTGGGAATGGATGATGTGGCTGATCTTCGTTGAACTAACTCAGTGACTCTTTTGGAGCAATTTGTAAGAAATTCTGATATAGGAAACAGAGTGTATAGATTTCTAATTTCCAATTCTTCCAAGAGTAACTTTTCTTCAGATTGTAAAGTAGCTTCACGAGAATCTTTTGGTTTAAGCTTCATCTGCATTAACCTGATGATTCTATCATCATAAAAAACTGGAGCTGATTTTTGAACTGGTTGATGTTGTGACTGAGAAGTATCATCAGCAAGAATATTTCCTTTTGCAAATTCAGTTGTCCTTTGTTGTTGTTCCCCCTCAGTTGGTGCTGTCCTACTTGAGGTTGCTGGTTATAAACATCTTACAACTGATCTTTCTTTTGCTGAGTCTGCCTTGCGCTTGATTCCTCTGTGTTCAGCTTCCTGTTGAGACACATTTTCAGTTTGGCTTCAGGTTGGGAAGTTGTTCTTGGTGCTGCTGCAATTTCTTCTGCTGCTACGGTTTGTCTGGTTTTCTTCCCTTCACTGAGTGTTTTCTTCAGTCGGAATCTACCAACAGTTGCCTGACCTTCAGCTTGAGCTCTTTGTACACTGTCTAATTCGGCTAAATGCTGCATCTTTATCTGATTGACTATATAACCCGCCCAGTTGAATTATGTTTTGTCCCAAATTATGTTCATCAGATAAACATTCTCTTCTGATAGTGTACAAATTCCTTTGGATTTTCCAATAACATGCTTGCTGAGCCATCTGCTGAGGTGTCCAAATTTCGGCTTGATTTTGTCAACATGAGTACCAATTTCTATTGGTTCCGTAGAAAAAGTTAGTTGCTTTAGAAATGCAACCCTATCCAATGGTAGAGTAGTTAAATCTATTGATGTCACAGATGTATTTGTGAAACCAAATACTGACCGTATAACTCTTTCATTGATGACAATGCGATCTCCACGAACTGTTGTGAATAAAGAGTCTCTTACCAAATGCATATTTTGCCAGAACTGCAAAATACCTTCCAAGTCACTCTTTTCTTTGAAGGTAACCTCCAAATATTTCTTAATCCTGGTTGTTTCCGAATCTTTTCACAGATGTAACTTGCAAACAGAGTGTTTCGACACATAGCTTCATAATTTTGAATGAAAGTTCATCTAGCTGTGTTATCAATCTTTCTTCTTGTGATTTCTTTGAAGTGGCCATGTCTGGTTGTGAACACAGAGAGTAAATTTGAGATGAATTTGGATTGAGAAAAATCTGATTTGATTTTTATGAAGTGTGAACGGGGGTTGAATATATAGGGGCAATCTACTGACGGTTGGTTGGTACAAATTTTCAAATTCCATGATGATTTGGGTAACCAATGCATGTACTGTTCTGACAGTAATGGGGTGTACACGCAACATATTCTGACAAAAGGGAACTGCTGTTATTAAATGCGATATAACCGCTGTTGCTTTTATCTTGTCAACCTTTGACTTAAATTGACTGGAATAGAAACTGATGCTAAAGTTAGTTTTAGAGATAACTTCCAGTTTCATCAAATCATTCAGTTACAGTAAGGTATGTCAGTTCAGGTTGATCAGTTTGAAATTGTTGATGTCAATGACTAGTCTGTTAAGTGAGCACACCCAGCATAACAAAGATTAATCCCCTTGATGAATTTCTGGCTTAACTGATTTCAACTGACTTTAATTATCCCCAATTCAGTTCTCAGTTTGGCAAATCTTTCTTTGTCCAATGGCTTTGTAAAGATATATGCCAACTGATCTTCAATCGGTACATAAAGAACTGTAATATCCTTTTTCTTTGCATGATCTCTTATGAAGTGGTGAGGCACATCAATGTGCTTTGTCCTTGAGTGTAAAACTGGATTGTCAGTTATTGCAATTGCACATGTGTTATCACACATTATGGGAATCATTCCTTCTTCTATCTCATAATCTCTTAATTACTGTCTAATCCATAAAACTTGAGCACAACAACTTCCAGTTGCTATATATTCTACTTCAGCAGTTGTAGTTGAGATAGAGTTTTGCTTTTTGCTAAACCAAGACACAAGTCTATTTCCTAGTAACTGACAAGTGCCTGAGGTGCTCTTTCTGTCCACTTTGCATCCTGCATAGTCTGAGTCTGAGTAGGATATCAGCTTGAACTCTCCTTCTTTTGAATACCATATTCCAACACCATCTGTATCTTTCAGATACTTCAAGGTTCTTTTTACAACTGTGAGATGACTTTCCTTTGGTTTTGACTGAAATCTTGCACATACACCAACAGTAAATGATATATCTGGCCTACTTGCTGTGAGATAAAGTAAGCTTCCAATCATTCTTCTGTAAAGTGTTTGATCAACATCTTTTCCTTCTTTGTCTTCATCTAGCCTGATGTTGGTCCCCATTGGTGTAGAAATTCCAGTTGATTTTTCCATACCAAAACTTTTGATAAGTTCTCTTGTATACTTGGTTTGGTGAATGAAAATTCCATCATTTAATTGTTTGACTTGTAATCCAAGGAAATAATTCAATTCTCCCATCATACTCATCTGAAATTTGCTCTTCATTAAGCTTGCAAATTTCTCACATAACTGTTCATTTTCTGATCCAAAAATGATATCATCAACATAGATCTGAACAAGTAGAGTATTCTCTTCATTCTTCATTCTGAATAAGGTTTTGTCGATAGTTCCTTTGATAAATCCATTATCCGCTAGAAATTGAGATAGAGTTTCATACCAAGCTCTTGGTGCTTGTTTAAGTCCATAAAGAGCTTTTCTTAGTCTGAAAACTTTATCAGCCTGATCTTTGATTTCAAATCCAGGTGGTTGTTGAATATATACTTCTTCTTCAAGAATTCCATTCAGAAATGCGCTTTTAACATCCATTTGGTATACTTTGAACTTCTTGTGAGCTGCAAAGGCAAGAAATAGCCTGATTGCTTCTAATCTTGCAACCGGTGCATAAGTTTCATCAAAGTCAATGCCTTCTGCTTGAGAGTATCCTTTAGCTACAAGTCTAGCTTTGTTTCTGATGATATTCCCATCTTCATCAAGTTTGTTTCTGAAAACCCATTTGGTTCCAATGACATTTACCTGAACTGGTCTTTCTACCAATTCCCATACTTGATTTCTTTCGAACTCATTCAGTTCTTCTTGCATAGCTAGTATCCAATCTGGATCTTTCAAAGCTTCTTATATTTCCTTAGGTTCAGATTGAGATAGAAAACATGCAATCATTGCATCTAGTTGATGTCTTATTCGAACGCCAGTTTGAGTATCACCAATAACTTGTTCTTCAGGGTGATCTCTCATCCATTGATACGTGGGTGCTTGCATCAAAGGATCTATATCTTGTTCGACTGGTTCTTCAAGAATTGGTTCTTGAGTTTCTTCAACTGAGTCTGAATCATGTTGTTCAGGAGTTGGTTGTTGAGTGGTTGGGAACTGAGACTGATATGGATCTTAACATTCTGAAATTGGTAGTCTTCCAATGTCAATAAAAACTGATTCTGGTACGATTGGTAACTAAGACTGAGAAACTGGTTCTTGTCTATCTTCAGTTGTTTCACCAAGAAAGTTTGGTTCATCAAACACTACGTGAATTGATTCTTCATGCTTGAGTATCCTTTTATTTAGTACTCTAAAAGCTTTGCTGACACTTGAATATCCTAGAAAAATTCCTTCATCAGCTTTGGACTGAAAAACATAAAGTTGATCCTTTCCATTGTTGTGTATGAAACATTTGCTTCCAAAAGCATGAAAGTAAGAAACATTTGGTTTCCTTCCATTCCAAATTTCATAAGGAGTTTTCTCATACCTTTTGTTCATGAAAGCTCTGTTCTGTGTATAGCAAGCTGTATTAACTGCTTCTGTCCAATATCTTTCAGGTAGTTTTGCTTCACAGATCATCGTCCTTCCTGCTTCTTTAAGTGTTCTATTTCTTCTTTCAGCTACACCATTCTGTTGAGGTGTTCCTGTGGTAGCAAGTTGATGTAAAACACCATTTTCTTCACAATATTCAATAATCACTTTGTTGAGGAATTCAGTTCCTTTATCTGATCTTTTTTTACAACTAATACTCCTTTCTGATTCTGAAGTTTCTTGAGTAATTCAGTAAGTCTTTGCTTGGTTTCACTTTTCTTGGTTAAGAAGATAACCCAAGTGTATCTTGAAAAATCATCTACTACCACCAATGTATATTTCTTTCCACTGATACTAATTGGTGTAATAGGTCCAAATAAATCCATGTGTAGTAATTCCAGAACCCTGGTTGTTGAATGCTGAGACTTGGCCTTGAAACTTGCTTTTGTTTGCTTTCTTTTTTGACATGCATCACACAAGCTATCCTTCTTGTATGATATTTCCGGTAGTCCAATGACTAACTGTTTCTTGACAAGGGTATTGATGTCATCAAAATTTAGATGACTCAGTTTCTTGTGCCATAACCAGCTGAATTCTGATTTGGTATGCACAAGCAAACAGGTTTCAGCAACGGCTGTTGTCCAATCTTCAACATACATATTTGCTTTTCTTCTTCCGGCTAAGACAACTTGATATGCTGTTTCGCTGACGACAACACATAATTCTTTGTCAAAAGTAACTTTGTATCCCATATCACAGAATTGACTGGTGCTAAGTAGATTGTAGTGCAATCCTTCTACATACGATACATTCTTGATTGTAGGTCCATTTCTGATTAAGGTGCCATAACCTTTGGTGTATCCAGGTTTGTATTTACTTCCAAAATTGACTTTTGGTCCATCTTTTGCAATAAAATTACTGAGACAGTCCTTGCTCTTTGTCATGGGCCTAGAGCAACCACTGTCAAAGTACCATATATCCTCATTCGGATCTTCCATATGTGCCATTAAAGCTGTGTCATCTGATAGTATTTCAGTACCAGCTTCATAATCCGACTCATCTCCAGTAAGGAGTGCTCTTCTACCAACTCTTCTTGACGGAGTCTTCTTGATCAGTTCTGGACATTCAGCCTTATAGTGTCCAGGCTTCTTGCAGTTGAAACAGAGATATTCACCGTCTTTTCTTTTCTCAGGAGTCTTCTTAATGAATTTTTGGGTTACAGGATGACCATTCTTCATCCTTCTGATTCTGCTCATCATTAGTGCCATTTGTTCCTCCATTTCATCCAACTGTTGAAGATTATTTGTGGATGCTTCTTGAGAATCATTTGATGCTGCTGCAAGTGCTGTTGTCTTTGGTTCTTCCAGAGCTTTAATTATTGCAGCTGTACTTGTAAAATCTTCTCTGAATTCATAAGCTTTCAAATCTGAGAAGATTTTGAATGAATCCTCTATGTCAAGTCTTCTAGATTCTTCCATAGCAGTGACCTTCATTTTCCAGCACATTGGTAATGCCTTCAAGATTCTTGTATTGATAACTTTCTTTGAGTATTATATCTTGAGAAGATCTAGTTCATCCATAATAGCACTGAATCTTGTCACCATTTGGTCAATGGTCTCTCCAGATTTCATCTTGAAATTCTCAAACTTTTGTTTTGTAACAGAAATTTTGTTTTCCTTGATTGAATATGTTCCTTCACAAACTAGTTGTAGTTTGTCCCACATTTCCTTAGCAGTTGTGCATTCTTTCACCTTCAAATACATGTTGTTGTCAAGAGTTCTGAGGATAAAGTCCATAGCAACATTGTTGAGATTGTTTCGCTTTCGATCATCACTGGTCCATTCAGCTTTAGGCTTTGCAACTCGAACGTGCTCTCCACCAACAGTTTGCATGTGAGTGATCTGAATTGGTCCATTAGTGAGTACATCCATCATTTCATCATGAGTAGCCACTAGAAAAGCCTGCATACGACGTTTATACTCATCAAATCAGTCCATGTTGCACATAAGCATTTGTCTTGCATACTGATTGTTATCCATGGTGAGTGAGTGAAAACTGATTGTATCAAAACCGGAAACTGAGCTTTCTAATGAGAACAACTATAGGAGATTTAGAGCAAATGAGCTTTTAACAATGACTTGTTTAAGAAACACTGCTGTGATACCAATTTTTGGTCCCTTGGAAAGGCTAACACAAGTTTAGAGGGGGGGGGGGGTGAATAAACTTGTCACCAAAAACTTTCCATAAACTGAATTTTAAACAAATTACGGTTCAGTTAAAACTTGTGTGGAGTTAAGCTGACTGAGCTGAGTTTAAGTCAAACTGACTTAACCAAACTGAGTCAACCGGCAGCGGATATATTTCTAGCCTTTTTCCTGATCTTGTTATTCTATGTGAAAGCTGAGTGTGTTAAACTGAATTCTGGTGAATGTCGGTTTGTGAGCAGTGAGGTGTATAACAATTAATTATTAAATGCTGTAGATAAATAAATGTGTAAAGTAAATAAGGCAGATATTATAGAGGTTCCAGGTGGTGTAATCATGTACATCCTCTCTTCCCCTGTGGTGCAGAGGCAAATTCCACTAGAACTTCTTGAGGTGAACTGTTACAAAAAGTCCTAAACAATAGTCCTTGGCTAATCCCTAGCTTCACTATATAAACAGTTGTAGAACAGGTAGAATTGCTGCTCTTTAATTGCTTGAAAACTGGTCCTTGAAGGGTTACGTATGCCTCTTCACCAGTTACCACCACAAACACAGTCTACCCGACTGCTTGTAACAACTGTCCTTGACAAAACCTTCCTGGTTTGCTTCACAGTCTATACCTTTGATGTAGAATCAAATTTGGGCTGAGAATCAATAAATTGATTCTTGATTGTGGTTCTTCGAAGTGTCTGAATCTGGATAAAATCTGTGTAGTTTGAACACTTGAAGAAATTCTTGATTTGATCTTGTTATAAAGCAGAGATGAAAGCAATTCGAATAAAAAGACTAATGCACAAAAATGCATGTAAATCTGTTAGATCTTCGTATTTCTTGTTATTGTAATCCTTGGTGCAAAGTTCCCTATTTATAGTGTGAGGTCCAACGTTGATCTGGCTTGAATTCGAATTGTATCAATCGTCTATCTTGTAACGGCTATATTTTCTTACCGTTCTGATGTGTCAGTAACTCATCCAATACAATCGCTTCCTTTATAACGTTCGACTGTACTATCAGTTTGTTGGATGGCTGACAAGTAAAGCCGAGTTCCCGATCGCCTTTATACGAGAATGTCGCTGTCGGTTCTTGACTGACTTGAAGCATTAACTGAGATTTTTACTCTTCTTCAAATATCAGTACTCCATTTTTCATCTGATTATAATTGACTTAATCAGAGTACACCATGACGAATTATCTTCTAAGAATTCATTGTCCTTATGATTCTTAGGTCTTCATACAAGATCCATAAAGTCAGTTCAGGTCACCACAATCTTGCCTTAAGTCTAACTTTACAGTCTCGACTTATAATCTTTCATAACTGAGTTTGAACCCTCAGTTCTTCCATCTTCTATAACTGAGTCTGTGACCCTCAGTTCTTCATCTACTAAGTTTGAACCCTCAGTTCTTCAATCTTCTAGATAAGCCAACTGAGTTTGTGTCCCTCAACGAACTTACCTTCTTCAGTTTAATGTAGGTGTATTCTGAGTCAGTTTGATGGTTTCCAGTTTTCTAAATGTCTTCCATTTTATCAGCTTCACGACACACTAACTATTACAGTGCTTGTCTGATGTAACTTATACAAATATCAGACTCTAGTAAAACCTAAACATTCAGTTCTAGACATCTTTTAGCTTTTCACTATAACAGCTAGCTTCAGCACTTCATCAATGGGGTTAAGATAATATTCTGACTAAATATGATGAATTATCATCAAAACATAAATTTTATTTCCAACATTCAGCCACAGCAGGCTTAGGTGTCTTAGAAAGTTTATCATGTTTTTGTTGAATAGAGGCAAATTGATCTTTCAAAAACTTGTCCTTCAGTGTATTACCTTGCTTAATCCCCATCACATCTTGGGCAAGGTCAGCAAGAGCATACTGAGTGGAAGTAATATTAGAGGCAACTGTTTCTGTAGTCCTCCCGCTATTTTCCACAAGATCCATCAAATCTTCAAACCTCTGCTCTTGCCTGTCAAGTGGAGTTCTTAACCTTGTTATGTCATTTCTGACAGTCCTTAACTCATCTAAAACCTCTGCTGGTACCCCACCAGCCATTCCTCCAGCCATATGTCCAGCAGCTTCATCAGCAGGCTCTTCAACATTGTATTGTGCCCTCTGTCTGTTGACAACCATGGCCCAGCTCATATCTCTCCCAGCAGGGTTAGGACCCTGGAACTCCTCTATGATAGGATCTAAGGCAGGTTCCTCAAAATGGGTACAAATGCCTGTTGTGGTTCATCAGCAATATGTTCTTCTTTAGGCACTTGAAACTCCTCGTCACTGTAGTCATAGCCCAGCAGCTGCTCATCCTCATCAATAATAGTAGTCTGCTAACCATCTTTCCCTACAGTGGACTTTCCTCCAGCAGGCTCTACTACAACAGCCTGTTCAACAATAACAACAGGCTCTACCATAGATAGTTTCAACCTATGTCTAGGTGCTGTCTATTCCTCAGCAACCTGTACAGCATCAATCAACAAAGGTGATCCTTCAAATCCCATCACCATGTCTAACCTCTGAGCTATCACAGACTGTTCCTCAGTGATCAATACTCTTTGTATAAGAATTGCAGGGAATTCAGCCCTATTTTCTTCTTGAAACCCTCTAGTATGAGCAATCCTTCTTAGAGTATTAGCAGTTTTGGATAAGGTGCCCTCAGTGTCAATCCAGTCTTGATATTGAACTGAATCCTCAGAACTGACATCAGGTTCACTAAGATCAGTAGCCCTTTCTTCATCCAAATCTACATTCAGCTGATCTTCAGAATGTTCAACAGATTCAACAACAAATAAAGCATCAGACACACCAACCAGCCTATTTGCACCAATATGTATACCCTCATTGATTAGTGCCTCCAGATCATCCATGGTAAGATCCTCTAGATCTTCCTCCATTTGACTAGTCTGCTGGCTCTCAGCAGACCTTCCAGTATCATTGGACTATTGTATACATGGTTCATTTAAAAATGTAGTCCCACTGACTCCTCCTGGACCAGAGGGATGGTCATCACCAGAATCAGATGATGAAGAGTCATCACTATCTGATTCATCTCTAAGATCTCTGAATTTGATACCCTCTTCCTTCTTTTGCTCATCAATAAGATCCATCAATCTTGCTTCCAAAAAAAAGGTATCAACCAGATCTAGCAGGTTTTCCACTCCAAACTTTCCAAAAGCCCACTCCTCAAAATCTGTGATTGATTCAGCAGCTGATTTTTCTCTTCTATAAAATCTGAACTTCCACTGAAAGTAATCAGCCACTAGTTGGAGCTTTGGATCAACATACCCCTCTTTATTCTTCTTCTCTTTCCTCTCAAAGGGCATGGTTGTATTTCTAGGAGCTGTGTGTCCACTTTGCTGACCTCCAAAGGTCCCAACAAGCAGAGTCAGAGTTTCTTCCACAGATGTCTCTAGGTCAGTAGGTTGCTCAGATTGTATGTTTGTTCCTACTACCTCCATCTGTTCCACACTTTGTTCCCCCTGACTTATATGTTCATCAGCAGGGTCAGCAACAACTTGTGCAGCTTCAGTAGGCTCAGCAGCCTTTATAGGGGAGGATTCAACAACTTCTATAGCAGGCTCAGGTTCAGCAGTCTGCTGTGATTCTCCAGCAGGTTTCTCAACAACAACCTCTACTATCTCAGTAGGCTTAATTGTTGTCAGGGGCTCAGCTTCAATAGCCTCTTCTTCTTCTTCTCTTTCAGCCTCTAGAATCCTTATCTGCTTCCCCTTTCCATGTTTCTTTTTCTTAGCAATATCCTTCATCCTCTTGGAAATTTGCTCAGATTCTACTTCAGCAACTTTTCTCTTTCTACTATCTGCCTTCTGTTGCTCTTTCAAAATATTAGCACCAGATTTCTTCTTTGTGACAACAGGGTTAGTAACCTCAATCTCAACTGGACCCTCAGTAGACTCAGCAGTCTCTACTGTTTGCTTCCTTGTCTTCCTAGGCTTTAACATCTCTATGATCTTTCTTGTATCAACAGCCTTTCTCTTCTCAAAAACATTCTTAGGTGCAGCAGACTTAGGAGCTTGCTTAACCTGCTCACCACCAGCATCATCATCTCCTCCATCATCACTCTTGACAAAAATGACAATAAAATAAATTTCTTTTGTTTAAACGAAAGAAATGATAAACAAACAAATAAAATAGGGGTCATATTTTTCAGAAGCGAATGCTTTAGAATATTCAATTCTTGTAGCAGCCACCGCTTCAGATCCTGCTCCTCTGCAATTTGTGGCCCCATATTCTGGGTGTGCCATGGGGGAATATTTCCGTGATAATGGAATGCACGCATTAATAATCTATGATGATCTTAGTAAACAGGCGGTGGCATATCGACATATGTCATTATTGTTACGCCGACCACCAGGTCGTGAGGCTTATCCATCATTTGAGTCTCCAACAATTATTCCAATAATTACATATCCGATTTGACCTATGGACGAATATGCAAGCATACGTTTCATGCTTGTTTGAGTAATAGCAATGAGATTTCCCAATATCATAAGTGGCTTCATCATCCACATCCTCATCATCATCTAATCCAGGAATAGGAGCAGCAACTTCTGGCTTGTATCTGTATTTGTTAATCTTTTCAGATGAAATATCAGGTATCTGAAAATGATTCAACAAGGTCTGAATTAGTAGACCTAAGGGATTGGTTTTGGACTTCCTTACACCATCCCTATCTTCAATAAACACATTCTTTATGTAGTGTATAAAGAATCCAGCCCAATCAAACTTCATGCTTCTGCAAATGATATCAGAAGGTCTATTTTAGGTCCAGACAGTGTATCTAGACTCCCAATGAATCCTAAAATGGTTTTGGCAATTAATTTGCTCAGTAGGTTATACTCATATCCAATATGCTTCACATTAATGCTTAGAGATGAAGATATCTTCTCATTTGTCTTTATTGCATCCACGAACTTCATCCTTGGAAGATTCATTACTTCTGGATTGATAGGAGCATTATTTCCAGGTCCAAAATGAAATACTTCTCTCAACAGATCTGAAGATATTTCAATCTCTCTTCCATTGACTGTCGTAGTGAAGGACTCTCTTCCTTCATGTATAACAATATTCCTCCAGAATTCCAATACATTGACATATGAAATTCTCTCCATTCTTCTATTGATAACATTCTCCAAACCAACAATCCGTCTGATTCTTCGTCCTATGTTAATGGCTAGTTCAGTAGAGTGACAGTCAGTCACATAACCTCTTACACTTTGACTGGTGCCAATATGAACATCATCCTTGTTTGCCATTATAAATGAGAAAGATGAAGAAGAAAACTTTCGATTCTGTGTTCACACAAAGTAATTTTAGAGAAATAGCAATCTGAGAGTTGTATGTATCCTCTGTGTATATGTCTGTATATAAAGCAGAGAGTGGCGGGTAGGAAACTGTCAGACACGTACTGTAGCATTAACCATGATTAAATTTTGAGTGAATGTCATCTTGCCACGTGTCCCATGACAGACCCATAACGGATTGTAACCGTTCGATCGTGTAACTGCGGTTATAAAGATAAAATAAATATCCCGCTATTTTGCTTTTTGACTTTGGTAAAGTTTGAGTGAGTAACATTTATTTCAGCAGCCTTGTCATCAGTAGACTTGGCTCAGCAGCCTGCTGACAATGATGTCTCATCAGCCTGCTGACAAAGTAACTCTGCTGATATTCAATTCTTCTTGCTTTTGTTCAACTGATAATACAAGATGAAGTTTAATACCAATGACTGATCTGTCAACTGAGCTCACCCAACAGGACAAAGACCAATCCCCTTGGCAACTTCATTTGCTCAATAGTCCAAACATAAATAAGTACATGGAATTATTGATACCAATAACTAATCTGCTAAGTGAGCTCACCCAACATAGCAAATATTACTCCCCTTGGTGAATTCTAGTACACTACTGATGGTATCAGCAAGTTGATCTTTAGTAGGGATGTAAAGAACCACCACATCTTTCTTTTCAACATGATCTCTTATGAAGTGATGTCTCACATCAATATGCTTAGTTCTTGAGTGCAAAACAGGATTTTCTATGATTGCAATTGCACTTGTGTTGTCACACATTATAGAAATTTCTCTTTTTTCAATTCCATAATCGCTTAATTGTTGTCTTAACCACGGTATTTGTGCACAGCAACTTCCAGCAGCAATGTATTCAGCTTCAAAGCAGTGAAAGTTGATATAGATTTTGTTTCTTACTGAACCAGGAAACCAGTCTATTTCCCATCAACTGACAAGTTCCTGTGGTGCTTTTTCTCTCAATCTTGCATTCAGCATAATCAGAATCTGAGTAGGATATAACCTTGAAACTTCCATCTTTGGAGTACCATATTCCTACATCCAAAGTCTCTTTTAGATACTTGAGAATCCTTTTTACTGCAGCTAAGTGACTTTCCTTAGGTTTTGATTGAAATCTTGCACAAACACCTACAACAAAGGATATATCAGGTCTGCTGGCTGTAAGATACAGCAGACTCCCTATCATCCTTCTGTATAAGGTCTGATCAACATCTTTTCCATCTTTATGTTCATCCAATCTAATGTTTGTACTCATAGGAGTTGATACCTTGGTGCTATTTTCCATACCAAATTTTTTCAGCAGCTCCTTGGTTTACTTGGTTTGATGAATGAAGATTCCATCTTTCATCTGTTTGACTTGTAATCCCAAGAAATAGTTCATTTCTCCCATCATACTCATTTGGAATTTACTTTTCATCAGATTGGAAAAAATTTCACATAGTAATTCATTTTCAGAGCCAAAAATTATGTCATCAACATAAATCTGTACCAGCAGGGTGCTGTCTCCTTCATTGATTCTGAAAAGAGTCTTGTCAATGGTACCTTTGGTAAAGCCATTGTCCACCAAGAATTGAGATAGAGTCTCATACCATGCTCTTGGTGCTTGTTTCAAACCATAAATTGCTTTGTTGAGTCTATACACTTTACCTTCTAGATCTTTAACTTCAAATCCAGGAGGTTGCTGAACATACACCTCCTCTTCCAGAATGCCATTCAAGAATGCACTTTTGACATCCATCTGGATATACCTTGAAGTTTTTATAAGCAGCATATGCCAAGAATAATCGATAGCTTCCAATCTTGCAACAGGGGCCATATGTCTCATCAAAATCTATTCCTTCTGCTTGAGAATAGCCTTTTGCCACTAGTCTGGTCTTATTCCTCACAATGGTACCAGATTCATCCAATTTGTTTCTGTATACCCATTTTGTACCTATTATATTTGCATGATTAGGCCTTTCCACTAGGGTCCAAACTTGATTTCTTTCAAATTCATTCAATTCTTCTTGCATAGCAATTATCCAATCTGGATCTGATATTGCTTCTTCAACAACTTTAGGTTCCATTTGAGATAGAAAGCCAGTAAACATTGCTTCTAATTGTCTTCTAGTCCTTACACCTTGTTGTATATTGCCAATAACTTGCTCAGCAGGGTGATCCCTTAACCATTGTGGATTCTGGTTAGATTGATTCTCATGAATATCATCTTCAGTAGGGTCTGCTGTTGCTTCAGGTGGTTCAGCAGATCCTTGAACTGCTTCAATTGTTGCATCAGTAGTATTACCAGCAAGGTGTTCAGCAGGGGTAGAGTCAGAAATCTTTAACTCATTTATCCTTTCCAAAACATCAACACATCCTGGATCAGTGACTTGTTGATTCTCAGCAGGTTCTGAAGCTTCATCTTCCATTCCAGTAAACTTGGGTTCATCAAATACAACATGTATTGTTTCTTCATGTTTCAGTGTCCTTTTATTCAGTACCCTGAATGCCTTGCTGACAGAAAAATATCCCAAGAAAATTCCTTCATCGGATTTTGGTTGGAATGTCTTCAATTGCTCCTTATGATTCAAGATAAAACATTTGCTTCCAAATGGATGGAAATAAGATATATTATGTTTTCTTCCATTCCAAATCTCATAAGGTGTCTTCAGCAGCTTCTTGTTCACTGAGGTTATGTTTTGTGTATAGCATGCTGTATTAACTGCTTCAGCCCAATATCTTTTAGGTAATAATGCTTCACAAATCATAGTTCTCCCTGCTTCTTTCAAAGTCTTGTTTCTTCTTTCAGCAACCCCATTTTGCTGAGGTGTGCCAGCAGCAGCTAGTTGATGTAGTACACCATTCTGCTCACAGTATTCTCTTATGACTTTGTTGAGAAATTCATTACCTTTGTCTGATCTTATCTTCACTACTGTCAAACTTTTCTCATTTTGCAATCTCTTTAAAAGTTCAGGCATCTTTTGAAGTGTTTCACTTTTCTTATTCATGAATACTACCTCAAGTATATCTTGAATAATCATCCACAACTACTAAAGCGTACTTCTTTCCTGTTACACTTGTTGGTGTTACTGGTCCAAATAGATCCATGTGCATTAGCTCCAAAACTCTTTTAGTTGATTGCTTATTTTTTTATTTGAAGCTTGATTTTGTCTATTTACCTTGCTGACAGGCATCACATATAGCATCCTTTTTGAAAGTGATCTCAGGTAAACCAATTACCAGTTTCTTCTTCACCAACTGATTGATATCATCAAAGTTTAGATGATTCAACTTCTTATGCCATAACCAATTGAGTTCTGACTTGGTATGCACAATCAGGCATGTCTCCGGAACAGGAGTAGACCAATCCACAACATACATGTTTTGTTGTCTTCTTCCAGCCAACACAACTTGATCACCTCTTTCATTCCTAATTACAATACATGTGTTTTTGTCAAAAGTGACCTTGTAACCCATGTCACAAAACTGTCCAATGCTCAGTAGGTTGTAGTCCAGTCCTTCCACAAATGCAACATTCCTGGTTGTTAATCCATTTCTCACAAGTGTGTCATATCCTCTTGTGTATCCTGGTGTGTTCTTGCTGCCAAAATTCACTCTTGGACCATCCTTTGCCACAAAATTTGACAAACAGTGCTTATTCTTTGTCATATGTCTGGAACATCCACTGTCAAAGTACCAGACACCCTACAAAACAAAGTTGATGCATTTTAGGAAGCCAAAACTGTTTGGGTCCATAATGGTCAGTGGAAAGCATGACCCTTGGTAAATTTCCATAAGGTCTTCTACTAAAAGTGTCACACTTTGGTTCATACATGTATTCTACACATCCATAAGGTCTAACAATTGGTTGTGTAGGATTCACATATGCTTTCTGCCCTTTTGGTATGTAATGTTGTTTGAAGTGATTTCTGTTGTTAGAGGCACTAGCATAACCATTGGATTGATGTCTGTTAGGAACATCCCTGTAGTATGGAGTCTACTGAGGTCCCTGCTGAGGTCTTGTAAAAGTCCTCTGCTGAGTCCATTTCTGAGGTTTTACCCTAGCATTATGGTTATAACTATTGTTTCTAGCAGTAGGGGCAGGAATATTCCAATCATCATCAGTAGGGAACAATCTACCTTTCCCCCTGAGATAGGTGTCCCTCAAATGATTGCCATTTTTAGGTTTAGGATTCTTATCCTTAGAATATTTCTGATTTTTGCCTTTTGTGGTCCAGCAGACTTGGTAGCAGGTCTGCTATCAGTAGGTCTAGAAGGTACAGCAGTCCTACTTTTTGATTTATTCCTTTTATTAGGTGTTGTTGACTTCTTTGACTTCTGATTTTGCTTTTTTGAAGTCTTCTTAGTAGGCTTCACTGCCTCAGCAACAGCTTTTGGAGTTGAATCTTGTGCAGGTACAAACTTAGGACCAATTCTGGTACTAGGTTCAGTAACCTTACTGGATTCACCCTTATTGGTTTGTTGAGTTCCAAATCCAAGGCATGTTCTATCACCATAAGGCTTTCCAGATTTGAATGCAGTGGAGGAACAAGATTGTTCAGCGATTCAGCAGCTTAACGATTGTACATCAGGCTTATGCTGATTCTGTCCAACTTCTTTTTCCTTTCCTTTGAGAACTCTTAATTCAGCTTTTAACCTTTCAACTTCTATTTGAAGAGCCTTTTTTCAGCCTTCACAATCTCATAACCAGATTGTATTATCCTCATTTGATTAAGGATGGCATCCAAAGTTTCTTCATTGTCAGAATTTTCAGGATTTGAACCACAAGTTGATTCACAATCACTTCCAGCAGGAGTGTTTATAGATACAGAATTGTATACCTCCTCTGTCTCATCCATATTTTCCAATAAAGCATAATCATCCATATCAGCAATAAGTGCAGTATCATCAAATTCATTTCCCTTTTCTGATTCTACTTCATATCCTGATTCATCTCCAGCAACCATAGCTTTCTTGCCAGATCTTCTTTGTTGGCTTTTACTCTTCGGTAGGTCTGGACAATCTGGTCTAAAATGTCCAGGCTTCTTGCAGTTGAAACAAAGATAATCAGGTTCCTTTTTCTGTTTTAGTTCAGGACAGTCTGGTTTGAAGTGTCCTGGTTTCTTGCAATGATAGCACAAGTAATCATTATCTTTCTTTGATTCTTTCTTTTTCTTTTCACTAAATTTCTGTGTGAAATTCCTTGGAGAACCCTTTCCAGTTTTCATCATTCTGATTTTCTTGCTCAGTAGGGAAATCTGCTCTTGCATCTCATCCAGTAGATCATCTTGAGCTCCTGATGTTTCTTCTTGATGTGTAGCAGCCAATGCAGTGGTTTTTGGTTCTCCTTTTTCAGTCTCAGGTACAAGCTTCTTACTGAATTCATAAGCCTTAAGATCTGAAAACAATTTGAAGGTGTCCTCTTCATGTAGACTTCTCATCTCTTCTCTTGCAGTCACCTTCATCTCCCAAACTTCTTTTGCAGGTAATGGTTCCAAGATTTTTGAATTGATTTCTTCCTTTGAGTATTTTACACTCAGTAGGGTGAATTCATCCATGATTGCATTGAATCTTGACTCCATTTGTTCAATGGTTTCATTTGGTTTCATTTTGAACTCTTGGAACTTTTTCTTAGCCACACTGATTTTGTTCTTTTTGATTGCATCAGTGCCTTCATAGATTAATTGCAACTTATCCCAAAGTTCATGTGCGGTTTTGCAATCCTTCACTTTCATGTACATATAGCTATCCAAAGTTCTGTAATGATATCAATAGCAATGTTGTTAAGGTTTGCTCTTTTTCTATCTTCAGCATTCCATTCTCTTTTTGGCTTTGGAATGTACTGTGTTTCATCTCCAACTGTTACTGACTTGGTGATCTCCGGTGGTCCATCTATCAGCTCATCCATCATCTCATCATGTGTTGAAGCTAGAAAAGCCTGCATACGACCTTTATACTCATCAAAATGATCTAAAGAACACATCAACATTGTTCTAGCACACTGGTTGTTATCCGTGATGCAAAACTTTGAAAATCAGAAACTTGAAAAAGTTTTTAAAGAATTTTCACAAGCACAACAAGTAGGATTACTTCAGAACAGAAGCACTGCTCCGATACCAATTTTTGGTCCCTTGAAAAGGCTTTGGTTAAGTTTAGTGGCGGGTTGAATAAACATAACACTTAAAACTTTTGGAGTTAACAAACTCATCAACTTCAGCAGCCTGCTGATACTTCAGTAGTCTGCTGACACTCAGTAGTCTGCTGACTATGGATCTTACTGAATTTGTTGCAGTGGAATATAATCAAGTTAAGCCTTATTACTTGTTGTTAAAATATGATACCAAGTATTAGATACTCAGTAGTGTAAGTGTGTGATTCAGTTGCTAGTTTTAGTAGGTTGATGTACTACGTAAACTAAAAACATAATGTAAATGCAGAAAGTAAGTAGGCAGATTTTATAGTGGTTCCAGGTGTTGTAATCCTGTCAGTCCACTCTTCTCCTGTGATGTTGGAGGTAATTCACTAGAGATTCTTGAGATAGCAGTTACAAAAATCCCTAAGTTGTTTGTCCTTCACCAATAACTATGGATTCACAAACTGAACACTTGGAACAGGTAGGATTGCTGCTCCAAAGTCTTCCACTGGTCCTTGAAGGGTAGGATTTCCTCTTCACCAGCTCCACCACAAACAACAGTCCTTGACACCCAAAGATGTTTCACTGTCTTCAGTAGATTTCTTGTAAAGGAAAGGTTGAATCAAGTAAGTGATTCAGCTTTCAGCAGCTTGATCAGGATGGTATGATCAGCAGCTTGATATCTTCAAGTGTGTCGATTGAAATCTGATAGCTCAAGATAGATCCTTAATTTTCATCATCTATATCTGAATTTTGGAGTCCTCTATTTATAGGTAGGAGTCCTTGTGACTTATGTTTGAAATTCAAACAAAGCCATTTCAGACTTGTCCTTTTCTTGACTTGCATTATGTCCCTGTACATAGTACTGACACTGTCAGAATCCTTTTTGATAGTTTTCAGTCTGTCCACCCTTTGACTTGTATCCATTGGATAAAGGTCTGAATCTTTCCAACGTCCCTTTAATCTTAACCATTGAATTGTTTGATAAAAACAGAGGTTGTTACATGTCCTTATCTTTGTATTCTTCCAATGTAACCTTTGATTAATCCAAAATATATGTTCAACAGATTCCTGTGAGTGTAAGTCTGCTGAATTGCATATCAGTCAGCTGATTCATACTTTGTTGTGTTTGTAAAACACTACAGCTGACTTCTCTTATATCTAACTTTTTTTTATAAAGTTAGATCACACCATTTTGATCATAACTAAATTCCAATCACCACTTAACTAATGGAACTTAGTCATTGTACACATGGTATATGTAATCAGTTTAGGTCATCACAGACTTACCTAAATTCTGATTCCATATCCTTGACTTTAAATACTAAGTTTGATCCCTGAGCCTTCAATAACTGAGTTTGAGCCCTCAGCCTTCGATCCTCGGCATGTTCCTAAACTAGTCTACCGACCTAGGTACCCTACCGATATAGACAAGTCCGTCGATGTAAGTCACCGACCAATTACGATGCTTGTTTGATCAAACCTATACAAAGATCAAACTCTAATAAGCCTATACATTTGATCTAGACATCTTTTTGCCTTTGCTCTGTAACAGCTAGTCTGGCACTCATCACTAAAACTCAAAAATAAGTCCAACACTTCTGAACCTAGAACCATGATTGGTCCTAAGTTCGTAGTTGAGCAAAGTCTTGCACCTCAGAAGACCGTTGGGACAAGCAGACCTGCTCAGAATATTTCAGCCTAGCAAAAACAGGATTATAAAAGGTCAGTTGCACCTAACGAAAATGCTAGACATACTGATAGGTCAATTGTACCTTCTAGAGCTGGAAACAGATCTGCTGCAATATCTGCCCAACCGCAAAAAGCTGACCCAAAATCAGCCAAAAACAAGAGACGTCCTAATAACAATGTTAAATCCAAGAATTCAAATCATTCAAAGAATAAAAAACTCAGGGAAAGGCATATTGTTCCCTGTTGATGAGGATTCTGGAGATATAGAAGCCCGAAGCAGGATCTGAAACACGGAAAAAACCGAATCCGGCAATTTTCTGGATCTCGGTAGACCGAGAGTGGGTCTCGATAAATCCAGCAAATTCTTTCGCTCTTTTTCGGATCATCAGATCTGATTCACAGCATCGACCGAGACACTCGATCATGCACAGTGGAAGCAACGAAATAAATCGTTTTCAATTTTACCACAATATGATTCGCATAATAAATTAATCTAACTACAAGAAGGTTGGAGATTTACCCAACCGAAGAGAAGCCGCAGTCTTCCTGATTGTATCTCCAAGCGACCACTGGTGGACGTCTATCCTCGTTGCGAAGCCTCCTCAAATATGCTCAAGAAAAACCTAAGGTTTTTCTTCTCCCGATGGCTAGGACAAGAAACTATTTTTTCTCTCATCTCCTTTGAATATGGCGCAGAGATGTGTGTGTCTATTGTGTTGGAGGAACTCTCTTTATATAGGAAATCACAAGGCTAAAGAGTTTATCCCTTTCACAAGACAATTATCTTTTTCCCAAAGAAAAAGATATTTACCATGAATAAGAGATAATCGTTAGAAAATCAATCTCTTATTTTATCCTTAATTATTTAACAAATCTACGAATAAATAATATTCACATATTAATTCAATAGACCAACTATTTACATAATCTACGAAAATTACATCTCCTAATTTCCTCACATGTGGCGCCTCATAGAGTACTACGGAATAATAAAAAATGTCTTTTATATTTTCATATTATTTACCGAATAAATAATATTCACATATTAATTCAATAGACCAACTATTTAATTTATTCTCGATGTTCCACAACACGAGAATTAACTCGCGTGTTAGGAGCCAACCCGGGGACCATGGACCTTTAACCAGGAGCTACAATAAATTGAATAAGATATTCATCGAACATAATATTTCTTTTCAACTTATTAAATGCGGAACTACGCCACCATAAATCTGAAACTGAACTACATCGATTATAGATATAACTTATTCTCAGAGTGTCGAGTCAATAAGTGCCAATTGATATAATCATTACATACAGACTAACCCTCCATAAACTATCCATAATGAAGCGGGGATGTTTCTATAAACCTTCTTCATTACATCTTATCCTTATTTACCATTAACCCACTAGTGATCAATTAGTTCATAACCAATATGAACTCGGCCGATCGATCAGTTTCTATGATTAACAAATAAGGGGATTGGCTTTCTACTTCCCGCGCGAAGGAATGGATTCCATATCTATGAGACACACAATCCTCACTCATTCTAGAATAGTGCCAACGTGAAAGTGATTCGGACCGCACCTCTTAGCGATCCTTAACAAACACATCAAACCCTATCTTGAAACAAGTAGGAGTATGCAATCACTTCAGGATTATGGTTAATCCATATATGATCATCTTGTGATTTAATGAGATTTCTCAATCACGGAATTATATGAGAAATATAGATTAAATCGGTCCAGTCCTATGTGACTACATCGTATATAAATGCCCCACTTAGATAACCAATATCGACGGTCCGGATAAGACGTTCACACCTTAAAGTGTTCTGGGCGCATTAATGGTGGTTTAATCAAAGCACCACATACTTTGATTAAATTCACCACGGACTACAATTCAACTGTATCACCATAAACTTAATCCTCACATGTGACACAAACTAAGTTATATGGCCACATATGATACAACTTGGGGTTTTCAGCGGTGTATTATGCATATACACAAAGCAAATAATAAGATGAAAAAAATTATGTCATTTATTATATATAAAAACAATTACAAAAATTGTCTTTCGGGCACTACACCTAACAGAGGATTGGGATGTTCCTGCACCTGCTGCTAGATCAGCGAAACATGTGAAATCTATTAAGTCCAAGCCTCAGCAAACGGCTCAACAAAGGCCTCAGTACTGAGTTGTCCCTAATAGACAGTAGAGATTTGGATATGCTGCTGAACCTAACAACACACCACAAAACATGCATGATTATTCACCAAAATTCTAGGGAACATATATGAAGAAAGAAGAGCCTAATGTAAGAAGATATAGAGCTGTAAACAGCATATATGAAGAAAAGTTCAATCCTGTAAGGAGATGACCAATGGGTTATGGTCCAAGGATTGTGCTGACAACTGACCACTATCGACCCAAACAGGTTTGGGTACCTAAAAAGAAATAATTTTTTTGTAAGGAGACTAGTCTTTTGACAGTGGATGCTCCAGACACATGACAAAGAATCAACACTACTTACTAGAATATATGGCCAAAGATGTACCCAAAGTCAACTCTTGTGGCAAGGGGAAACCTGGATTCACTAGAGCATTAGGTGTGCTGATAAAGAATGGACCAACAATACATAATGTTACTTATGTTGATGGATTGCAATATAATCCTCTCAATACAAGCAAATTTTATGACATGGGATACAAAGTCATTTTCAAGAAAGGTCCATGCATAGTGGAGAATGAAGTAACCAATCAAGTTGTGCTATTTGGAAAGTGGATGGACAATATGTATATTGTTGAGTGGACATCTGATGTACCAGAAACTTGTCTGCTGGTACAAATCAAGTCAGAGATCAGTTAGCTGTGGCATAAAAAGATCAGTCATCTAAATTTTGATGATATCAATCTGCTAGTGAAGAAAAAGCATGTAGAAGGGCTTCCATATGTTGTTTATAAGAAAGACAACATCTGTGATGCATATTAAAAAAGAAAACATATCAGCTCGAGTTTCAAGACAAAAACAAAGCAATCTACAAACTAAGTTCTGGAGTTGGTGCACATGGATTTATTTTGACCTATCACACCCCTTAGTGTTAGTGGAAAGAAATACACTTGTATTAGTTGATGAATAATCTAGATATACTTGGTTGTGTTGATGGGAAAGAAGAAGGTTACTCTACAAAAGCTTCTTGAGCCAATGAAGAGACTGCAGAATGAGAAAAGCAAGACAATCAAAAAAATAAGATCCGATAGATGTACTAAGTTCCTGAAATGAGTAATCAAAGAATACTGTGAGCATAATGGTTTCCAGCATCAATTATCACCAGCGAGAACCCCTCAGCAGAATTGGGTTGCTGGAAGAAGAAACCGAACTTTGAAAGAAGCTGCAAAGACAATGATCAATGAATCAAAACTACCATACAGATACTGGGCTGAAGCTATCAATACAACTTATTATACTCAGAATAGATCATTGGTGAATAAGAATTTGGAAAAGACTCCCTATGAAGTATGAAATGGAAGAAAGCCTAACATCTCATATTTTCATGCTTTTGGAAGTAAGTGTTATAACAATGGCAAGGATCAGCCGAAGACATCTGAAGAAAATAATGATAAAAGAGTATTTTTGGGATATTCGGCAATCAGCAAAGCATTCAGAGTGCTGAATAAAAGAACCTTAGTGCATGAGGAATCAATTTATATAGTATTTGATGAGCCAAATTTCAAAGGTGAAAAGGTTGAAGTCAATATAGATCCAAGTAATCAGTTGAAGTAAGAACCAATCTATGTTGATGTTGTAAAGAACCTTGCTGATTTAAAATTATCTGCTGAAGATCCTGCTGAAAATTCTGTTGACCCCCGAGTAGAGACCCCAACAGACCACACTTCTGGAAATAAATCAAACGGACTTTAATTTCAATGGCTAAGATATCACCATGATGAGCAAGTAATTGATGATGTTCAGCAAGGAGTAAGAACCAGAAATCAGTTAGATACAATGCTAACTTGTATACTATCACAGTTGGAACCTAAAGAGATAAATGAAGATGTAAATGATCCTGACTAGATCATTGCCATACAAGAAAAGATCAATTAATTTGAAAGAAACCAAGTCTGGGAACTAGTGAAAAACATGATCATGCAAATATCATTGGCACAAAATGGGTATTCATACATAAGCTTGATGATAGTGGAACCATTGATAGAAATAAGGCAAGATTGGTGGCCAAAGGATATTCACAGGCTGAAGGAATTGATTTTGATGAAACCTATGCACCACTTGCAATATTGGAAACTATCAGATTATTTATTGCTCATGCCACACACAAAAATTTCAAAGTATATCAGATCGATGTGAAAAGTGCTTTTTTGAATGGTATCTTGGAAGAGCAGGTATATGTGCAACAACCTCCTGCATTTGAAGTAAAAGTCCAAGAAGACAAAGTTTATAGATTGAAGAAAGATTTATATGGCTTATGATAAGCACCAAGAGCCTATTATGAGACCTTGTCTCGGTTCTTAGTAAAGAATGGTTTCACCAAAAAAACCATTGGCAAGAAACCGTTCAGAATCAAAAATAGAGATAACACATAGTTGGTACAAATATATGTTGATGATTTTATCTTTGGTTCAGAAAATGAACTGCTAGGTGAAAAGTTCGATAATCTCATGAAAAGCAAGTTTCAAATGAACATGAAGGGAGAGCTGGATTATTTTCTGGAATTGCAACTCAAATAGCTGAATGATGGCATCTTCATTCACCGAACCAAGTACACAATAGAGCTGATAAAGAAATTTGGAATGAAAACTAGTTCAAAAATCTCTACACCAATGAGTACTGGAGTCAAATTGGATGAAGATAAAGATGGAAAATATGTTGATCAGACTTTTTACAGAAGAGTGATTGGAAGTTGGATGTACCTCACATCCAGCAGACCATATATGTCTTTTGTTGTAGGTGTCCGTGCAAGATTTCAGCCAAGACCTAATGAAAATCATCTTACTTCTGTAAAAAGAATTCTCAGGTATGTGAAGGAAACTATTGAAGCTGGTATTTGGTATTCCAAGGCAGATTCTTATTATGCTGGGTGAAAAGTTGATAGAAAAAACACCTCAGGAACATGTCAACTGCTGGGAAATAAACTTATGTCCTTGTTCTAAAAGAAGTAGAAGTCTATTTCAACTTCCACTACTGAAGCAAAGTACATTCCTACTAGAAGTTGTTGTGCTCAAGTTCTATGGCCGAGACAACAGTTGAGAGATTATAGGACTGAAGAAAACCAAATTCCCATATTGTGTGACAATACAAGTGCAATTGCAATCACAGAGAATTTTGTGCTGCACTCAATGAACAAAGCACATTGATGTAAAACATCATTTTATCAGAGATCATTAGAAATGAAAGATGTTATTGTGGAATACATCACTACTGAAGATCAGCTAGCAGACATATTTATAAAACCTTTAGATACTGAGAAATTTGTAAATCTTGGAATTATTATTGTCAACTGAGTAAATACAGCTGAGTTTTTGTTTGAAGATCAGCTGAGCAAATGAGATTTTCCAAGGAGATTGGTCTTTTCTACGTTGGTGAGCTCTTAGAAGATCAGTCATTTGTTCACACAATCTCATTTTGCCTTTTGTGTATTTCAGTGAAAATATTTGTTACTGAGTTAAGTCAACACCGCTAAAGAGTTTAGTAAAGTTCTATGTTGCTAAAGTGAAGATCACTAGAGCTAAGCCATCTTAACTCCACTGAAGGTGTTTACAGAAGTCTAATTTTAATGAAAAGTCAACAAAAGCAACCTTATCCGATTATTACAGTTGTGAAAGGACATAACCATTTCAGTATGATCATACTGAAAATGGTACTATAAATCGTACTTTTATTTACTCCGAATTGTGCTCAATTGATTAGTGATCGTCAGAATATGTCGCGAAATACGTAACAATTGCCTAATATCGGTTCCTTGGGTAGTTATTCTCCATCTTTACATTTTATCCCGATATTTGGTACCATTTTGGTTTGTCTTATGTGATTTTGAAAATAACATATTATGGGCTAAAGAGAGCTGGATCTAGATTAAAGACGAAGACATTGGGCCGAAGTTAGAAGAAGTCAAGACGAAGACTGCTGGGCCAATATAAGAGAAAAAAGCCTGTGGCCGCAGAAACCCTAGCCGCAGCCACAGTGGCTTGGATGACACAAAAAGAAGGAGCCGTGATTTGTGATAAAGTCGGTTAGGTTAAATCAACTAGGTCGGTTTTACAGTCTATAAAAAGGTTGTGTCAGTTCATTGTAATATATGCATAGAAACCATACTTTCTATCAAATATTTTCTTCTATGAAATAAAAGTAATTATTAGCTTTTAAAGTTCGGTTCTTGGTTATCTCCTCCAATCCATCAAGTAGCTTGAGTTGATAAAGCTAGATCCGCCATTGATAGAGGTATGAAGTCTTGAACGTTCCTTCGTATTTTAATCATGGTAGATTTAGTAAGATTAACGTGTTGTAATTGATATGCATGTCCAAATGAATCATAATTAATTAGAGTAATCAGAACAGAACGATGTAGATTTCAGAATTAGGAACCACCGCCGCCGGTCCTACGACGGTCTATATCGCAGCCGTGACAACTTAGGTCCCCCTAATCTGAAGATTTGGCGTCAGCTAAGTTGATCGACAGATTTAATTAACAGTAGGTTAGATTTGGCCAATCTGCTTATTGTATTCCTAAATTAACATGAAGGACTTTCAAGGTGAAGTGTTAGTTTGGACATAGTCTGATCAATCCCTAGGAACGTTCTAGTCAATCCACGATAGCTGCTTAGGGAGCACTACAACAAAACAGACCTTTAGCGACACTTTCTTTGTGGAAGTTTGATAAATGTTGTAAATTTTCCGGCATAAGGTACTAATTGCCGTAAAAGTACAACGTTTTGGCGACATATTATTTTGTGTAGTGAATTCCCGACATTTAACCGGAAATCATTGTTACTGTCACAAATTTGTCACATTTTTTGTGGCGGATTATTTTTATGTCGTATAGAATACGTCACATTTACGACACACTGGATATATGTCAAAAATATTATGAAAATATCGTGGCATTTGAACATAATGCCACCAAATACCTGACATTTCTCAAATTGCCACTTGTTATGCATTTAAAAAACGACGCTAGCTATGGTGTTTTTTATTTTGCAATAATATAAAGCGTTTTCATAACACTATATCAAAATGCGCTATAAATTAAAAATGATGTTATTATAAGAAATAATATGTATCTTATCATGGTATTTCATCATAAATTCAAACTAAACACACGCACACACACAAAAATAAATCATAACAATATATATCTTCATCTATCATTTTTTCCAGTGGGGGCCCAAATTAAAAAAAAAAATGTTAAAAAACATGCAGCAGCCAGGTTTTTGAACAAGTGACCTCAAGTATAGTAGTAATATTTCTAACTAGTTGAACTAAATAAGCAATTACACTAGCATTTGTCTGAAATAATATACATACACAATCTTTAATATTATTAGAGGGGTAGTTTAGTAATTTCGCACAAAGAGTTGAGTGGGGTCCGTGCACCCCTCCCCCCTTAACACGTTGGGTCCGTCCCTATATGCATACCATAAGTAGATGGCCGAAAACCCCACGTCAATAGGCTTTTCTCTTATAAAGGTGCACGCTTGTGCATTTGTGTAAATGAAAAGATGGGTTATAGTTGGGCAAGTGGATCGATCATTGGTGGGTTGTTAGTGCGTGTTCAACGGATGCGATGTTATTAAACGACTTCATCTTTGTTATGGTTGTAAGTTAACCAAGCTACTCGTACTCCACTCGTAGAGAAGTTTGACTCAATTCGTTTTTTTTTAGTACGAGCTCGAGTCGTGCAACTCAAATAGTTACCTGAGCCATTTTCAAGCTTCAAACTATAGTAACCATGTAGCTCACTGGTTAATCGATCTACATTAAATAATGGTAAATAGTATTGTATAACTTGATAAATGATTAGGGTTCGATTCTTGTTAGAGGTAAAAACAATTTTTTTTTGTTAACGTTTTTTTAGAAGTACCTAAAACAATATTTGGCCCCGAGCCTAAATTTGGACATAGACGCCCCTGGTGGAGTACCAATGGGGCCATGGCCCCGAGCCCCCCAAAAATCTATGAATTTAAGGGCCCAACAAAATTTTAACTTAATAGTATATATATATTGCATTTTTGAAAATAAATAATGTATTGTTTTAATGGTAAGTAGTATGGTATAACTTCGTATGTGACTAGAGTTCGATTCTTGTTAGAGGCAAAAACAATAATTTTTTTTTGTTAACATTTTTTTTGAAAAGTCTAAAACAATATTTGGCCTCGAGTCTAAATTTGGACATTGACGCCCTGCTTAAATATTAGTAATATTAATATAATTATAAAAATTAGATTTTTGTCCAGAAGGACAAAAATATCAAAAAATCGGGATAGAAGGAAACTGTAATTTAATAAGGTCAAAAGTAACAATTATGAAGTAACAAATATGAAGTAACAAATGTAGAATAGAGTAAATATGAAGTAACAATTGTGAAACACAAAGTAACATTAACACGTGAAGTAACAATTGTGATATTTGTCCTTTATAATCATGAAAATGTTACTTTTGTCCTTCCAGACCCATTTATTAATTTTTTTGTCCTTGTGGCCCCTTCCCCTTACAAAAATTTTAAGAAAAATCATTTTTCCTTTTAAAATTTGAGGTGGTGCCGAGACCACCCACCATGTACATGTGATTTAGATGACAAAATGAAAAAAAAAAAATAGATTGCAGTAATCTTTGGGGATAAAAGATGGAAGTCTGGCGCAAAAAAATGTGAGATTAAATATCATGAAAATGTTTTTTTTTTTTTTAATATCAGGAAAATGTGTTTGAAAAGTTTAAAGTTTTTTTTAATCTTTGAATAGTTTCATTTCTAATGGGATTTCTTTTTTCTTTTTAGAGCTCTCAAATCTTTGGTGGGAATAAAAAATTGCGCTTTATCCAGAAAAAAAAAAACAAACAAAGAAACAGTTACGCTAACCGTGTAGTGTCTGAAGTGTGTATGTGTATTTTATTTTGAACTAGCGAGTGTGAATCAGCTTTTCAAACCTTGAAGGATAAGTCAACTACAGCCCCAGTGTTGGCAGATCTGGAGATCTTTGGCCTCGTCCTCGACCACGGCCTTTACCATGAAAATTTTGACCACATTGACTAAATTCAACATGATTCGATGATTCTGCCTTTTGATTTAGTTGTGCCTGCAAAGCTTCCTCAACAATAGCAATAGATTGATGATCAAGAGAAATTTCATAGGATAATAACTCACCTTCCAATTGATCTATAGTCATTACATCAAGATTTCTGGTCGCTTCAATGACCGTTTTCTTCGTATGAAATTTCTGTGTCAGAAATCTGAGAATTTTCTGCTCTACATGTGCCTCCATCAGACTCTCTCCATTTGCGCCCATTTTGTTGGCGATATCTCGTACTTTTGCAATAAAATCACCAACTGACTCAGTTGTTCTCATCCGAGCCAACTCAAACTGCCTCCTTAATTCCTGCAAACGAATCCTCGGTTGGCATTGACAAGGATCCTCCACGTCTCTTTTGCTGATTTTGCAATAATAAATTTATTACAAACGCTTAACTCAACCGCCTTATTGAGATAATGACGAGCCAAACGATCATTTCTTCGATTCTTTTCCAGTGCTTTTGCCCGTGTCTCATGTAAATTTGCAATGGTATCGGGAATGTCAAAACCGTTTTCAATGACATCCCAAATACCAATGACCTCAAAAAAAATCTCTCATTTTTCCACTCCATTGATCAAAATTATTTTTACCGTCGAAAGTAAAAACGGGACAAGATTGTATAATTTTTTCTCTCTCCATAAAAATAATATTGAAATGTGTACCAAATAATTGATATTGGTCTGATAGGATCTGTTCAATGCTTCAATACACCAACATTTTTGGCAAATTTCTTTTGAATTCTCCACTCCAATTTATCACCGTTCCTTTACGCTTCCACCCGTGATTCAAGACAATTAATTTTTGAAATGATGGAATGCTTCTTCACACTTGGAAATAAAATGTAGGCAACTTTTCAACGGTGAACGTTTTCTTGAATGAACAGAGGAGGAGCAGCAACCAAAAGGAGCAATGGCCGAAGTTAGTTTTTTCTTTTTCATAATGGACAACTGCCGAGAAGATAGAAGTATCAAAAAAAAATTGGAAAGCACTCGGCTGAAAAGCTAGCTGAAGCAAGGTTACAAAAGATATGGGTTTTAATGGAGAAAGAAATGGAAATATTGCCACTGCAACTTCTCAAAAGACCTCACCATAAAAACAAACTCGGTCGGACGTAATGGCTCAACCTTGCTCTGATACCAATTGTAGAAACACAACACAATGTTTCAATAATTCAACACACACAAATACACATATTGTATTAGAAAGCTTTGTTCTTAAGCTTCTCACTTTGAATGTTGTCATGTTGTAAATAGTAATGCTTGAATTCGCATCACATTCCATCTCTGTCAAAGCAAGTGAACCCATGTGAGACAGTATATCATGCATTTTTACACAATGTAATGCACTCAATGGCAAATTAAAGTCGATAAAAACGAAAATGTGTTTCACAAGGACGGAGCCAGAAAATAAGATTTGGGTGGGCTACGCTAACCAGAATATTTATTAAAATTCGAGAATTTTATGAAAAACCATTCTAACCCCTAAGAACGTAAACACTCAAATGAGACTTCTATAATTCCTTGTACCAACCGGATGGTATGGAAGAACAGGAGCAACAGTCGATTAATTTGCAACCTCTATCGGCACTAGATGCTGAATTTATTAACAGGGATGTAACAGAGAAAGAAACCGAGAAAGCTTTGTTTGAGAAGGGCTCCTACAAAAAATGATGTTTATTTAATTAATGAGATAAAGCAAAAGATAACTAAATATAATTTCAAAGAATCACTATACACGTCTATTAGTATCCAATCCATCTTTTAACACATTTTTTTATTTTAAAGTGTCATGCTTCCGGCATAATATTTTTGGCAACCGACAATTGTTCTTTGAACGATATCGAACGCGCTAACTATACTTGTACCGGAAAACAATCAAATTTCGGATCAACAAAATCAAAAGTCCAAATAAATAATGGAGAAAATTAAATATTCGCATACTTAATAGGGGTAACTTGTTGGAAATAGAACGAAAAGGCCTTGTTAATCACCTAAAGAAAGTAGCACAATATTAAATCGATTGTCACTTG
This sequence comes from Gentiana straminea, assembly GCA_036785695.1. NCBI lineage: Eukaryota > Viridiplantae > Streptophyta > Magnoliopsida > Gentianales > Gentianaceae > Gentiana > Gentiana straminea. The sequence continues at coordinate 6,923,228 of JAVUPR010000444.1, read as the reverse complement.
AATAATTATAAGAGTGGAAAATCACAAAATAATAAATACTTAAAACATATAATGGGATGGAGGAAGTTGTTTTTTTTTTTTTAACCTGTGCGAGTTGTTGTGAATTAAAAATCTCAAATGGATTATTTATTGTCTAGTGGGATGGATTATATTATATATGGGTATTAGAAAATGGGTTGGGTGGGCTTAGCCCCCCTCAGCCCATTGAATAACTCCGTCCTTGGTGTTTCATGCTATTATCTTCCAGAAAAAGTAGTAGAAACCAACGACAGAAAATCTTTACCCATGAATCTTGACTCGTTTTTTCAAGAAAAATGGATGAAATAAAGAATATGAGAGCATAAAAAGAAAATGGAAAACCTCATCGGTAAGACCTCCTCCAAACATGGTTCAAAGTCTCGGCCGAGTCGCTTCCGACTCGGCTGAGTCGACTCCGACTCGAAGCTAACCGGTACAAAGTTACGGATTCATCTCGATTTAGACATAAATCGGGTATGTATCGGCCTGACTCGGCAAAAATCGGGCTGACTCGGTCGAGTCAATCCGATACCTATTCTTTCATAAATCTTGTAATTTTGTAGCTTATCCACTGTATATATCTCTATTACTAGGTGGGGTAACCGTGCTATGCACGGTTTTGCCCTTACCTTGGTCCAGCCAAAAATGGCATGTACAAGAAAGTATATGAAGTGGATTCATGTGGTGATTTACGGGTTTTTCCTTCTAGCTGGGCAAACATTTGGTACACTTTTGGGTAGATCTTACTTCAATAATGGTGGAAATAGCAAATGGATGGCAACATTAGTTCAGTTAATTGGTTTTCCAGTCCTCATACCTCTGTTATTTACTTCTCCCTCGAATTTTCACGGCGTTGGCGGCGATAGTGTTGCAGAAAATGATGACAGTGAAACCAACCTACTCTTAAATGCTTGAGAAACAAAAACACCGACATTTTTACCTGGTTGTATTTAGCAAGTCGCGCACGGAGTGCCAGTCTTGATTTGACCTTTAAGATTAAATCCAGAATTACTAATTGTAATTACAGAGGAAGATCCAAGCGAAAAAATAAAAAGGATATTTGCAAGAGCAATATTCCGTTGCTAAACCTACGAAAGATCGGCAATGCGGGTGCCCTCTGTCTCACCACCGCAATACATCAAGAGAAGTTAATAACACAACAAGACAACGATGACAATTTAAATTGAAATTTCCATAATGATATCATTACCTTCGATGACCGGCCATCACACCCCATCCAGATTGCTTGGACATTTTCACGGCCTCAATACTTTCGATATGAGCCAATTTGGTTGACCAAATTTTTAGCAATTCGAAAAATACGAGTTTAAGTTTCACATACTCATTGTTTCAAGGTTAAATGTTAATGATGAAAGTAATACCTTCGACGAAATGAAGAGCATTGCAACTTTTTTCATTGATTGCCTTCTTAACTCTCTGATATTACAAGTTTATTACACCAAAATAAGAAATAAATCAAAATAACAAACAAACCATTTCAAAACATTTCACAATACTCTCATGTGTATCATCATGACCATTCTTTTCTAAGGCTCATCTCAATCATTACATTGTTTTTTTCTTTATCTTTTTTGCTTCACACAACGAAATAAAAGAGACCAATCTTTAGAATTCATGTCTAAACTGACCTTAGGATTTGTGACCAAGAGGTCATCTCCAACAATCTGTACTTTCTCACCAACTTCTCCAGTCATTTTAGAGTAGTGCTCTCAGTCATCTTGGTCAAATGGGTCTTCAATGGATACGATAGGGTACTCGGACACAAATGACTTGTAAAGGTCTTTAAGCTGTTCACCTGATATCTTTTGTGAACCATCATTGTTCTGAACCAAAAAAAAATGATCAGCAAAAGTGAGCACAACATATGATCCAAAAAGGATTCTTGAAGGGAAATAACGCCATTCAACCCAAAACACAAAAAATAAACAGTTTTTTTATTCAAAGAAGAAATTACGGATAGTAGTAGGCTAGCACTCAGACTTGCAACAATTAGACTTCAATTATCAAGAGTTGAACACAAGCACAGAAATGGAGAATAAGAGAAAACTCGCCTCTTCCTTGAAGTTTAAATCATAAGTCTTGCCAGACTCGCTGTAAAATTCAGAAGCAGCAACATCCATCACAATAACCACCTAAATGGTATAGAACTTATATCAGAAAAAATAAATAAATAAATTCAAAGATGAGAACACTAACAAAATAAAGGGGCTACCCACCTTTCTCGTGTAACCTGCTTTTGCAATTGCGGTCTTAAGCAATTCAAGACCTTCCTTACTTTCCTATAATTGAAAAACAAGTAAATCATGAGTACAATACAAACTATATTTCAAAAACAACTAAATAGTGAGTACACAAACATATTGACTACATTTAGACAACATAACAAAACTCTCACCTGGATATTAAGGGCAAAACCACCTTCATCTCCAACATTTGTGGCATCTTGACCATATTTCTTCTTAATAACAGCCTGTAACAAAATATTTTAGCAGAGAATGAATAGATCTCTTCAAGCACATTACCTACTAAAAAATAATGTATACACATGGAAGTAATATGAAGTTAATGCACTGTAGACACAAGATAAATGTCGGTGGACTCTTAGTCTGGCCAATTTTGTTCACTGTGCACTTCCAATTGGCTTATTATGTTCCAAACATGTCCATATCGGAGAGGAAAGAAGGTGACTCAGCAGCAGTGAACAAAATTAGAATGGATAGACAGCATATATAATGGCTTAAAAACCATGGCAATGGATATTTCTCATGTAGAAGGATGCTGTGATAAGAATGGTTGTGCTAATACTTTGAAACACACCACATTTCCTATTAACAGCATATCAATTTTTATAGCATGCAATGGCAATGCATGAGACACCCTCGCAAGACCATACAACGCAAGACACAAGAACACTGCGAAAAAAATTAAAGAAAAAGTAACAAGGGGAAAAGTCTGTGAAAGTTCGGCATACCTTCAAATGGTGATAAACTTCAACGCCCATTTTCATGGCCTCCTTAAAAGAGGAAGCTCCGACAGGGAGAATCATAAATTTCTGCATAGTAGAAACTCATAATAAGCTCAAATACAACTGGATATCATCAATAAAAATGACCATCCTGCAAAAAAGTGTACCTGCATGGCAAGCTTGTTACCAGCATGTGATCCACCGTTAATAACATTGAAAGCAGGAACCGGCAACACCAACTTATTGTTGCTTGCAATATTGGCGATATGCTGCAAACAAGAGACAAGAGACAGATTACACATAAGTATCACCATCTAATAAAATTTGTTAAAAAGGACATATAAACAGGCCGCTACTTCCAAGTAAAAAACTGCTGATAGAGAAGGCAACAGTAACTTGTAGTAGAGAGGCTGAGAAAATAAAAATGAAATCTGAAATGTACCTTATAAAGTGGAATATTCTTCATACCAGCACCAGCCTTACATACAACAAGAGACACTGCCAGGATTGCATTAGCACCAAGTGAAACATATACATGTGAGTCAATTGTGTCTGCCACGCGAAAGAGTATGTGATACTGAGCAAGTAGCAAAACATTTTACCTTTTGCTTGCACCAACCCCACTGATTTTGAGTTCCATCAAGTTGCTGAACCATGAAGTTTTCAATACCAACCTGGTACGTGCTGATTCACCATAATATTTTCCATTCATATATGCACAAAGTGATGGACCAGGTAGATTTTAATGCATTATGTTTTATACAAATATGGGAGAAGGCATGTCATCTAGTTTGCAAAGTTATTTATGTGATGGCTTATGAGTCAATTGTGTCTGCCACGCGAAAGAGTATGTGATACTAAGCAAGTAGAAAACATTTTACCTTTTGCTTGCACCAACCCCACCGATTTTGAGTTCCATGAAGTTGCTGAACCATGAAGTTGTCAATACCAACTTGGTCAGTTGGATCCTGTCGATAAAACTCAACTTCAGATTCAAACAAACGTCTAAGAAAGACATGGGAACACACAAAAAAATGATAATGATCACAAACATATTCCATAATTCTAATGCCAGGTTTCCATTCAGGTACACACTAAATAAGGATCAAAGGTAATTAACAAACCTTTCCCATGAGAGCTGGGGCAATAATTGAGTTCACAGCCTACATATGAAGATAAAAAAAACAGCAATCAATCAACAAATACAGCTCAAGATAATTTTGACACAAAATTGAACAATCAGAACAGTCAATTTTACCTTTGAGACACCCTTTCCAAGATAATCTGATCCTCCATCCCTCAGCTCAAGAGCTTCATATACACCTGAATGCAGAAAAGTCAAGGACATAACACTCAATTGACATCCTCTACTTGTCAACAATCTGTAGTGTTATGACACTTATAACCAAACCACTTAAAGCAAATTCAAAACCGAATGCCATAAGAAGAAAAAAAACTCTTCTAAACTAAGAAAAAAGGGATATAGAATCACCGGGCATGTATAATTTCTAACCTTAAATTAAAAGTCCATATTCATCAAACCAATAATCAATCCCAAACAACCCAACAGAAAAGAAATTGGTAACAGATATCCAATAAAAACTTAACCTTTCAGCAAATTTCAACAGCAAACTCATCAATTTATCAATCGATTACCACATAAAACAAAATAAAATTATTATGATGTTTATCCATACACAGAGCTACAACCAGAAGCAGAAAAAAACATGCAGAACTATCCACACCCATTCACCATAGCCAACTCGGCCCTCAGACAACATGCAGTACAAAAAACCAAAACTTGACAAAGGAAATGCCAAAGCCACCCCCTGGATAAAGAACGGGAGCCTAACACAACTGGCCTGAACCAAGGATATAATGGCGCCATGGACAGGAAGCCGTACCTTAAAAAGGATCCATAGCCTGAAATACACATTCCAATAACGAGGCAACAAACCTGCAGAATCAGAGTTAAGAAGCTTCGATGATCAATACAAAAAGAATCACAGCAACAATTGAAAGCATGGAAAACCAGAGCAAATAGTCGGAGAAGACGGGTCTAACCAAGGCAGGATGAAATCAACACCGACGCAATTGTAAAAACCTCCATCACCGACTGACAACCATGTATTTATAACCACACAAGTCTAGGCGGTGCATACTCGGTAGTGGAAGGTAAGACGTGCGAGCAGCACATTGGAGGAAGAGGCGGTGCAATTTTCGTCGTTCGTCGTCCTTAGGTTTGAAAAGATGGGCGGTGGTGGAACGATGATATCAGGAAATAGTTAGTTGAAGGCTAGACGTGTAGGCTGGACATTGGAGAAAGCAGAGGTGGGATTTTCGTCGTTCGTCGTCCTTAGGTTTGAAGAATTATAGGTAAGAACTAGGTAAGAAGATTATTATAAATCAGTTGTGGTTTCTTTTCTTTTTTTCTTTTTACTAACAAAAGACTTTTTATCAAATAAACAATATTTTTATCAATGCACTTTAAGAAATTTTTATTTATCATAAACCAACATTTTTTTCTTTATTAACCATATTTGAGATATAAAGCATGAGTTTATAATTACATATTTTATATTTTGTATAATTTTCTCTACAAACAAATAAATACATAAAACAATCACAATTCATGCTGTCACATTAACTTATCTTTAAAAATATATTAGTTTTTATACAACTCTTAGAGCCCTTGCAGTAAATGCTGTAAATCCCTTATCAACAGTATTTTAGAGATTTCAACATTCACATTTAGGAAAATTAGCACTACAGTAGATACTCTACATTTTACCGTAAACTACAGATTCTGTAAAATTTACTTTACATCTACCGCATTTATCCGGATTCTGTAAATTTTTCTTTATATATAACTAATTATGTAAAATAAAAAATCTGATGCATTTTATCTTAGATAGAGATTCTGTAAACTAGAAAATGTGTATTTAAAACTATAAAATAGAGTATTCTCTCGAGGTACTCAATCTGTACCGGCAATCTCTAATACTTAGTGCGTGTGAGTAATACAACCAACGAAGGAGGTTAATTGCACATAGACGTCTACTGTCATTTCAATGGAAGTAGATAAGATTAGGAGAATGCACCCATAGCTAAAACTAAATTAGAAAACATTCTGGTTAGTCTAGGAAATTATGAGGAAAAGTAGGCATAAAGATCAATGGCACCAAGTTAGTAGATTGGAGAGGAGAGATACACCAATTACCTTTTCTGTATTTATGTTGGTCAAGGACCATTATTTGTCTTCTTGTCTGGATTTATTGTCTATTATACGTGTTGCATTTTCTCTGTGGGATCGACCTTGAATCGCATTTATTATACTGCGATTGACCTAGTACTCTTGCTAGTATGTCGTGCGTATTAGTGGCTTACATGCGGATCATGTTTTTTGGCGCCATTGCCGGGGATAATGGCAAATGTAGATAATACATTCATTAAATCAGGATAAGAATTATTAGTTTGTTATTCAGTTTTGTTAAGAGTATGTTTTGTATTAAACATGCACTGTCTTACGATCAGAAAAAGGGAAACAGCTGCCGAAGCTGTAGCATACTCTGCCGTGGCCACGACAACTGTCACTCAAATTTTGATCGATCTTAGTTTTTCTGTGTTCATCCTAGTATGTTACTAGTTAGTAGGTCCGCAACAGTTGGGTCTAAGCCCAGCTGAGGCGGGAAATTAGTAAATGTGTTTTTGTTTTGTTGTGTCTATCTTGCAGGATCCAGAACACTTTTGGCAATCACCAGTAAGATCAAGGGAATTTCAAAAACCAGCTAGCGCAATGCCACGAAGAATTATACACGCAATTCCCATATCGATGTATCCAGGTTCGAAGGTATACGAGCAATACCAAGCGGATAAAAAGAGAGTAGAACAATAGAACCAGGGCTGAAAAAGAACGGGAGCAAATCTTAAGGAGTACGAGACCTATAGATCAGGTGTGTTTCCTATCAAGCTAATTGATGTATCTTCTACAGACTCCGGTCTTGAGGAGGATCCGGATACTATGTTTTCTGATTCAGAGGATTATCCCGATTCAGACTTGATAGAAAAACTAGGAGACCTTGGTACATTTAGGCTCCCAGTCTCAATTGATGGCATATTTTTAGGACTGAGAATGTGCGATATAGGCTTTAGTTGCAACATTCTCCTTCTTTCTCTGTGCAAGCATGCCAAATTTAAGGTCAAGTTGACTGAGACATGCACTATGCGTTTTGTCGATCGTGAGATCGATATGCTCACTGGCACACTAAAGAACTGCAAGCTCAAGATACGAAGTTTCTACTTCCCAGCTGATTTTGTAGTCATAGACATCCTAGATGATCCAAGTGCAAATGTTCTGCTAGGACGTCTCTTCTTAGCCACTAGCTGGGCAATATTGGATTACAACAACTTTGACATGACGCTTAGGGTCAATCATGATGCAAAAACATATACGATCTTAGAACCACTCCCCAACCGACCAGGACAATACCGCGTTAGCTCGGATACCGGAGAAGTTAAGGTCGCCGAGATAGAGGACATCCGAAATGGAACGAAACAAGTGGAAGTCAAAATTGGAGAACCAGAATTCATTAAAGTTCTGCTTAGAGAAAGAGATGAAAAGAACCACAACAATGCGCCAAGGGGAGCGGTCAGTCTAGACGAATCCGCCTAGCGCAGTGATGTTTAAAGTTCAAAAATAGAAAAAGTGGAATCTCTGGGTAAAAAGGAAAAATCTCGTAGTCGACAAAGGAAGCCTAAGGCACTGACAAGAAAAGCCAAGAATGCGAGGAAGAAAGCTCAAGGTTTCGAAGAGGTTCAAGAAGTAGCTCTTTTGGATAGGAAGGAAGAATGCATCTACTTAGGAACAAAAAGCCCAGGCAAAGTATTAGTGGAGAAGAAAGGAAGACGCACCTCGGTTAAAGCCTCTAGAGTGCAATGCTGGCGGGTGAAATCCCAAAAATAGGATTCAGTGAAAGTCTGAAGAAAGTCGAGTTGGCGCTAAATTCAGAACTATCTTCTTACCCTTAGGATAATTTGAGTCAAATAAAAGTAGCTAGATCGGACAACAAGATTTTTTCATCCCACCGTATCCCGAGGTTTTACACCAACGGATAGTGGGAAGGTTTTTTTACTTGTTGGGCAGTCCGGTGAATTAGGTTAGTTGAGTTGGAGAAGAAAAGACAAAAAGGGGCAAGGATTAGAGGCTGAGCAGAGTCAATTTTGAAAGGGTTTTTTTGTTAAGGATTAAAGGAGTCAGGATATCTGGAAGTTTAAGGAATCTGGAAAAGAAAAACTCACGCAGCCGCGAGACCTCTTCACGCAGCTGCGGTAAAACGAAAGAACAGATCCAGAGGTTTGATTGAATTTTGCAAATTTAGGATGGCGCGTGGGGTCGGAAATTAATCTGATGTAGGCAGTCGGCCGTCCATCCACTCTTCCCACTATCCCACATTTTCCTCTTCCCAATTACTCCACCTCTCATCAATCCCATCAAATCCTCCCTCATTCCACTCACCCATCATTAATCCTTCATATTATTCCATACAACCCTTTCAAATTTCAAACCAAATTCAAATTTCAAATCCATCTCAAATCCTCCTATATAAATCACCCATACCTTAACCAATTCTTCCCTCACATAAATCATTTCTTTTATTCTTATTCTTCTACACCACTCGGCCAACATCACCACCAGAACACCACCATAACTTAGCCGCTACACCACCTAAACCACCATTTCCACAACCCAAGCACTATATTTTCCTAAGATTGCCATTCTCAAGTTTTTGTTTTCTATAATTTGGTATCATTTGCATTTATAAGGAGTTGCAGAAAATCCCAGAAAACCAGAAAACAAAAACACCGATTATCAGGAAGCAACGACACATCCTCTCGCAGCTGCGGCAATATTTTCTCAGCAGATACAGAGTTCAGTTCGTCAAATAATGGATGGTAAAGGCAATCCGATTCCGAGACGTAGAGGAGCACATCAGAGGCTTCAGGGTGATGCCATGCCCACTATAAATGGTATCGACCAGTTCTCATTTGTTGCTATTTATGAGTCGTTTCGGACTCATTGGAATAACAGACCGGTTGCTAGGGAAAGAGGCATTGACCTCAATGATTGTGGTGACATTGTACCACATGTGCTTTAGTTTCACGGCATAGAGGATATGGCTCTCATTCCGGCCACTTTTAATGCCACCATTGTTCATGAATTCTATGCCTACATACGGCCAACCCCGAATCTCACGTTGTTATTGTTCGAGGGGTCCACGTTGATTTCTCTATTGAGTGTATCAATGCCCACTGTTGGTCCCAGAGTAGGGTGAAACTATAGTCAGAGGGGGGGGGGGGTGAATGACTATAGTGGAGTTTCAAAAACTTTTCTTCTATTTAAAAGCTTTTAGGCAGCGGATAAGTCCCTTCTTACTATGTTGTTTTCAAATCAGTGTAGACAGTCACAGATATAAGTTATGATGTAGGCAAAATAAATAAATGCTGTAAAGTAAATTGCAGAATTTAAATTGACACAAGGCTTATAGTGGTTTAGGGTGGTGTAATCCCTTAATCCACTCTTCTCCTGTGATGATTGGAGGAATTCACTATTGTTTTCACAGATACAATAGTATGATTGTCCTTGGCTTCCCAAGCTTCACAATCTACAAGACTATCACTCCTTGACTGCAACAGCTTCAGTGATTCAGTCTTCCTTTTGCCGTTCCTTAAGATTAAGATCCTTCAACAGCTATCACAGATTCAACTCCTTCTCAGATTGCCTCTGATTCAGTTGCTTCAGTTTGATGTGAATGTGATTCACACACTTGCTTGATCAATCTCAATTCTGAGTATGACTTTGTAGTTCTGATACTTGAGTTGATCACTAGATATGTCTTTGTAAGTTCAGAGAGAAGGCTTTTCAAATTGACAGAGTTTCTGCTTGATTTTTCTTTCTTGATCGTTGTGTTCTTTTCCCCGTCAATGCCTTCTATTTATAGCCTTGAATAACCTTGGTTTTTCAAATTCCGTCCGTTGGCTATATTAATGAGGGAATAACCCTTGATTTTATTCTTGATTCCCCCTTAATTGTATTCTCCTTGATTTCGGTGATCGGATTCTTTCTTCAAACGTATAGCGAAAAATCCGTCCTTGATTGATCCTTTAATGATTTGTGCATTTAATGCATAATCTTCTCGAATCTTCATCGTATATCAAATCGATCTTGTAAATGTCTCTTCGCCGTTTTTAGAACGGTCGAGTGAGCCTTCGACTTAGCCGTTAGTTCTTTCTTTGTTTGTTTTGTTTTCTCTTTGCCGAAAGTCGGTTTACTCACCGATTCACTTGTTTCTTTCTTTGTTCTAGTTTTTGGAGAGTCTTTGTACTTCACCGATCCTTGATTTGGGTGAGACCGGTGTACACCATATTTGAACATTGAGTTTCATCACTTAAAACATAACTTAGACTTATCCAAGGTCATCACGGACTTCCTTGGTTATAGGTCGACCATAATGTCTTCATACTTCTCTCGTTTGGTGCTTGGTCCGGCTTCACTATGCTTGAATATCCGTCCTTGCTTTGCCGTCCTACCAACTAGTACAATATTTGTCCGACTTAACTTATACAACTTGTCGACTCTAAGTAAAGACTTATACGAGAGAATTCTAACTTATTTCGGGCTTGCTATAACAAATAGTATGGCCATCATCAAAACATAATAGAATGTTCCTAACAATTTCCCCCTTTTTGATGATGCCAAAACCCTCATAAGACCGAACATATGTAATCAAAATTTTCATAATACGAACGCATTAAAAGTTCAACAATTTTATTCTTCCATCATAGGGCAATAAGATATTGCATCTTTTTATTTAAGTGAACAAAGGCAAATGATAAGATGAACTCGAATTGAATTAAGCAACAGTGTAACCGGTTTACTTCTTCATTTCTTCAAACCCGATGCCCTTGCCTTTCTTGTCCTCGCCTTTGTTTGCTCTTTCTCTTTCCACCGGAGCTTTCCACATTTCCCTTCCCACTGGGACTCTCAGGCTTTGAGTTACCTTCCCCCTTTGTGGCAGCATCAAAACGTGCCTCAAGGTCTGCAATTGCCGCGTCAGATTCAGGGAGAGGCCCATACTTTCTCTCCAGTATTTTGTTGTTGGCTTCACCAACTTTGATGAGAAAGTCCAGTTGCTTGCCAGAATGCTCCATGATCTCATCCAGATGCTGAATTTTGAATGTGTGAGCATTGAGGGTGTCCACCAATGGCTTGAGATTGTTGTCAACCGTCTGTGCATGGAATTCAAGATTGGTTTGGACATGGTGAGGGATGAGGTGTTGTAAGTTGCAAATTAAGTTTCCTTGTCTCTCCATGACCTCATCTTGGATTTTGATATGGCTGATGAGGGCCTCAATCTTGTGATTGAAGGAGGTTGCTTCACTCCTTAAGGCGCGTCTTGATTTTGCCTCGTCGTAGTATTGCCTTTCTATGTCCACAATGAGGGGTTGAATGTCCGATTGAAAACTCTTTACGGATCAATTTCTTCGGTGCCACATGGGCATTCTCTTCACCCTCATCACTTTCATCCTCATCATCTTCACCTTGCTTGTCCTCACTTTCTACTTCAACTTCTTGCTCTTCCTTTTCCTCTTCTTCCTTTGCATCTTGTGTTTCTTCTTTTTGTTCCATCTGCTCTTGTTCTGCCTCATTAGACACAGGGTCATTTAGAGGTTGTTGTTGAGTGTGGACTGCTTCATCTACCACTGGTCCCCCTTGTGCAATTGTGGGGGAGTTGACAAGTTCGGTGAGTGAGCTTTATCAGCTGGCTCACTTGGCTGGTTGTCAACTTTGCCTATGCTTTTGAAAAGCACTTCCAGGAGAGTCAGTTCATCATTAGAAATCCCCAAATCTTCTTGATTTGTTTCAGGATTTCCTCCTTCTGAGTGGTCATCTTCTGACTCATCCCCTTCATCTTGTATCTCCTCCTCATCAGATGAGGTGAGGCTGTATTCTTCTTCACCTTCTTCCAGGTAGGTGACTCCCTCTGTCTGTGTTTCTTCTTCTGCTGCTGTGTCATCGCTGATTGTCACAGGCTCATCCAAATTGCTGGTGTCAGGCATATTGATCTCCTCTTGTGCCTTTTGAGATCTTGTTCTTCGTCCCACTCCTGATCTACTGCCTTCAGGTTGCTTTCTTTTGCTCCCAGCTATGGGTTTGGGTTTTAAGGAAGCCTTGATGTAAGTAAACATCGTCTTGGATTTGTGTGGAGACTACAAATTTGTGGGTCGTACTTTCAACTGATTGAACAAATGTTGAAGAGGGAAACCATATGATTTCTTCTCCCAGAAATCACCCTTTTTCTGCAAACCCTTGCCTGGTGCAGTGATGGATAGATCGATTTCCTTTTGAATCTGATCCTTCATTCGATTGAACACAAATGTTGCCCAGTCAAATTTGATGCGATTGTAGATTATGGCAATCAGTTTAATTCGTACCTCAGTCAGGTTTTCCATTGACCCTTTTCTGCCTTCAATATTTTTGGTGATAACGGTGCAAACTCGGCAAACGGAAGTTTGAGCGTTGATCCGGGTAGATTGTATGTTTTGTCGTTTTTCCTTGGACTTTTGGCTATTTCGGTCCGAACTTTGCAATGTCGGTTGTCACAAGCTTGACATTAGCCTTGTCCTTTCAATGGAAGGTGCGGGTAACGGTTGAGTACACCTGGTGTGATGATTATTTCTCTTCCAAAGATTGAGCTTTGGATGCGATCAACTTCGCTTTTCTTTGTCTTGGGCACAAAGTTGGCGTTTTTCCAAAACGCTATCGATTTTCATAGCGATTCCGGTTATTGAAGGATTTAGGAAGGTCATCGGCCCCAAATTCGAGCAAAGAATCAACCGGACGTTGAGCTTTTGAATCATTGTCACAAAATGAGAGATAGTGCTCGGGTTTGAAAAACGAGCCGGTTATGATTGATTTTTCGTAGTATTTTTCGATAGTGTGATTTGGGAGGATGAAGCCATTGATTGGTAGAGGAAGATTAGAAGAGTATATCTTGAGGTTTCAGTGAGAAAAAGTAGGGTTTGTAATTTGCAGGAGTATGTAAAGATTTCTGAACATCTCTAAGTCTTGTTTTTATAGTGTGATTTGGGTAGTGTGAACGTGGTTTTGAATATGGAAGGATTTTGTGGCGTAATGGCGTGATTTTGTGTATGAAAATCGCGATATTCGAGTGGAATGGGGGTGTGGTCTGAGGCAAGTAATGATAGAGCCCGGGAATCGAGGAGTTTATAATTCGAAAAATAATATAATTACCTCCATGATCATAAGTTGATCGCCACGTGTGTACGAATAATCCTCCATAATTTCCTTATTCTCCACGTGTAATCGAATTGATTTTGTTCACACTTTTAATTTGTCCAAGTCTTTATTTCGGTGAAGTGCCTTCGCCGGTCACTTAGCCGTCCCAATAGGTTCTTCACTTAGTTGCGCCATTTGATCGTTCCTAACAATCGCTTAAGTTACCTTCACTTGGATACCGATTAATGAAGTCACTTAGCCGATTACTCCGGTTAGCCGCCGTTTGATACTTATTCAATTTCAATCATTCCTAACTCGCTTCTTAGCTTACCGAATCTTTCATAACCGAGTGGTTTAGTGAAGATGTCGCCAATTGATCTTCGGTGGGTATGTGTTTTAGGATGACATCCCCCTTTTCAACATGGTCTCTGATAAAATGATGTCTTACATCAATATGTTTTGTTCTTGAGTGCAATACTGGATTTTCTGTAATAGATATTGCACTTGTGTTATCACATATGATTGGAATTGTTTTCTCTTCTACTCCATAGTCCCTTAGCTGTTGTCTTATCCACAGTACTTGTGCACAACAACTACCGTCGCTATATATTCTCGCTTCAAATTGTTGATGTAGATATGGAGTTTTGCTTTTTACCGAACCAAGAGACTAGTCGGTTCCTAGCATTTGGCAAGTTCCAGAGGTGCTTTTTCTATCTATTTTGCATCCAGCATAGTCAGAGTCTGAATATGATATCAATGTAAATCCTCCATCTTTTGGATACCAAATACCAACATTTATAGTGTTTTTCAAGTATTTGATTATCCTTTTAGCTGCTAGAAGATGTGATTCTTTTGGTTGAGCTTGAAATCTTGCACACACTCCTACTGCAAATGCTATGTCAGGTCTGCTTGTAGTTAAGTATAATAATGATCCAATAATTCCTCTATACATTTTCTGATCAACATCTTTTCCTCCATCATATTTTCCATGTATGACTCTGGCACACATTGGTGTGTCTGCTGTGCCACTTGTATCCATCCCATACTTGTGTATCAAATATCTTGTATACTTTGCTTGACTAATGAAAATGCCATCCTTCATTTGCTTTACTTGAAGGCCAAGGTAGTAGTTTAATTCTCCCATCATGCTCATCTGAAATTTGCTCTTCATCAGGTTTGCAAATTTCTCACACAGTTTTTTATCCTCTGATCCAAAGATTATATCATCAACATAGATTTGTACTAGCAATGTGCTTGCTCCTTCCTCCAGTTTAAATAGAGTCTTGTCAATAGTTCCTTTGTTGAATCCATTCTTGATCAGAAACTGTGACAGTGTTTCATACCAGGCTCTAGGTGCCTGTTTGAGGCCATAGAGGGCCTTCTTGAGTTTGTATACTTTGTCTTCTTTTCCTTTAATTTGAAATCCAGGAGGTTGTTCTACATAAACTTCTTCTTCCAAAAGTCCATTTAGGAATGCACTCTTTACATCCATTTGATAGACTTTGAAGTCTTTGTGTGCAGCAAATGCTAGAAAAAGTCTGATTGCTTCCAATCTTTCTACTGGAGCAAATGTTTCATCATAATCTATTCCTTCAGCTTGGGAATAGCGTTTTGCAACTAGCCTTGCTTTGTTTCTGACAACAGTTCCTTGCTCATCCATCTTGTTCCTGAATACCCATTTTGCACCAATAATGTTGGCCATTTCAGGTCTGTCAACTAGTTCCCAGACTTCATTTCTTTCAAATTCATTTAGTTCTTCATGCATGGCCGTGATCCAATCTCGCATCTTGGATTGCATCATCTATGGTCTTGGGTTCCACTTGTGATAGAAAGCAAGTTAGCATGTGCTCCAGCTTGTCTTCTCGGTTCGACTCTGTGTGAATATCTCCAATGACTTGTTCTTCGGGATGGTCTCTTAGCCAATTTAGGTCCGGTTGAAGTTGATCTTCACTTGGTGCTTCCATACCTTCATGCTTGAGCAAGAACTTCAACTTCGGTGTGCTTCATCCGGTGTATTGGTATGTGGCTCCTCTTGATCTTCAAAATGATGATTCGGGATAGTAGTTGGTATGGTTGCATTTGTATAGATTTCTCTCTGTGGTGCTTTCTCTTCTTGATCCGGAAGATCTTCACCATTTGTATTTGGTTCATCAAAAACCACATGTATTGATTCTTCAATCACCAAAGTTCTTTTATTTAGTACTCGAATGCTTTGTTTGTGTCCGAGTATCCCATGAAGATTGCTTCATCACCTTTCTCATCAAAGGTATGCGGTTGATTCTGTTTAAGACAAAACATTTTGATCCAAACATATGAAAATATGAGATATTGGGTTTTCTACCATTCCATATTTCATATGGAGTTTTTCCATGATGTTTGTTGATGATTGATCTGTTTTGTGTATGGCATGCTTGTGTTTGTTTGCTTGACCCAAAATCTCTTTGGTAAACATGCTTCGCTATCATTGTCCTGACTGCTTCCTTGATGGTTCTGTTTCTTCTTTCTGCAACACCATTTTGTTGTGGAGTTCCTGCTGTAGATAGTTGATGTAATACTCCATTTTCTTCACAATAGGTTCTGATAATTTCATTTAGAAATTCAGTGCCTCTATCTGATATGATCTTGATAATCTTTAGCTCTTTCTCATTCTGGAGTCTTCTCAACAAATCTGGCAGCTTCTTGAGTGTTTCTTTCTTCTTGTTCATGAAAATGGTCCATGTGTACTTTGAGAAGTCATCCACCACTACAAGACTGTATTTCTTACCACTCACACTTACTGGTGTGACTGGTCCAAACAAGTCCATGTGCAGCAGATGTAGAACTCTTGTTGTAGATTGATGAGGCTTTGACTTGAATGAACTTTTTATTTGTTTTCCTTCTTGACAAGCATCACATAGACTCTCTTTCTTGAATGTGATCTCTGGAAGGCCTTCAACTAGCTTGCTCCTTGATAGTTTGTTGATGGTCTTGAAATTCGGGTGATTTAATCTTCTGTGCCAAATCTAGCTTGTTGATTGTTTATTCTTGACAAGTAGGCATGTTTCTCGCCTTGGTCGTTTTCCGATCCACCACATACATGTTGTCTTGTCTTCTACCCGCAAGAACTACTCTGTGTTGGTTTGATTTGTGAATCACTTTGCATCCTTCTTTGTTGAAGTGCACATTGTAGCCTTTGTCACAGAATTGACTGATGCTCATCAGATTGAAGTTAAATCCCTTGACATATGCCACATTTTGAATCTTTAGATTGTTCTTGAGTATTATGCCTGCCCCCTTAATCTTGCCAGGGTTTTCTTTACCTCCAAATGTGACTTTGGGTCCATCAAAAGCTTTGAAGTCAGTGAGCCATTTCTTGTTTCTTGTCATGTGTCTGGAACATCCACTGTCTATGTACCAGACATCCTACAAAACAGTTAATTAAGTTTAGGTACCCAACACCGTTTGGGTCCATGCTTGTTAGCAATCATGCCTCCCATACCAAGGGTGTATCCAAAAGGTCTTCTTTTTGGATAATTGAAGTCATCAACTTCATATGTATAAGGCATGGCAGAATAGCTTCTAGTATTTTTACTGAAAGTATTTCGATACTTTTCTCCACCTTTTGGTGCATTTGCATCCTTCTTTACTTTCCAATATGCAGTAGGAAACCTTTCTTGCTTCATGTGTCTAGGAACAGTTTGGTTTTTCTTAAACACATGATGCATTTTGTGGAATGGTTTCCTCTTGTATTTTGGAGGTGCAACATTCCAATCATCCTCTGAAGGGTAAAGTCTGCATTTTCCTTTCAGATGGCTGTGGTTCTTGATTGACTGGAAGGAGGATTTAGTTTGCTGTTTCACTACACTGGGTCTTGACTTCACCGGAACATGATGATCTGTTGGAACCATGGTCTGTCCCTTTCTAAATTTTGGTCCACTACTGGTCCTGAATTTAGAATGGTGTTGATCATTGTTCCTACTTTCATCCTGACTGTTGTAGCCAAGACCAGATCTGGATCCAAACCTTTTTGAGGGTTTGTAAGCTGGTGCTTTTAGTGGTGCAGTGGATACCTTCACTGGTGAGGAGATTTTCTTAACTGATCTTTTAGTAACAGATGTATGATCATCTGTTTTTTGTTGATCATTTAAGTAGGTCTCCTTACTAGTTAATTCAGCTTTTGCTTCATCCAGTTCTTTCTTTAACCTCTTATTCTCTTTTCTTAGATCCTTGCATTCCTTTTCCAGAATTTCATGATTCTTTTCAATTTCATTAAATTTAGTCTTGAGATTTTGGACTTGGTCTGCTGTATCTAATGGTAGACTAGAGGATTGTGCAGTGTTAGATGTGGATGCATTAGATGAAGAACAGGAACTAGATGTTACCTCAGTTTCATTTGATTCTTTAGCCATTAAACATAGGCTTGTTTCCTCAGTGTCTGAGCCATCACTTTTATCTTCATCCAATTCTTTGGTCATGAGGCATAGGCATGCTTTTTCATTTTCTGAGCTGTCTTCTTCATCACTATTATCTGAGTCATTGTCAGATGATTCTTCATGCTTTTCACTGCTGGATTCTGCCTTAAGTGCCTTCTTGCTCTTTCTCTTTTCAGATGCTCTGTATTTCTTCTTTTCATCATCTTTGTAATTTTCTTCGGGACAATCACCTTGAAGTGACCTTTCTTGTTGCGGTTGAAGCATCCGTATTCATCATCTTTCTTCTTCATGTCTCTGTTTGAGCTTGACTTTTTGTTTGATGACGAATTTCCTTTGAATGGCTTCTTTTTAAACCCGTCAAAACGTTTAACTAATAAAGCTACCGTTCTTTTAGTTCTTGTGTCTCTTTACTGATGCATTCGGCAAAGTTACTTTGCTGGGGTGTAGCTAATGCAGTGATTTTGTGTGTCTCTGCCGGAGCACCATCTTCGCCGTTCAATTCGAATTCATGAGCTTTTAACTGGGACATCAGTGTCAGAGTGTCAGTGCTTGCAAGATTTGTTGTTCCTCTGATTACTGATGTTATGATCTTCCATCTTTCAGGTAGTCCTCTCAAGATTTTCAAGCATACTTCTTTTTGGGGATATATGTGTCCAAGCTGTTGTAATTCACTGATGATGCTTGAGAATCTGTTGTCCATTTGATCAATGGATTCACCAAACTTCATTTTAAAGTTCTCAAACTTCTGTTTTGCAACAGATAATTTGTTATCTTTGACTGCTTCAGATCCTTCATTTATCAATGATAGCTTGTCCCACATCTCCTTTGCTGTTTTGCAGTCTTTAATTCTCATGAACATGTTGATGTCTAGTGGTCTTCAAGATCATGTCTTTTGCAACAAAGTCTAGATTTGCTCTTCTCCCGTCATCCTTGGTCCAATCCTTTTTAGGTTTGTCAATTTCCTTTCCTTGATCTCGCTCCCCGTGCCTACCACCGTAGTGATTGTGATCGGTCCATCATTGATTACATCCAAGATCTCTTCATGAGTTGCTTTGCAAGATGAGACAACATTCTTATTTTATTTTCATCAAAATTGTTAACATTAAAAACAGGTACTTTTGACAAGAAGTTTGAGGAATCCATCAGTATAATTGAATATATAAATGACAGTGAATGGAAAACTCGATTTGAAAACTTGCTTTGAAAATATGTGATCTCCTTGTTACCGTAAATTAGATCTGAACAGGTTCTGATACTAGGAACACCGCTCCGATACCAATTGTTGGTCCCAGAGAAGGGTGAAACTATAGTCAGAGGGGGGGGGGGGGGTGAATGACTATAGTGGAGTTTCAAAAACTTTTCTTCTATTTAAAAGCTTTTAGGCAGCGGATAAGTCCCTTCTTACTATGTTGTTTTCAAATCAGTGTAGACAGTCACGGATATAAGTTATGATGTAGGCTAAATAAATAAATGTTTGTAAAGTAAATTGCGTAATTTAAATTGACACAAGGCTTATAGTGGTTCGGGGTGGTGTAATCCCTTAATCCACTCTTCTCCCGTGATGATTGGAGGAATTCACTATTGTTTTCACGATACAATAGTATGATTGTCCTTGGCTTCCCAAGCTTCACAATCTACAAGACTATCACTCCTTGACCGCAACGCCTTCGGTGATTCGGTCTTCCTTTTCTTTGTTCCTTAAGATTAAGATCCTTCAACGGCTATCACAGATTCAACTCCTTCTCGGATTGCCTCTCGATTCGGTTGCTTCGAGTTTGATGTGAATGTGATTCACACACTTGCTTGATCAATCTCAATTCTGAGTATGACTTTGTAGTTCTGATACTTGAGTTGATCACTAGATATGTCTTTGTAAGTTCAGAGAGAAGGCTTTTCAAATTGACAGAGTTTCTGCTTGATTTTTCTTTCTTGATCGTTGTGTTCTTTTCCTGTCAATGCCTTCTATTTATAGCCTTTTATAACCTTGGTTTTTGAAATTCCATCCGTTGGCTATATTAATGAGGGAATAACCCTTGATTTTATTATTGATTCCCCCTTAATTGTATTCTCCTTGATTTCAGTGATCGGATTCTTTCTTCAAACATATAGCAGAAAATCCGTCCTTGATTGATCCTTTAATGATTTGTGCATTTAATGCATGATCTTCTGAATCTTCATCGTATATCAAATCTGATCTTGTAAATGTCTCTTCGCCGTTTTTAGAACGGTCGAGTGAGCCTTCGACTTAGCCGTTAGTTCTTTCTTTGTTTGTTTTGTTTTCTCTTTGCCGAAAGTCGGTTTACTCAGCCGATTCACTGTTTCTTTCTTTGTTCTAGTTTTTGGAGAGTCTTTGTACTTCACTGATCCTTGATTTGGGTGAGACCAGTGTACACCATATTTGAACATTGAGTTTCATCACTTAAAACATAACTTAGACTTATCCAAGGTCATCACAGACTTCCTTGGTTATAGGTCAGACCATAATGTCTTCATACTTCTCTGCTGGTGCTTGGCTAGCTTCACTATGCTGAATATCTGTCCTTGCTTTGCCGTCCTACCAACTAGTACAATACTTGTCTAACTTAACTTATACAACTTGTCAGACTCTAAGTAAAGACTTATACAGAGAATTCTAACTTATTTCAGGCTTGCTATAACAGCTAGTATGGCCATCATCAAAACATAATAGAATGTTCCTAACACCCACTATGGCATAGAAAATGCCCCACTTCATGATGACGAGTTTACCGCTGCCACGAGAGAGCGCGATTTGGAGCGCTTGATGCTTATTGCTGAATACTATGATGTGCATTGGGACTTCATAGCCAACAATTTCCCGAATACCTTTTATTCAAACGAGCTGGCATGGGACGCTCGTATGCTGCACATATTTGTCATTACTCATCTTTTGCCCAATGCTCACGCGGACACCGTAACTTGTCCGTAGGCTGAGCTCATGTGTTATCTCGATATCGAGAATAACGTGAACATCGGTCTGTTGATACATAGACGAATTCGCCAGGTTGCCGGAACAAAGCTAGAGATTTTACCATATGGCAACCTGATAGATGCATTGGCCACGGCAGTTCAGTGCCTAGTCTTGGCCACTGATGAAAGAATCGAGCCACTGCCTATCCTCGACAGTACAACAGTCCAGAGGACGGGAAGGAGGAGAAGACGGTCTGCAATACCAGCACAAGGACGTGCTAGACCTCAGCATGAATTTCAAGATGACGTGACTAAGGAGTTAGCCGAGATGCGAGGAATGCTGACACATATGATGATGAATCTCCACATTCCTCCATATGCCTAACCACCATGAGCCCCTAGGCATGGTCCATCATCTTCGGGGGCCGGCCCTTCTTCCGCAACACCACCTATTGTTCACGATGACTACGAGGACTTAGATTCTAATTAGTCTCTAGTTCTAGTTTTTTAAAGTTTTTTTTTAATTCTCCATTGTTCTTTTTATTTTTATTTTTACGATTTTTCAATAAACGGCTTTTCTTTTTAATAAAGTATTTTATGGTTGATGATGACGGAAAAATTCACTGTTATTATTATAACATTTTACCCCACTTCTGATACCATTTTGAGCATTTATGTATCTAATCAAGTCATTAATTCATTAGATTTATCTAAATGCATAAGTAGTAAGTATTATATAAAATATTATGTTTTTACTAGTTTTTGTGCCGGTTTAGTAGCCGGAGTGTCATGTAGAATTTACGTTTAGTTTTTATCTATGTTTATTAAAAAAGAAAATAATAATAAAAAATAAAAAAAATAGATATATATATATCAGTAAAAAAATGTATCCAAAGTACAAATACTGTACTGTTAAAACTTTTGTTTTCAGATTTACTCGCGGTTCATTTCTTTGTGTTCAGGTAAAAAAGATAAGATTTACTGCAGAAACGGAACTAAAGACTGAATCACGAGACGAGAATTTTGCCAGACTGAAGAAAGCTCGATTCGAATCAAGAATGGGCTGATTCGAATCGAACCCCAAACTTGGAGTTCAAGGTTTTCAAAATATCCCACGTAACAATATGTTTTGAGGCGTAAAAGATGGATTTTGAGGAAAAGAAGAAGATGCCACGAATTTACGAGATCAACGGATAATTTTTCCAACGCACTTCTACCGTAACCAGTTTTCGACGGACATTTGACTCGACTTAGAGGCATTTTCAGATGAAGAGTTCTTCATGAAAGTTGTAGATACTAAAATGATCTTTCCAACGGATTTTGAATCACGTCAATCGGAGGTCTACAACTCAAGTTATGATATTTTTTTACCGAACAGCTGAAATTTGGACGAATTGGAAATATCTTCCATGCATGTTACTTGCAATGATTTGATGACGGTCAAAGTATACCCGTAAAAGTCATCAACGTTGACCTTAAATCGAGATTAATAATATATATTTCATATTAAATCACACGTTTATATTTAATATTTAATGTTATGTGATTTATATTATGTAAATTGGTATTTAGCCGTTTTTATTATAAAACGCCGATTTATTGTGCGATAAATGTTTATTTTGTAGATCACGACAAATCGGAAGGATTAATGTCATTCAATCAATGGATCTCAAGATAATAAGGAAGAAAATCGGAGCATTAATCAAGAGATAAATTAGAGAAATCAGATCAACACGCAAGCGTGGAGTGGGGAGCAAGATAGACGAGAAAAACGATTAACGTGTGCAAATGTTAGGTTCGGTCGACCGAGCCTATAGCTTCGGTCGACCGAGTGTCAACTCTCGGTTGACCGAGTGTCAGCTTCGGGGCGGTTTCCGGCTTATATCGTGCTTATCTTCTAGAACCACCCTAAGTCGGCAAAAACCTCTATATAAGCAAGCAGCTACGAGAATTGTAACACACCAACATACACCTTAGACATACAATCCCTTCATTCTTTCTTCAATTTTACTTTGATACAATGTAGAATAAATTGAGGGTTTCCAGCAATTTAAGGGCTGCAATATGTAAGCCTTTATTTTCTGTTTCTTTCTTTTAAGTAATTAATCCCTCCCAATTATGCTTTATCGTTTGAATTAGTTAATCATAGCTAGATGATGTAGATCTAGGCTATGACGTTAGGGATGTGGCGACACCTTGTCTATGAGGATCCCATAACTTACGTCATACACTTAGTATTTATTCATGAATCTACTTGATTTAATTAATGCGTATCTATGTTAGTTTATATGAATGCTTTACGAATTACTGTTTAATCCGTTGTGTATGATGAAACGCTGAGAGATACGTTCAGGGATGTAATCTGGGGACGAAATTGATTCGGTTGACCGAATGAGTTCACTCGGTCGACCGAGCCCTGTTTTCATCCGTTAAATAGCCACGTCTTTATGGTTAGGTTAACTTAATAGAATTTATCATCTTGGTAGGTATGGCTACGGCTACGTTGCTCGTCTGTTTTAATTAGCGTATGATTAGAAAATACCAATATAGGACTCCTAGGTCGGCTCACGAATGATCTTCCGGGACTTTCAGCGAGACCTAGATCTGTTTTGTATTAGGGAATTGACGTCATCTAGTTGTACGTACGTCGTAGCTTAGCATGAGACTATAACTCGGTAATTGTTAATGGGACGAAGACTGATGCGATCGTTTAGGAAGTACGCCTAACCATAGGAATGTTGCCTGGACGAGGTGTACGATTAATATCGGCATCCTTAGTGTCGTAAGCGTGCAAGTTATATGAGATGGATACCCAAAAGGTGAAGTCACGTAATGTAGCACAGTGATCTAGCAACCTAACCGGTGCTAAGTCAAGTTTAAGGGGATGACTCCCGTAGCCAATCTAAGATAGATACAAACGGATTGATAGTTAATAAGTTTTGTTTATTATATAAATTATCTAGGTCCAAACGATAAAGACTATAAATGGGGAGGTTAATTACGTTGTGTCGTGTCGTGTCAATTTTACTTTTCTTGTCTTATGTTGGTCGTAGACCGCCTCTATGTCCTTGACGTGTTTCATTAATTGTTTGTATATAAGATGATCCACAATTGGTTCCCTGTGGGATCGACCTTGATTCACTATAGCTATACTACGATGGGCCTAGTCCTCTTCCTAGTATTGGTTTATGGTGGTCAAGTATATTATAACCTGATTGACCCCGTCATCATGATTCATTGTAACAAATTTTGGCATGACTCATCACCTTCACATGCAAACTCATGATTACATCCAAGCCTCCCTAACAAACTATTGGTGATTCACCACCCCTTCCCCAAATACTACCTCCCTTATACACTCTTATATATATATATATATATATATATATATATATATATATATATATATATATATATATATATATAGATATAGATATATCTCCATATAGGAGACTCTCCTCCCAATTTACTTCACAATGGAGAAAGAGAGGGAGAGGCTCCTCCCTACACCTCCATCTCCACCCATAATGGAAGCCCCTTTCTTCATGTAATTCTCCACTTTTTTATCTCTTTTCTTGTTGAAGATTTGAAGTTGTGTGTATGCATATATACATATATGTCTATGTATATCTCTATGTAAGCATATATGCAAGCTTCTTTCTTCATCTTTTTCTTATTTTGAGCTCAAGTATGTATACATATGTCTATGTATGTATACGTCTATGATTGTATGTATAAATAAAGTTGTAATAAAACGATGATGAGAAGCTAAAGCACGTGGAACAAGCCTTGTGAAACCGATTCTTAGCAACATCTCGATTTCGACTTTTGGATTGTTTTGTAGTTTTTATCAACGTTTGTATCTTTATTATGTTCTTATTGATTATGCAATTTAAATCGAGAGATGGTTGTTGTTTGTTGTTTAACGTTTGATGAGAATCGTCGTTAAACCTTAGATCACCATAGTAAAGATTGGATTTTTAATCTAATTAACGAGAGTTGTTAGGTTGAATATCTAGATTGCGAAATTGAGAGATTTCACACCTTTGTTATGAAAGCGTTAATCTTTAAAATCGAAAGATAAAAGATTGATAGGCGAACTTTTCTAAGAGATTAGGAGTTCATACCTTCGATAGGTGAATCACAATTTTCGTTACA
Organism: Gentiana straminea; assembly: GCA_036785695.1. Taxonomy (NCBI): domain Eukaryota; kingdom Viridiplantae; phylum Streptophyta; class Magnoliopsida; order Gentianales; family Gentianaceae; genus Gentiana; species Gentiana straminea. The sequence continues at coordinate 6,898,429 of JAVUPR010000444.1, read as the reverse complement.
TCACCACAAGATAATCTAGAGTCGAAATTGAGGGTTGCGGGAATCGGTGGATCATTGCTTGTTCGTTGTTAAATTAATTGAGAAAAATCATTTGTGCTGTTTTGCTTCGTTTCCATCATAGTAACCGTAGTAAGTTTATTGTAGTTTTAGTTATAAAATAGGTACAACTTAGTTAGCTCGGTTCGTAATTATCTTTCCTGGCTTTAGATCTTTGATCTTCTGTCCAGTTTACTTTTGTTGTTTTCGTTTTTAGTTTTGTTAAGTGTTAGACGTTTTTATTTTCTTAAAATTTTAGTTATAATAGTAGTCGTGACAATTTAGAAAAAAATTAATAAGAACTAGATAAACCTCGATTCCCTGTGGATCGACTCCGGTTTTTAATCGCTATACTACGATCCATGCACTTGGGGTAAACCGGATTTATTTTATTACTTGTTATATTTTGCTTTGCATAAAATCCGAGACAAGTTTTTGGCGCCGTTGCCGGGGACTTCGGTACGGTTGTCTAGTTTTTGTTAATTAATTTTTTCTTAAGTTTGTGCCCTTTGTGTTTCTATTTTCTTTCCTTAAAAAAAATTTAAAAAAAAATATTATTTGGTTTATGCAAACTCGGAGTCAGAAAGGCCCACTTCTTTACACCCCTGACCTCAAACGAACCATAGTCAGACCAAACAGGCGAAGAGTCCATCCTTCGGCTCTTCCTGACGAAGAGAACACGGCCGATCTAGATTTCGAACGAAATCTAGCAGAGGAGATTGAAGAGGTCGTCATCATGGCTGCAAATGATAGACGCACGTTGGCTGACTACGCCATGCCTGGTGAAGTCAGAGTCAACCCAGCTGTCATTTTACCAGCTATTATTGCTGCAACCTTTGAACTCAAACCAGGTCTTATTCAAATGATGCAACACGCATCTATCTTTCACGGTTTTCAATATGAGAATCCTCACACTCACGTACACACATTTTTAGAAATATGTGGTACAACTCGCATACAAGAGGTTAATAAGGATGCAATTAAATTGAAATTGTTCCCGTTTTCCTTGAGAGGGGAAGCGAAAGAGTGGTACAACTCTCTGCATGCCGAGTCGATAACAACCTGGCCGAACTCGAGCATGAGTTCCTGAGTCAATATTTCCCACCCTCCAAAACGGCCCAATGCCTGTGTTAAGGGTGATTTTATATGATTTATAACGCTATATTCTATGATATTTTTCCCCGTATTCGTACTAAATTGCATAAGAAGCATGTGTTTAATGAATATATTGAGTAATTGATATTTCAAAAGAGTTAATTGCAAAATAGGTTGATTTATGTGCTTTAATTGTGATTTTACGATTATTGGAGCGATATTACATTTTGTGGTGTTTTTATATGATGTAGATGCATCTTTCAAGGCTCAAATGATGATTAAAAGAGTTAATGAAGGAATTGACATGATGATTAAAAGAGATAGAGATCAGGAAATCAAAATTCAGTCATGTTGGACTGGCGTCCAGGTCCCGTCCAGTGGACGGACGTTTGCTGAAACTGAACGAGCGTCCAGGGATGGAAAGTTGATTCAGGAAGTTTGGACGCTGAGGTGGACGCTGGTTGGACGAGCGTTTGATCATAACTCGGCCCGATTTGAAGTTCATAAGAAGATTGGACGGGCGTTCAAGGATCCAGACGGGCGTCCGATAGCCGACTTACTGAAACCGACTTTAAAATCTATAAATAGGCGGCTGTTTTCTCCACACAAGGACACAATACACTCATTATTCGAAACCCTAAACCTAGGGGCAGCTTTAGGCTGCGTTTTTCTCCTTTTTATTCCAAATTTTTATGCACTTTAGATCTAGATTTAGTTAGTTACTTTTTATGCACTATTTATACAAATTTGAGTTGCCGAGGATGTCCGAGGCTAAAAGCTTCATCAAACGAGTATTGTGAAGCCATCCAACGATTGTTGATTTCGTTTTCTTCGGTTATACTTGTGAGTTTTTATTTAAAGGTTGTTTCTTATTCATGTTTATTACGTTTAATTGCTTTTATATCGGAAGATCTCGCATGTGTGATTGTTTATTGTTGATGGAAATCTTAATAAACCCTAGATCATCATGAATAAGAGTAGTGATTTGAATCTATCGTAACGGAAGTTAATAGGTTTAATTGCTAGATTATAAACATAAAGTTTACACCTTTGGTTAGAAAACGTGTTAATCTTGCATTGGAAGATAATAGATTAATAGATGAACTTTCTAAGGAATTAGGGTTCATGTTTAGATAAGGTGAATCACAACCTAGATAAAAACCACAATATAATCGAGATAGGAAATCAATGCTTGTTGGATAGGTGGATCAATCCTCGTTTGTTCATTATACACTTGAATCAATCCTTAAAACTTGAATTCGTTTAGTTAGTTTACTTTTAATTGCATCTTAGTTTAGTTAGTTTAAATTGGTTCGCAGCCCATATTCTTCCTAGCTTTGGATTATATCCTCTGTCTAGTTTTATTTTCTGCTCATAAAGATTTTTATTCACTGTTTGGATTAGTTTCGTGACATAGTTTATGTTAGACAAAAGCTAGAATCACAATCGTTTAGTTCCCCGTAAGATCGACCCGGTATCAACCTCTTTACTACGATCCTTATACTTGAGGGAAACCGGATTTATAAATATTTATTACTTGTTTGCTGTGCTAGATAAATCCGTGACAAGTTTTTGGCGCCGTTGCCGGGGAACCGGACGGTTGTCTAGTTTTTGTTTTCTGTTTCTCTGTTTGTTTTTCCTGTTTTTATTTCGTTTTAAATTCCTGTTTTTAGTTGATAATTATTTTAGGTAGTTGCTAAGTAGATAGTTAAGGTTTAAGACCTTCCCTTAGTAGTTTTCTTGGAGTTAGATCTTCTGTCTTTCTGTTTTTCTGACGTTCTTTCTTACCTTCTGCAAATTCCTGCTTCTGTTCTAGTTTTCCCGTGAGCAAACGGGCGTCTGGGATATTGGACGTCCGTCCGCTGGAAAATTATCAATTCTGTTCTGTTTTTATTCACTTAGACGAGCGTCCATAAGTTTTGGACGCCCGTTCAGGTATTCCGTCTGTCAGACGAGCGTTTAAATTACTAAACGCCCGTCCAATCTCAATTTCATCTGGACGCCCGTCCAATCTTTTGGACGTCCGTCTGGTCTTGTTTTCCTCAACACTTTTGTTTCCTTTTCTTCTTTCCCGTTCTTCTCTTTAGGCTTTTAATTTTTAGTTTAGGCTTTTACTTTCTTAGCTTTTAGGTTTCGTTCCACTTGTTTTTGGTCCGGTTTATGCAAACTCGGAGTCAAAAGGGACCGTTAATATACACCCCTGACCCCGAGCGAACCGTAGTCTGGCAAAACAGGCGGAATTTCCGTTCTGCGGTTCTGGCAGACAGAGCCGAGCGAGATCTTGAAGAACAACTAGCAAGAGAAATCACTGACTTTGTGATAATGGCCGTTAATGATAGACGGACGTTGGCAGACTACGCCATGCCAGGCGAAGTCAAAGTCAACCCGGCTATTGTGATCCCTGCCATTACTGCACAAACCTTTGAGTTAAAACCAGGACTTATTCAGATGATGCAGCATGCATCTATTTTTCATGGTTATCAATCAGAGAATCCGCATACCCACTTACATACATTCCTAGAGATATGCGGGACTACACGCATCCAAGGTGTAAGTGAGGACGCTATCAAGCTGAAACTTTTCCCATTTTCTTTGAAGGGAGAGGCTAAAGAGTGGTACACCTCTCTTCCCTCTGAATCTATCACCACCTGGGCTGAACTTGAAAGAGAATTTCTAAGTCAATACTTTCCGCCTTCAAAGACAGCCCAGTGCTTGAACGACATCTTTACATTCTATCAGAAAGAAAATGAGTCGTTCTTTGAATGTTGGAAGAGATTCAAGTCTCTTCTCAGAAAGTGTCCCCATCATGGCTTGCCACTGCAAAGGCAAGTCAATACATTCTTTAGTGGATTGACCGAGCTTACAAAAGGCATGGTTAATAGCTCTTCTGGTGGGGCATTTCTTAAGAAAACGCCTGATGAGGGATGGGCATTGTTTGAGGACATTGCAAAGTATAACTATGCCCCCTCTTATCAAGCAATTCAAGCACCTCCTCCTCCCAAGGTTGAGGAAGTCAATTTGCAAAGTTTGATCGCCATGCTACAGAAGCAAATGGTACCACCTCAAGTTTCAAATCCAATAAATCAAACTTCTCTTTTCCACAGAACCCTCAAGTTCTGTACTGTGAAAATTGATGTCAGACAGGCCATATGAATGGCCAGTGCCAATTTAATCCCCCTGCACCTTATCAAGTAAATGATGTTCATGACTATGGACAGTACAATCAAGTCACATGTCAGAATTGTGACGAGGTGGGGCACACTTCTAAATTCTGCCCTATGAACGGACAGAATGCGGAAGTGAATGCATTCTATGGCCAGAACAATCAAAGGTTCAATCAGTTTCCTGGCCAGGGCAATTTTCAAAACCAAGGGTTTAATCCGTCTTCAAATTTCAATCATAATTCGAATTTTAGTTCGAATCAGAATTTCAACAGAAACCCTGGGTTTAATCAGAATCAAAACTCGAATTTTTCCAATCCTACGCAAAAATTCAATCAAAGTTGGCCTTCCAATTCAAACTCTCAATTTCAAAGTCGGCCCAGCCAGCCCTATGCCCCAAATCTCCAAAACTCTCAAAACCCCTCCCAATCTAACAATCTTGAAGCCAAGTTAGAGGAGCAAAGCAGGTCAATGAAGAATCTCGAGAGACAAATTGGGCAACTGGCTGAGCAGTTGGCTTCTAGACCCCCGGGGCGGTGCCCCGAGAAGAATCCAAAGGGTGGTCAAGTTGCTCGGCCGACTTGAACAAAGGCCCATGTACTGACCTCGTGCCATCAATTCAATACGGTAAAGAGGAGGCCAGTGCAATGAATCTAAGGAGCGGTACTCAAGTTAGTGGTCCTTCCTATCCGGGAAACCACTAGCCCCTCCTGCCATTGATAAGGCGGGGAGGGAAGCTGAGCACCTACACTCCCCTCAACTGCAAGAGAAAGCTCAGGTGGCTGATCCCCTGAGAGGTGAAGAAGTTGGTGATCCTCAAGTGGCTGATCCCTTGAGGACTGAATAAGCAATCGAAAGTCAGGAGGCTGATCCCCTGACTACTAAGAAATCTGAGAAAGCTGTTCGATGGAAGGATCTGGAAGACAGAGCTGTAAGTGCATCCTCAAAGAAAGTTTTTTCTGAGAATGACCTTAAGAAACTTCCATTTCCACCAAGAAAGAGCAACATTCCCTTGATTGAGGACAAAAAGTATGAAAAGGTGCTAAACCTTTTAAAAAATACTCAGGTGAATCTTCCATTATCAGACGTCTTGGTCGAGATGCCTAAGTATACAAAATTTATCAAGGATGTTGTGTCTTCGAAAAAGAAACTAGCGAGGCATGGAAAGGCAAATTGGCGAGGATTGTTCCATGATTAATTATGAAGACTTGCCAATTAAAAGAGGTGACCCTGGGGAAGTTCGTACTTACGGTAGTAATGGGAGGTCTAGTCTTCCCTAATTCTCTGTGTGATCTAGATGCCTCTATAAGCCTTATGCCAATGTCGTATGCAAACAAATTCGGTCTACAAAGCCTTCTAGAACCCACTACTATGAGTTTACAATTCGATAGATCTTCTAAGAAAGCTTCGGGGATCCTAAAAGACGTTTTGGTTCGATTGATAGATTTACCTTTCCGGTCGATTGGTATGTTTTAGATATGGAGAAAGATGAAAACGTTCCCCGATTCTTGGAAGACCCTTCTTATCTACGGCTAGGGCCCTCATCGATTGCGATGGTGGGCAAGTGACTATCCGGGTTGGTGATCAAGAGGTGAGTTACAATGTCTTAAAGTCCATTCAAGTACCCTCTCGGACCCCCAACCGGCTTTTCCATTGATTATATGACGGATGATTTTACCGATTATATGGATAAGCAAGTCATGGTTTGTAGAAGCGAGAATATGAGCGATTGGTTGACAACCCGAATACTCATGGTGTGGTTAATCTAGACCAATTAGCAAATTGGTGATTTTGAGGAAGAATTATTTGAAGGAGAAGCTTTGGCGGTGGGACCACGAGTAAACTCAGCGATGTTGAGTTGAAAAGTGGAGATCTCAAGTCTAGTTTAAAAGACCCCCCTGCAGATTTAGTGCTAAAGCCGTTGCCTAAACATCTCAAGTATGCGTTTTTAAGAGAAGGTGACAAGCTTCCACTAATTATATCTGCCAAGCTTTCTCGTTTGGAGGAAATGAAACTCATCAACGTCTTGAAAAAGAATGAAAAAGCCTTTGGTTGGCAAGTAGGAGATATCAGAGGGATATCTCCGGACATCTGTATGCACAAGATCAAGACGAATGAGGGTGGAAAATGTGTTAGACAACCTCAGAGAAGGCTCAACCCTCATATGCAAGAGGTGGTTAAGAAAGAAATCATTAAACTTCTGGACATGGGAATCATCTATGCCATCGCGGATAGTGAATGGGTTTCCCCAACTCAAGTAGTTCCCAAGAAAGGTGGAATTACGATTGAGAAGAATGAGAAGGGAGAGGAGATAGCATTGAGACTTGTCACTGGTTACAGAGTCTGCATCGATTATCGAAAGCTCAACGAGGTAACCATGAAAGATCACTTTCCCCTTCCGTTCATTGATCAGATGCTTGAGCGTCTGGCGGGGCACGCATTCTACTGCTTCCTAGATGGATATTCAGGATACTTCCAGATTCCCATTGATCCAGCTGACCAAGAAAAGACCACCTTCACCGCCTTATGGTACATTCGCTTACGGACGAATGCCATTCGGTCTCTGCAATGCCCCGAAGCTACTTTTCAACGATGTATGCTTGGCTATCTTTGACGGGCTTGTAGAGAAGTGTATGGAGATCTTTATGGACGATTTTTCGGTTTTTGGTCAGTCCTTCGATGATTCCCTCGATAATCTTGATCAAGTGTTATCCGGATGTGTGAAAAGAACTTAGTACCGAATCTGGGAAAAATGCCATTTCATGGTAGATGAGGGGATAGTTCTTGGCCACAAGATCTCCGCCAAAGGTATAGAAGTTGACAGGGCAAAAGTAGAAGCTATCGAGAAGATGAGCTACCCTAAGAATGTGCGGGAAGTTAGAGGTTTTCTTGGACATGTCGGTTTTTACAGAAGGTTCATTCAAAACTTCTCCAAGATAGCCAAGCCCCTGTCCACTTTACTAAGGGAAGACATTGAGTTTAATTTTGATGAGAACGCAAGCAAGCGTTTGAGGAGCTCAAGGATCGTTTAATATCTCGCTCCAATTCTTATATCGCTTTGACCGGAACCTACCATTTGAGCTTATGTGCGACGCATCAAACTATCTTGTTGGTGCTTTGTTCTAGGGCAAAAGATCAAAGGGAAATTCCAGCCTATCTATTATGCAAGTCACACATTGAACCCCTCTCAAGTTAACTATACTACTACTGAAAAGGAACTACTGGCCGTAGTTTTTGCTATGGATAAGTTTCGAAGTTACTTGTTAGGAGCTCAAGTGATCGTGTGGACTGATCACGCTGCTTTGCGTTACCTGATGACTAAGAAAGAGGCTAAACCGCGCCTACTGCGTTGGATACTGACCCTACAAGAGTTTGACGTTCAAATTAAGGACAAAAAGGGCAGTGAAAATGTAGTGGCGGATCACGTGTCTAGAATGTTAAATGAGGAAAAGGATGAACCGGATGATATAGATCTTTACTTTCCTCTATAAAACATTATGTTGATAGACGGTTGTCCTCCTGATGTTCCATGGTATTCTTCCATTGTGAACTATCTTCATGCCCGTTATCTCAATCCCGAAATGTCTTATCAGGAGAAGAAAAAGTTCTTCTCTGATTTGAAATATTTCGTTTGGGATGAACCTTATCTTTTCAAGATCTGTAAAGATGGGTTGCTTAGGAGATGTGTTCCAGAATCCGAGCAACGCGATATTATTGAGCAGTGCCACAGTGGACCCACAGGAGGTCACTTTGGTCCGTGGAAAACCATTGCTAAGATCTTTCAATCCGGTTTCTATTGGCCTACGATCTTTAAAGATACAGAAGCTTTCTGTAAAGCTTGTGATAGGTGCCAAAGAACCGGTACTCTGACAAGGCGTTTTGACATGCCTTTAAAACCCATCCTCGAATGCGAAGTCTTTGATGTATGGGGTATCGATTTTATGGGACCATTCCCATCATCTTGCGGTAATAAATACATCTTAGTTTGCGTAGACTACGTGTCTAAATGGGTGGAGGCCCAAGCCACTCCTCACAACGATCATAAGACGTTGATGAAATTTCTAAAGAAGAATATCTTCGTGAGGTTTGGATGTCCACGTGCCTTGATCAGTGATGAAGGGACGCATTTCTGCAACCGACCCCTAGAGAAAGTACTTGAAAAGTATGGTGTTCGTCATAAAACTGGCACACCATATCATCCGATGACTATTGGTCAGGTTGAAAGGAGCAACCAGAGCATTAAGAAAATCCTGGAGAAAACGGTAAACAGTCATAGAAAGGACTGGAGTTTGAAATTGGATGATGTACTTTGGGCTTATAGAACCGCCTATAAACCCCCTATGGGGACATCTCCATATCAAATGGTCTACGGGAAACCATGTCATCTGCATGTCGAGTTAGAGCATAGAGCTTATTGGGCTACAAAGTTTCTGAACTTCGATTCCCAATCTTGTGGACAACATCGGCTACAGCAGTTACATGAGCTAGACGAATTCAGACTCCAGGCCTATGAAAGTGCCAGGATTAGTAAAGATAAGATGAAGCTAAGATTAAGAAGAGAGAATTTCTAGTCGGCGAACAAGTTCTTTTATACAATTCTAGGTTACATCTGTTTCCTGGAAAGTTAAGGACACGTTGGTCCGGCCCTTTCGAGATTCTCCAAATCATTCCTGGAGGCGTTCTAGAACTTCGTGGTTATAGTGGTGACCCGTTTCGAGTAAATGGCCAGAGGTGCAAGCACTACATTGGTGAACCTAAAGAGAGACCTTCGAATGTCCGTTGCCTCGACATCTTAGGGTGTGGTGCTACGGAAGTCGAAGAATTCGACGAGTCTTCACTTAACCTGTTTTCGGAGGATGGCTGTAGTGGTCTTTCTGAAGAAGTTCTAGCTGGTAGTGGGGATATGGAAGAATTGGAAAGGGAGCGTCAGTTGAAGCGTCATCAGAGGACTCAGAGAATGAAGAGGTCACCCATGGGGAAGTTCAAGCGTATGTGGAAAGCTATTAAAGATTTCACCCCATGTGTGAGATGCTGTTTCTGCAGCCACACTACTGATCAGAGCTTACGCGAGGTAGTGGCTGGCAGAAAAGTCAAATGGCCTGACCCAGGCTGAGTTTTCAACGGTGTCGAGCTAACGACATTAACCAAAAGCGCTACTAGGAGGCATCCTAGATATCCCTTATTATATTAGTTAAGTTCGTTCCTTACGCTTGTTAGTGTTTTATTTATTTAAGTTTTAGTTTAATTAAGTTTTAGCCGACTAAGTTTTTCTATTTATATCGTCGGTTAGTGTGCTTTTTAGATATGGATTACGGAGTTCTTCCCGAGGAGTTCCCCATCATTAGTCGGATCCCACCGATTACGATGGGCGATGGACCGGAGGCACTATAGTATTGCACGTAGATTTTGAGCTTAGTACCCGTACGAAGACCATCACCTATGTTCTCATTGTACCCCGCTGTTCGGGAGGTAGTGACTTCACCACCGAGGAGCTACGGGAAGCTATAGGACGTCCATATACGATCCTAAATGACCCTATGCTTGACGGACCTAGCGCCGGTACTACGGGATTCACATTTTAGAGGTTTAGAGGTAGGCCGGAGATGACCGGGGTGTACAAGACGACTATGATTTCCCTCCTGCGCTATTGATATGCTTCGTCGTCTCATCCGTTTGGTGGATTGGGACGAGATTTATGCGGACTAGCGTTAGTTAGATTTGTTTCGTCGAGCAAACGACGTAAAACAAAAGCGCTTTGTGGGAGGCAACCCACTGTTTTCTATTTGTTTTTCTTTATTTTCTAGTCACTTTATGTACTTTGTTTGATTTAAAGTTGTATTTTTGAAGTTTTAATTAAGTTTAATAAGAGATGTACTTTTGAATTTGGGTTGTATGGAATTTTATGATTTTTGTACTTTTTGCCTTCTGGGACGCCCGTCCAGAAAACTGGACGCCCGTCCGCTATGACAAATCCTTAGACGGACGTCCACAAAGCCTGGACGCCCGTCCGATATTTTCCCTCCAATCCTGTATGTGATTTGAACTCATGGACGAGCGTCTACTGAACTGGACGCCCGTCCAGTTCATCTGATTTCCCAGTGGACGCCCGTCCACTGAGTTGGACGAGCGTCCAACATCTGTCTATTTATACCCCCTGCTTCGATGAACCCTCACTTTTCAGTTTTTCAAATCGCAAACCGTTTCCTCTCCCTCTTTTTGGGCTAAAATCTTCATTTCTAAACCATTTTGAGCGATTCCAAGTGCTACAGGCCGCTTTCGATCCCCTCTCTTTGATTTTCATAACCAAATTTCCCAACAAACCATATTCGTGGAGAATCAGGCCCCTTTCAAGTCCGACTTTTCAGAAGAAAAATTCGATTTTGGAGTCCATTTTGGTGTTGTTTGGATTGATTTTCACCTTGATCAACATCCACTCACCCTACTTGGTAAGTTCATAGCAAAATTTCTAGTTTTTATTCACGTTTTTGCGAGTACGATCTTCGGGTCGGCTCGTTCACTTGAATATTGCCTTAATTCGGTTTTTTTTTTTGTTTCTTGTTGCTTTGTTTTGGTGATATGGTGTTGTGATGGGTGATGCATTGGGGTTGTTTGGTGATGGTTATGGTTGTGGTTATGGTTTGGTTGATTTGAAATCCCGCTTTGGATGTTAAACGGGTATCTTGTTGTGAATCGGGGTTGTTTTGGTTAGTCTAAGCTTGACTATGGTTCATAAGAAGGGAGTGGTTAAGAGGCATGAAAAGGAAGTAGCTAGGGAGGCCGAAAAGAAACGCAAGGAGTTTGATCCTACTTTGGTCGATCCCAACCGGGGTGTGAGTATACGAGAACAACCTCCTAGAGCCACCCAAACTAGGGCTACTTTGAGAGATGAGCCGACCTCTGACTCTGAGACTGATGACGATGTGCCTTTGGTACGGATGCCTAGAGTTCAGAGAGGTGGAGGTTCGTCTAGGGCTGAGGAAACTGTCGATGCTACCCGGGAAGAGGAACCGGTTGTACCTAGGGCTGCCCCTCCTAGAAAGAAATCCAAAACCGTACCTCCTATGCCATTACCTCGTCGGTTCGTGAACCCTAGAGCTCACGATGTGTATAAACAGCATTATTTCTCGAGGACGATGTTGATTGAGCGGGCCATTTTGGAGGCCAAAGTCGATCCGGGGTTCGTTAAGTTGCTCAAGGATCGGAAATGGGAAACCTTGATGACAATCCCGACTACCCCAGTGAATAGCTCCCTAGTTCGGGAATTTTATGCTAACTGTTCGGAAACCGATTTGGGGAAAAAGGTAGTTGTGGTTCGAGGGGTAGAAGTTCCTTTTACACCGGAAGTGATTAATCAGAAATACAACTTAGCGGCTTTCGAGGGTAGGGACTACAAGGAAGAGATTGTACATAGGCAGAGTTTGGGGCAGGATCCTTTGGAGGAGTTGCGACTTAGGGTGTGTCCGGATGTGGCATGGACATTAAGGCCGGGAGGCGACCGGAAGGAGTTGGTTACCACGACCTGGACGGAGGATTGGAAGGTCCAGTGTCGGTTTATTCAGAATCGGTTGTTGCCTAAGAACAACTTGACGCACTTTCACATTGGTGACCTAGGCATGTTGTACGCATTGACATTTGGCCTGAACGTAGATGTGGGACAGGCGTTATATGATGAGGTGGCTATTAATCAGAAGGTCTATACCCGATGCTTGATTATCCCTCACCTGATCCACAGTCTCTGTATCGATGCCGGTGTGCCTGAGTATGGAGCCGATCACAAACCGAAGAATCCAAGGCCGATACAGCGAGAAAAAGGCAAGCCTTCGGGACAGACTGAGACGGAGATACCTCAGGAGCCTGGTTCGTCGGCACCGCCTCGTGCATCCTCCCTTCCTACTTTATCTCCGGCAGTTAGGATGCGGTTGAGCATGGCCAACAGTTTCCGGGAATGGCTGATTGATATCCGGAACACACAGAACAATATTTTATCGATTCTTCAGTGCATCTGTGAAGGCCGGCAGCCGAGGGACGAAAGGACATTCAATCCGAGCTCCGTTGATTTTCTTTTTGCCGATGAGATCGAGCAGGTCATTGCAGATGTTCTACACGACTCTGAGACATCTTCAGATGAGGAGCAGCCTGGCTCGGCAGCTAGGGATACGGCACCACCTTCTGGACCCTCCTCCGATCCTCCAGCCGATGATTCTGGGACACCGAGCCAGTCTTGATTTTATTTTGCTGATTCTAGTTTTTCTTTTTCTTTGCTCCAATGGATGTATGTTATTGATACTTTTTCTTATATGATTCGTTGTAATTTTGGATATTGCTACTGTTACTTTTCCCGATGGATCATGTAAGCCATAAGGCACCAGTACTTTTACTTCTACTTTGTTTATACTTTCTAGATGTATTGAATGTTTTCACTTTTGCTTTATTTTCATTTTTGATATCTCTTTTCATTTTGGTATAACTCCCCGTTTTCCCCGAGATGGTTCCATGTTTGTCAAGACGTGCAGGTATATTTTTAGCGGTTTCGTCGAGCTACATTGTCTGGTTACGCATTTTGAAGTGTCCTTATGTAGGCTCCGGCCTGACCGACGATTCGCATTTTGATTTAAATCAGCTAAGTCTTTTCTTTTTTTCTTTCGATATGCACAACATGAGGACATGTTGAGTTTTTAAGTGTGGGGGAGGGGAATGTTTCGATATGTCGACGCATGTGCTTAAAATTTTCGAAATTTTTTGACACTTTTGTTTCTGTTTTGTCCCGAGTAGGCAATTCGATTCAATGTTCGCTATTTTTTTATAGTCATCTATGCTATATATCATATATTTGGTAAGTTAGATGTTTCACCTGACACTATTTTTCACGAGCCATAGTGACGATGAGCTATTTATAAAGTTATACCCCTTTTGGATTAGTGATTTTTGTTTTCTTATGAGTCATGTGCTTAGTGCTACGTATATATCTCGCGATTTATGATAGTTTGTATTTGGTTCCGAAGTATGACATACTGTGAATATCTAGAAGTTTGAATGTGATAAGTAACACGTAACTAATGTCAAATGAGAAGTTGAATAATTAAATGAATCTATTGGGTGTGTCGGAAGCTAGTCGATGATTTGAGTGCGATAGGGTGTACCACGTATGTCCTATACCACTATGATGACTAAAATCTCACGACAGTCAGAAGAAGCTGCCTTATGATTGGAGTAAGGTAGGGTATTATCTCGAAATGTCCTATTCTGCTATGAGGGCAATAGCTCATTCTGATGTGTGTTTAAAAGTGAATAAGTTAAATCAATTAATGAAGTGTTACGAAATTGAATATAAAGCTTAGTTTTCGTTAATCTTATCCCCAGTATAAACTGAAAGATATGATGTAGGGATTATCCTCTGAGTATTTCAGAAAGGCCCTAGATGTATTCTATCATCTTTTTTGGGATATATCACGTTTGTAGGGTGCATCTTATGAGTGTCATTTATTACTAGTCCGCAAGGGGGTATTAGCTAGTTTTGCTTTGAGTTTCTTGAGTTTGGATATAGTGGAAGTTTTCTATGGCTATGCACACACACAATGGTGAACTTCTGATTTATTGGATATGTGTTATGTATGTTTAGATGTCTGTTTTTTTTCTCGAGCCTAATTTTTGTTTTGTTTTGCTCGGGACGAGCAAAAGCTTAAGTGTGGGGGAGTTGTTAAGGGTGATTTTATATGATTTATAACGCTATATTCTATGATATTTTTCCCCGTATTCGTACTAAATTGCATAAGAAGCATGTGTTTAATGAATATATTGAGTAATTGATATTTCAAAAGAGTTAATTGCAAAATAGGTTGATTTATGTGCTTTAATTGTGATTTTACGATTATTGGAGCGATATTACATTTTGTGGTGTTTTTATATGATGTAGATGCATCTTTCAAGGCTCAAATGATGATTAAAAGAGTTAATGAAGGAATTGACATGATGATTAAAAGAGATAGAGATCAGGAAATCAAAATTCAGTCATGTTGGACTGGCGTCCAGGTCCCGTCCAGTGGACGGACGTTTGCTGAAACTGAACGAGCGTCCAGGGATGGAAAGTTGATTCAGGAAGTTTGGACGCTGAGGTGGATGCTGGTTGGACGAGCGTTTGATCATAACTCGGCCCGATTTGAAGTTCATAAGAAGATTGGACGGGCGTTCAAGGATCCAGACGGGCGTCCGATAGCCGACTTACTGAAACCGACTTTAAAATCTATAAATAGGCGGCTGTTTTCTCCACACAAGGACACAATACACTCATTATTCGAAACCCTAAACCTAGGGGCAGCTTTAGGCTGCGTTTTTCTCCTTTTTATTCCAGCTTTTATGCACTTTAGATCTAGATTTAGTTAGTTACTTTTTATGCACTATTTATACAAATTTGAGTTGCTGAGGATGTCCAGAGGCTAAAAGCTTCATCAAACGAGTATTGTGAAGCCATCCAACGATTGTTGATTTCGTTTTCTTCGGTTATACTGTGAGTTTTTATTTAAAGGTTGTTTCTTATTCATGTTTATTACGTTTAATTGCTTTTATATCGGAAGATCTGCATGTGTGATTGTTTATTGTTGATGGAAATCTTAATAAACCCTAGATCATCATGAATAAGAGTAGTGATTTGAATCTAGCGTAACGGAAGTTAATAGGTTTAATTGCTAGATTATAAACATAAAGTTTACACCTTTGGTTAGAAAACGTGTTAATCTTGCATTGGAAGATAATAGATTAATAGATGAACTTTCTAAGGAATTAGGGTTCATGTTTAGATAAGGTGAATCACAACCTAGATAAAAACCACAATATAATCGAGATAGGAAATCAATGCTTGTTGGATAGGTGGATCAATCCTCGTTTGTTCATTATACACTTGAATCAATCCTTAAAACTTGAATTCGTTTAGTTAGTTTACTTTTAATTGCATCTTAGTTTAGTTAGTTTAAATTGGTTCACAGCCCGTATTCTTCCTAGCTTTGGATTATATCCTCTGTCTAGTTTTATTTTCTGCTCATAAAGATTTTTATTCACTGTTTGGATTAGTTTCGTGACATAGTTTAGGTTAGACAAAAGCTAGAATCACAATCGTTTAGTTCCCCGTAAGATCGACCCGGTATCAACCTCTTTACTACGATCCTTATACTTGATGGAAACCGGATTTATAAATATTTATTACTTGTTTGCTGTGCTAGATAAATCCGTGACAGCCTGAGTGAAATCTTCACATTTTTCCAAAAAGAAAATGAATATTTCTTTGACTCTTGGAAGAGATTTAAGGCTCTCCTACGAAAATGCCCTCATCATGGTTTAGACTTGCAGAGGCAAGTCAACACTTTCTTCAGTGGATTGACCGAACTCACCAAGGGCATGGTCAATAGTTCATCAGGAGGGGCATTTTTAAGAAAAACGCCTGAAGAGGGATGGCAATTATTTGAAGATGTTTCCAAGTACAACTATGCCCCCTCATCTCACGCTATCCAGACACCTCCTCCACCCAGGATTGAGGAGGTGAATATGCAAAATTAGATCGCCATGCTGCAACAGCAGGTGGCAGCTCTCAAAATATCCTCCAATCCTTTAAGTCAGAATCAGTCATTCTCTCAGAACTCTCAAGTTCTGTTCTGTGAAAGTTGTTGTCAACCTGGCCATGTGGTTGGCCAGTGTCAGTTTATTTCCCCTCCTACCTATCAAGTCAATACTGTCCAGAATCAGGGACAGTTCAGTCCAGTCATGTGTCAGACATGTGATAATGTGGTGCATACCGCTCGTTTCTGTCCTATGGGTGGACAGAACGCTGAAATTAATGCTTTCAACTCGCAAAAAAATCAAAGATTCAACAATCGCCTTCTCGGCCAAAGCAATTTTCAAAACCAGGGTTTTAATCAAAATCCGAACTTCAATCGAACCATAATATGAATTTTCCTAATCAAAATCGAGGTTCAACCGAATCGGCCGAACAATCCAAATCCTATGTTTCAAAGTCGGTATATCCAATCTTTTCCACAAAACTTTCAGAATTCTCAAGACCCCTCTCAATCTAGTAATCTTGACACTAAATTGGATTCCTATCAGAAGGAGCAGAATAATAATTTCCAATTCCTTCTCAGTTCAATCAAGAATCTTGAAAGGCAGCTCGGGCAAGTAGCTGACCTAAAAGCTTCTAGACCCTCAGGGCAGTTACCCAGCTTCAATGAGAAGAACCCCAAGGGTGGTCAAGTGGCTCAAACTGAGTTAAATCAAAACCAATGCACTGATCTAGTTCCCACAATTCCCTATGGTAGAGAAGAGGCCAGTGCTATGAATTTAAGATCCGGCACTCAGATTAGTGGTCCCCCGAACCAGGGAAACCACTAACCCCTCCTGCCAATGATGAGGTAGGAGGGGAAGTTGTACATCCATGCCCCCATGTTCTGGATGATAGTACTCAGGTGGCTGATCCCCTGAGAAATAAAGAGTTTGAAAGTACTCAGGTGGCTGATCCTCTGAGAAATAAGGAATTTAGTGAAAGTCAGGTGGCTGATCCCCTGACTGGCAAGAAATGTGAAAAAGTGGCGAGGTGGAAAGATTTGGAAGATAAAGCTGTTAGTTCATCCTCAAAGCAAGTGTTTTCTGAGAATGATTTGAAGAAACTTCCATTTCCACCCAGAAAAAAATAACATCTCCTTGCATGAAGACAAAAAGTATGAGAAAGTGCTTAATCATCTTAAGAATACTCAGGTAAATCTTCCATTATCTGATGTTTTAGTGGAGATGCCTAAGTATACAAAGTTCATCAAGGATGTTGTGTCCTCCAAAAAGAAGCTCGAAGACATGGATCAGTTAATTGGTGAGAACTGCTCTGTGATTGGTTATGATGAGTTGCCAATCAAGAGGGGTGACCCTGGGAAATTTGTGCTCACATTGTTGATGGGAGGCTTAGTCTTTCCAAATTATTTATGTGACCTAGGTGCATCCATTAGTCTGATGCCATTGTCTGTTTGTAAACAACTTTGTTTAGATAATCTTTTAGAACCCACAACCATGAATCTTCAATTCGCTGATAGAACTTCCAAGAAAGCTGTTGGGATGTTAAAGGATGTTTTAGTTCAAATCGATAGATTCACTTTCCAAGTTGACTGGTACGTCCTTGACATCGAGAATAATGAGAATGTTCCTTTAATACTCGGCAGACCTTTTCTTTCTACAGCCAGAGCCCTCATTGATTGTGATGGTGGCAAAGTGACTATACGAGTTGGTGATCAGGAGGTGAGCTACAATGTCTCTAAAGCTATTCAGAGACCCTCTGATTATCCAACTGGCTTCTCCATTGAGGACAGGTCAGATGACTTTAACGACTATATGGAAAAGCAAGTCATGGCTGTTGAGACTGAATATGAGCGATTAGTGGAGAATCTGAATAATCATGGTTGGGTGAATCTAGAACAACTTGGAGCTGAAGTTGATGAAGGTTCGTTGAATGGTGAAGCTTTGGCAGTAGGACCACTGAGTAAACTCAGTGATGTTGAGTTGAAAAATGGGGAGCTTAAATCTAGTTTAGAAGAACCACCTGCGGATTTGGTACTGAAGCCTTTGCCTCAGCACCTGAAATACATTTTCTTGAGAGAATGTGACAAGCTTCCTTTAATTATCTCTGCCAAGTTATCCCGGTTAGAAGAAATGAAGTTGTTGAATGTGTTAAGGAAGAATGAAAAGGCTTTCGGATGGCAAGTGTGAGACATTAGAGGGATATCTCCTGACATATGCATGCACAAGATCAAAACTGAAGAGGGTGCTAAGTGTGTTAGACAGCCCCAGATGAGGCTCAACCCTCACATGCAGGAGGTGGTTAAGAAAGAGATTATCAAGCTTTTGGACATGGGTATTATTTTTGCAATTGCTGACAGTTAATGGGTGTCCCCTACTCAAGTAGTTCCTAAGAAAGGAGGAATTACTATAGAAAAGAATGAAAAGGGTGAAGAAATAGCATTGAGACTAGTAACTGGTTATAGAGTCTGCATTGACTACAGAAAACTTAATGAAGTCACGATGAAAGATCATTTCCCCCTTCCTTTCATTGACCAGATGCTTGAGCGTCTGGCAGGACATGCATTCTACTGTTTCCTTGATGGATATTCTGGATACTTCCGGATACCCATAGACCCGCCGACCAAGAAAAGACCACTTTCACTTGCCCTTATGGTACATTCGCTTATAGGCGAATGCCATTCGGTCTTTGCAATGCCCCAGCTACATTCCAAAGATGCATGCTGGCAATCTTTGATGGGCTTGTTGAAAAGTGCATGGAGATATTCATGGATGATTTCTCAGTCTTTGGTCAATCATTTGATCACTGTCTTGATAATCTTGATCGAATATTACCCCCAGTGTGGAGAAGAACTTAGTCCTAAACTGGGAAAAATGCCATTTTATGGTAGACGAAGGAATAGTTCTTGGCCACAAGATATCAGAAAGAGGAATGGAAGTAGATAGGGCAAAAGTTGAGGCTATAGAGAAGATGAAATTCCCTAAAAATGTGCGTGAAGTAAGAGGTTTCCTTGGACACTTTGGTTTTTATAGGAGGTTCATTAAGGATTTTTCCAAGATAGCTAAGCCCCTTTCCACTTTACTCAGAGACGATGTTTTTTTCAATTTTGATGATAATTTCAAGCATGCGTTTGATGAGCTTAAAAGTCAACTGATTTCCGCCCCGATCCTTATCTCTCCTGACTGGAACCTACCCTTTGAACTCATGTGCGATGCATCCAACTACGCCGTTGGTGCAGTCTTAGGTCAGCGAATTAAGGGAAAATTCCAGCCCATCTCTTACGCCAGTCACACACTAAACCCCACACAAGTGAACTACACAACCACTGAAAAGGAATTATTGGCTGTAATCTTTGCTATGGACAAATTTCGTAGTTACTTGTTGGGCGCCTCAGTCATTGCTTGGACTGACCACGCTGCTCTGAGCTATCTTATGACAAAGAAAGATGCTAAACCGCGCTTACTACGTTGGATACTGATCCTGCAAGAATTCGATGTTCAAACTAAAGATAAAAAGGGCAGTGAAAACGTAGTAGCAGATCATGTTTCTAGAATGCAGAATGATGAAAAGAAAGAACCTGAAGAGATAGACCTTTACTTTCCTCTCGAGCATGTTATGCATATAGACGAGTGCACTCCAGATGTTCCATGGTTTGCCTCTATCGTCAACTACCTGCATTCCCAGTATTTAAATCCAGAATTTTCATATCAGGAGAAGAAGAAATTTTTCTCTGATTTGAAAACCTTCGTGTGGGATGAACCTTACCTCTTTAAAATCTGTAAAGATGGATTGTTGAGAAGATGTGTCCCCGAATCAGAGCAACGAGATATCATTGAACAATGCCATAGTGGACCTACTGGTGGCCACTTTGGTCCCTGGAAAACTGTTGCTAAAATCTTTCAGTCCGGTTTCTATTGGCCCACGATCTTCAAGGATTCAGAAGCCTTCTGCAAGGCTTGTGATAGGTGCCAACGAACCGGTGCTCTAACTAGGCGTTTTGACATGCCATTAAAGCCCATTTTAGAATGTGAGGTCTTTGATGTATGGGGTATTGATTTTATGGGCCCGTTTCCATCTTCCTGTGGAAACAAATACATCTTAGTCTGTGTTGACTACGTATCAAAATGGGTGGAGGCTCAAGCCACTTCTCGCAATGACCACAAAACGGTCATGAACTTTCTCAAGAAAAATATCTTCATGAGATTTGGATGTCCCCGTGCCTTAATCAGTGATGAGGGAACGCACTTCTGCAACAGCCACTAGAAAAAGTCCTTGAGAAATATGGTGTCCGGCACAAAATTGGCACACCATATCACCCTATGACAAGTGGCCAGGTCGAGAGAAGTAATCAGAGTTTGAAAAGGATCCTGGAAAAAGTTGTGAACAATCATAGAAAGGATTGGAGTCTCAAACTGGATGATGTACTATGGGCATACCGTACTGCCTATAAAACTCCCATTGGTACATCTCCCTATCAGATGGTGTATGGCAAACCATGCCATTTGCCAGTCGAATTAGAGCATAAAGCATATTGGGCCATTAAGTTCTTAAACTTTAATGCCCAGTCATGTGGTGAACATCGACTGATGCAGTTGCATGAATTGGATGAGTTTAGACTCCGGGCCTACGGGAGTGCCAGGATTAGCAAGGACAGAATGAAACTCCTTCATGATGCTAAAATCAAGAAGCGAGAATTTCAAGTTGGGGAGCAAGTATTACTTTATAATTCCAGGTTGCATCTGTTTCCTGGAATGTTGAGGACGCGTTGGTCCGGCCCCTTTGAAATTCTGCAAATCATTTCTGGAGGTGTTTCAGAACTAAGAGGTTATGGTGACCAGGCGTTCAGAGTGAATGGTCAAAGGTGCAAGCATTATATAGGACAAACCAAAGAGAAACCTTTGATTGTTCATTTCCTCGACATCCTCGGGTGTGGTATGACTGAAGTCACTGAGTTTGTTGAATTTTCACCCGACTTGTTTTCTGAGGATGACGGCAGTGGCTTGGTTGAGCAAGTTATGGTCGATAGTTGGGATGTGGGAGAGCATGAAAGGGAGGCCATGTTAAAGAGGAAACTGAAGAAGAAAAAGTCGACAATGGGGAAAATTAAGAGCGTTTGGAAAAAAGCAAGGAACCTAACCTCTTGTGTTAGATGCTGTTTCTGTGGCAACCAAGCTAATAAGAATTTAAACGAGGTCTTAAGTGGTAGAAAGTTAAAGTGGCCGGATCCAGGCTGAGTTGCAGGATTGTCGAGCAAACGACGTTAAACAAAAGCGCTAACGGGAGGCAGCCCGATAATAATAATAATAATAATAATAATAATAATAATAATAATAATAATAATAATAATAATAATAATAATAATAATAATAATAATAATAATAATAATAATAATAATAATAATAATAATAATTTGGATACGACTAGTCTTAATGAAATGTAGAATATGTGGAATGAATAATCATAATGGAAGTTGAACACATAGCACAACCAAGTATCAGGATGAATGTTTGAATGTCTTTTAAAGGGAACGATTAGGTGGTTATCCGAAAATCCCGAGGGAGTACACAGAAAACATTCGAATACATCATTTCTTGGACTTAGGTTGTTAGAATGATTTGACCCTTGAGGATCTGGGTATAAAAGACTCAATACTCTTTCACACATTTCATTTTATGATCTACTCTGTTTCCAACATGAATTTATGACTTGACTATGATATTTGCTCATGTGATATTCTCTATGATACATATATGCTTAGATGTTCGTGCTTTACCCGTGTGGGTTATTTTTCCATCTAAAGCTTTTATGAGATTGACTATATATATATATATATATATATATATATATATATATATATATATATATATATATATATATATATTGCCTATCGAATTTTCTTTTTCGACGTAACGGGGCCATTTACTTATTATTCCCATATCCCTATTCGATGTTTTGGCACGAGGACCATGTCCCGTGTTTGCTTTGTTTGTTTTGGTACAGGGATTCGGATCGTGCTTTTTCATGGCTGTTACGGGATTCGATAGCATCTTTCTGCCAGGTTTATAAGCTAAGTCTTCCTCTCTATCTCATTCACATGTTGAGGGTAATGCAAAATCGTAAGTGGGAGGTAGAGTCGATGATGGTCTAGCAATGGCATTAAGTGTTTATTTTGTATCAGAAAAAAACCCTTAGTTTCTGATCTTTTTCAAGCATTATTTAGTTGATTAAAATGAACTTTATAAGGTATATTTTTCATGTATTTGAAGATGTAATGATCAATTTGGATATATATAACCAATGTGATCCGTAAGTGCATTTTAACCCCAAATTTATTTGTGTAACATGAATTCCTTCACGTAAGCCTTTGACATTGAAACGAAAATTTTAAACTGTATCCATTCAGTATCCTAGTGGTTTATCCTATAATAGCAGTAACTTAGTACCTAATTTTTGAACGTGTACTATGAATATCTGAAGGTTTGAATGTAATAGAAAGGATAATAGTTAAGTTCTTTGGGAAATTGGAATGAAAAGAAAAATACCAAATTAAGATGAGCTAATTATATGTCGGATGTAGCTATCAATGATTTGAGTGCAATAGGGCGTTATCACAAAACGTCCTATATCACTATGAGGTTTAAAAGCTCCCGACTGCCTGATGATAGTAGTCCAGCTAGGGTGTTATCACGAAACATCCTATTGCTGGGAATGAAGGCATATGCTACACATGTGAAATTAAGTCCAGCTAGGGTGTTATCACGAAACATCCTATTGCTGGGAATGAATTAAGCATGGTTGAAAACTTAGTTATCTTCGACTATCCCCGGTATAAACCGAATGATATGCATTAGGGATTATCCTAATAAGTACACGGGAGGACGTTGTGTGGAACTCATTCTTGCTATACCTAGGAAAATCATTAGGGACTCGTCTCGAATGGATACTTGTGCGTTTGCTTGAATTATTCAAGAGAGGAAAGTGGAAATCGAAAGGCTTGTCACACACACTCTGTTATACATTTATATTAAGGTTAACGTGTGGTTATGATTCGATCGGTTGTATTATCTGGTTGTCCCTTATATCTTATCTTTTCATGAATTTTGTCCCTCATTCATTTTGTTTTATCACTTGTTTTGCTCGAGGACGACCAAAAGCTAAGTGGGGGGTTTGTGATGACGGGAAAATTCACTGTTATTATTATAACATTTTACCCCACTTCTGATACCATTTTGAG
Source organism: Gentiana straminea (assembly GCA_036785695.1). Taxonomy (NCBI): domain Eukaryota; kingdom Viridiplantae; phylum Streptophyta; class Magnoliopsida; order Gentianales; family Gentianaceae; genus Gentiana; species Gentiana straminea. Next base: position 6,875,358 of record JAVUPR010000444.1, on the reverse strand, counting down.
CATTTATGTATCTAATCAAGTCATTAATTCATTAGATTTATCTAAATGCATAAGTAGTAAGTATTATATAAAATATTATGTTTTTACTAGTTTTTGTGCCGGTTTAGTAGACGGAGTGTCATGTAGAATTTACGTTTAGTTTTTATCTATGTTTATTTAAAAAAAAATAATAATAAAAAATAAAAAAATAAAGAAAAAAAAATATATATATATATATATATATATATATATATATCAGTAAAAAAATGTATCCACGGTACAAATATTGTACTGTTAAAACTTTTGTTTTCAGATTTACTCGCGGTTCGTTTCTTTGTGTTTAGGTAAAAAAGATAAGATTTACTGCAGAAACGGAACTAAAGACTGAATCACGAGACGAGAATTTTGTCTGCCTGAAGAAAGCTCGATTCGAATCAAGAATGCGCTGATTCGAATCGAACCCCAAACTTGGAGTTCAAGGTTTTAAAAATATTCCACGTAACAATATGTTTTGAGGCTTAAAAGTTGGATTTTGAGGAAAAGAAGAAGATGCCACGAATTTACAAGATCAACAGATAATTTTTCCAACGCACTTCTGCCGTAACCAGTTTTCGACGGACATTTTACCCGACTTAGATGCATTTTCAGGTGAAGAGTTCTTCATGAAAGTTGTAGATACTAAAATGAGCTTTCCAACGCATTTTGAATCACGTCAATCGGAGGTCTACAACTCAAGTTATGATTTTTTTTTACCGAACAGCTGAAATTTGGACGAATTGGAAATATCTTCCATGCATGTTACTTGCAATGATTCATTGTAACAAATTTTTGCATGACTCATCACCTTCACATGCAAACATAAGCCTCCCTAACAAACTATTGGTGATCCACCACCCCTTCCCCAAATACTACCTCCCTTATACACTCTTATATATATATATATATATATATATATATATATATATATATATATATATATATATATATATATATATATATATATCATATAGGAGACTCTCCTCCCAATTTACATCACAATGGAGAAAGAGAGGGAGAGGCTCCTCCTTACACCTCCATCTCCCATAATGGAAGCCCTTTTCTTCATGTAATTCTCCACTTTTTATCTCTTTTCTTGTTGAAGATTTGAAGTTGTGTGTATGCATATATACATATATGTCTATGTATATCTCTATGTAAGCATATATGCAAGCTTCTTTCTTCATCTTTTTCTTATTTTGAGCTCAAGTATGTATACATATGTCTATGTATGTATATGTATATGATTGTATGTATAAATAAAGTTGTAATAAAACGATGATGAGAAGCTAAAGCACGCGTAACAAGCCTTGTGAAACCGATTCTTAGCAACATCTCGATTTCGACTTTTGGATTGTTTTGTGAGTTTTTATCAAAGTTTGTATCTTTATTATGTTCTTATTGATTATGCAATTTAAATCGAGAGATGGTTGCTGTTTGTTGTTTAACGTTTGATGAGAATCGTCGTTAAACCTTAGATCACCATAGTAAAGATTGGATTTTTAATCTAATTAACGAGAGTTGTTAGGTTGAATATCTAGATTGCGAAATTGAGAGATTTCACACCTTTGTTATGAAAGCGTTAATCTTTAAAATCGAAAGATAAAAGATTGATAGGCGAACTTTTCTAAGAGATTAGGAGTTCATACCTTCGATAGGTGAATCACAATTTTCGTTAAATCACCACAAGATAATCTAGAGTCGAAATTGAGGGTTGCGGGAATCGGTGGATCATTGCTTGTTCGTTGTTAAATTAATTGAGAAAAATCGTACGTCGTGTTGTTTTGCTTCGTTTTCATCGTAGTAACCGTAGTAAGTTTATTGTAGTTTTAGTTATAAAATAGGTACTACTTAGTTAGCTCGGTTCGTAATTATCTTTCCTGGCTTTAGATATTTGATCTTCTGTCCAGTTTACTTTTGTTGTTTTCGTTTTTAGTTTTGTTAAGTGTTAGACGTTTTTATTTTCTTAAAATTTTAGTTATAATAGTAGTCGTGACAATTTAGAAAAAAATTAATAAGAACTAGATAAACCTCGATTCCCTGTGGATCGACTCCGGTTTTTAATCGCTATACTACGATCCCTGCACTTGGGGTAAACCGGATTTATTTTATTACTTGTTATATTTTGCTTTGCATAAAATCCGAGACAGTTGATAACATCTAAATTTTCTCGGGTTATTCAGCAGTTGATTGTGGCGGATATCTAGCTATGAATAGTATATGATCGTGGTGGTGGACGGTGGTCCGGTGAGCTCAGTGTTGGAAGTGATGAGTATGCAATATAACAGTAATTGAGTAGTGAATTTGGCAGAGTATTGCCTTCTTTTATAAAATTAGCCTCTCTCTTTAGGTTACCCATGGAGCCCTATTTATAGGGTAACTCACCGACTGAGTTCGACATAATTACAATTAAGGACATATTACAGCTAATTCGGTGGTGGCCAAGCGGACCGTGTCTATGGCAGCGGCGGCTCGGGCTCTTGGGCTTACGATGTGCGCCCTCAGTCATTAGTCGTATCGTTGGCTTGTGTTCTCCATTTGTCCTGGGAGGATGATGAACCTCTCACGGACCCATCACATGTTGTTCTTGGCGCTAGCGTTAGCTCAAGAGGAGATCTCCGGGTCCCCGAGCGGGTTTGCGGCTACATTGCGGTGCCAACCTATCAATGGCACCCTACTCTGTACTCGTAACACCTCGAGGTGTCTGGTATGGAGTAAAACCCTAGCTTGAGGAGGTGGCCTGGTCGAGTATGTGGCCTTAGACGCTCTGGATTATGCCGAGCGGCTTACTTGGGGTCTTTAGCCCTTAGCCGGCTTGAGGTCATGAACTGGCACGTAGCCTCGACTTTGTCTTGATTTGGCTGATTTGGGGCCCTTGACCCCTGGCCGATTTAACGTCGTGAGGTGGCGGATAGCCTAGAATTCATTTTGATTTGCCCTATTTGGGACCTTTGGTCCCTGGCCTACACGAAGCCGTAAATTGGGGGACAACCTTGGCTTCGTGGGATTTGGCTTCTTTGGGGTCTTTGACCCATAGCCGGTGCGAAGCCGTGAATTAGGGGACAGCCTTGGCTTCGTCTTGATTTGGCCGATTTGGGGTCCTTGACCTCTGGCCGATTTGAAGTCGTGAGGTGGCGGATAGCCTAGACTTCATTTTGATTTGGCCTATTTGGGACCTTTGGTCCCTGGCCTACACGAAGCCGTAAATTGGGGGACAGCCTTGGCTTCGTGGGATGTGGCTTCTTTGGGGTCTTTGACCCGTAGCCTGTGCGAAGGTGTAAATTGGGGGACAGCCTTGGCTTCGTCTTGATTTGGCCGATTTAGGGTCCTTGACCTCTGGCCGATTTGAAGTCGTGAGGTGGCGGATAGCCTTGACTTCGTAGGATTTGGCTTCTTAGGCCTTTGGCCTCAAGCCGATTCGAAGATGTAAATGGGCGGATAGACTTAGCTTCATATGATTAGGCTTCTTGGGCCTTTGGCCTCGAGCCGGTTGAAGTTATAAATGGGCAGATAACCTTAACTTCGTATGATTTGGCTTCATGGGCCTTTGGCCTCGAGCCGGTCCGAAGCTGTAAATGGACGGATAGCCTTAGCTTCATATGATTTGGCTTCTTGGGCCTTTGGCCTCGAGCCGATTGAAGTTAGAAATGGGCGGATAGCCTTAACTTCGTATGATTTGGCTTATTGGGCCTTTGGCCTCGAGCCGGTTCGATGCCGCGCTATTAAGGGGACGGACTTGTTGTTGGTGAATAGAAATCCCATTTTGATGACGAGTTGACCTCTATAAGAAGGCTCGTCCCGCCATTTTTGGTAGGGAGAGGTCCAAAAATAAGATAGCTCGTCCGCCACTTTAGGGAGAGTTCCAAGAATAAGATAGCTCGTCCCGCCACTTTAGGACGGGAGAGTTCCAAAAATAAGATAGCTCCTTCCGCCACTTTAGGACGGGAGAGTTCTAATAAATAAGAAGTGTAATCATTTAAGTTGTATAAATAAAACCCGGTGAGAGCTTGTATCTTGAGAGTTCGCAACTTGGAGAGCTTGAGGGCTCGTTTTGGGGTGAACATGGTGGTCATGACAGAGACCCTTCACTATTCTGATCGTATCTTTAACTTGTGGCCGCTCTTCGGCCTCTGAATGTATATTTTCTTTTCTTTTTTGCAATGATTTTTCCAAGTGTTTTTTAGTTTGTATCTTTACTTTTGCTCGAAATAATCCCATCTTTCGAGCCCGTAGTTTGGGTCCGCTAGCCAGTATATGCGGGCATACGGCCCCCTTGTTTTTGGCGAGGTCGAGGACATTAAAGCATCGAACTTGCTAAAAATAACTGAATCGTAAAAATTAGACCTGTTGTCGGGTCTTCAGTCTGAATTAAAAATTCCGATGTGCGGGCCCCTTGTTTCAAACAATATTGAGGGCGAACTTGGTTGAAATAAGTGTGAGTCTGTGCAATCATAGGCCTGTTTGAAAATTTCCGTTCTTGGCCCCCTTGTTTTGGACAAGATTGAGACCACGAGTAACTTGTCTGGAGAGATTGTAAATAGAGAGCTCGTTGTGGAGAACTCGTAACAATAGAGCTCGTTGATAGAGAGCTTATAATAAGAGAGCTCGTTGAGGGCTTGCAATCTTATCAACTCTTTTGGCCTTGGCCCTTTTAAAATTCCCTCTGTTTGCAGTAAAAAAAAATTCCGCACATAACCTGTGGCCGCTGATTTGGGCTTTCAATGCGTGTTTATGTCGTTTTTTTATGATGATTTTGCCCAAGTATTTTTGAGATTGCAACTTTATTTTGCTCCGATTTTTCATTTTGTCTTTGCTCGACATATTCCATCTTTTTCGAGCCCGCTATGTGGGTTCAACGTATATATATATATATATATATATATATAGCCCCCTTGTATTTGGCGAGGTCGAGGACGTTAAAGTATAGAACTTGCTAAAAATAATTAAACTAAAAGTCTTACTTGTTTTTGTTGAGCTCGGTGACTGAATCAGAAAATCCGATGTGTGGCCCCCTTCTTTCAAGCAATGTCGCTTCAGGCTTGGTTGAAATAAATGTCGAATTCGGGTCATTCCCGTTTGCTTGAAAATTTCCACCTGCGGCCCCCTTGTTCAAGCAAGATTGGCTTCGCATAATATAACGGATGTCGAGGCTCACTTGTAACGATAATATTTGAATACCAATGCACGATAAAATCCCCAAATAAATGTGGTATTCATGAAAATCGGATTTTAATTAGCCCCGGTCCGCTTCAGTGGGCGAATCGGGTACTTGCACCAATCAAGAGCATAATTGTTACTATTGATTCAACTAGAAACATGCTATTGAAAAGTACAAAAGATAGCTCTAGCCTTCACTTATAGTGAGGTGAGTTTCCTAAATAAAGAAAGCGTGGTCACTCCGAGTTTGAATAAACGGGAGTGGTCGCCATAACCCGGTGCCGATTTACATGAATTGTCTCTCTAGATAAGTTGATTATTGTGGGATAAGTATCCTTTGAATCTCCCTTGATATTGGTGTGGCCGCGGTGTGTCTCAATTGGCGGCCCTACCGATTTAGGAATATCAACTACTATCATCAGAGTCGAATTTCTGAATAAGCTTCAGAATCTGAATTGAATTTTCAATTCCAGTAAACTCGGATACATGCTCGCAAAATGTAGCCAATCTATAATTGTTGGGCAGCAGGTCATTTTTCACATTACTTGCTATTTCACCTGTCCTTAACCACCTCATGAGGAACATATCTTCATTTCTTCATCAGCATGATTAAGCACTTCTTTTTTTTTTTTCTTTTTTTCTTTCTTTCTTTTTTTTTTTTTTTTTTTTTTTTGGCATTTCCGTTTCCAATCAAGAGTCAGTGCTGCTGGATTTCTTGGATTTACTAGAAGTATATGATGCTCCACCATGCTCAAAAGAACCCTCAAAATCTCTCTCTGTCTCTGAAATTTGTGTTTTCGGTTTTGACATTTCCATTGAAGGTGGAGGTGAATCTAATGTAGGTCCAGATGATGAAGGCTTACAAGCACATCTGGAGGAAGACACAGGACACTGCAATACCTTTGATTCGAGATACTCGAACTCGAATTCTCCAGCGGAGTGAAGCCTAAAATGTGATTGTCAATCAACATTTCTTGCATCTTTCGATTCTGTTCTCACACATCTTGATCTTAAAGGTACAACGTAACGTGTAGCAACTTCCTCAAATATTTTCATCAAATTAGTAGGAGACAACCCTCTAACTCTTTCCACTTCTCTTCAATATCATTGCTCAAAGAGATTTTCGATCTCGAATCCCTAACAGGCAAGCCCGAAGGCTTGTGCTCGTTTTTGGAGTTCACAGTTTCCATCACTCACAACCGTCGAGTTTTTTTTTTTTTTTTTTTTTTTTTTTTTTTTAAAATAATGAAAATTTTGGATTTGAGACCCCTTCTCCTTGACATTTTCACAAACACTTTCACTCCCGTTTCTTGAAGTAAAAAGATCCGACCAATTTTTTTTTTTTTTGTTGAAACCGGATATTTTATTAAAACTGTACTAACTATATCAAAGTAAAGGCATATTACAAGTTTTAAATGCATCCAAAAATAAAAGATCCGACCATTTTATTACCATCAAAATACAAGCTTTCATGATAACAGTTATCGGAAATGCAGAATTTCTCAACCCCATTTTCAAAAGACGATGAAATATCCAAAGCCCCAGAAATAATTGAATCACAATTATCATTTCCATAACCAATCGCAGTCTCGATTTCCTCATAATATTTTTATAGAACTAGCCATAACATACAACCGTCCCAACAAAGAGAATATGAACAAGTTTCCAGAAATTAGTGATTAAGTTTTGAGTGATGAAATCTAGAGCTTGTGAAGGGAACATCGGAATAATAACAAGAACAAAAATGAGGTTAAGAGATTTACGTATGATGTTGGAGCAGCTAAACTTACTTGAGCTTCTTTGCTTGATTGCTGCGGGAGTTGATTCATGAATTTGGAAACGGGTTTCTTCAAAGCTTATGATCGAGTCAGCTCCACCAGCATTGCTTTTTCGGATTCTCAAAATCTTCAGCTAGACGGGTTATTTCACAGCTGAGAGCTGGATCTTCCTTCCCATTCAGAATCCATGGAATAAAAATCCTCTTTTTGGTTCATCTCGAGTAAGCACTCGGTGACATCCCGGAGGGAGTCAACGGAGAGGGCTCCGACATGGAGGTCTAAAGAAACAGAGTTAGTAGCTTTTCTAGCTCATCTCTGAAGGTGGGCATCGAAAGACTGAAGCTGCGGATCCGACTAGCGTGCAGCTTCATCGGAGCTCAAATCGGTTGCACCGGCCGATGACTATTCTGTGAGGAAACAACAAGTATCGAGAAGAAATGGTAGAATTAACAGAGAAAAACAAGGGGAAATTTCATAGAAAGAAAGGGGAAGTAGGGTTTAACATACAGAACAAAACTTTCGACACCAGCCAAATGACATCCATCCTATACCATATACCCTCAGCACACACACACGTGGCTGACATCTATACCCACTGTATGACATCATCTAGCTTAGTTATAACGTCATTCTACTCCAACATATAATATAGTTTTTTTTTTAAAAAGATATAAATAAATAATTAATAGCGGAAGATTCGGATCCTGACAAAATCCCTCCCCTCAGAAATGTCTTGTCCTCAAGACATGCGGAAAAATGGGAATTTAGACATAATATCTTTAGCATCTTCCCAAGTAGCTTGCTCATCATCTAAGTTGAGCCACTTAACCTTCCATTGCACCACAACGACGTTATTTCTCTTCATTGATCGAATTTGCAGCACCTTTTCAGGATAAACAACCATCTGCCCATCATCAGTAGTCATTGGGGGCTGAAGGCTAGGAGTGATATGAGCTCCTACGCATTTCTTGAGAACGTGTACACGGAAAACTGGGTGTATTTTGGAGGTAGCAGGGAGAAGTAGCCTATAAGCAACCTGACCAATCCGTTCAATAACCTCATAAGGTCCAAAATATTTGGCAGATAGCTTGAGGTTCTTCCTTAAGGCTAAGGAAGTTTGCCTATAAGGTTGAAGCTTGAGAAAAACTCTATCTCCCACAGCAAATTCATTGTCTTTCCTCTTTTTATCCGCAAAGTGCTTCATCCTTGACTGAGCTACACTGAGTTGTTCCTTTAAGTACTTGATGAGGGACTGTTTATAATTGAGGAATTCATCAATGGATGAATGTTGTTCAGCAGCAAAACTTCCCCTGGGAATGGAGGTTGGTTGATACCCATATAAAGCTTCAAAAGGGTTAATTTAAGGGCTGTATGATAGCTAGTATTGTACCAAAATTCCGCAAGTGGAAGCCAAGTTCTCTAACCCTTGGGGCGTTGGAAACACATACATCGGAGATACATCTCAACGCATTGATTTACCCTCTCGGTTTGCCCATCAGTCTGGGGGTGATAAGATGTGCTCATGGAAATCTTGACACCAACCATCCTTAACAGATGTTGCCAAAACTCAGATGTGAAGACCTTATCTCTATCACTGACTATCTCCGTAGGCAGCCCATGTAGCTTGTATATGTTATCAAAGAATGCCTCAGCTACGACTTCAACAGTATACCCCTGTTGCAAAGGGATGAAATGGCTGTACTTAGTCAGCCTATCCACCACAACAAATTTGACTTCCTTGCCATCGGATTTGGGTAAACCTTCGATGAAATCCATGCTAATGTGACTCCAAGCCTTTTTAGGAATGGGTAGAGGCTGCAACAGACCATAAGGAAGCTCATGTTTATCCTTACATTGTTGACATATTATGCATTCCTTAATCATAGATTGAACATCTTCCTTCATATTTGGCCAATAGAATAGATTTTGGACCCTTTTAAGGCAAGCCCTGTTACCGGAATGGCCCCCAATTGGGCTGGAATGTAACTGATGTAGTATTTGCTTCCTTAGTCCTCCATTAGAACCCACACAAATTCTGCCTTCAAACTTTAATAAGCCTTGCTGCCAAGTATATCAAGGTGCTGAATTTGGATCAACAATGAGAGCTCTAATCTTCTCTTGAACCCAATTATCATGTTCATAGCTATTATCAACTGAATGAATCCAATCTGGAATAACAGATGAAATGGCCATATTAGTAGATACCTCATGAGGCTGCCTTGACATGGCATCAGCCACAACATTTTCTTTCCCTTTTTTGTATTCTATTTTGAAGTCAAGGCCCAACAGTTTAGTAATCCCTTTTTGCTGCAATGAAGTGGTAGCCTTCTGTTCCAGTAGGTACTTTAAGCTTTGTTGATTTGTCCTTATGGTAAAAGGTCTTCCCTGCACATAATATTTCCACTTAGATACTGCCATGATCAAGGCCAAAAGTTCCTTTTCATAGATTGACAGCCCTAGCTCTCTCATATTAAAGGCCCTGCTTAAGTATGAAATAGGTCTACCATTTTGCAAAAGAACTGCTCCTAACCCCTTGTTGCTTGCATCTGTTTCAATGCAGAAGGGAGCCTCAAAATTTGGGAGCGTCAAAACAGGAGAGCTGCACATAGCTAATTTCAATGATAAAAATGACTGTTCAACTTGGTCATTCCACCCAAATTGGTCTTTCTTCAACAGATCAGTTAACGGTTTGGCAAGAATGCCATAATCCTTTACAAACCTCCGATAAAACCCAGTGAGACCGAGAAATCCCCTGAGCTCTGTTACATTTGCAGGTCTTGGCCACGACGCTACAGCTTCCAATTTCTGAGGATCCGCTCTTATAGCCCCATCCTGGATTATGTGCCCCAAGTAATCTATGCTACTCTTCCCTATGGAGCATTTACTCATTTTAGCAAAAAACTTGTGCTCCCTCAAAAGGTCAAGCACCAGCCTGGGATGTTGTTTATGACTCTCCCTGTCCGGACTATACACCAAAATGTCATCAAAGAACACTAGGGCGAATTTCCTCAAGTAAGGCCTAAGGAGCTCATTCATACTCCTTTGAAAAGTGGCTGGAGCATTAGTTAATCCGAAGGGCATTACCCTAAATTCGATGTGCCCGTGATGGTTAACGAAAGCCGTTTTTGAAATATCTTCTTCTTTCATCCTAATTTGGTGAAAACCTGATCTAAGGTCGATTTTGGTGTAATACCTTGCTCCTCCAAGTTCATCAAGCACATCATCGAACACTAGTATAGGATAACGATCTTTCACGGTTAGATCATTAAGCCTCCTATAATCCACACAAAGTCTCCATGTATTATCTTTCTTCCTTACTAGCAAGATGGGTGATGAATAGGGGCAGTCACTAGGCCTAATAATCTGCTGTTGTAGCATGTCTTCAATTAACTTCTCAACTTCTGATTTCTGGTAGTATGGGTATCTGTACGGTCTTAACTTGAAGGGCTCTGTTCCTTCCTTTAAAGTAATAGGATGCTCCCATTTTCTTTCTGGGGGTAAAGATGTTGGCTGGGCAAAAACATCATTGTATTCTTCGAGCAGTTGTTTAAAATCATCTTCAATAACAGGTTCTGGGGTAGGAATATCTGTTTGAATCATGATAAGACACCCTATCAATACACATGCCCCAATTCTAAGGCTCCTTGCAAGTTTATTTGCACTCATGAACTTGAGCTGGGCCTGTTCACCTTGACTTTTCAGAACAATTTTCTCCCCGTCCTTGTGGAATGATATCTCCATTTGTTGAAAATGTAGCATCAAGGGGCTAAAGTTCCTCATCCAATCTACCCCCAAGACCATTTCACAACCACCTAACTTCAAGAGTCTCACATCATGACTGAATCTATGCCCTTGCATTATCCAAGGCAAGTTTGGACACCTACTGTTGCTAACCATTTTACTGCCATCTGCTACAGTCACTGTCATAGGTGGAGCAGGTTCCATCATACATTGCAAATCCTTAGCTATCTGTGTATCTAGAAACGTATGAGAGGCCCCACTATCGATTAATATATTAATTGGCCTTTTCTTGAGGAGCCCTTGTATTCTGATGGTGCTGCTGTATACCTGTCCTGACAAGGTGTTAAAGGACAACTAAGAAATTTCACTGTTCTCATTTTCTGTGATTTCTGGAAATGGAGGTTCAGGGGATTCAGTCACAATCTCCCCATAAACTTCATCCTCATCAGCTAATATGAAATGAATTTTGTTTCATCTTACATTGATGCCCTTGGAAGTATTTTTCATTACATTTGAAACATAATCCCTAATTTCTCCTCTCTTGTATTTCTGCAGGAGTAATAGCCTTTTTATTTGCCATTGGGGGTTTTGGGGACACCATCAGCTTTAACTTATCAAAACTCTTGGTAGGGATTGGAGAGAACCTGGATTCACCATTGTTTCTCACTGTTGATCTAGTTCTATGGTCCATGGAGTTTAGTACTGATTCCTGGGCTCGGGCAGCCTTGAGATCTTCCATTAGAGACTTAGGGTTCATCAGTCTTACCATATTTTTGATCTCCTCCTTAAGGCCTCCCACAAAACAATTAATAAAATATTTCCTCAGTAAGCTCCGGATCTGACATGCTGACTATTGTTCTCATGGATTCAAATTTTTTCACATATTCATTCACTGTCCCAGTTTGGTTCAATCTGTGAAATTCGTCTACGATGGCCTCCATTGGCTCTTCCTCAAACCGATTACATATCTCCTCCTTCAAAAAATCCCAGGACATAGACATGGATGGATTACGGAGCTTCCACCCACCCAACAAAAAATCAGCCTATCCCCTCAAGTGTAATTCAACCAGCCGCATCTAAAAATCGTCAGAGATGTCATGGATTATAAAATATTGCTCACATTTACGAGTCCATTCCTCGGTCCAACACCATCGAAGCTAGGGAAATCGAGCTTAGGGATCTTAATATTATCATACCTAGTGAGGGACTTCTCTGGTCGATTGAGCTCAAATTCTGGTGGTTTGAGGGTTGACTGCTGCGCCGATGAAGGGTCAGCTTCAGATTCTGCTTGAAACTTCGGTGGTTGCTGGGACTGCTTAAACATCACATACATCGTTGCAAGTTGGGAGCGAAGCTCATCAAATCGAACATTGACATTATCGCAAAATTCTTTCATCTCGTCGTTGATCTGGGCTTGTTTCTTCCACTGGTCTGTGTCGGCCATAGCAAAAAGGATCGGATAAACGAAATTGGGGTGGGATCGATGTGTCTCTGATACCAATTGTGAGGAAACAACAAGTATCGACAAGAAATGGTAGAATTAACAGAGAAAAACAAGGGGAAATTTCATAGAAATAAAGGGGAAGTAGGGTTTAACATACAGAACAAAACTTTCGACACCAGCCAAATGACATCCATCCTATACCATATACCCTCAGCACACACACACACACACACACATGGATGACATCTGTACCCACTGTATGACATCATCTAACTTAGTTATAACGTCATTCTACTCCAACATATAATATAGTTTTTTTTAAAAGGATATAAATAAATAATTAATAGCGGAAGACTCGGATCCTGAACAACAACTTCAAGCTGCTGCAGAAATTTTCCTCTATTTGCAAGAGCAGCCCAACAAACCAGATTAGCATCGAGAATCTGAACAACCGGCTCAGTGCACAGATTCTCCCTTCTTTCTTTCTTTTTGTTCTTGTTAATTGCATTTTTCCTCTAGACTGGAACTCCCAACGAAGTTCATGTGCAAATAATCAACTGCTCAAGCAGCTTGTTTTGCAATTTCTCTTCGACCGCTAATTCGTATGGTTGTCAATAATGAAAAGTTTCTTTCTTCCAAATCAAATAAATAAACGCTTCTTCAGCAGCTGACAAAACCCCCTTTTTTCTTGAGATCTGGTAGATCTAGACGTAGACATTGAAGATCTTGATGGAGATCTTTGAGATCTGGATGTAGATCTTGTTGAGGACCTGCAGATTTAGATGAAGATCTAGTTGTGGACTTGGCCGGAAAACCAAAAAAGGTGGCGGTTTCAGGCCGCCAGAGCTAAAAATCCGCCGCTGTATCTGACCGGAAAAAGCTGAGAAAAAGTCGATTTTCCCGGTAACAGAGCCAACTGATAATGTCTAAATTATCTCAGGTTATTCAGAGGTTGATTGTGGTGGATATCTAGCTATGAATAGTATATGATAGTGGTGGTGGACGGTGGTCCGGTGAGCTCAGTGTTGGAAATGATGAAGATGCAATATAACAGTAATTGAGTAGTGAATTTGGCAAATATTGTCTTCTTTTATAAATTAGCCTCTCTCTCTTTAGGTTACACATGGAGCCCTATTTATAGGGTAACTCACCGACTAAGTTTGACATAATTACAATTAAGGACATAGTACAGCTAATTCGGCGGTGGCCAAGCAGACCGTGTCTATGGCGGTGGCGGCTCGGGCTCTTAGGCTTACGCTGTGCGCCCTCAATCATTAGTCGTGTCGTCGGCTTGTGTTCTCCATTTGTCCTGGGAGGATGATGAACCTCTCACGGACCCATCCCTGTTGTTCTTGGCGCTGGCATTAGCTCGAGGGCCGGCCCTTTGCCCCCTACTCACCGATCCTCGGAGGAGCTCTCCGGGTCACCGAGCGGGTTTGCGGCCGCATTGCGGTGCCAACCTATCAATGGCGTAAATTGTTTGCATTTTCTAACATCATTTGTAGACTGCCATTTTATATTTTATTATTGTGTCACATCTACTTTTCCCGAGTTATGTATGTCAGAATTTTGTTGAAGGTATTCACAGACTTTTCACGACATTGAGCCCGAGACGTGTTCGATAAGGAGCTTTTATTTTCGTCGCTCTACGCTTAAACAAAGCTAAGTTATTTTTCATTAGTAATCTTTTCATCATTGGGGACAATGCTTCAATTAAGTGGGGTTTGGGGGGAGGGGTGGGTAGGAACGTCACTTATCAATTGATTATGAAATGTGTCAAGTTGTCACAAGTCTGGTTGATGCATTTTTCACCACATAGACCTTTTGAAAATAATTAATTACATCTTTGTTTCATGACCGAAATAAATGTCGTGTCACTCTTGAAGTAGTATCATATTAACCGCATTTTCTTTTTATAGGCCAACCTTTTTAAGCACATATAAATCACTTCTTCAGTGTGTATATAGATGATGCATTATTCAATTTAGTATGGAAGAATGATCATGTGTTATGTTGCATGAAGTAGTGACTTATTAATTATTATTTTACCGTTGCATTCAATTTTTAGCACATAATATGAGTAAGAAGTATTTGGATAAGATGAAGTGTTATCTTAGACTGGGAATTGATATTTGTCGGTGCATATACTTTAACCGATTGTTGTAGGATGAGGATAGCAACAATGATGCCACAAAAAGTAAAACGGGACAAAACGGGCTTGCGAGTGAGAGAAAAAAAAGTGAGAAATCTACCAAGCGAAGCCGATGGAGCGTAAAATGCACGGCTATTGCATATAAAAAAAGAAAAAAGAAAAAATATATAATAAAGGCAGCGAGGGAAGCGAACTTGTAGCAAAAAAGGCACGCCCCTCGCATAAAAAAAAGAAACAAACGAGGATAACGAGTAAAACTCGGTCCCCAAGTCCACCTGACCCAAGTAATGTTTCATGTTGCTTGCCTGAGTTTGAAGGCAAGAGGAGCGAGTGTGCACATTAATAAGTAAAGATTGTGGGGTTACTATAACTTCATTCTTTTCTTTTGAAATGCACTATCATAAAAGATTTATCACACGACACATTGATGCATTGGTAAGTGATGATTAACGAGGAACTTATGGATTTGAGCATGATATATGTTTTGCCTGATGTCCTTGATTGGTATAATGTGATTCTGTCTGCGTCACTGTTGATTGGTGAGTTATTACACACACGCCGGTTCGTGAATTGAAAAGTGTTTAATGCACCACTTATGGATATGAGTTGACCTGATCCTTATCCCGGCTTATGATGCATAGTTGTATGTGAGTCCGGAGTTGACTTTATTTCGCCCTTTTGTTCGGGACGACCAAAAGCTAAGTGGGGGGTAGTTGATCACACTGAAAATGGTACTATAAATCATACCTTTATTTACTCCGAATTGTGCTCAATTGATTAGTGATCGTCAGAATATCTCACAAAATACGTAACAATTTCCTAATATCGGTTCCTTGGGTAGTTATTCTGCATCTTTACATTTTATCCCGATATTTGGTACCGTTTTGGTTTGTTTTATCTGATTTTAAGGATACCATATTATGGGCTAAAGAGTGCTGGATCCGGATTAAAGACGAAGACATTGGGCCGAAGTTAGAAGAAGTCAAGACGAAAACTTCTGGGCCAGGATAAGAGAAAAAAGCCTGTGGCCGTGGAAACCCTAGCCGCAGCCGTGGCGGCTTACACGACATGAAAAAAGAGTCATGATTTGTGATTAAGTCGGTTAGGTTAAATCAACTAGGTCGGTTTTATAGTCTCTAAAAAGGTTGTGTCAGTTCATTGTAATATATGCATAGATACCATACTTTATATCAAATATTTTCTTCTATGAAATAAAAGTAATTATTAGATTTTAAAGTTTGTTGCTTGGTTATCTCCTCCAATCCATCAACTAGCTTTACCAAGCTAGATCCGCCATTGATAGAGGTATGAAGTCTTGAACGTTCCTTCGTTTTTTATTCATGGTAGATTTAGTAAGATTAACATGTTGTAATTGATCTGCATGTCTTAACAAATCATAATTAATTAGAGTAATTAGAACAGAACGATGCAGTTTTCAGAATTAGGAACCACCACCACCGGTCCTGCGACGGTCTATATCGCAGCCGTGACAACTTAGGTCCCGCTAATCTGAAGATTTGGCGTAAGTTACGTTGATCGACAGATTTAATTAACAATAGGTTAGATCTGGTCAATCTGCTTATTGTATTCGTAAATTAACATGAAGGACTTGCAAGGTGAAGTGTTAGTTTGGACATAGTTTGATCAATCCCTAGGAATGTGCTAGTAATGTGCTAGTCAATCCACGATATCTGCTTAGGGAGGTACTCGGTCTGTGCCGGCTATCTCTAATACTTAGTGCGTGTGAGTTAATACAACCAATGAAAGAGGTTAACTGCACATAGACGTCTACTGTCCTTTCAATGTAAGTAGATAAGATTAGGAGAATGCACCCGTATCTAAAACTGAATTAGAAAATGTTCTGGTTAGTCTAGGAAATTATGAGGAAAAGTAGCCATAAAGATCAATGGCACCAAGTTAGGGATCGGAGAGGAGAGATACACCAATTACCTTTTAAGTATTTATGTTGGTCAATGACCATTATTTGTCTTCTTGTCTGGATTTTTTGTCTATAATCCGTGTTGCATTGTCTCTGTGGGACTGACCTTGACTCCCATCTATTATATTGCAATTGACCTAGTACTCTTGCTAGTATGTCGTGCCCATTAGTGGCTTACACGCATATCACAGTACATAGTGCAGTCCAGATGTCATGTTTTTACACGTTCTGACATTGCATTGATTGGGATTTTAAATCTCAATCGTTCGTGCCTACTGAAGCTGTACCGGTTCTACCTATATAAAACAAGAACCTTACAAAGATTCATCTTTACGCTCTCATAATTTTCTAAGGCAAAAACTCTGCAAATTTCATCTTTTTCTCTGAAAGCACAATGTCTGCCTCAGATGTTTTTACTGGTGTTAGCCAATGTGTTGACAGTTTTGTTGTTGAATGTGGAAAATCAGATTTCGGTTATCAACTTGGCAATCGTATTCAGAATATCAAAGTGCTGGAAAATTTGCTACATTTTACAAAGAAAAATATCTGCTATAAGTGACTATGTGAGTTTTGGGCAAATATGGAGGTTAATCTAAATGAAGAATTCTTCCACACAACAGTAAATGGACACAGAATTAAAGTTACAGCGAGGAAGATAAGAAAAGCTTTTGGATTTGCTGAAACTCGAGTGAAAGCAAAATCAGAAGATTTGAAAATTGGCAAGCTAGATTTCGTGAAGGATATACGCATAAATACGGAGGCAAAACAATCAATTTATATCAAGTCAATCATCTACTCAAGGAGTTTTATAAGATGAGTAAATTCATAGCCAAGAATATTATGGGTACTACAGGAGGGTGTGATACTCTGTCAGAGCCCAAGATTGATTTGATGGTGATTATTTACAAGGGTTTGGAGTTTGACTGGCCTGGTTTCTTTGTAAATCAAATGAAGAATATTTATGGTGAAGAAATCAAAAAGAGCAAAGAAGGTAAATCGAAGAAGACATGTAGATTTTATGCCAGTAAATAACTAGGTTTCCTGATTCAAGTACTGCTGAATCATCTTGAAATACCAAGTCACAATGCCAGACATGTTAATGCTCAGCAGATCAAACAGACCAAAATCAATTCATCAAAGGTCAGTATATCTGAAGAACAAGAAGAGGAAGAAGAATAACCTTTTGCAAGAAAGCTGACATGAAAGCAAGATGTGTCAGAAGTGACAGAAAACACAGCTGAGAATTGGAGGTCAGATGAACAAATTTTACGAGCAGAACCTGCCCAGCCACCTGAACGCCAGAAACCAAAGAAAATAAAGGCTACTACTATAAGGAAAGTCTTGAGAAGCACTTTTTTTCTGACACTAAGAGTCGGAATCAGGAATAAGTTTTAAAGCGTTTGAAGAAGGGACATCGTAAAGGAAAAGAAATACAAACAGACATGGAACATCAAGATAAGGCTTCTGATGGAACATAGCAAAACACTTTTCTAGAGAATGAGACTCATGAGACATAGGCTAATGTGATATAAGGAAATATAGTAGCACATTTACTATCACCAATTGGTTTTATTACAACGGTAAGCGCTTGATCCTAATATGGTATCAGAGCAGGAGATGCCGAGTTCAAGCCTCTCTTCCAGCACAATTAAAAACAAAAAAACAAGTGTTGAGTCTCACTCTCTTCTTATAGGCCGCATCTCTCCCTTCTTATAGGCCCACACTTGAGGGGCCGTGATATAAGGAAATATAGTAGCACCTTTACTATCACCAATTGGTTTTAGTACAACGGTAAGCGCTTGATCATTAATATAATGAAAATTTAGTTAAGCCTACTATGGATTCCGAGGTTGTACCAAAAACTATTCCTAAATATTTGTCTAAACCTGCTACGAAGACACAAGAAGATGATAGTTTGATTGTGTTGGATGGTGTTGGAACTATAACACCCCGAATTTTCAGAAAGGGTAAAATAGTAATTGGGACATTTACTATGACCTAATTGATATTTAACCAATTAATTTAATTAAAAAGGGTTTACTTAAATAGATTATGGGAAAGTTATTTTAAGGAAATGAAATAAATTCCTCCTATAAATAAGTCCATTCCTTAAACCAAAACACAACACAATTTCTAAAAAAAAAAAAAAAAGAGGAACGACGGCAAAGAAGAGAGAAAGAACGCATGAGTTGCCTGAAAACGGAGGAAGGGAATCTTCAATCGCAGGGTTAATCTGTTCATCGTTTCAAGATGCCGTAGTAGAGAAAAGTGATCACCACGATGTAACAAAACTTTGGAATTCAACATCTCCCTATTTCGTTAGTTTTCAGTTTAGCCCTAGTTTTTGGTAATCGTCGAGTTTCATCCTTCAAAAATATATTTCAATCCGTAACTCTGTTTCGCAGCCATGAATAGTCAAAACGATCGTCTTGGAGCGTGGATTGTTCTTAAAATATATTTACATAATATAATCTAGGTAATCTTCCATTTCACACACTTTTGCATTCGAATTTTACAAGAAAAATAGGATTTTTTGGGTTACTTGTTGATCAAATAGGTTTTGGGTTTGAGGATCAAGAGTTGTAGCAGTTGCTTGGAATTTTAATTTGAAGATTTCTTGCTTTTCTCAGAATCACCAAGTAAGAGGCTCCTCTTGATGATTAATTATAGTTTTATAATGATAATGTTGAGTGTTGGTGAGTTTTAGGGTTGTTTAGTGCTATAATTCATGCTAAGTTGTAGTTAATGAGGTGTGATATGCTTTGGTATGTTTAAGTTGAGTCTTTCTGCTATTTTCTAACTATTTTCGAAGTTGATTACATGGGGAACGGATTACAAATCATTTAAATGCAGAAAATTGCCTTTAGGGTGAAATCGGGTACAATGCGCGCGCATAGAGGGTAATGCACGCGCATTGCTGGAACATCATGAGGGAAAATAGATTCAGCGTTGGTTGTGCACATGCATTGCACAACCATGCACACACATTGACTGTCCAGGACCTTCCTGAATGGTTCAGAGGCATTTGTGTGCGTGCATTGAGCATGATGCACACGCATTGAGCCTGTTTAGGTGAAATAATGTGTTTTAAGCCCCGTGTCCACTTTTGGTTGTTATTTCTTGATCTAATAACACTACATGAATATGAACAATCCTTGATGAAGCTTCTGATGCGTTTAGTTCCGGCACCGAATGGATGCTTCTTAAGAGTTGAAGTTCAGGACTGTCAGAAGGGTATAATTGGTCCATGTCTGTGTGTAGTGGTCTAGGAGAGAGAATAGTAAGTTTTAAGGGAGCTTACTTGAAAACACTTACGTGGCTAGTTATCGACTAATAAAAATACATACTTGAGTAGTAAAAGACTAAACATCATGTCATTCTTGGATAGGCACAAGACCATATCGCAATGTGTGGGCGTTCAGATAAAGTGAATAATTGTGCTGGCATATAAACGGCTAAATGGTAGGGGGACTTCGCCGAACATGTAGGCTATCGGAGTCTACCAGAATAGGCTTCCGTGGCTATTGGTGTGATCCACTAATAGGTTGCAATCAATATCTCCTGGTGGATTTTTCAATCAGGCGTAGTGCCCTTGAATGTGGATGTACCATAGATAAGATAAGTTAGAAACAAATAGGCACGACATGTTGATGACCATGAAGTGAACCCTATAATTGAGTCAGTCTCATAAAGATAATGTAATAATCATAATAATAACCTTCTCGTTGTAGAACTTAGTTATTCATTAGCTTCTCCCTCTTTACTAAGTACTTTGGACTTACCTCCTTTGCATGTTTCTTTTGTATGCATTGTGAGGTGAGAAGACGAACTGGTTGACCAAGAAAAGATGACGACTTTTGACGATGCTTGATGATGAAGTCCTATTGACGTTTTCTTTAATTTCCATTATATATTGTACTATTCTAAGTTGTATTTTTTTCAAATTGGCTGTAATTTCTTTTAGGCTCTTTGTAAGACAAGTGTTGTAACTTTTGGAAATTCATATTTTTAGTAGCATTTATGATTTTACCCGAGTGTTTTGGGTTTCCGTTTGATTTATTTTGATACAATGACATAGAGGCTTACGTATATGGTTAGATTTATTTATGTTATACGCGCAGAGCATTCTTTTCCGGATAAGGGCTCGGTATCCGGGAGCGGGGCGTTACATGAACTAATAATCTAGAGAAGGCTGAACCAATATCAACATATCCGACAACCGAGACATTTCATACAACTGAGCAATCTGATTTAAATGATGTTGAAAAGTCTATTGATATAGCATCATTTCCAGATCATGATAAGTTTTTGGCATACCCCAAATGGAAGTTCGGCAAATATGTTGATCAACTTGATCTTGCTGGTCAAATGATACATGTATAGGAATGGGTGTTTAATCTATTGCAGATTCACAATCTGGTATATAAAGTAGACTATACATAATTGTTGATTGAAGGTTTTGCTACAATTGACAACAAAAGAAAAAAAGCGGAAATGTGATTGCAGAACCGAAAAGCAAGCCGAATGATGATGATTCATCATCTTCTAATGATGATGAAGATCCAATGAGAAAGACAATCAATGATTCCTTGGATCCTAAGCAGAACATAACTGGTGGAGAATCTAGTTCAACTGCTGCTGCGAAGGGAAAATCATTTGAGGAGGAGAAGCCAGTTAAGGAACCAAAGAAGAAAGTAGAAGGTCAGCAGGCTGAGAATGAGAAAGTTGATGAGGATCAGAATGCTGCTGAAGATCAGAGTGTTGGGGAGAACAAGATCATTGAGGAAGAACAAACTGTTGAGTCTGATAAAAATCCAATCATTGAAAGTGATGGCTTAAAGGATATGGGTGAAACATTAGTGAATAAGCAGACGGTTGAAATAAGTGAAGAGTTAGTGATGTTTCTGTTGAAACTATAAGAGACACAAAATGGGAGTTTGATTGCTGTTATGGACAATAGGTCGAACACTCAACTTGAAGATATTAGTTAGGTAGTTAGAAGTCGGTTACACAGCGGTTATTATCCAGCTGAGTATATATACGTCTAGTATGTTAAGTATGAAGGTGAGAAAAACAAAATTCAGATTTGTATCAATGCTAATTCGATCAAAATTCTCTAAAGGAGTTTTCCCGCCTAAATACGAGTTTGAATATCTTTAATGGTGTTCATCAGTTCATGATCTTATATTCATCTCGATTTGATTCAATTGTGTTTGTTAGTTTGTTCGCAGTGATCTTGCACTGATTTTAACATGGTAGCAAGGCTATAGCTTCTTTTTCCTCAATCATTTCTTTGAAGAATTGCGTACTTTGTTCTTCGTAATTTGTTCTTGATTTCATTTCTTCGACTTCTTGAGTCTAATCATTGCCGCACAAGGAGTTAGAGATCCGTATTTCATTCATCCAGCAGAGAATACTTCTATGGTGCTGGTGCAACAAGTTTTGAAAGGGGCCCAGAATTATCATCAGTAGAAAAGGACGATTGGTATGGTTCTTTCTACAAAAGGCAAAGTAAAATTCGTTGATGGCTCGTTGCCTAAACCATCTAAATATGATGAACATTTTGAAGCCTGGAATCAGTGTAATGATCTTGTTATAACTTGGTTTCTGAATTCGGTTGATCCTACGATATATCAGAGTGTGTTTTGGCTTCAAACAACAAAAGAGGTTTGGGATGATGTGAATAAGCGTTTTGGTTCAGATAGTGTGTACAGATTGTCCAATCTTGAGGAAGAAATTTACAACACTAAGCAGGGTTCCTTATCAGTCACTGAGTTTTTTACGAAATTAAAGGCATTATGGGATCAGTTCTTGGTGATTAGGCCAATCCCTCATTGTACTTGTCATGCATTAAACATCTATAGAGGATATAATGAAACTGATTATGCAATCAGATTTGTGAAAGGATTGAATGAGAGTTATAGCAATGTTAAATCTCAGATCCTTATGTCAAAACCCCTTCCTGATGTTGCTACTGCATTTTCCATGGCTATACGACATGAAACACAAATTACATATGCTGTCACATCGGGAGAGAATGTAGCCTTGAATGTGAATTCCAATTTGCAAAGAACATCCAATGATTATCAAAGAAATGAACAGTTTGTGGGACAGGTTCCTGGAAATGGAGCTGCTAGAGGCATGGCAAGAGGGAGCTTCAAGAACAATGGCAGGAAAATGAAATGTTTCTACTGTGGAAAAGAAGGACATGCAGTGGAGAGTTGTTATCAGAAATATGGCTACCCCAATGGAAGCGGTAGGGGTAGAGGAATAGGTGCAATTATGGTTAACAATGTTGAGTCTAGATTTGTTCCTAAATATTATCAAGATGCAGATGAAGGTGATAATGGAAGCCTCATTGCACTAGGGGATGCAACAGTCAATAATACTATGACAAAGTCACAATATGACCATATTTTGAGCATGCTGAAGAATGTAAAGATCCAAGATGCAGAACCTGTTGGTCCTCATTCTCATCCCACAGTCATGACTGCAAATGTTCAGTTTCTAAGTGATGACAAAACAGGTAACACTTATGATAGGATAATTGATTCTGGAGCCACAGATCATGTGGTGTCCAGTGTTAACATGATGAGTAAGTCTATTTCTGTTAGAAACCTGACTGTTAATTTGCCTAATAGTGCAAATGCTGTTGTTTCACATATTGCTGAGGTTATTTTGAATGACCATCTGATCCTCAAAAATGTGTTATGTGTGTCTGCTTTTTCAAACAACTTATTATATGTTAGAAGGCTTATTGCAAGTACAGCATGGTGTTTGTTATTTAATAATGATGGTTGTGTGATACAGGATACAATCACACATAAGAGGATTGGTTCATCTAGTTTAATCAGAAGCCTTTACATTTTGAGAGCAAAATCTGCTCCATCTGCTCATCCTGTTGTTTGCAATGCTATGTCCAACTCTTTGTTATCACTATAGGCTAGGACATTTATCCACTCAAAGACTAAAAGTCATTAAATAGTTAGAAATGCCTAATGTTGTTTTACCAGTAGACAATGAATGTAATATTTTCCCTATGGCTAAACAAAAAATATTGAGTTTTCCTCATAGCATTTCTACTAGTTCTGATGTGTTTGATTTAGTACATGTTGATATATGACGTCCAAATAGGCATGGTACTCATAATGGTGAATCTTACTTCTTGTCTATAATAGATGATTTCAGTAGATATTTGTGGGTATTTCTTATGAAAACTAAGGTATAGGCTAGACATTTACTACAAAATTTCTATGAATGGGTGCATACACAATATAATAGACATATCAGAATCATAAGATCTGATAATGGCCTGGAGTTTCAGATGCCTCAATATTATAATGAAAGAGGGATAGTACATGAGACATCATGTGTCTATACCCCCCAACAAAATGGGGCGGTAGAAAGGAAACATCAGCATTTAATTGCTACTGCTAGGGCCTTAAGGTTACATGCAAACCTTCCGATGATCTACTGGGGATTCTGTCTCCAACATGCCACCTTCTTGATCAATATAACACCTACACCACTACTCAAAAATCAGTCTCCCTATTCTGTGTTTATAAATCTCCTCCTACTTATTATGCTCTAAAAGTCTTTGCATGTTTGGATTTTGTTGGTACTAATGTGCAAAATAGAGGGAAATTTGAAGCAAGGAGTAAGCAGTGTGTCTATCAATGCAGCCCATACTAAAGGTTATATTGTCCTTGATATGGCCACCAGGAAAATTTCCATATCTAGGGATGTTATATTTCATGAATTTGATTTCCCATTTACTAAAACAGCCACCCCAGATCCGTCTGTGGTGGTAACTAATGTTTCCTATCAAGATTGTTATGCAGATGTCACTCCACTAGAGGGTTTCTCAGATCCTCCACAACAAAATGATATCTCAAATAATCATGCACAGGAGGTGCAAGGCCCTGTTCCAAATGAAGTGCATCAACCTGGTCCAACTGTAGAGTGATGGCCAAAATAGTGACGGTCCAACTTTAATCGGCAGGGTACCGAGTCGGATGCACTATAGTAGCGAGCAATGTCGTATCCCTTGAGGAATTTATCGAATACCAAAGTCATTTTTGGATTTAGTTTAGGTTAACCAAGATGTTTCATGTTTAATTACACTAAAACGAAATATAAACTAAAGATACTAAAGAGAGAAAGAGACATAGCCATACTATGATCCAATTGATTACTTTCGCCCCTCTAATCGATTAGCTCGGGAATGGGATTAACAAACCTACCAACATATACTTATATCGACTCATTCATGGGTGCAAACTCCTAAGCTAGTGTAAGATGTCATGCAACAATCGAACACCCTTTGCCCGGTTCAACAGTCCGCCTTTAAGAAATTAATTGACCGAAACAAGATTAACGCGCTAGAGTTGCCCGATTTCACAACCGATTGAACCTCACTCCCTAATCAATCTAAACAACTCAGTTGATTATAAGGAATGATCTCAAAACCCCTTTTCCCACACCCCTTCGCAACATACATTTATAAAAGTGGTATGTTTGTTCATGAACTAGGTGTACAGTCTAATTCAAGCATTGATAACAAGTTTTAAGACATGAATTCGTCAATATAACAACAATTAAACACTATTCATTCCCAATTTCATCAATTAGAGGGTGATTTCTTCAATCTTCACATAATTTGGCTATGAAAAGTTTAGCTACTCATAATAAAATTAAAAACAACAATCAATGATAGAATTAAAGCCATAAATGAAATAGAAACTGAAATTGATTACCAAATTCGTAGAGAATCGGAGTTTACATCAAGCTTTTTCAACACCCATATCAATTGGTGAAGAAGAAGACCCAAAATGAGAAATCCAAAATTAGAGAAGAAACTTTAGCTAAAATCTAAGCTAGATCGCGCTTAATTTAGGTAAACTATGATGTAAAAGTGAATCTAGGGGAGAAGAAGGGAGGAATTCGACCTAAAGGAGAGAAAAGTGTAAGTATGAAAGTGTAAAAGTGTGTACAGAATCCCCAAAAAATCTGTGCAAGTGGTATTTATATTCTTCAAAAATGTGCAGGAAAAGTCATTTTGGCGCGCCCCAAAGGCTTTGGCGCACCCCAAAACTGGTTCAGTGATTCTGGAAGCTCTCTGTATCAACTTGGCGAGCCCCAAACCTGTTTCTATGGTTCTAAGCCTCTCTGTTCAACTTTGGCGTGCCCTAACTCTTTTGGCGTGCGCCAAACTCCTCCAGGCTCCAATTTCTTCACTTTTCTCTATTTTCTTCTATCTCCAACCATTGGTTTCATCTTTATACGCTCCACGCCTTGTCTCCCGGACTTACGAGCACCTAGATCCTGCGTCACAACATCTAACACAAACCGAGCATAATTCCACAAGATAGATAGTGTTCGAAAAGGGCCAAAAACATCGTAAAATGCCGAGGTTTTCCATCTATATGACGGTTTACCCCATGGTGGACGTGTAATTTGATATTTGCCCTAAATAAGGTCTAAAACTACCCGGAATGAACCAAAAGTGCCGTAAACAGGAGTTGAAACTTGCACCGGAGCATAGTAAAGTTGACTGTTATCAACCACCCCCACTTAGCATTTGGTCGCCCTCGAGCAAAATGAGCGTTCTAAAAGAATCCAATGAGTCAACGTTACACGCGTAGATCAAATCAATCACACATCAAAGACAACCGGGAAGTAAATGAGTAAATGCATACAACTTCACCCTACCTTATCAAGCAAACGGGATGTGTGTGTGTGAATAGCTTCTCCTACATTTACCACGGTATACCGGTTTGGATTATGGATGCTAGGTTAATATGACTACACCATAGGCTCATACTTCATAAGCATCCCACTAATCGGGGCCAACCGAGGTTAAGTAAGGTCAAGTAGGACTTGCATGGTTGTAACCTTAGGCTAGGGACGGGGCTAACCGAAGGGAATTTCTGGGGAATAAACAACAAAGAGATAAAAACGAGCAAGCTTAATCACCGGGTTTATCAATATATAACGTAGCTAGCTCTCCCCTTCTCCGGCTCAAACTGAAACTCGAAACATGATCCAAGAAATAAAATGTCATATCGCACTATGTCTCAAGTGTAACGAGGCAAAAACATACAAGAATCATGTTTCTATATTAAGGATTCATCCCAAACACCAACATCAAATAACAAATCACAACATGAATCCCAAAACACTTGGCTTTCTTTGACTCAACCTTTATTACACTTTTATTGACTTTTATTGCATGCTTTCTTTGATTGATTTCATTTTCTTTTGACTTTTCTCTTTTCTTTTATTTTCTTTTTCTCTTTTTAATTTTTAATTTTTATTTTTAATTTTTATTCAAGACAAGCAACTTTTTGAATTTAGAAAGCTGCACTATACAATTTAAATAGGTTTGAGTCAAAGGCCATCACGTACATACAATATAAAAATGAGCTCCTCCCCTCCAAATCGTGAAAATAGCTCGTAAAAACCAACTCCTCCATACATATGTACTTCTCTACCACCCCACACTTGCTTTAGCAAGTGTGCTCGAAATGAAAAGATTAAGCTTGACTCGTAGGGTGTCCAAGGAAACGTAGACCACAATTAAGGCTTGGGGGTCGGGAAATTACCGGCTACAAACGAATGGCTAAGTGTCGGATGGGGGTCTAACCATCCTACCAAGGCTTAGAAGGGTTACTGTGGAATATGTCATGGGATGGCTATTTGGCTCTAGTTAGGTCAAAAAAATGCCATAACTATCGTCCCAAACTCTACCAAGGTCGGCCTTTCTATTTCTTCTCGAAGTTAATGGTATGAGTTCTAGGTAGCCGAATTGTGCCTAAGTCTACCATAATCAGTCACTAGTTACCATGGTTCATGAAATTGAAGCTATACATGCGTGAAAATCCCATTTCCAAGATAAGGTAGTAAGCCAAGTATCATGTATTCAGACATTTACTAAACCGTTTACCCTAAACGTGACGACTCAAAACACGAATGTAACATCAAAACCTTGGAAAATTTTAGAAATTGCTCAAATTTACTAAATAAGTGACCAAACACTAAGCATACAACACAATGGCTCAAAAAGATTAATGAAGTGCGTAACAATAGCTAAGCCTACCACCCCCCCCACTTTAAATGCAACACTATCCTTAGTGTGTGAATAAAAAGGAATGAAGGCTTAGCTTAACCCTGCAGAAAGGCGCGAAATAGTGTATAAGACATATCCATGAAGCTCCATCATCGAATATCTGAAGCAAGAGAGAAAAACCAAGAAATGCATGCATGAGGAACAACCACCGTGCCACAAGCAAGCAACAAATATCGAGATATAATCAAAAAGCTCTGGTCACATACACTCGCATATGCAACCAAAAGTACCATACTCGGATCACATGAGATGAAAAGATATTAAAAGCGAAAATAACCATCCATGCATAAAATAAAGGCCAAACCGGGCCAAAGTGATACCAATCCAAGTACAGAATAAAAGAAAGAAGAAAGAAAGAGTATAGTGCCCTGGAGGGCTTACATCTCCAAAATAGTCAAAAGAAACGAGACTCGACTAGTCTAGTCTAAACGTAGAAAATAGCTGTGCAAAACAATTAAGTTCTAGACAATGTCAACACGAGTCGGCTCATCGAGCAAGTACTAGTCTAAACGTAGAAAAATAGGTCCGTGGGTCTAGGACTCCCGAGTCGGCTCGAGCAAGTATTCTAAAGCCGGATGTCCGCGTAGTCGGAAACTCCCGAAACCGGCCGACCCTCCGGCGGCGGTCACTGAACCTGCCTGTGCATCAACAACCACATCTGTGCCCTCTGTACCATGTACTGATGTGTCTACACCCTCCTCATCTCCCCCTGAAGAACTACCATCAGAAGACTCTGAATCCTCCTCAACACTACCATCATCACCCTCACCTCCCTCACGAGTGTCAGCCTCCCTAGCTCCCCCTCAGTGAAACCAGGCCGGCAGGAAAGTATCCAGCTCTCCAGGATAAACATAAGAGGCAGCAGGAGCACGGAGGATATCCTTAACAGAAGGGCCACCCGAAACTCGTAGGGCCCGGACAATACTAGCAAGGACGAGCCTCTGATCCTCCGCCCACTCCCTCTATGTAGCGACAGCATTATACATGTGTCTCTCAAAGATGGAAAGAGTGGAGGCGGGTGGTGCAGAAGATCGGCTGCGGGGAGGCCTGAGAGCCCTAGAGGAAGAAGGGGTGTCTGAGGGTGCACGGATAGGACGTGCTAAGGTACTCTGTCTAACAATCCATCCCGACTTCTTCCTACCATTTTCATCATCATCATAAATAGGGTCTTGGACACCATAGGCAAGCTCACAAATGAGGTGTGGAATGATAATGCTCCTAGAACGGTCGTGACGGACATCCTTGAAAGACTTGTAGATAACCTTACCGACATTGATTGGATGATTGCTATGCAAGGCATTGATTAAGTCAAAGTCTGGAAGCTTGAGGTTGGTTATGTTCTCACGAGGACGGAGACGGCTAAGGACAAAATGTGAAATGACTCTTGAATCAACCGGCCACTCTGGGGCACTAATGTCAAGCCGGACCCCCGAGCTATTGATGTTCCAAGGGACTTGTGGACAAAGGGCTAACCTACCCTCCTCTTGGTGATCCACACCCCCAACTCTCTTAGCCTCAAGGATGGTTTTGTAGTCGGCCTCAACAGGGAATTCAGGGATAGAAAAGTGAGAGTTAATGGCCTCAGGGGAGAAGGGGATATCAACACCTCTGACTAAGACGACACCACACTCAAGATCAACCACCGAGAAATTGCCCAAAACTCACGGACAATGGACATGTTGGGTGGATTGACGGGTGCAGTCATGAGTTTGCCCCACTTACGGTCCTTAAGGTTCTGGACAAAGGCACTGTCGACCTTAGAAGTATCAAGGGCTCGCTCAAGGGTGGCATTCCTTTTACGGTAAACTTGCACATAGTTTCGGTAAGCTTGAGTGGAGGTAAAATGCTGTTCTAAAGGAAGAGGGTCGTCTAGAAGATGAGGGCCTCTAGGAGGGTTGGAACGAGTGCCGGTTGGACTATGGATTGTGAGTGTAGCTTATCCGGTTCAGGCCTTTTTCTGGGGATTGGCCTTTGGCTTAGCTGGAGCTTTAGCCTTGGCTTTGCCCTTGCCTTTACCGGAGGAAGAAGCTTCGATTTGAGGACGTTTAGGTGCCATAAGCCTAACAACCACAACAACACCAAAACAACAACACCACCACCACAATCAATCCAACACCACACCCCAGCCATCATCCAAGAATTCAACACAAATCAACCAAAAACCCATACAATCCATCACCAAATACCAAGCCAAGAAGAAACACCCCAACCACCATTAGACAATCAGCACAATTTCAACCCCAACCACCAACGGAGAAGCAAAAAAAAACCACAAACCACCACACACCAACACAACAACCAAAAAAAATCAAGTCAATTTCAGTCAACAAGGGTTAAAGGATGAAATTGAAACAGAACGAGATACCCTTAACTGAATAAAATGAAAACAAATCGAGCCCACTTACCAGAGATGAGCAAAAACAAGCTTGAAGAGAGATGCCATGATGGACTGCAGTGAATTGAGCGGTGGCCGGCCGGAAAAAGCTTCAGGACGTCGGTAATGGAGGCTTCGGTCTAAGGAATTGGAATCGCAGCAGAGGGGACGTCGGTGAGGAAAAACGAGGGAAGAAAGAGTTTATGGGGACTTGGATTTGAATTTATGGAGTATGGGTGACCGGAAAATGAATGGATGGGGAAGAAATGGTGGAATTTGGTGTTGGTAGGTCGGAGAGAAAGAGGGGTGGTGTAAAATGTCAGGTGAGAAAAGAAAGGAAAAACTGGGTAGAAAGCTTATAAAGGCTGGGCAGGCTGAACTCTCTTTTTGGCGTTGGCGTGCGCTAAAATGGAAAATGGCAGGCTGAACTTTCTTTTTGGCGTTGGCGGGCGCCAAAAATTTTAGCGGGCGCTGACTTGAAACAGAGCCTAGGCAGAAAATGAGCTGGATTTTGGCGCGCGCCAACAGCTTTGGCATGCGCCAAAACACTTGGAACACCAAGAAAGAGTATTGTGAGCCAAACACTCCCAACTTAACACCTAGACCTCTCCTAACACCTAGAAACTAAACAAAAACAGATAAACGGTGGGTTGCCTCCCCCAAGCGCCTTTGTTTTAAGTCGTTGGCTCGACGGAATGACTTATACGGTGTCAACATTAGAGTTGTACTTGACACAAAGATATTATTGGTGGATAGAGAGAGGATTGATGAAATTATACGGTTTGGATTTTGTCAAGTTTATAGTCCTTGACAGGACTCACACGAACCAACACAAAGGACGGGATCCTTAAGGAGTATAACCTCGAGTGCCTCATCGAAATTTAATCGTTCATACTTCTTCAATTGGAGACCATTTGTAACAAACGTCCCCTTAGTTGGGTGAATGATTTTGACGGCACCGGAAGGGTAGACCTTAGAAACTATATAAGGACCCGACAACCGAGATTTGAGTTTGCCTTGAAAAATGTGAAGGCGAGTGTTATAGAGGAGGACTTCGTCACCTTCCTTAAAATCTCGAGGCTTAATGGCTCTATCGTGAAGTAACTTAGTATTTTCCTTATAGTCCCTTGCACTCTCGTAAGCTCTAAGACGAAACTCATCTAACTCGTTTAATGTGCTAACCGCCTCTCTCCTACTAGACCCTCTTCCAAGTTTAGGAACCGGGTAGCCCAATATGCCTTGTGCTCGAGCTCTACCGGGAGGTGACAAGACTTCCCATACACCAACATGTATGGAGACATGCCTATGGGAGTCTTGAAGGTGGTTCTAAGGGCCCATAACGCATCATCTAACTTGTTGACCCAATCCTTAGGGTGTGAATTAACGGTTTTCTCAAGGAGACGCTTAATCCCCCGGTTACTCACTTCCACTTGGCCACTAGTTTTGGGGTGATAGGCTCTCCCTAACTTATGATTGACCCCATACTTAGCTTGAAGAGTGTTAATAGGACGGTTGTGGAAGTGACTACCTTTATGACTAATGATAGCACGTGGCACCCCCAAACGAGCAAAGATATGCTTTTTAATGAACCGGATGACCACATTCCTATCATTAGTAGGGGGTGCTATGGCTTCTACCCATTTTGACACATAATCACACGCAACTAGGATATACTTATTGTTATACGATGAAGGATAAGGTCCCATAAAGTCTAGCCCCCAAACATCAAACACCTCACACTCTAAGATTGGCTTTTGGGGAATCTCATGCCTTCTAGAGATCCTACCTACCCGTTGACACACGTCACACGCTTTCACATAGGCATAAGAGTCTCAAAAGATAGTAGACCAATAAAAGCCACTTTGGAGAACTTTGAGAGCGGTTCTATCCCCTACTAGATGACCACCGGCTTCCCGGTCATGACAAAACGAAAGGATATTCCTAATCTCGCTATCATGCACACACCTCCTAATTATACCATCCGAGCAACGTCTAAATAGATATGGATCATCTCATAAGTAGAATTGAATATCACTATAGAACTTCTTGCGTTGGTAGTCCTTCAAACTAGGATCCACATACCCACAAGCAAGAAAGTTCACAAAAGGGGCATACCACGGGTCAGCATACCTACCCCGTTGCTCATGAGCACTCCTTTTCACCGGAAGCATGGCATCAACTACCATCAACTGCTCATCCGGGAAAGATTCATTGGTTTCCCTCTCAAATCTTCTCACTTCCTCATCTAACGTCATACGACTCAAGTGATCCGCTACCACGTTTTCACAACCCTTCCTATCCTTAATCTGCACATCAAACTCTTGAAGAAGCAAAATCCACCGCAGTAAGCGGGGTTTTGCCTCTTGTTTGCAAACAAGTACCTCAACACAGCATGATCGGTATGCACTATCACATTAGACCCAACTAAATACGACCAAAACTTGTCAAAAGCAAAAACAACAGCAAGCAATTCCTTTTCGGTCGTGGCATACTTGGATTGTGTAGGATTAAGTGTGTGACTAGAATAGTAAAAATAGGCTTAAATATCTTATCAAATTTCTGCCCTTAAACAGCCCCTACGGAAGTGTCACTAGCATCACACATAACCTCGAACTCTCGTGACCAGTCAGGTGCAACTAGAATCGGTGTGGTCACTAATAACTTCTTAAGCATGTGAAAAGCATCAACGCACTCTTGAGTGAAAATGAAGGGAGTGTCTTTTGTGAGAAAGAGTGTGAGTGGCCTAGCAATCTTGGAGAAATCCTTGATAAAGCGCGGTAAAAACCTGCATGACCAAGAAAATCCCGAAGGGTCTTCAAGTTTGTGGGGACGGGCAATTTCTCAATTGCCACAACCTTGGCTTTATCAAATTCAATCCCCCTACATGAAATCTTATGGCCTAACACTATGCCCTCTTCTACCATGAAATGACACTTTTCCCAATTAAGCACAAGATTGGTGTCTTCACACCTTTGCAAAACTTTATCAAGATTACTCAAACAATCGTCAAAGGAGTCTCCAAATACACTAAAGTCAATTATAAAGACTTCTAAGAATTTCTCAATCATGTCCGCAAAGATAGCCGTCATGCATCTTTGGAATGTCGCGGGTGCATTACACAACCCGAAAGGCATCCGTCTAAATGCAAAGGTACCATAGGGACATGTAAAGGTAGTTTTTCTTGGTCCTTAGGATCGATGCAAATTTGGTATTAGCCACTAAAACCATCAAGAAAACAGTAAAAAGCATGATCACTTAACCTCTATAGCATTTGATCAATAAAAGGCAAAGGAAAGTGATCTTTCCTAGTGGCATCATTCAGTTTTCGATTAATCAATGCAAACACGATAGCCAGTGACTAAACGGGTAGGGATCATTTCATTGTTTTCATTAGGTTGAACAGTCATACCTCCCTTTTTGGGCACCACTTGGGTAGGGCTTACCCACTTGCTATCTGATATGGCATAGATGATTCCATGGTCTAGCATCTTCACCACGTCCTTACGCACTACCTCTTGAAGGTGTGGATTAAGCCTTCTTTGACATTGCCTCACCGGTTTCATATCCTTCTCCAAGATGATCTTGTGCTTGCAAATCTTGGGGCTAATACCCTAGATATCCACCATCTTCCATCCAAAGGCTTTCTTATAACTCCTTAGCACTTTCATTAGCTTTTCTTCCTGCAAAGATGTTAATGCCGCAGAAATAATCAAAGGTAATAAATTATCGGACTCAAGAAAAACAAACTTAAGATGCTCCGGGAGTGGCTTTAGTTCTAAATCCTTTGGTGGCTCTTCAATAGACGGCTTCATTTTCTCACTGTTTAGGCCAAGCTCTAGATATTTATGCCATGACGCCTCGAGAAAGGGCGTTGCCTCCAACTCACAAGCCGCTTCTCTCAATTCTTCATTATCATCATGAATCGTGCTAGATTTCATTAAGCACTCCTCCATCGGCTCTTGATAGCCCCGCAATATCATCATGAGGGTACTTAATGGCATCAAACACATTCATGGTCACACTCTAATCTCCCACTCTCATAGTAATATCACCTTTTCCTACATCTACATTAGCACTTCCGGTAGCAAGGAAAGGTCTCCCTAGCAAAAGTGAGTTTCTAGGGTCCTCCGCAACATCTAGCACGACAAAGTCGACCGGGAACACAAAATTATCAACTTGGACTAACACATCCTCCAATATTCCCATAGGTCTCCTAAGGGTCCAGTCGGCCATTTGTAAAGTCATATTGGTCTCGGTTAACCTACCTAGGCCCAACCTCTCATAGATACTCCTAGGCATGAGATTCACACTAGCACCTAGGTCACATAAAGCTTTCGGGAATCTAATAGAGCTAATGGTGCAAGGGATAGAAAAACATCCGGGGTCTTTCTTCTTAGGCGGAAGCTTGTTTTGAAAGACCGCAGAGCATTCTTCATTTAGGCACACCACCTCATCCATATTGCCTTTGTTGGACAATATCCCTTTCAAAAACTTAACATATGAAGGCATGTTAGCTATAACATCAACCAAAGGGATATTTATCTTAACCTTGCACAAGATGTCAAGGAACTTGTTTTGACTCTTGGATAACACATCCTTCTTAGGACCTCTAGGGGAAAAGGTATAGTGCTCAAATCAAAAGGTGTAGAAGAAGTATTCATACTATTGCTACTTGTACCTTTCCTTTGTGGATTGGAAGTGGTTGTGTCCCCTTTGCTAGTCGCCTTCGGTGCCTCCTCAACTTGCTTATGAGCTTCACTATCTTGCTCTCCAATAACTTGATCTTCACTATCATCCCTTACCATATCATCCACTTTGCTTTTACCATAATCTTCAACGCTTTTCCTCACCCCCGATATCACTACCAACCACCTTGCCACTTCTTGTAGAGATAGCATTCAGACCATTGGGATTTCTCATGGTGTTACTCGGCAATCCTCCGACCGGTGCGGTATTAGCATTTTCGGTCAATTGACCTACTTGAGTCTCAAGATTCCTCAACACCGATTGGAATGTGGTGGCATTGGTTTTAATTTCCCTTAACTCCCGACTATGATCTTGCAAAGTCTTACTAATTTGCTCCAAGAGGATATCGGTAGAGCTTTTTTGTGGAATCGGAGCCATTGGTGGAGGTTGAGAATAGCTTCATTGAGAGTAGTTTTGATGAGCATTCGGATGTTGGTAAGTTCTGGGTTGTTGTTGTCGTGGAGCTTGATTGCCTTGATAAGAAGAACTTTGTTGAGGCCTAGAGGATTGCCCTTGATTTGGACCACGACCCCAAGTCAAATTAGGATTCTCACGCCAATTTTGTGGAGCTCCTTGGAAGTCATAGTTTTGGACACGCCCTTGCCCCACATAGTTAGCATCATAGGGTTGTGTATCCAAAATCAAACTCATATCCATAGGTTCAATCACCGGATTGCCATAGGTGGTGAGAGGGTTGAAATCCATTTGCCCCGCATTCAATTGCCCTAAAGCGTAAGCATTCATCAAAGATTGTTGCAATGAATTCGCATTAGCCACTAAGGTACCGGCTTGAGGTGCTACTTGAGCTTTCATTGGCAGAGTTGTTGGTGGTGTATTTGGAGATGTGCAATTCGTAGCCGAATGTTCACCACCACAAAGTTGACATAACCGGGCCTTCTTGTTCTTTAAAGCCAAATCATCAACCTTTTGTTCCATGGCTAACACCTTATTATGCAACTCGGAGTTTCTTTCGGGCTCATCTACCAAGGCGGTCACAAGTGGCTTTTTATGCTTCAATTGCCTTCTTCCCGAACTCCATTGCCTATTGTTCTCACAAATCCTCTCAATGGTGGCCAATGCCACATCCGGTGCCACATCCATGATGAATCCTCCACATGCCCCATTCAATTATTGCATTGAACTACCATCCAAATTTCTATAAAATAGATGCACTTGATCCCATGCTTCGAATCCATGTTGAGGGCATTTCCGTAACATAGTTTTGAACCAATCCCATGCCTCAAACAAATCTTCACCCAATAGTTGCTCAAAGTTAGAAATGTCAGACTTCAAGTCAAGAGCCTTCGATGGTGGAAAGTACTTGAGCAAGAAAGTGCTTGCAACTTGTTCCCATGTGTGGAGGGAGTCATGACCCAAAGATGAATACCACTCCCTCGCTTTCCCTTTTAGAGCAAAAGGGAACAAAAGTAGCCGAACCGCTTCCTCACCAACCCCATTTATCTTCACTGTTTTGCATACCTCAAGGAAATTATTGATGAAGGTGTTCGGATCATCCGTCGCCTTTCCTTCAAATTGAGCATTGTCCCCAAGTAAATGCCAAACATGTTGCCTTATCTCCAAGTTATTAGCCGCAATGGCCAGTTGTTAGGAACATTCTATTATGTTTTGATGATGGCCATACTAGCTGTTATAGCAAGCCTGAAATAAGTTAGAATTCTCTGTATAAGTCTTTACTTAGAGTCTGACAAGTTGTATAAGTTAAGTCAGACAAGTATTGTACTAGTTGGTAGGACGGCAAGCAAGGACAGATATTCAGCATAGTGAAGCCAACCAAGCACCAGCAGAGAAGTATGAAGACATTATGGTCTGACCTATAACCAAGGAAGTCTGTGATGACCTTGGATAAGTCTAAGTTATGTTTTAAGTGATGAAACTCAATGTTCAAATATGGTGTACACTGGTCTCACCCAAATCAAGGATCAGGTGAGGTACAAAGACTCTCCAAAAACTAGAACAAAGAAGGAAACAGTGAATCGGCTGAGTAAACTGACTTTCGGCAAAGAGAAAACAAAACAGCAAAGAAAGAACTAACGGCTAAGTCAGAAGGCTCACTCGACCGTTCTAAAGACGGCGAAGAGACATTTACAAGATCAGATTTGATATACGATGAAGATTCAGAAGATCATGCATTAAATGCACAAATCATTAAAGGATCAATCAAGGACGGATTTTCTGCTATACGTTTGAAGAAAGAATCCGATCACTGAAATCAAGGAGAATACAATTAAGGGGGAATCAAGAATAAAATCAAGGGTTATTCCCTCATTAATATAGCCAACGGACGGAATTTCAAAAACCAAGGTTATTCAAGGCTATAAATAGAAGGCATTGACAGGAAAAGAAAACAATGATCAAGAAAGAAAAATCAAGCAGAAACTCTATCAATTTGAAAAGCCTTCTCTCTGAACTTACAAAGACATATCTAGTGATCAACTCAAGTATCAGAACTACAAAGTCATACTCAGAATTGAGATTGATCAAGCAAGTGTGTGAATCACATTCACATCAAACTGAAGCAACTGAATCAGAGGCAATCTGAGAAGGAGTTGAATCTGTGATAGCTGTTGAAGGATCTTAATCTTAAGGAACAGCAAAAGGAAGACTGAATCACTGAAGCTGTTGCAGTCAAGGAGTGATAATCTTGTAGATTGTGAAGCTTGGGAAGCCAAGGACAATCATACTATTGTATCTGTGAAAACAATAGTGAATTCCTCCAATCATCACATGAGAATAGTGGATTAAGGGATTACACCACCCTGAACCACTATAAGCCTTGTGTCAATTTAAAATCTGCAATTTACTTTACAGCATTTATTTATTTAGCCTACATCATAACTTATATCTGTGACTGTCTACACTGATTTGAAAACAACATAGTAAGAAGGGACTTATCCGCTGCCTAAAAGCTTTTAAATATAAGAAATTTTTTTGAAACTCCACTATAGTCATTCACCCCCCCTCTGACTATTGTTTCACCCTTCTCTGGGACCAACACCAGTACTTGAATAGGACTATGGCCCGTGGTAGCCATTGAGGTCACATAATCTCTACAAAGTCTTACCGGTCAATTTCCTACTTGGTTTACTGGAGCTTGAGGTGCATATGGTTGAGGGTTCACTATGGGATTTGGTTGAGGGTTAGCTTGAGGGATAAATTGTTGAGCATAGGGATTGGCCATTTGAGGGTATTGGTTCATCATGGCATTCATCATAGGGTTCATCATAGGATTGAATTGGGCCATTTGCATCATCATTTGTTGATATTGTTGAAGGAATTAAGGATCCATTTGTGGAGGTTGTTGTGTTTGAGGGATTTGTGGAGTTTGGAGAGGGATATTGGTCCTTTGTTGAAAGTGATTGGTCAATGAGGGACTACTCACAATATTCCCTTCTCTAGGTAGAGGTTCCATCCTTGGGTAAAGCGAATTTGATGGTCGACCTTGATATTGAGTAGTATCCATTTCCTCAAACGGATTCACACTTCTTTCAAGTTCCATACCCCGGTCAAACTCAAGATCTTCATTTCCCGTAGCCATAATCGAGCTCTCGGAACTAAAACTCTCACTTTCCAAATCTTGATTCACTTCCTCAACTAGAACCGCTTTGTTTCGCAAGGCGTTTCGGTGTCTAGCCAAAGCCTCAATCTCAGGAATGTATGGAAGTAATGGTTCATTTGAGCTTCGGGTCATACACTACAAGGAGCAAACAATAAGAAAACAGTAAAACAAAAACAACGTAAGCCTAAATCTTCAAAAGACATAAGAGATATCGATTAATTCCCTGGCAACGGTGCTAGAAAACTTGATGGCCAATAATGAAGGTCCAACTATAATCGGCAGGGTACCGAGTCGGATGCACTATAGTAGCGAGCAAGGTCGTATCCCACGAGGAATTTATCGAATACCAAAGTCGTTTTTGGATTTAGTTTAGGTTAACCAAGATGTTTCAAGTTTAATTACATTAAAACGAAATATAAACTAAAGATACTAAAGAGAGAAAGAGACATAGCCAAACTATGATCCAATTGATTACTTTCGCCCCTCTAATCGATTAGCTCGGGAATGGGATTAACCAACCTACCAACCTATACTTATATCGACTCATTCATGGGTGCAAACTCCTAAGCTAGTGTAAGACGCCATGCAACAATCGAACACCCTTTGCCCGGTTCAACAGTCCGCCTTTAAGAAATTAATTGACCGAAACAAGATTAACGCGCTAGAGTTGCCCGATTTCACAACCGATTGAACCTCACTCCCTAATCAATCTAAACAACTCAGTTGATTATAAGGAATGATCTCAAAACCCTTTTTCCCACACCCCTTCGCAACATACATTTATAAAAGTGGTGTGTTTGTTCATGAACTAGGTGTACAGTCTAATTCAAGCATTGATAACAAGTTTTAAGACATGAATTCGTCAATATAACAACAATTAAACACTATCCATTCCCAGTTTCATCAATTAGAGGGTGATTTCTTCAATCTTCACATAATTTGGCTATGAAAAGTTTAGCTACTCATAATAAAACTAAAAACAACAATCAATGATAGAATTAAAACCATAAATGAAATATAAACTGAAATTGATTACCAAATTCGTAGAGAATCAGAGTTTACATCAAGCTTTTTCAACACCCATGTCAATTGGTGAAGAAGAAGACCTAAAATGAGAAAATCCAAAAGTAGAGAAAAAACTTTAGCTAAAATCTAAGCCAGATTGTGCTTAATTTAAGTAAACTATGATGTAAAAGTGAATCTAGGGGAGAAGAAGGGAGGAATTCGACCTAAAGGGGAGAAAAGTGTACGTATGAAAGTGTAAAAGTGTGTACAGAATCCCCAAAAAATCTATGCAAGTGGTATTTATATTATCCAAAAATGTGCAGGAAAAGTCATTTTGATGCGCCCCAAAACTGGTTCAGTGATTCTAGAAGCTCTCTGTATCAACTTGGCGCGTCCCAAACCTGTTTCTGTGGTTCTGAGCCTCTCTGTTCAATTTTGGTGTGCCCCAACTCTTTTGGCGTGCGCCAAACTGCTCCAGGCTCCAATTTCTTCACATTTCTCTATTTTCTTCTATCTCCAACCATTGGTTTCATCTTTATATGCTCCACGCCTTGTCTCCAGGCTTATGAGCACCTAGATCCTACGTCACAACATCTAACACAAACCGAGCATAATTCCACAAGATAGATAGGGCTCGAAAAGGGCCAAAAACATCGTAAAATGCCGAGGTTTTCAATCTATATGACGGTTTACCCCATGGTGGACGTGTAATGCGATTTTTGCCCTAAATAAGGTCTAAAACTACCCGGAATGAACCAAAATTGCCGTAAACAGGAGTTGAAACATGCACCGGAGCATAGTAAAGTTGACTCTCATCATAGAGCCAACAAGGAGGTCTTCTAGGACTAGGACAGCACCAACATACCTGAGAGATTATCAGCATAATTTGAATACTGATCACACCACACCTCATTTAATTCAGAATGTTGTGTGTTATGACAACCTATCTACCACATACAAGACTTTCACCACTGAACTTGACAAGGACAAGGAACCTACAACTTACAAGGAAGCTGCACAGTTCAAGGAATGGCAGGAAGCCATGAAAAATGAGTTAGATGCCCTCCATAATACTAACACTTGGAAAGTAGTCCCTTTACCAGAAGGGAAAGTTCTCATATGTTGCAAATGGGTATTCAAGATTAAAAGGAAATCAGATGGTTCTATTGAAAGGTACAAAGCTAGGTTAGTAGCAAAATGGTACACTCAAACTGAAGGTATTGACTTTATTGAAACCTTTTCTCCTGTGGCCAAGATGTCCACAATCAGATTGTTCATGAGCCTAGAAGCAATGAAGAACTGGAATTTACACCAACTTGATGTAAACACATCATTTCTACATGGGGATCTGGATGAAGAAGTATATATGACACTACCTCCTGGTTTAGCACAATATCCTCATTTAGTATGCAATCTCAATAAGTCATTATATGGTCTAAGGCTGGCTGGTAGATAGTGGAATGCTAAATTGACACAAACATTGGTTCAAGCTGGCTACATACAATCCAAGAATGATCATAGTTTGTTCACCAAAGGTGCAGGTACTGATTTTGTGGCATTGCTGGTTTATGTGGATGATATCATAGTGGGAAGCCTTAACCTACAAGCTATCAAAGATCTTAAAGACTTGTTGCACAAGGCATTCACCATTAAAGACTTGGGAGAGCTCAAGTATTATTTAGGTTTTGAAGTTTCAAGATCAAAACAAGGAATAGTCATGAATCAGAGGAAGTACTGTTTGGACCTATTAACCGAGTTTGGTTATTTAGGGGCAAAACCATCAAATGTACCAATGGATCCTACCATAACTCTTGATAAGGAAGACTTACCATCACTTGAAAACAATACATACTACAGAATTCTGGTAGGTAAACTCATTTATCTAGGCAACACCAGACCAGACATAGCATTTGCCATACAGTAGTTAAGTTAGTTTTTGGATCAACCTACAGAAAAACATCTTGCAACAGCTCATAAACTACTAAAGTATTTGAAAAAAGCTCCTGGACAAGGCATCATGTTCCCAGCTATAAGATCACCAGTTTTGAAATATTTTTCAGATTCTGATTGGGACAGATGTCAGATTACAAGAAGGTCTTTCACAGGATATGTCATTTTCCTGGGAGATGCCCTAATTTCATGGAAATGCAAGAAGCAAGAAGTGGTCCGTATCGAGCTATGACAGTTACTGCCTGTGAGATACAGTGGTTGTTATATCTCTTAGCAGATTTTTAGCTTACATACCCACAGGTTGTTCCTTTATTTTGTGACAACAAGAGTGCTATCTACATAGTGGAAAATCCAGTTTTCCAAGAACATAAAAAGCACATAAAGATTTATTGTCATTTTGTAAGGGAGAAATATCAAGCCAGTGTTTTGAAACCTATGCCGGTAAAGACTGAGGACAATTTAGCTAATATCTTGACTAAACATATGGATAGGGGTACCATATACAGCTTACTACCCAAACTCCCTATCAAGAACATCTATTCAGGTTATGATAAAGAGACACAAGATGAGAGTTTGATTGCAAGCTGCATTGGATCCTCCATTCCATCTTGAGGGGGGTGTTGAAATTATAAGATACACATGATGAGAGTTTGATTGCTCTTATGGACAATATGTTGAACACTCAACTTGGATTTATTAGTTAGGTAGTTAGAAGTCGGTTACACAGCTGTTATTATATAGCTGAGTATATACATGTCTAGTATGTTAAGTGGGAAGGTGAGAAAAATAGAATTCTGATTTGTATCAATACTAATTCGATCAAAATTCTCCAAAGGAGTTTTTCCCGCCTAAATACTAGTTAGAATATCTTCAATGGTGTTCATCAGTTCTTGATCTTATATTCATCTCGATTTGATTCAATTGTGTTTGATAGTTTGTTCGCAGTTATCTTTCACTGATTTAAACAGTTTCAGATGTTAGTTAATACAGATGGGACTTTGATAGGTGATTCAAATAAAATTCTTGATCAGATGCCAGAAAGAATTGTTACTGAAGAGAATGCTGCTGAGTTACCCCAGTTTGCTGAAGGTCAAACTGCTGAAATAATTGTTGTTTGCAATTTTGCTCAAACTGAAGTGGTGTTTATTGATGATAAACGATATGCTGTAAATGAGACTATATTGTCAAGTATAGCTACTCTGCAGATTACTAAGGAAGTTTTGGAAAAGTCAGTTGGAGATCATGCTGGATATACAGAAACCCGAATCCGGATCTGATCCATAATTGGATCGTTAGATCTGATTCACAACACCGATCGAGACTCTCGATCATGCACAGCGGAAGCTACGAATTAAATTCGTTTACGATTTTACTACGATAAGATTCACATGATGAATTAATTAACTACAGGAAGGTTTAAGATTTATCCAACCAGAGAGAAGCCGTGATCTTCCGAGTTGTATCTCCAAACGACGACTGGTAGACGTCAATCCCGCATTCGAACCTCCACGAATATGCCTCCAAGAAAAACCCAGTTTTCTTCTTCCCAATGGCTAGGAAAAGAAAACAAAATTTCTCAGTTTTTCCAAAAAAACTGGCGTCCAATTTTTTTATAAAAATGGTATTGGATTGTGTTGTTCAATTTGGTGTTGGGAGAAACTCTCTTTTTAAAGAAAAATAACTAATAATTTGAGAGTTTATCATTTACACAAAAATTTGTCTTTTCCTTTAAGGAAAAAAAATATTTATCCAATAGGAAAACAAATTTCCTCTTTATCCAATAAAAAAACTAATTTTTTATTTATAATTATTTAACACATAAATAATTACACTATCCACATTATAATTAATTAGGAGAAAATTTCTTTTTCCAAAACCAGATAAAAGTGGCGCCATTTTTAATGCCATTTGGGATAATAGAAAATGTCTTTTCTATATTACATATTATTACCTAATAAATAATATCCGCATATTCATTAAATAGACCAACTATTTAATTTATTCTCACGGTTCCACAAAACGAGAAAACACTCGCTTGTTAGGAGCCAACCCGGGGACCATGGACCTATAACCAGTAGCTACAATAAATTGAATAAAATATTCATCGAACAAAATATTTCTACTCAACTTATTAATTCCGGAATTATGCCACCATAAATCCGAAACTGAACTCTATCGATTATAGATACAACTTATTCTCATAAAGTCGAGTCAATAAGTTTCCATTGATATAATCATTACATACAAAGTAACCCTCCATAGACTATTCGTAACGAAGCAGGATTATTTCCGTAAACCTTCTTCACTACATCTTATCCTTATTTACTAGTAACCCACTAGTGATCAATTAGTTCATAACCAATATGAACTCGACCGATCGATCAGTTTCTAGGATTAATAAATAAGGGGAATGTCTTTCTACTTCCAGCAGGAAGGAATGAATTCCATATCTGTGAGACACACACTCCTCACTCATCCCAGAATAGTGCCAACGTGAAAATGATTCGGACCGTGAATCTTAGCGA
This sequence comes from Gentiana straminea, assembly GCA_036785695.1. Taxonomy (NCBI): domain Eukaryota; kingdom Viridiplantae; phylum Streptophyta; class Magnoliopsida; order Gentianales; family Gentianaceae; genus Gentiana; species Gentiana straminea. The sequence goes on along the minus strand of JAVUPR010000444.1, from coordinate 6,831,827 downwards.
TCCTTAACGAACCCATCAAACCCTATCTTGAAACAAACAGGCGTCTACAATCACATCAGGATTAAGGTTAATCCATATATGATCATCTTGTGATTTAATGAGATTTCTCAGTCACGAAATTATATGAGAAATGAAGATTAAATCGGTCCACTCCTATATGACTACATCATATATAAATGCCCCACTAAGATAGCCAATATCGACGGGCCTGATAAGACGGTCACACCTTAAAGTGTTCTGGGCGCATTAATGGAGGTTTAATCAATAGACCTCATACTTTGATTAAGTTCACCACGGACTAATAGTTCAAGTGTATCACCATAAACTTAATCCTCACGTGTGACACACACTAAATTATATGGCTACATATGATACAACTTGGGGTTTTCGGCAGCGTATTACTTACAAGCACGAAGCAAGTAATAAGATGAGAATAAATATGTCATTTATTAATTATAAAAACAATTACATAAATTTTCTTTCGGGCACTACTTCCAACAATCTGCCACTTGCCCGTAAGGACAAGCAACAATTGTCTTTCGGGCACTACATCTAACAATCTCTCACTTGCCCGTAAAGACAAGCAATGATTGTGTTTAGAGCACCACACCCTTATTCCATCTATCCACAACATTCTCCCACCTGCTCTAAAGTAGATGAGACATATCTCCAATTTCAAACCCGCCGAGCGCTTATCAAGGACATTAGATGCCACACGACTTGGTAAACTGATCAGCTAGGTCGTCGGCTCGAGGCGATATTTTTAGGACCGAAATGTCGCCTTTCTGCATGGTCTGTCTGATCATGTGGTATTTTCTCTCAATATGCTTTTAAACTCTTGAGACTGCAAAGATCATTTGCATGAGCTACCTCTCAACTGTTTTAACAGTAAAATTGTATCAGCTCATCAAGACCTGGAATCACTTCCTGATCCAACAAAGAACTTCTCAAGCCACACTGCCTCTTTAGCTGCTCCAAAAGCTGCTATGTATTCGAATAACAGAGTCAAATTGGTAGGTTTGCACCTAAATATACAAGCATATAATTCATCGTTCTCTAAAGGTACTTGAGGATGCACTATACTGCTACTCAACGTTCGAATCCAAGATTCGAATTTAATTTGACTTTTAATAATATGACATTCTCTATCCACCAGAGAATTTATCCTATTTTCTATTTATCCAATGACAGAGAGAATTATTACTTGAAGGGTTGGGTAGGAAACCTCTCGTTGAATGTTGCATACGAAAATGCATTATATCATCTTAACCAATAAGATGGATGGGATATGGCCAACAACTTGTTCTCATGAATTCAACCGAATCTATTTCTAAGAATATAGTCCACTTCTCTAATTCAAAGAAGCTTTGCTCATCAGTTTTTGACTTCAGATAACACACCCATGTTGCTTCCAACTGTTGCAGTGTTATCTTTTATAAGCACAAACGTCTACTAATTTACCAATATTGATTCTTTGGTCCATAAAAGACTCATCAACATTCTGGTCAAGCCCACATATTTCAAACATGTGGCTTTTAATGACCTAGAGGTTTTCTTTAATCCACCGAAGGATATATGCATAGGTAGTCAATTTGCCACTGGCTTTAAGCTAAAACCCTTCCGTTCCGAATGAATCTAAGCTCCATTGTACGGCATGAAAGTTTTAGGGCATCACCCATGTTAATCTTTCTTCTTTCCATGGAGTCAAGCAAGGTTGAGTGGTGATAAACTTTAAGGGCATCACCCCTTTTAAACTATCTACTTCTCAGGGAATTACCCCTAGACCACTTGGCTTTGCCTTGAAAGTTAAACTTTCTTATTCATTCGACTCTTTTCCACATAGATCCAATTACTCCGATTGGGCCTGAGACACTCAGGTGGTTTTACTAGATTGTGAATAGAACTGAAGTACCAAAACTCCATTTATAGTTTTATGGCTTTATCCTAACCTTTTATTTTTCAGAATCCTATACAGCCTTCTCAAAAGGACCATAGGTGATCAATCACCCCCAGTAGATTGTAAAGTCTGCATGATCACAGTGGGTCAATGGTTAAACCATACTCCCACTGTATTTGGGTGGATCGATATTCTGATCTGGTGTAGTAGTATTTATCAGCGTAACCCCCAACAACCAATGTTGGATGCGGTCTGAGTAAATCAGATAGTAACTCCTTGAGTAACTTTAATTCAAGGTCCAAGGTTGTTATTTTAACATTCTTTCAAAGAGGTTGTGACAGTTCAACCGTCATTATCCGATCTTAAGAATCTTATAACCAACCTTCACTCATTGCATTAAGATATTTCACGAACTGTCACTATCTGAATGTGTATGCAAAATCTCCAATCCTACTTTCAAGCACTAGTGCTAAATGCCTCTATTTGCGGAAGTGGAGTAGATGTACTTCACTCATCATCCACGAATTCATAAGCATCTTCTAAGGTAGACTTCTCGGTTTCACATGATAATGCGAACCGTTATTTTGCAATCAATATCTTAATTGAGTTAAGCAGTGTACTGTATCATATCAATAACTATATAAGGCAATCCATGGTTTATCCTTTCAGTGAAATCGTTTCACTCGAGGGTAGGCCGAACATCAGTGCCAAAAACTATGCTTTAGCCTATATCTAAGCATGGAATACTTGTTTCTCTGGTAATATCAGAGATTCCTCCAAATATTTTGATAAACTAATCGGCATTTCGAGTAGTCATTAGGCAAAATGTCTATTACTCAAAAGCTCCCACTAGCTTGCATCCTTCATAAACCCCGAAGGTCATTATGAACAAGCCATGATACTTCTTTAGCTTTATTACCCTTTCCTAAATGAAAGGTTACTTAGTCATTTTTCCTTTGAGATAGTGTTTTTAGACTGGGAATATGAATCACCCTTAGCTAGTCATCAGATCTTATCTTTAGGATACATGCACTAATTAATAGATGTGAAGAATCATTTATCTTAATATGGAAACCATTTGTCTTAATAGCTTATGATGTGTTACATATACCTTTTTCAGCATTTCTTAGTGGTTCTGATTTTATCAGACAAAAGTCTGAGTCTCAGAATCGTATGCAAATGCCATATTCACTTTCTTTAAGGAAACTATATTATCGATGTGAAAGTGAATCCATTTGTTCCAACGAATCTGAAAACTAAATTTTAACTTCTGTGATATACAAGGATTAAAATTTGAAATTTGTTTCCATATATCACTCCCACTATCTTAGCTGAAATAACCGCCCGTTGTCTACTCTTCGTCATGAATGCCAGGCTACCTTGTTCTTACAAAGGAACTTTAGCTTCCTAGTCAAATTACTCGGTTAAGAAAGTCTCTATGGATTCATAGGTTAGTGATCCGAAATCACTTTACTTATCCTATATTTTCTTTTATTAAAATTTCGGTATAGCCTTTAACTTATTTAGTTTAGATGACTTACACTAGTAGACATTTACCTTCCCATTCCGGGCTTTCTTTAAAGGAAATGGCCGTGAACTAGCAGTTCATTTGAGTAAACACTACTTGTGAACTGTGGGATGTCTAGTGAAATTGATACCAAATCATTCTCGTCATCCTTGAACTAATTTTGTTTTTGCCTCTTGTTCAACACAAGTGATAGCAGTGACATTCTTGTCACTTAAGTTTGAAGTCGCAAGAGGAGAATCCTCAACTGAAAATTAATTGCATTCTCGATTAACAAGTTCAATGTTCTTGTTACTTTTCCACTTTTACGAAGTCATCATTAGTCGATTTTTCGTGTTTAGAAGTTTAGATAGCTTGAGATGATATGTAGTTGGGAAAATAAATTATGACAGAAATATAAATCAAATCATACACCACAACAAATAATAAATTTCAGGAATTATAAACGTGATGTATGTTAGGTGTAGTGCCCGAAAGACAATTATGTAATTGTTTTAGGACAGAATTAATAATTCATCTTATTATATGCATTTATGTTTATAATTAAGACACTACTGAAAACCCTAAGTACCTCGTTTATGTAATCACATAACTCAGTGTATGGCTATACACAAGAGGATTGAGTTAGTGAGATGTACTTAAAATTAACTTAGTCCGTAGCGTTGATTAATCTGAGTACGGGTCTCATGATTAATATGCTAATAATGCGCCCAGAACACTTTAGGTGTGACAGTCTTATCCGGACTGTCGGTAAAAGGGTACCTATTGGGGCATTTATTTATGATGATAATCATATAGGACTTGACCGATTTGATTTGAGTTCTCGGTATAATTCCGTAATCGAGAAGTCTTATCGAATCACAAGATGATCATATATGGATTAATCTCAATCCTAAGGTGATCACAGACAAATGCTTAGACTAAGGTAGGGTTTGATGTGTTAGTAAGGATCACTTCGTAGTATGTGGTCCAACACTTCTCGTTGGCTCTATTCTGGGATGAGTGAGTAGTCTGTGCTATCACAGATATGGAATCCATTCCTTCCCTCGGGAAGTAGACAGACAGTTCCCTTATTTGTTAGCCCTAAGAAAATGATCGATCCCGGGAGTTCATGTTAGAGTAATTAGCTACTAGTCCGGTATGTGAACTAATTGATCACTAGGGGTTTAATGGTAAATAAGTATAATATGTTTCGAGAAGGGTTTACGGAAATATCCCGACTCGAAATGAACAGTCTGTGGAGGATTTATCCATATTTAATGATTATATCAGTGGACGATTATCAACTCATGGTTGAGTGTAAGTTATCTATATTCGGCAGAGTTCAGTTTCGGGTTTATGGTGGTGTAATCCCGGAATTAATAGATTGAATATTATTGTTCGGTCTGACGGATAATATTATTTAATTTATTGTAGCTACTGAATATGGGTCCATGGTCCCCGACGTGGCTCCTAACATAGCATATGTTTTCTTATCGTTTCACCTCAATTATAATTAAATAGTTGGATTGGACTATTTAATTGATATGTGGATTAATTGTTTAGTTGGACTAGATAATTAAATACATGGAAAGGAAATTTTTCATGGACTCGGCCCAAAATAATGAAATATGCATGTGCCCTAAATTTGTTTTAGGGTGTGGCACATTTTTTAATTGTTATTTATTGGGAAATTGGTTTTCTTAATAAATAATAAGACATATGATTAAATTATTTATGTGTTAAATAATTTAAGGAAAAGAAAATCTTTTGTATATCCTAATTAATTTATGAATATTTTAGATTTATCTTTTTAAGGAAAAGGATTATTTTGATTGATTTTGTATTAATTAAATAATGCCTTGGAGGCTAGGATTTCTCTCCTATATAAAGAGAGTTCTCCCAAGCCAATACATATCACATAATGCATGAAATTTGGGAGTAAAATAGCTTAGAATTTTCGGCTATTTTACTAAGGGTTCGAGTTTTAGGAAAACTTCGGGTTTTTCTAAGGTAGCATATCGAGGAGGTCCAGCGGCTTGAAACACCATCCACCTGGTGGTGCTTGGAGATACAAGTTGGAAGACTTTGGCTTTTCAACTAGGATCTCAACTAGCTCGGATTGAATTGAAGATTGTTCTAGACGTTTATTCACAATAAACCGGTAAGCAATCTAAACCCCCTCTTAGGTTTAGATCTATTTATTTATGTATTTTGGTTTTTAGATCTAGATCTTGTACTTTCCGCTGCGTAATCGGGTGGATCTTGATCCATCTGACGATATTATATCTTACAATGTCATGCATGCAGTTTATCCTACCATTCCAAGGATTTAATCTCACACCTACAGTGCCGCCTCAGGATAGGTAAAAAAGGCGACGATTAAATTGAGACAATCTCTCTCAACAACTAACTGCGAATCAGACATCTCTATTTAATTGCTAATTACCTTCCTTTTTCAGCCAAGATATTTCTTAAAATATCCTTTTTAGGAACATTTTATTGTTTTGATGATGGCCATACTAGTTGTTACAGCAAGCCTGAAATAAGTTAGAAATATCTATATAAGTCTTTACTTAGAGTCTGACATGTTGTATAAGTTGAGTCATACAAGTATTGTACTAGTTGGTAGGACGGCTGAGTGAAACAGAAATCCGGAAAAGTGAAGGCAACCAAGTACCAGCAAAGAAGAATGAAGACTTATGGTCTGACTTATAACCAAGGAAGTCTGTGATGACCTTGGATAAGTCCAAGTTACATTTCAAGTGATGAAACTTAATGTTAAATATGGTTTACACTGATCTCACACAAATCTAGGATCAGTGAAGTACAAGGACTCTTGAAGAACTCAAAGAAATCAAGAAGATAGTAAATCGGAAAAGTAAACTGACTAACGGCTGAGTAAATAAAAAGCAGTGAATGAAGAACAGAGCAGCTAAGTCAGAAGTATCAATTGGCCGTTTAGGGAACGGCCAAGTAAACCTTACTTGTTCAAATTTCGTAGAATGAAGAATATGGAGAAGATCCAGCATTAAATGCACAATCAATTGAGAATCAATCAAGGACTGATTTTGAGAAGAGCGTTTGAAGAAAAATCCGATCAATAAAATCAAGGAGAATACAATTAAGGGGGAATCAAAAATTAAATCAAGGATTATTCCTCACATTAAATAGCCAACGGACTGAAATTCAAATCAAGGATATTCAAGGCTATAAATAGAACGCATTGACAGACAGGAAATACAACAATAGAAATATACAAGAACAAGTAGAAACTCTGTCGATTCAAAAAACCTTCTATCTGAACTTAAAGAAAAATCTACAGATCAACTCAGAAATCAGAACATCAATTCCACATCAAGCACTGAGATTGATCAACAAATCTATGAATCAAATTCACAACAGTCAAGCAACTGAATCAGAGCCATCTGAGAAGGAGTTGTATTTGTGATAGCTGCTGAAGGATTTGTTCCCAATGAGCAGTGTTGGAGACTGATTCACTGAAGCTTTTGAAGCCAAGAAAAATCCTGTTAGATATAGTGTGTCCGAAAGGCAATTGTTGCTTGTCCTTACGGGCAAGTGGGAGATTGTTGGAAGTAGCGCCCGGAAGACAATTTCTGTAATTGTTTTTATAATTAATAAATGACTAATTTATTCTCATCTAATTACTTGCTTCGTGCTTGTAAGTAATACACTACTGAAAATACTAAGTCGTATCATATGTAGCCATATAACTTAGTGTGTTTCACACTGGAGGATTAAGTTTATGGTGATACACGTGAACTGTTAGTCCGTGGTGAAGTTAATCAAAGTATGGGGTCTATTGATTAAACCACCATTAATGCGTCCAGAACACTTTATGGTGTGACCGTCTTATCCGGACCGTCGACATTGGTTGTCTAAGTGGGGAATTTATATATGTTGAAAGTCATATAGGACTGACCGATTTAATATGAGTTTCTCATATAATTCCGTGATTGAGAAATCTTATTAAATCACAAGATGATCATATACGGATTAACCTTAATCCTGAAGTGATTGCATACTCCTACTGGTTTCACGATAGGGTTTGATGTGTTCGTTAAGGATCGCTAAGTGGTGCTGTCCGAATCACTTTCACGTTGGCACTATTTTGGAATGAGTGAGAAGTGTGTGTCTCACAGATATGGAATCCATTCCTTCCTGCGGGAAGTGGAAAGATAATCCCCTTATTTGTTGATCCTAGAAACTGATCGATCCGCGGAGTTCGTATTGGTTATGAACTAATTGGTCACTACTGGGTTAATAGTAAATAAGGATAAGATGTAGTGAAAAAGGTTTACGGAAATAATCCTGCTTCATTACGGATAGTCTATGAAGGGTTAGTTTATATATAATGATTATATCAATGGACACTTATCGACTCGACTCGATGTTTTAAGAATAAGTTATATCTATAATCGATAGTGTTCAGTTTCGGATTATGGTGGCGTAATTCCGGAATTAATAAGTTGAGTAGAAATATTCTGTTCGATGAATATTTTATTCAATTTATTGTAGCTACTGGTTATAGGTCTATGGTCCCCGGGTTGGCTCCTAACACGCGAGTGTTTTCTCGTTTTATGGAACCTCGAGAATAAATTAAATAGTAGGTCTATTTAATGAATATGCAATATTATTTATTTGGTAAATAATATGTAAAATAGAAAATACATTTTCTATTAAAAAAATTGATGAAAGTGGCCCCATATATGGATAAATTAGGAAAAGAAAGTTTCCTAGATTATGTCACATGTGTAATTAATTAATTATCTATTTGTTGGATAATTAATGGAAAAGAGATAAAGAGATTGATTTTTTGGGAATTATTCCTTATCTTTTGGCAAATATCTTTTCCTTATGGGAATATGTAATTATATTGTGAAAATGATAACTCTCTCTTTACTAGTTATTTTCCTATATAAAGAGAGTTCCTCCAAACACAATAACACTACAAAAAATGGTGCCACACATTAAATAAAAAGAAAGAAAAATTAGTTTCTTGCCTTAGTCATTAAGAGAAGAGAAACCTAGGGTTTTTCCTTGTGCATATTCAAGGAGGTTCTACGGCGAGGATCGATGTCCACCAGTCGTCGCTAGGAGATACAATCCGGAAGACTACGGCATCTCCTTTGGTCGAATATTTATTCTTTTCCATTGAGGTAATTATTTAACCTTCTCATAGTTAGATTAATTATTTATGTAGATCAAATCGTGGTATTATCACATGCGAATTTATTCGTAGCTTCCGCTGTGCATGGTCGAGCGTCTCGATCGGTGCTGTGAATCAGATATGATGATCCATGATGATGCTAAATAATGCACCACCGGATTAATAGGGCCATGTGTAATCTAAGGGTGAGTTAAGGAGAAGAATATGCAAGGCCAAGACTGATAAATATGATGTTTTTGGTGTTTTCTGGCTGAGTCCAAGAATGTATCTTGGATTGCCAACATATCCTGTCTAATGTCCAGGAATCAAGCCTTACGTAGTTCCTGGAATGATGTATTTATAGGCACACGTCCTTCTTCTACCATAAACTTAGGGCGGTTTGGTCTATTGACATAAATACCCTTTAATGGGCCTTGCCCCCTTGTCCAAGTTAGCTGCTGGATAGTGGGCCTAGGAATCTGGGCTGGAGGCCTTGGTATCGACTCGATGCATACCGACATAGGCGATCGAGGTGGGACACTTACAGAATCTGCCGGTTGCTGTGGTCTTGACTGGTAGGTCTCGTATTCGATCCGATGTGTATAGCTAACATAGACTTTTCTACATGCCAGCTGGACCAATCAGATTATTCCACGTGGAGGGGTGAAATCCCGTATCGTCATAAGACCCCCAAATCTGAGGGAAGCTCGTCTCGAGTGCTTATGTCGGATCTGAAAATTTGAATAATCTTTTCGATGCGTGGTCTTCTTTAGGCGGGAATACAGTTGTCCTCCTAGCCGATGTAGGCTGTCGTCAGGATGACGTCACTGTACCAGTATTAATGGGTGTAGGAAATGAAGCATTTTTCATTGGTCCACACGGGGATTCTGTCCTTGATTCTCGCGTTCTATGCTCTATAACTGCCCCCAAATCCCACCCTTTCAAATCATTTGGAGATTTGCAAGCATATAAGGAGCCCAAGACTTTGAAGTCTCTTATTTGCCATCATTTGCCTCTGTTTTATCCGAAACCGCAAGTAAGCCCTAGTTTACTCAAATTCTTTCTTTTGTTTCTGTGTTTCTTGTTTCTTTTCGCAAGTCCATGTCTAGTAGCGAAAGCAATTCTCAAAATTGGGAAGAAGTTGTTGTGATAGAAGAAGAATCGGTAGAGAGGACGGTTACTGAACAACCACTTGTTTCCGGTGAGATAGTTGCCGGAGAAGAAGTAGAAGAGGGAGGAGAAGTAGAATTGTCTTCTCGACCTGCTGCAAAACATCAAACAATGATGAAGGGTCAAGGTCCCTATGGTTGTATTTCCAATCTGACCCAGGAGAAGTCAAAGATCATTTGTTTAAGATATGGGATCCCATATTCATCTGAAAACGTTAAAGTTTCCCATGGTAGTCATCAATATGCCTGCGATCCTTCTCACGGGTACTGCACCATTTACGAGGCACAATTGAAAGAGGGGCTAAGGTATCCCTTCGACCCATCCCTCATTGAAGTCATTCGACACTACCAGATCTGTATAACCCAGCTTGCTCCTAATGGGGTTAGGAGTGTCATGGGATTCGCGCTGGCGTGTCGAATCGCAAAAGTCGAGTTCAAGGTCCGGTTGTTCCGTCAATACTATGCAATCCAGGGCCTGCAAGACGCGGGATGGTATACTTTCCAGAGGCGTCCTCTGGCGCCAGAATTTGTTAGAAGGGTGACATCGTCTCAGGGCGAGTGGAAGCCCTATTTTTCTTCATTCGACACGGTTTGGAAGACATCGACATCCGGACTTGGTACAAAAGGCCCCAGAAATGGCATGACATGCTCGACTCTGACCCCCCTAGTGAGTGTGGGATTCTCGAGAGGGTTTGTCCCGACATAGCAACACGGAATCTGCACTTCTTATACCCCTTTGCTAATGTCGAGATGGCAGGCCCGGGGGCTTATCTGGAACTTCGCGAAGACGTTCGAGTTTTGTGTAGGATTTTTATTCCCTCTGTCGAGCTGCTACACTTAGTATTTTTTGCTTTTCTGTTTTGACTTGTTTTTGTCTTGACTGTGTTCTGATGCCGAATTTTCTCTGTATACAGTGGAATTTTTCTCAAAGTTGGAGGTCTTGGGCAAAGTGCCCGACCCTAAGAATACAGACCCCAAGAAGATTCAAGAACTGGCTGGCATTAAATCGAAGAAGCCAGTATCTGGAACAATAGTCTCTGGAGGTCAGAGGACTCCAGCTCGAGCTTCAACTCCTGTGTCGACGTCGGACATTCTAAGAGACCAACCTGACGAGGCTCGGGTGACGAGCCGTCTGAAGAGAGCCTCGTCTCGAGAAAGCGCCAGAAGACAACAGAGGTGAGGCATGGAGCTAGGAAAGAAACACGCAACCTTGCCCCTCCTAAATCGAATGCGACCGACCCGCTCCCTGGAGTAAGCATCACATAGATGGAAGCCATGACTCCGGATGAGTTGCATGAATTTCTTATGAAAATCAATCGAGCTGTAAGTCTTCCTTTTATTTCTCTCGTCACTTTAAGACTTTTGTCTATTTCCGATATCAACAGTTCTCTCTATTGCAGGCTCGGCTAGTAGCTAAAGTGGCTGTGACCAGAATTGAGTCTCCATCTGCTGCCATGGAGGAGCAGAAGGAGACCATTACCAGGCTGACATCCAATATCGAGAAGCAGAAAGCTAAGATAAACAAACTGGATGATCGGTGCGCCATGCTCGAGTCTGATCTGGCAACTTCTCGGGACAATCTAACCAAGGCACATAAAGATATATTCGACAGGGATGCTGAGCTGGCAAAGGTGAGGTCAGAGCTGGCGGAAGTGAAGTCGGAGCTTGATGGGACGAAGGTCGAGTTGGCGGGGACTATCATGACTCGTAACGATCTCCAGTCTCTTCTTGATAGTTTAACGACTCGCTTGGAGACGGCCAAGAAGGACTTCTTGTCCTCTATGGAGCTTGAAAATGATTTGTCGTTGCTGATGAGTCAGGGCATGAAGGGTGGATTCACGATGGCTCTTGACCAAGTCAAGGCAGTTGACCCAAACATTGAAGTATCCAGCATCGAGAAGGCCCATCTGTACGACCCTGAGGCCATCCCTCGTTACGGCCGATACTTCACAGAATTCAAAGCTGGCGTCTCCCTATACGACAAGTATGTTGTCCCAACCATGGAAGGGGATGGTGAGGAGGACCTCGAGTCAACTGATCCCGTCGATCCCAACGCATCTACCTCAAACCAGCCTGCTGCCTGATGCTGTTTTCTCGTTATCTTTTTAAACAATTTGATTCGATTTGGCTGTAAACTTTTCATTCGATCTAATTGTAACAAATTTTTATTTCTCGATCTCGGAAACTTTTTCGATTCTGCATTTGGATTTTTTGAATCTCAATATATGCTTTTCCATTGAATGTTTTTCTCGTTGTTGATTACTTGTCTAAGGTGTAGTCATTTTCGACTTAATTCCCTTGCAAAAGCTGCCTTGTGGGGTGTAGTCCTTTGGACTTAATTCCCCTGTGGCCCCTCGAAGTGTAGTATGAGTACATGACTCGTGATACACTTGGGTCTGAGTCGAACTAGCACTATACTGCCTTATCGGCTTGACTTGGCTTTTTGGTCGGAGCTCGAATTAAGAAGCCCTCACTCGACTGTCGCACATCGTGGTGCTTATGATCTGGTCGAGTTAGGTATCCATCGTGGGATCTTCCGACCGCCTCGCATCGTGGCTTATTGGCAGGTCGGGAGTGATGTAAGCTCCGTCAGTGACTTGGCTTTTTTCACTGCTTTATTTTAACTCCATCGTGTGGAGGGCTTGCAGATCGGAGGTGATATAAGCATTGTCAGTGACTTGGCTTTATTCACTATTTTATTCTGACTCCGTCGTTTCGAGGAATTGGTGTTGTGGTCGAATTTTGCGCTTTTTCTTCTTCTGCCCCCCTTTTCTTTTTTTATATGATCTTGCAAGTATAGCATAATTAAAAAAGAAAATTGCTTGGATAAAGAGCATTGAAATCAAATGGCATATCGACTCGTTACAAATAATTAAGAAAGTAAAGTTGCAAACGTCATAGAGTGAACAAACAGTTTAAACATAATATTTTCTGAGGTTGGTGGCATGCCAAGTTTGAGGCACTGTGCTTCCATCCGACCTGCCAAACTGATACGATCCCTTAGGATGCACCTTCAGAATTTTATAGGGACCTTCCCAATTCGGCTCGAGCTTGCCTATTGGGTCCTGCCTGCTGGCTTCATACTCACCTCGTATGTGATTTACTACGAGCAGAGAGTCACTATACACCAGGAGATTCTCGACCCCCAACATCGATGCTAGCTTCAAACCTATAATCATGGCCTCATACTCTGCTTCATTATTTGTGGCCTTGAACTCGAATCGAAGCGCATAAGGGAACTCCTCTCCTTTAGACTAACCAACAATAACCCAGCTCCAGCTCCTTCTTTGCTCGAGGCACCATCGACATGGATAGTCCACTGTTCCTCTGATGACTGTTTATCCTGCTCCAATTGAATCGATAATCCCTCAGCTATGAAGTCTGCCAGAGCTTGACCTTTAACTGCTGTACGAGGTAAAAACTCGATGTCGTACTCAGCTAACTCGAGAACCCATTTTGCTAATCGACCCGATGTCTCGGGCTTTGCGAAAATTTGTTTTAGAGGTTGGTCAGTGACCACAGCAATGGGGTGTGCTTGAAAATATGGCTTCAACTTCCTTGATGCATGGACCAAACTCAATGCGAACTTTTCAGCAGGGGTGTACCTGATCTCAGCTCCATGCAATGCCTTACTTACAAAATAAACTGGAATCTGTCCCTGGTCTCCTTTTCGAACCAACATTGCACTCACTGACTCTTCGCAGATTGCTAGATAAACCAGGAGTTTCTCTCCTTCCCGAGGTGAAGACAATGTTGGTAAATTAGACAAATTCACCTTCAAATCATCGAACGCTTTCTGACATTTCTCATCCCATTGGAACGAACTCGCCTTCTTCAATATCTTGAAGAAGGGTAGGGCCCTTTGCGCTGATATCGACAAGAAGTGATTGAGGGCCGCCATCCGACCCATCAATCGTTGTACTTCTTTTACATTACGAGGTGCGGGCACGTTCTTGAGGGCCCCAATCTTATCTGGATTAGCTCGAATTCCATCTCTCGATATCATATAGCCTAAAAATTTCCTAGATCGAACCCCAAAAGTGCATTTCTTCGGATTGAGCTTCATGTTTGAAGCCCGCAGCACCTCGAAAACCTCTCTGACATCGACAAGAAATTGTTCCATAGACTTGCTCTTGATCAACAAATCATCGACATAAACTTCCATGTTTTGACCTATCAGTCCCTTGAAAATTTTATTGACTACCCTCTGATAGGTGGGCCTAGCGTTCTTTAGCCCAAACGGCATTGTCACGAAACAAAACGTGCCAAATTCTGTGATAAAAGCGGTTTTCTCTGAGTCTTGGGGATCCATGAAGATCTGGTAATATCCCCTATACGCATCAAGAAATCCGAACACCTCGCAACCCAGTGTCGAGTCGACTAACTGATCAATCTTTGGGAGTGGATATGAATCTTTAGGGCAAGCCTTGTTGAGATCTGTAAAATCCACGCACATTCGCCAGCTTTCATCTGGCTTCTTAACCAACACTGGATTGGCCAACCAGTCCAGGTAGAATACCTCTTTGACGATTCCAGCAATTAACAATTTCTCAACTTCTTTCTTTACTGCCTCTTTCCTCTCAAAAGCAAGGTTTCTCTTCTTTTGCCTTACCGGCTTCTTTTTTGGGTCGACATTTAGTCGATGCACTGCTATGCCTGCTGATAGACCTGGCATGTCGTCTGCTTTCCACGCGAACACATCTCGATACTCGACCAGGAGGTCGACCAAGGCTTTCATGTCGGGGTGTGACAACCACTTCCCGATCTGAACCCCTTGGCCCTCCTCTTCTTTCCAAACACGGATCTCCTCTCCGTCGGATCCCCAGCTCCTCTTCTTTTAATTCCAAACACGGATTCTCCTCTGTCGGATCGACGAAACATCCATGACCATTACGTATCCATGTTGGTGGTGAAGGGTATCTTGATCCTTCTCTTCATCGGACGGGTATTAATTCCTCGAATTAAACCACATGGCACTTGTCCAACTCCTTTCCGACCGCCTTCCCAGCCGTTAAAAGACTGAGCGAAAAAGTCGCCTAAAGGATTTAGGAAAGCAAGTATCGAAGGGCCGTGAGATGTTTGGTCAAGTCCTATAACGAGCAAGAGCTGTTCGATCATCAAACTCAAATTCACACTCGCGTAAAGCGGCTTCGGAAGCTCTATACCTTATATAAGCCTGGCTACTTCGACGTCTCCTTTTACTTCATGGGTACCATACCGGGTGGGGAATTTCATGCTATTGTGAAATGTAGAAATAATAGCTCTCAGATCGTAAAGGGCAGGTCGACCTAATATCGCGTTATAACCCGATTGGGCCTTAACCACGACATAAGTCATTTCCTTTGTTCTCCCATTTTCTCCATCTTCAACTGTAGTCAGCAAACTAATCGATCCAACAGGATGGATAGCTTGTCCTGTGAATCCAAACATAGGGGTTGAGAACGGTATTATGTCCTCGTCTTTCAACTTCATGGCTTTGAAGGCTGAGTAGTAAAGGATATTGACAGCACTTCCACTGTCGACACAAACCCTCTTTATCCGAACTCGTCTTATCACCGCCTCTATTACTAATCCTTCACTGTGACTGTGGAACTCGGAATATCAACTTTGGGTCCATAACCCACCTCCGTTGTGAACCTAAGCTTCTTCGATTCCCTCAATGTGTTTGAAGACTGCCGACTGGATCGAGATCGATCTGACTCATGTTTAGCGACAATCTGTTGACATCATACCCGATGCGGTTATCCCGATGAGGGTCTCGATTCTGTTCTTCCCGACGTTCATCCCGACGGTTATCTCTGTAGGTCGGCTCGGATGATCTATCTCGGCGTCTCTGATTATCTCGATGCGGTGATCGATCTCTCTTTCCGTTATAACTTTTTCTCTTATACTCACGACGACCCTTGGGCTCGTCCTTCTCTGATATGTCAATTACCTCATCTAATCGACCCTCTTGAATACAGGCATCAATATCTCTCTTCAAATCAAAACATTCTTCTGTGTCATGCCCCACATCCTTGTGATAGTCACAGTACTTGTGGGTATTCTTTCTCTTCTCAAGATCTTTGGACATCGGCTTAGGTGTCCGAGCGACATTCTTCTTAATCATGATAGCGAGTACCTCCCCCCGAGATCGGTTGAGAGGGATAAAATCTTGATCTTTCAAATTTCCTTTTTTTCCGAGTCGATCTGTGATCGGAGCTGTAAGTCGATCGAACACATTGGACTTCCCTTCATCATTTTAACCCTTTGGCTGACCCTTGTCCTAGCCTCGGGTGTCATTCCTCGAGTTGAGGCCAAGTGAAATGGTGTGTAGTCGCACTGCCTCTTCTCCTTGGCAAAATTTGTGAACTATGTTTACACATTCGTCCATATCATTTGGCATATTCTTGGAAAGCATATCATACAGCTTCATGTTACGCAGACCTCCGAAAAAGGCATTGACCTGCAGTGCATCACTGGCGTTATGCACTTTCATGGCCTCGAGATTGAAGCGCCTCATGAAATTAATGGTTGACTCTTTTTTCTCTTTCTTGATGTTCATGAGGTGGGTAGCACTGAGGTGGAACTTCTTGTTCCTGATGAAAGCATCTCGAAATTTCTGTCCCAACTGTATAAAACTTGAGATCGACCCTGGCCATAGCATATGAAACCACTCCCGAGCTCGACCCGTAAGCAAGGTATCGAATGCACGACACTTCATGGCGTCGTTGGCATTTCTGAATCTCATCAATGATATATACCGATAAAGATGGTCCTTGGGGTCCGTAGTACCATCATAAGGTTCCATCTTCGGTGGCTTAAACGACTCAGGCATCGTATATATTTCTATCTCGGGGCTAAATGGCGACTCGAGCCACTCTGTGACCTGTTCCTTCCCTACGATGTGATTGAACTCGTTTCGAATACTGTCCTCAACCTGCCGTTGTTGCTTTTCGTGTCCAGGACGCTTCTTGGTTATGCTGATTTCTACTTCATCCTCATGCTCTTCTTGAGCATCGACATGCCTCTTCCCCCTGGCATTCTCAATCTCCTTTCGACCCAGTGGGTCTAACAGGCGTTCCTCAGGGGTGTTACAAATTCCCTTACCTATGAACGCTGAGGCCAAATGATGATGCTAAATAATGCACCACCGGATTAGTAGGGCCACGTGTAATCTAAGGGTGAGTTAAGGAGAAGAATATGCAAGGCCAAGACTGATAAAGATGATGTTTTTGGTGTTTTATGGCTGAGTCCAAGAATGTATCTTGGATTGCCTACGTATCCTGTCTAATGTCCAGGAATCAAGCCTTACGTAGTTCCTGGAATGATGTATTTATAGGCACACGTCCTTCTTCTGCCCTAAACTTAGGGCGGTTTGGTCTATTGACATAAATACCCTTTAATGGGCCTTGCCCCCTTGTCCAAGTTACCTGCTAGATAGTGGGCCTAGGAATCTGGGCTGGAGGCCTTGGTATCGACTCGATGCATACCGACATGGGCGATCGAGGTGGGACACTTGCAGAATCGCCAGTTCCTGTGGTCTTGACAGGTAGGTCTCGTATTCAATCCGATGTGTATAGCTAACATAGACTTTTCTACATGCCAGCTAGACCAATCAGATTATTCCACGTGGAGGGGTGAAATCCCGTATCGTCAATCCAATTATGGATCGGATCCGGATTCGGGTTTTTGTATATCATGCATGTGGTATTAAAGCAAGGTTAAAGCGATTTTGAGATCATGATTGCAGAATTAATTAATAAGGGGTGGAATAGAATAAAAATTTCATCTTTTATTTTTATTTATGCGATTGAATTATTTGGTTGACGAGATGGATTGGGGTTGGTAATTGTTTACCGTTAGATCTATTGTAAACCTGTTTTTCCGGGTGTAGGATGACATGTAATTTAATTTTTTACATTTGTTTTTATTTCGGCCGAGGCCTTTATTTTTAATTCGGACGAAGAACAAGAAGAATAAAAGCTGCATTACAATGGTCCAGACATAGTTTCAATTGTGCGCAGACCAGAGTTTGAATCTCCTTAGCCGTATAAAATTCTGGTTTTTATATTATTCTTTCCTGATCGAATTTTTTTTTCCTTTTTTTTCTGTTCATAATTATAAAAAAAAGGAAAAAAAAAAGAGAGGAGCAGGGATTCGAACTCGGATGGTGATGAAGGAAGATAGAGACTCTTACCAACTCAGCTAGAGTAGTTTTTGATAAAAGAACAAGAGCAAAAAATTAAATACCCAAAGCGACTGAAGAAAATAGAAGATTAATATTTTTATTTTTGCTTAGGGTTTATTTATTTATAGATTAGATACGGGGGTACCAACGATCCATCTCAGTGGTTTAATTTTTCGCATTTATTTTCTTGTATGATTATTTATGTGATATAACCATTTCATGCATCATATTCATGAATTCCACTCCTAGCATATGCATACATGTAGAAAATTAATTTTGACATTAATTAGACATGTATCAATACGATAATTAATTTAGATTAAAAATAAATTAAATTAATTAAAACGAAACGGAATTTTATCGGGATATAAAATTCACATGATAAATTTAATTTTGGGATCTAAAAATCATCCGTGGATTTTAATTATGTAGTGACTACATAAAAGAATTTTAATAATTGAAAAATTGGAAAATCCGGAAAAGTTGGACAACAACTGAGCAAAAGGTTCGAAAATTGGTTCGGGAGGTCAACAGGGCTTCGGCTCGACTCGACTTGTCTGTCCAAGTGCAAGGTTAGCCAAAGTGGTCCGGCAAGTTCAAGCTATCCGGCGAGCTGAGGCTCAATGGGGCAACCTTAGCCCGATTTTCAACCCAGCACCTGCACACGTGCGACGGAGGTCCGGCAAGGTCAAGCTATCGGCTCAATGGGGCAGCCTTAGCCCGATTCATCCAACAGTCGTATATGAACCAACGAAGAGGACGGGTCGGCTTAGCCAATCCCTACACCTTTCGGTGAACTCGGTTAAAACTCAGCCAGGGTTTAAAACCGATAAGTTGGTGATTGCTTGTCAAGATTTATTGTTTTTTAAATTATTGAGAAAAAATTCTAAGATCCTAAATTTTTATCAAGACAAAATTAGGACCTTTAAATTCTGTGGTGAATTTTAGTTGTGTAGTGTCTACACAAGAAATTTCTAAATATTCGAAAAATTGGAAAATCATGAATATAGTGTCACTAGTTAGACGGTATTTGGAACCGATAAACTAGTGAGAACTTTAAATTTTATGATTTATTGTTTTTTGAATTATCAAAAAATTCATAAAGTCCTAATGTATTGGGATTATAAAATTCTTGGTGAATTTTAATTGTGTAGCGTCTACACAAAGGTTTAATAAATCCGAGAATTGGAAAGTCGTGAATAAGTGACACTAGTTAGACGGTATTTGGAACCGATGAACTAGTGGGAGGATTAATTTAAATATTCATGATTTATTGTTTTTCGGATGATTAAGAAATTCTGAAAATCCTAATAAGACTACCTAATTTTACAAAATAATGAGTGGGAGCGGGGAAGGTTGTCACAAGCACATGAGAGAATGGTGACGCCTCATGCCACTTTGATTTCGGCCCCCTCAGTGTCGCTTTCACCGCCATCAAAATTTAAGGCTTGGTCTCCGAAAGGATAGGATTTTGGGTATTCGTCGAGTCACTGACCGACCCTGAGGCGGCATACTCGAGGCGTACTTTGAGACCTAAAACAGTAGGTAACACTCAAAAGGATATTTTAGGAAATATCTTGGCTGAAAAAGGAAGGTAATCAAAAATTAAATAGAGATGTCCGATTCTCAGTTAATTGTTGAGAGAGATTGTCTCAATTTAATCGTCGCCTCTTTGACCTACCCTGAGGCGGCACTGTAGGTGTGAGGTTAAATTCTTGGAATGGTAGGATAAACTGCATGCATGACATCACGTTTATAACTCCTAAAATTATTATTTGTTGTGGTGTATGATTTGATTTATATTTCTGTCATATTTTATTTTTGCAACTGCATATCATCTCAAGGTATCTAAACTGCTAATCATATTATATTGACTAATAACGTCTTCGTAAAAGTGGAAAAGTGACAAGAACGTTAAACTCAATAATCGAGAATGCAAATTAATTTTTCGGAAGAGGAAGTTCCTCTTTAGCCTACAAACTTAAGTGACATTGATAAGTATGTCACTGCTATCACTCGTGTTAAACGGGAGACAAATTAAAATTAGTTCAAAGATGACGAGAATGATTTGGTATCAATCTCACTAGACATCCCACAGTTCATCAGTAGTGTCTACTCAAATGAACTGCTAGTTCATGGCTATTTCCTTTAAAGAAAGCAAGAATGGGAAAGGTAAATGTCTATAAAATAAGTCACCTAAACTAAATAAGTTAAAGGCTAAACCGAAATATTAATAAAAGAAAGTAAAGGATAAGGAAAGTGATTTCGGATCTCCAACCTATGAATCCTTAGAGACTTTCTTAACCGAGTAATTTGACTCGGAAGCTAAAGTTCTTTTGTAAGAACAAGGTAGCTGGGTATTAATGATAAAGAGTAGACAATGGGAAATTATTTCAGCTAAGATAGTGGGAGTGATATAAGGGAATAAATTTCGGATTTTAATCCTTGAATATCGAAGAAATATAATTTCTGCTTTCTGTTTCGTTGGAACAAATGGATTCACTTTCACATCGATAATATAGTTGACTTAAAGAAAGTGAATATGACATTTGTATACCATTCTGAGACTCGGACTTTTGTCTGATAAAGTCAAAACCACTAAGTAATGCTGAAAAGGTATATGTAACACATCATAAACTATTAAAACAAATGGTTTTCGTATTTAGATAAACATTCTTCAACATTTGTTAATTAGTGCATATATCCTAGAGATAAGATCTAAAGACTGGCTAAGGGTGATTCCTATCTCCCAGTCTAAGAACACTATCGTAAAGGAAAAATGACAAAGTAACCTTTTCAATTAGGAAAAGGTAATAGAGCTGAAGAAGTATCACAACTTGTTCATATTGACCTTCAGGGTCTTATGAAGAATACAAGCTAGTGGGAGGTTTTGAGTGATAGACATTTTGTCTAATGACCATTCGAAACCCCGATAAGTTTATCTAAATATTTGGAGGAATCTCTGATATTACCAGTGAAACGAGTATTCCATGCTCAGATATAGGCTTGGCATGGTTTTTTGGCACTAATGCTTGACCTACCTCCAAGTGAAAAGATTTCACTGAAAGGATAAACCATGTATTGTCTTGTATAGTTATTGATATGCTACACTACACTGCTTAACTCAATTAAGACATTAGTTGCAAAATAACGGTTTACATTATTATGTAATACTGAGAAGTCTACCTAGAAGATGCTGATGAATTTGTGGATAAAGCGTGAATAACATTTACTCCACTTCGGCAAATAGAGGCATTTAGCACTAGTGCTTGAAGGTAGGATTGGAGATTTTACATACACGTTCAGACGGTGACTGTTCGTGAAATATCTTAATGCAAATAATGGTTGGTTACAAGATTCTTAAGATCAGATGGTGACGGTTACACTATTACATCCTTTCTAAAAGAATGTTTAAATAACAACCTTAGGCCTTGAAGTACAGTTTCTCAAGAAGTTGCTATCTGATTTAATCAGACCACATCCAACATTGGTTGTTGGGGATTACACTGACTAATACTATTGAACTTGATCAGAATATCAATCCATCCAAATGCAGTGGGAGTATGGTTTATCCATTGACTCGATGTGATTATGCAGACTTTACAGTCTGGTGGGGTGATCGATAACCTATGGTCTTTTGGAAGGACTGTATAGGATTTTGACGATATGAGGTTGGTTCAAAGCCATAAACTTGTAAATGGAGTTTTAGTACTCCAGTTCTATTAACAATCCTGTAGAACCACCTGAGTGTCTCAGTCCCAGTGGGAGTAATTGGATTTACGTGATGAGAGTGAATGGAAAGTTTATCTTTCAAGGCAAAGCCAAGTGGTCTGGGGGTAATTCCCTGAGAAGTAGAGAGTTAACCAGGAGTGATGCCCGGAAATTATCTCACCATTCAGCCTTTCTTGACTCCCTGGAAAGAAGAAAGATTACCAGGGGTGATGCCCGGAAACTTTCTTTTGGTACAACGGAGCTTGAATTCATTTGGAACATAATGGTTATAGCATAAATCCAATGGCGGATAGACTACCTATGCTTATATCCATTGGTGGATTAAAGCAAACCTCTAGCTCATTAAAATTCACATGTTTTAAATGTGTGGGCTTGACCAGAATATAGATGAGTCTTTTGTAGACTGGAGAATCAATATTGGTAAATTAGTAGGCGTTAGTGTTAATAAAAGAAAACACTACAGCAGTCGGAAACAACATGGGTGTGTTATCTAAAGTCAAGAACTGACGAGCCAAATCTTCTCATAATCAAATAAGTGGACTACATTCTTAGAATTTGATTCGGTCAAATTCATGAGAACAAGTTGTTGGCAATATCCCATCCATCTTATTGGTTAAAGATGATAATGCATTTTCGAATGCAAAATTCAACGAGAGGTTTCCTACCCAACCCCTCATAGAATAATTCTCTTAGTCTTTGGATATAAAGAAAATGAGATAGATTCTCTTTTGGATAGTGAAAGTCGGGTTATTAAAAGTCAATAAAGTCGAGTCTTGGATTCGGACGTTGAAAGCAGTTTAGTGCATCCTTGAGTATCTTTAGAGAAAGAGGAATCATATGCTTGTGTATTCGGGTGTGAACCTGAGTGTCGTTGACTACACTGATTCTGATTTTTTGTCAGATTACGGATGATCGTGAATCATCTCAGACACAGTGTGTACTCATTGTGCTGGAGCAATCCAGCACTTCCAATTTGACTCTGTTAGTCGAATACAAAGCAGCTTTCAGAGCAGCTAAAGAGGCAATATGGCTTGAGAAGTTCTTTGTTGGATTGGGAAGGGTTCTAGGTCTCGACCATTTTACTGTGAAAACAGTTGAGAGGTAGCTCAGGCAAATTATCTTCGCAGTCATAAGTGTTCAAAAGCATATTGAGAGAAAGTACCACCTGATCAGACAGACCGTGCATAGAGGCGACGTTTCGGTCCTAAAGATCGTCTCGAGCCGACAACCTAGCTAATCAGTTTACCAAGTCACATGGCATCTAATGTCACTGATAAGCGCTTGGCGGGTATGGAATTGGGAGATATGTCTCATCTGCTTTAGAGCAAGTGGGAGAAAGTTGTGGATAGATAGAATTAGGGTGTGGTGCTCTAAAAACAATCATTGCTTGTCTTTACGGGCAAGTGGGAGATTGTTAGATATAGTGTACCCGAAAGACAATTGTTGCTTGTCCTTACGGGTAAGTGGGAGATTGTTGGAAGTAGCACCCGAAGGACAATTTCCGTAATTGTTTTTATAATTAATAAATGACTGATTTATTCTCATCTTATTACTTGCTTCGTGCTTGTAAGTAATACACTACTGAAAACCCTAAGTCGTATCATATGTAGCCATATAACTTAGTGTGTGTCACACGCGAGGATTAAGTTTATGGTGATACACTTGAACTGTTAGTCCATGGTGAAGTTAATCAAAGTATGGGGTCTATTGATTAAACCACCATTAATGAGTCCAGAACACTTTATGGTGTGACCGTCTTATCCGAACCGTCGACATTGGTTGTCTAGGTGGGGCATTTATATATGATGAGAATCATATAGGACTGGACCGATTTAATCTGAGTTTCTCATATAATTCTGTGATTGAGAAATCTTATTAAATCACAAGATGATCATATATGGATTAACCTCAATCCTGAAATGATTGCATACTCCTACTAGTTTCATGATAGGGTTTGATTTGTTTGTTAAGGATCGCTTAGAGGCGCGGTCCGAATCACTTTCATGTTGGCACTATTCTGGAAGTAGAAAGACAATCCCCTTATTTGTTGATCCTAGAAACTGATCGATCCGCGGAGTTCGTATTGGTTATGAACTAATTGGTCACTAGTGGGTTAATGGTTAATAAGGATAAGATGTAGTGAAGAAGGTTTCCGGAAATAATCCTGCTTCATTACGGATAGTCAATGGAGAGTTAGTTTATATATAATGATTATATCAATGGACACTTATCGACTCGACTCGAAATTTTGAGAATAAGTTATATCTATAATCGATAGAGTTCAGTTTCAGATTTATGGTGGCGTAATTCCGGAATTAATAAGTTGAGTAGAAATATTTTGTTCAATGAATATTTTATTCAATTTATTGTAGCTACTGGTTATAGGTCCATGGTCCCCGGGTTGGCTCCTAACACGCGAGTGTTTTCTCGTTTTATGGAACCTCAAGAATAAATTAAATAGTAGGTCTATTTAATGAATATGCAATTTTATTTATTTGGTAAATAATATGTAAAATAGAAAAGACATTTTCTATTAAAAAAATTGATGAAAGTAGCGCCCCATTTATGGATAAATTAGGAAAAGAAAGTTTCCTAGATTATGTCATATGTGTACTTAATTAATTATCTATTTGTTAAATAATTAATGGAAAAGAGATAAAGAGATTGATTTTTTTGGGAATTATCTCGTATCAGAACCTGTTCAGATCTGATTTCTGGTAACAAGGAGATCACATATTTTCAAAGTAGTTTTCAAATCTGTGCCTTCAAATTATAACTCTTATTTGTACTTATGGATTCCTCAATTTTTATGTCTAAAGTACCTATTTTCAATGTTAATAATTTTGATGAATATTAAATAAGGATGTTGTCTCATCGTGCAGCAACTCATGAGGAGATGCTCGATTTAATCAATGATGGTCCAATCAAGATCACAATTGTGATAGCCATATGAGCAGATCAAGGAAAGGAAATAGACAAACACAAGAAAGATTGGACCAAGGATGATGGGAGAAGAGCAAATCTCGACTTTGTTGCAAAATATATGATCTTGAAGACTCTGGACAGTAATATGTTCATGAGGATCAAAGATTGCAAAACAACAAAGGAGATATGGGACAAATTAGCACTTATCAATGAAGGATCAGAAGCAGTTAAAGAAAACAAATTATTTGTTGCAAAATAGAAATTTGAGAACTTCAAAATGAAGACTGGTGAATCCATTGATCAAATAGATAACAGATTTTCAAGCATCATCAGTGAATTGCAACAACTTGGACATACATATCCACGGAAAGAAGTGTGCCTGAAAATCAGAGGAACGATCAATCTTGCAAATACTGATACTTTAACTCTGATGTCTCATTTAAAGGCTCATGAATTTGAGTTAAATGGCGAAGACAGTGCACCGGTAGAGGCACACAAAGCCAGTGCACTTGTCGCACCTTAGCAAAGCAAAGCGGCTGATATAAGAAGCACAGAGATATAGGAGCTTAAAGAATAGATTGCTTTACTAATCAAATATTTTGATAGGTTTAGCAAGAAGAAGCAATTCAAAGGAAGCTCATCATCAAATAAGAAGTCAAGCTCAAGCAAAGACATGAAGAAAAAGGATGATGAATACAGATGCTTTAATTGCAAGAAGAAAGGTCACTTCAAGGCAGATTGTCCTGAAGAAAATGACAAAGATGAGGAAAAGAAGAAGTACAAAACAACTTAAAATAGAAAGAGCAAGAAGGCACTCAAAGCTGAAACTAGTAGTGAATAATGAAGAATCATCTGATAATGATTCAGATGATGATGAAGCTGACAGCTCAGACAATGATAAAGCATATCTATGTCTTATGGCTAAGGAAATTGATGAAACAGAGGTAACATCTAGTTCATACTCGTCATCAAGTGCATCCACATCTGACACTGCACAATCTTCTTGTCTCCCCTTAGATTCTGCAAATCTCATTCAAAATCTTATGAGTAAATTTGAAGAAATTCAAACAAATCATGAGATTCTGGAACAAGAATGTGAGACTCTGAGAAAGGAGAATAAAAGATTAAAAGAAAAACTGGATGAAATTAAAGTTGAATTAACTTGTAAGGAGGTGCACTTTACTGATCAACAAGCAGCAGATGATCACTCATCTAATGTTGGCAGACCAGCAGAGAAAATCTCTCTACCAGCTAAGAACACCACAGCACCATTAAATGCACCAGCTTACAAACCCCAAAAAGGTTTGGATCCAGATCTGGTCTTGGCTACAACATTCAGGATGAGAATAGAAATAATGGCCAACACAATTCTGAATCAAGGACCAAGACTGGACCTAAATTCAGAAAAAGACAGACCATAGTTTCAACCACTCACCCTGTACCGGTGAAGTCAAAACCTAGTGTAGTGAAACAACATATAAAATCATCAAACCAGCCAACTAAAGGCAACAATTTACTGAAAGGTATGGGAAGACTTTACCCTTCAGATGATGATTGGAATGTTGCACCCCCAAAATACAAGAAGAAACCATTTCATGCTATGCAACATGTGTTTAGGAAAATCCAACCAAGGCATGTTCCTGGACACAAGAAGCAAAATGAAAATAAGTTTCCTCCTACATACTGGAGACTGAAAAAGGATGCAAATGCACCAAAAAGTAGAGAAAAGTATCATAATACCTTAAGTAGAAATATTAAAAGTTATTCTGCCATGCCTTATACATATGAAGTTGATGACTTCAACTATCCAAGAAGAAGATCCTTTGGATATACACTTGGAGTAGGAGGCATGACTACTAATAGGTATGGACCCAAACAGTGTTGGGTACCTAAACACACTTAATTTGTCTTGTAGGATGTCTGGTACATAGACAGTGGATGTTCCAGACACATGACAGGAAATAAAGGATGGCTGACTGTCTTTAGAGATTTTGATGGACCCAAAGTAACATTTGGAGGCAAAGAGAACCCCGGTAAAATCAAGGGAGAAGGCACAATGCTCAAAAACTGCTTGAAGATTCAAAATGTGGCTTATGTCAAAGGACTGAATTTCAACCTTCTAAGCATCAGTCAATTCTGTGACAAATGATATAATGTACATTTCAGCAAAGAAGGATGCAAAGTAATTCACAATCAAACTAGCACAGTTGTACTTGCAGGAAAAAGAGAAGACAACATGTATGTGGTAGATTCGAAGACATCAGAGGCAGAAACATGTCAGCTTGTCAAAAATAAGCATTCAACCAACTGGATTTGGCATAAAAGACTAAACCATCTCAATTTCAAGACCATCAATAAATTGTCAAAGCACAAGTTAGTTGAAGGCCTACCAGAGATCACTTTCAAAAAAGAAAGTCTTTGTGATTCATGTCAAAAAGGGAAGCAAATCAAAAGCACCTTCAAGTTAAAGCCCTATCAATCTACAACAAGAATCTTACATCTTTTGCATATGGATCTTTTTGGACTAGTCACACCAGTAAGTGTAAGTCGAAACAAGTACACTCTAGTGGTGGTAGATGACTTTTCCAAATTTACTTGGACCATATATTCATGAACAAGAAAAGAGAAACACTCAAGAAACTACCAGACCTATTAAGAAGAATACAAAATGAAAAGGAACTGAAGATCATCAAGATAAGATCAGATAGAGGCACAGAGTTCTTAAATGAAATTATCAGATCCTACTGTGAAGAGAATGGAGTTCTACATCAACCGTTAGCAGCTAGGACTCCACAACAAAATGGTGTAGCAGAAAGAAAAAAACAAGACACTCAAAGAAGTAGTTAGAACAATGATTGCAGAAGCATGCCTTCCAAAGAGATTTTGGGCTGAAGCAGCAAACACAGCATGTTAAACTCAAAACTGATCAATCATCAACAAACATCATGAAAAAACACCATATGAAATATGGTATGGAAGAAAACCTAATATCTCATATTTACATATGTTTGGATCCAAATGTTTTGTTTTGAACAGGAATCAGCTACATACCTTTGATGAGAAAGCTGATGAAGCAATCTTTATGGGATATTCAGATACAAGCAAAGCTTTCAGAGTACTCAACAAGAGAACCCTAGTGATTGAAGAATCAATTCATTTAGTCTTTGATGAACCAAACACTAATGGTGAAAGTCTACAAGATGATGAAGAAGCAGCTGCACAAAGACAAGTCTATATGAACACAACTGTACCAGCTACTATTCTGGATCACACATTTGGAAATCAAAGTGATGTACCAGCCATTACAATAGAAGAAGCACCAACATAAGAACATGAAGTTGATGCACAAGTTGAAGCTATAGAAGAACCAAATCAAGAGCAACTTCAACCTGAATTGAACTGGCTGAGAGATCATCCTGAAGAACAAGTCGTTGAAGATATTCATATAGGAGTTAGAACCAGAAGACAACTGGAGAACATGCTAACTTGTTTTCTATCACAGGTGGAACCAAAAACTATAGATGATGCAATTCAATATGCTGATTGGATCATAGCCATGCAAGAAGAGCTCAATGAATTTGAGAGGAATGAAGTCTGGGAACTTGTTGACATACCAGACATGGCCAACATCATTGGAACAAAATGGGTGTTCAGAAACAAGATGGATGAACAAGGAACAGTTGTCAGAAATAAAGCAAGACTAGTTGCAAAAGGCTACTCTCAAGCAGAATGAATAGATTATGATGAAACATTTGCACCAATAGCAAGATTGGAAGCAATCGGACTTTTTCTAGCTTTTGCAGCACATAAATATTTCAAGGTATGTCAAATGGATGTCAAGAGTGCGTTTCTGAATGGACTCCTAGAAGAAGAAGTGTATGTGGAGCAACCCCCTGGTTTCCAACTCAAAAGGAAGGAAGACAAAGTGTACAAACTCAAAAAGGCACTATACGGTCTCAAACAGGCACCTAGAGCCTGGTATGAGACTTTGTCACAATTCTTAATCAAAAATGGATTCAGCAAAGGGACTTTTGACAATACTCTCTTCAAACTAGCAGAAGGTACAAGCACATTGTTAGTTCAAATCTATGTTGATGACATCATCTTTGGATCAGAAGATAAGAAGCTGTGTGAAAAGTTTGCAAACATAATGAAGAGCAAAATTTCAAATGAGCATGATGGGAGAGCTGAATTACTTCCTTGGTTTACAAGTGAAGGAAATGAAAGATGGGATCTTCATCAATCAGGACAAGTACACAAAGGACTTGATACATAAGTTTGGTATGGATACAAGGGGCACAACTGATACACCAATGTGTGCAAGAGTTATTCTTGGAAAAGATGAAACTGGAAAAGATGTTGATCAAAAGTTGTACAGAGGGATCATTGGATCTGTACTCTATTTAACTTCAAGCAGACCCGACATAGCATTTGCAGTAGGAGTTTGTGCAAGATTCCAAGCTCAACCAAAGGAATCTCACTTACTAGAAGCCAAGAGAATAATCAAATATTTGAAGAACACCATCAATGTTGGAATTTGGTATCCAAAAGATGGACAATTCAAACTAATATCATAATCTGACTCAGACTATGTTGGATGCAAGATAGACAGAAAAAGCACATCTGGAACTTGTCAAATGCAAGGCAGCAGACTGGTTTCATGGTTCAGTAAAAAGCAAAACTCTATATCCACATCAACAGCTGAGGCATAATACATAGGATCAGGTAGCTGCTGTGCACAAGTGTTGTGGATCAAACAGCAGTTAAGGGACTATGGAATGAAGGAGAAGAAAATTCCAATCATGTGTGATAGCACAAGTGCAATATCTATCACAGAAAATCCAGTATTACACTCAAGAATGAAGCATATTGATGTGAGAAATCTTTTTATTAGAGATCATGTGGAAAAAGGAGATGTGATCTTGAAGTATATATCTACAGAAGATCAATTGGATGACATTTTTACTAAACCACTCAGTCATGAAAGATTTTTCAAGTTGAGAACTGAGTTAGAAATGATCGAAATTGATTAAGATACAAGGAGCAGCTAACTGGAGTAATCAGCTAAGTAAATCCACCAGCTGACTGAACCTTTGCCACCTTGGGTGCGCTCACATGGTAGGAAAAGCAAACGGAGTTCACTTACCAGATTGTTAGGAACATTTTTATATCTAGCAGATCAGTAAATAAGTCACTACACCGGCCTAATGACTGGTTACTCCACCCGAAAGCAGATTGGAGAAAACATCAAACCAAAGTGTGACCCAAATCAGTTTTATACACGTGGAAAGTCAAAAAGAATTATGGAGGTTTATCTTATAAAAGACTACAGACGTGGAGATCAAACTAATCGTGGAGAGAGATACTATGAAAAATCATTCATCACCGGATCATTTTTCAGACCTGAGCACTATCTGCCCTTTTATGAAAATGATGCATAGGCTCGAAGATTAGTGGATGGCTGCACAAATCTGGGGCTAATGACTTTTCTAAACCCCCCAATCAAGGGCATATGCTATGAAACCCTAATTGCATTCTGGAAGAATGCAAAGTTCGTACCCAGCACAAAGAAGAGTGACCCATATTGCATTAAAAGCAAGATGTTTTGAAAAGAAGTTGTTATCACCCTTGGACTTCTCAACAGATTCTTGAATCTACCCAACATTGGTCCTGACGATGTGAAGAAGATGCAGATTGACATCAATGGTTTCTGAAACGAGTTGCCAAGAACCCCCGAAGGCATAACAAGAAATACAACTTTCCTATATCAACACTCAAACGCCCATTTGCTGAATTCACTTCAGTAATCACACAAAATCTTGAAGGGAGGAAGGGATCCATGGAAAATATGACCGAGCTCAGGGTAAAATTAATGGCTATTATCTATGAAGGTATCCCTTTTAACTGGTCAGAGTTTATCTTCAACAGATTAAAGGCTCAGATTAAAAAGGAGATGAGTCTAGCTATTACTGCACCAAGCAAGAATCTGCAAAAAGAAATGTGATTTCTAGGAGAGGAAATCATATGGGATTCCTCTACAACATTTGTTCAACCAAATAAAAGTGAAACCCATCTATGTGTATCCATTTCACAAGGCCAAGGTAATGTATACATATGTGAAGGCTTCTCAGAAACCACAACCAACGGTTGGAAGCAAGCGAAAGGAACCTGAAAGCAGCAGACTTGGTGTTGGAAGGCAGACGAGATCCCAAACAGCATAAGGACAACAAGAGAGTCAACCCAGCAACAAAGATAGCCCTATGGTAATCAGTGATAACACGGAAACTGAGGAAGAAAACAAGAACAAGTCACCTATCTTGAAGAAGGTGAAGAAGGGTATTATCTTACCCCATCTGAGGAAGAAGAGGAAAAGACCTCTGAGGATGAAGAATTTGAGGAAGAAAATGAATAGAAATAAGGAGATCACTTTGAAGATGATCAAGCAAAAATGGATTTATCTGATGACGACCTGCCTCTTCAAGAAGTAATTCTCAAGAGTCTCAGCAAAGTCGACAACCGGCCGAGTGAGCCAGCTAATCAAACTCACTCTGCTGAACCTATCGACACCCCTTGTATTGATCAAGGGGGAACACCAGCGGAAGGATTTGAGGCTCCAGCACATAGAGAAGAAGAACAATCCTTGGTATCAGATCATGAGAAGGGAAGGCAAGGACAAGTGAATGCAAGTGAACTTCACCAATATCTCTCTGATAATGAGATTGCTGAAGAGGAAGAAGAAAAGCAAGAAGAAAAGAAAGAAGAGAAAGAGGAAGAAGAGCAGGGTGATGCATCTGCTCATGCAGAACCTGATGAAGAAGAGGCCGATGATTCAACTAAATCAGAAGAGGACCTAGACAGAATTTTCAATCTCGACATTCAACCCCTGATTGTGGATATGGAAAAGCAGTACCTGAGCAGGCAAAATCTGAAAGCTGCCCTCAAGACCTCCATGAACCACAAGGTTGAAGCCCTCATCAGTCACATCAAAATTCAAGATGAGGTCATGGAGAGACAAGGCAACCTACTCTGGAACCTAGAGTTCCTCATCCCTCATCATGTCCGAACAAACCTGGATCATCTCGCAGACAAGGTTGAGGAAAGCTTCAAACCTCTGGTGGACACATTGAATGTGCATACTGAGAAACTCTGAAACTTGGATGAAATCATCGAGTACTCAGGAGAACAACACAACACACTCCTCAATGTGACAAGGGCCAACAACAAAATCCTAGAGGAAAGATTTGGTCCACTGTAGGAATCAGAGGAAATCAACCAGCATCTGGAGGAAAGGTTTGGTGCTGCCAAAAAGAGGGAAGGAAGCAGCAAGCCTGAAAGCTCCAGTAGGAAGAAGGACAGCCCAACATCAAAAGCAAGGGCATCAAATTTGAAGAAAAGAAGAAGTGGCCCTTTAATGAATCTTGTTAAATTAATTCTTATGCCTTTGATTTGTTTTGGAGAAGATGCAATATCTTATTGCCCTGGAATGGATGAATAAAATTGTTGAGTTTGATTCTGTTATTATGTTGAAAATTTGCATACTTATATTCAGGCTTATGAGGGTTTTGGCATCATCAAAAAGGGGGAAATTGTTAGGAACATTTTATTGTTTTGATGATGGTCATACTAGCTATTATAGAAAGCCTAAAATAATTTAAAAATCTCTGTATAAGTCTTTACTTTGTGTCTGACATGTTGTATAAGTTGAGTCAAACGAGTGTTGTACTAGTCGGTAGGACGGCTGAGTGATATAGAAATCCGGCAAAGTGAAGGCAGCCAAGTACCAACAGAGAAGAATGAAGACTCATGGTCTGACTTATAACCAAGGAAGTCTGTGATGACCTTGGATAAGTCTAAGTTACATTTCAAGTGATGAAACTTAATGTTAAATATGGTGTACACTGATCTCACACAAATCTAGGATCAGTGAAGTATAAGGACTCTTGAAGAACTCAAAGAAATCAAGAATACAGTAAATCGGCAAAGTAAACTGACTAAAGGCTGAGTAAATACAAAGCAGTGAATGAAGAACATAGCACCTAAGTCAAAAGTATCAATTACCGTTTAGGGAACGACCAAGTAAACCTTACTTGTTCAAATTTCATAGAATAATGAATAAGGAGAAGATCAAGCATTAAATGCACAATCAATTGAGAATCAATCAAGGACGGATTTTGAGAAGAACGTTTGAAGAAAAATCCGATCACTGAAATCAAGGAGAATACATTTAAGGTGGAATCAAGAATTAAATCAAGGATTATTCCCCACATTAAATAGCCAACGGACTGAAATTCAAATCAAGAATATTCAAGGCTATAAATGGAACGCATTGACAGACAGGAAATACTACAATAGAAATATACATGAACAAGTAAAAACTCTGTCGATTTAAAAAGCCTTCTATCTGAACTTAAAGAAAAATCTAGAGATCAACTCAGAAATCAAAACTTCAATTCCACATCACGCACTGAGATTGATCAACAAATCTGTGAATCCAATTCACACCAGTCAAGCAACTAAATCAAAACCATCTGAGAAGGAGTTGTGTTTGTGATAGCTGCTGAAGGATTTGTTCCCAAGGAGCAATGTTGGAGACTGAGTCACTGAAGATTTTGAAGCCAGGGAGTGATAGTCTTGAAGATTGTGAAGCTTTTGTAGCCAAGGAAAATCCATCTATTGTATCAGTGAAAACAATAGTGAATTCCTCCAATCATCACAGGAGAATAGCGGATTAAAGGATTACATCACCCTGAACCACAATAAGCCATCGAATCAATTTACTTTCAACTTTTTACTTTACTGCACTTTACTTTATTGCATGTTATATTTGTGATTGCATAATCTACTTTGAACCAGTATTTAGGAAGGGACTTATCCACTGCCCAGAATCTTTAAAACTGAGAAATTTTTTTGAATTCAACTATAGTCATTCACCCCCCCTCCGACTATAGTTTCACCCTTCTCTGGGACCAACAATCCTTTAGAGTGTTACCTACTATTTCAAATCTCAAAGTACGCCCCGAGTATGTCGCCTCAGGGTCGGTCAGTGACTCGACGAGTACCCAAAATCCTATCATTTCAGATACCAAGCCTTGAATTTTTATAGGGGCGAAAGCCACCCTCAGGGGGACGAAATCAAAGCGGCACGAGGTGTCACCTTTCTCCCACTTGCTTGTGTCAACAGTAGAGGCCGAGGGGTCGGTTGTCACCTTCCCCGCTCCCACTCGTTATTTAGAAAATTAGGTAGTCTTATTAGGATTTTAGAATTTTCTAATAATCCAAAAACAATGGATCATGAATATTTAATTTAATCATCCCACTAGTTTATCGGTTCAAAATACCTTCTAACTAGTGTCACTATATTCACGACTTTCCAATTTTATGGATTAAAATTCCTTTGTGTAGACGCTACGCTAATAAAAGTCACCAAGAATTTTATAATCCTAATACATTAGGACTTTATGAATTTTTCTAATAATTCGAAAAACAATAAATCACAAAATTAAAAGCTCCCACTAGTTTATCAGTTCCAAATACCCTCTAACTAGTGATACTATATTCATGATTTAGAAATCTTTCGTGTAGACACTACACAATTAAAATTCCCGAAGAATTTATATTCCTAATCCTGTCATGATAAAAATTTAGGATCTCAGAATTTTTCTCAATAATCGAAAAACAATAAATCATTAAAAGAAATCACCAACTTATCGATTCCAAATACCATCTAGTTAGTGTCCTATCTTTTCACGACTTTCAAATTTTTCGGTTATTAAAATGATTTTTATGTAGACGCTACATAATTAAAATTCACAAAGAATTTTAGATCCGAAACAAAATTTAACCCGTAAATTTTATTTCTATCATGTGAATTTTATATCCAGATAAAACTCCATTTGCTTAATTAATTTAATTAATTACCTAAACTAATCACGTGTTCATACATGCCTAATTAATACCAAAATTAATTATCTACATGTATGCATATGCTAGGAGTGGAATTCATGAATATGATGCATGACATGGTATCACATAAATAATCACATAAGAAAATAAATGCAAAAAATAAACCAATGAGATGGACCGTTGGTACCCACGTATCTAATCTATAAATTTAAAATCAAATAAATAAATAAACCCTACGAATAAAAGATTTACTAATCTCTAAACAATTCTTCCGCCGCTCTGTATAATATTTTTCTGGTCCGATTCTTGGACAAATAGGCTCTAGCTGAGTTGGTAAAATGCCTCTTCTTCTAGCTGCTAGACTCGGGTTTGATTCCTCCCAGCTGCAACCTTTTTCCCTTCAAAAATCAATTTTTCTAGAAAAACTTGAATAAAAACGTGTCAAGGGTGATTGGAACCCTTGACCTACCAGTTTCCGTAATAGATCTTCACCACTACGCCGCCGACTTTATTGTGATGAAGGTCTTCAAAACTTATTTTAATAGAACAGTGCCGCCGAAATAAAATTAATTCTAGATACTAGGAAATTAAATTACAACAAACAAATTACATAATTTCCTATACCCAGAAAAATTTGGGTTTACAATAGATCTAACGGTAAACAAGTACCAACACCAATCCATCTCGTCAACCGAGAACATTCAACCACGCATATATATAATAAACGTATAAAAGATGCAGGTTTTATTCAATTCCACTCCTTATTAATTAATTATGCAATCAAGATTGCAAAATCGCTTTAACCTGTCTCTGATACCACATCCTAGATATACAGAAACTCGAATCCGGATCCGATCCATAATTGGATCGTCAGATCTGATTGACAGCACCGATCGAGATGCTCGATCATGCACATCGGAAGCTATGAATTTTCGTTTACGATTTTACCACGGTAAGATTCACATGATTAATTAATTAACTACAAGAAGGTTTAAGATTTTCCCAACCGAAGAGAAGCCGTGATCTTCCGAGTTGTATCTCCAAGCGACGACTGGTGGATGTCGATCCCGCATTCGAACCTCCTCGAATATGCCTTCAAGAAAAACCCAGTTTTTCTTCTTCCCAATGGCTAGGACAAGAAAACAAAATTTCTCAGTATTTCCAAAAAAACTGGCATCCAATATTTTATATAGAAATGGCATTGGATTGTGCAATTTGGTATTGGGAGAAACTCTCTTTTTAAAGGAAAATAACTAATAATTTGAGAGTTTATCTTTTACACACAAATGTATCTTTTCCTTTAAGGAAACTAAAACATTTATCCAATAGAAAAACAAATTGCCTATTTATCCAATAAGAAAACTATTTTATAATTTAGAATTATTTAACACATAAATAATTACATTATCCACGTTATAATTAATTAAGAGAAAATTTATTTTTCCAAAACCAAATAAAATTGGCGCCATTTTTATGCCATTTGGGATAATATGAAATGTCTATTCTATATTACATATTATTACCAAATAAATAATATCCGCATATTCATTAAATAGACCAACTATTTAATTTATTCTCAAGGTTCCACAAAACGAGAAAACACTCGCGTGTTAGGAGCCAACCTGGGGACCATGGACCTATAACCAGTAGCTACAATAAATTGAATAAAATATTCATCGAACAGAATATTTCTACTCAAACTTATTAATTCCGGAATTACGCCACCATAAATCCGAAACTGAACTCTATCGATTATAGATTAACTTATTCTCAGAAAGTCGAGTCAATAAGTGTCCATTGATATAATCATTGCATACAGAGTAACCCTCCATAGACTATTCGTAACAAAACGGGATTATTTTCGTAAACCTTCTTCACTACATCTTATCCTTATTTACCTTTAACTCACTTGTGATCAATTAGTGAAGGATGCAGGTTCTTAGATCTAAACAAATTAGATCTACGCGCAACGGATGGATCACGATTTATATATCAAAACACATAATTAAAGGACTTAAACTACTACAAGGGGTTTAGATTATGTTACCAATATCGGGAAGAGAAGCCTTGATCTTCCGATGTGTTCTCCAAACGGCGGTTGGTGGACACCCTTCTTGATAAACGAACCTCCTTGATATGCAACACCAAGAAAAACTTCAAGTTTTTCTTCTTCTAGAACCCAAGACAAGAAAACTAATTTTTCTCTCTATTTTGTGGCTAGGGTCGATTTCAATGTAAATTTCCCTTGGAATGACTCTCCTTTTATAGGAAAGTAAAGCCTTGGCCTCCAAGTATTAATTAATTAAATAATTAATTAATTAATCAAAATAAAAGGATATTTTTCTTAATGACTAATTGTGACAAGCATTGACCAATAGGAAAGCAAATAACAAGTCATCCAACCAATCATATAACAAGAATATATTTTATTTTCCACATCACAAAAATAATAATTCTTGTGATAATTAATAGATTGAGGCGCCACATTAGGGTTAAAAGCCCACATAAAATGTCTTTTATGTGTATTATATTATTTAGCCCAACTAAATAATATCCATGCATATCAATTAATCAGCCCAGCCAATTAATTAATTATCACTGAGGCCCAAGTAACAAGATTATTAGTCCGAATTACAGAAGCCACATCGGGGACCATGGACCTATAACCAGTAGCTCCAATAATTAATTATTCATCGAACATAATAAGTACATTAATTATTAATTCCGGGATTACGCCACCATAAACCCGAAACTGAACTCTACCGATTATAGATGTATACTTATACTCAACCCATAGAGTGAATAAGCGTCCATTGATATAATCACTACATACGGATTAACCCTCCATAGACTTTCCATTCTGAGTGGGAAGTCTCCGTGAACCCGACTCAGAATATCTTATCCTTATTTACCATTAACCCCCTGATGATCAATTAGCACACATATCTTACTAGTAGCTAATTAGTCAAATGTGAACTCCCGGGATCGATCACTTTCTTTGGGCTAACAAATAAGGGGACTGTCTCTCTACTTCCCGCAGGAAGGAATGAATTCCATGTCTGCGAAAATCAGAACTACTCACTCATCTGGAGATAGTGCCAATGAGAAGTGGCTTGGAACACATATTTAAGTGAACTGTAACTAACACATCAAACACTACCCCGGGACAAGCAGCACCCTGTGATCACCTCAGGATTAAGTTTGATCCATATATGATCATCTAATGATTTAATAAGATTCCTAGATTACGGAAATATACCAAGAAATTCAGACTAAATCGGTCCAGCCCTATATGAATGCCATCATATATAAATGCCCCACGTAGGTACCCTTTACCGAAAGTCTGGATAAGACTATCACACCCTAAGGTGTTCTGGGCGCATTATTGGTGTTTTAATCAAGACACCCAAAACTCTGATTAAGTTCACCACGGACTAACAGTTTAAGTATATCACCACTAACTCAATCCTCACGTGCATGCCATGCACTGGGTTAAGCGTTTACATACTGATATACTTAGGGTTTGCAGCAGTGTATTACTTACAAGCACAAAGCAAGTAATAAGGTGAGATAAATTCTGTCATCCATTATAAAAAACAATTACACAAATTGTCTTTCGGGCACTACACCTAACAATTAGTTCATAACCAATATGAACTCGGCCGATCTATCAGTTTCTAGGATTAACAAATAAGAAGAATGTCTTTCTACATCCCGCAGGAAGGAATGGATTCTATATCTGTGAGACACACACTCCTCACTCATCCTAGAATAGTGCCAACATGCAAGTGATTCGGACCACGCCTCTTAGCGATCCTTAACGAACACATCAAACCCTATCTTGAAACAAGCAGGCGTCTACAATTACTTCAGGATTAAGAAAAATCCATATATGATCATCTTGTGATTTAATGAGATTTCTCAGTCATAGAATTATATGAGAAATGCAGATTAAATTGGTCCAGTCCTATATGACTACATCATATATAAATGCCCCACTTATATAACCAATATCGACGGTCCTGATAAGACGGTCACACCTTAAAGTGTTCGGGGTTCATTAATGGTGGTTTAATCAATAGACCCCATACTTTAATTATGTTCACCACGGACTAATAGTTCAAGTGACCATAAACTTAATCCTCACGTGTGACACACACTAAGTTATATGGCTACATATAATACGACTTGGGGTTTTCAGCAGCGTATTACTTACAAGCACGAAGCAAGTAATAAGATGAGAATAACTTTGTCACTATTAATTATAAAAACAATTACATAAATTTCCTTCCGGGCGCTACTTCCAACAATCTCCCACTTGCCCGTAAGGACAAGCAACAATTGTCTTTCGGGCACTTCATCTAACAATCTCCCACTTGCCCGTAAAGACAAGAAATGATTGTTTTTTTAGAGCACCACACCCTTAATCCATCTATCCGCAACATTCTCCCACTTGCTCTAAAGTAGATGAGACATATCTCCCAATTTCAAACCCACCAAAGGCTTATCAGTGACATTAGATGCCACACGACTTGGTAAACTGATCAGCGGCTCAAGGAGATCTTTGTAGGACGGAAACGTCACCTTTCTACACGGTCTGTCTGATCAGGTGGTACTCTCTCTCAGTATGCTTTTGACCTCTTGTGACTGCGAAGATCATTTGCATGAGCTACCTCTCAACTGTTTTCATAGTAAAATGGTATCAGCTCATCGAGACTTGGAATCACTTCATGATCCAACAAAGAACTTCTCAAGCCACACTGCCTCTTTAGCTGCTCCGAAAGCTACTAAGTATTCGACTAACAAAGTCAAATTGGCAGGTTTGCACCCGAATATACAAGCATATAATTCCTCGTTCTCTAAAGGTACTTGAGGATGCACTATACTGCTACTCAACGTTCGAATCCAAGATTCGACTTTAATTTGACTTTTAATAATCTGACATTCTCTAACCACCCGAGAATTTATACCATTTTCTCTTTATCCAATGGCTGAGAGAATTATTCCTTGAGGGTTTGGGTAGGAAACCTTTCGTTGAATGTTGTATACGAAAATGCATTATATCATCTTAACCAATAAGATGGATAGGATATGGCCAACAACTTGTTCTCGTGAATTCGATCGAATTGATTTCTAAGAATATAGTCCACTTCTCTAATTCAGAGAAGCTTTGCTCGTCAGTTTCTGACTTCAGATAACACACCCATGTTGCTTCCAACTATTGCAGTGTTATCTTTTATAAGTACTAACATCTACTACTTTACCAATATTGATTCTCTGGTCTACAAAAGACTCATCAACATTCTGGTCAAGCCCATATATTTCAAACATGTGTCTTTTAATGACCTAGAGGTTTGGTTTAATCCACCGATGGATATAAGCATAGGCAGTCAATCTGCCATTGGCTTTAAGCTAAAACCCTTCCGTTCTGAATGAATCTAAGGTCCATTGTACGGCATGAAAGTTACAGGGCATAACCCATGTTAATCTTTCTGCTTTCCATGGAGTCAAGCAAGGTTGAGTGGTGACAAATTTTAAGGGCGTCACCCCTTTTAAACTATCTACTTCTCAGGGAATTACCCTTAGACCACTTGGAAATCCATGGTTTATCCTTTCAGTGAAATTGTTTCACTCAGAGGTAGGCATAGCATCAGTGCCAAAAACTATGCTTTAGCCTATATCTAAGCATGGAATACTTGTTTCTCTGGCAATATTAGAGATTCCTCCAAATATTTAGATAAACTAATTGGCGTTTTGAGTAGTCATTAGACAAAATGTGTATTACTCAAAAGCTCCCACTAGCTTGCCTCCTTCATAAGACCCCGTAGGTCATTATGAAAAAGCCATGATACTTCTTTAGCTCTATTACCCTTTCCTAATTGAAAGGTTACTTAGTCATTTTTCCTTTGAGATAGTGTTTTTCTGGGAAATAGGAATTACCCTTAGCCAGTCATTAGATCTTATCTTTAGGATACATGCACTAATTAAGAGATTCTGAAGAATCGTTTATCTTAATATGGAAACCATTTGTCTTAATAGCTTATGATGTGTTACATATACCTTTTTCAGCATTTCTTAGTGGTTCTAACTTTATCAGACAAAAGTCCGAGTCTCAGAATCGCAGACAAATGTCATATTCACTTTTTTAAGGCAACTATATTATCGATGTGAAAGTGAATCCATTTGTTGCAACGAATCTGAAAAACTGAATTTTAAATTCTGCGATATACAAGGATTAAAATCCGAAATTTGTTTCCTTATACCACTCCCACTATCTTAGTTGAAATAACCGCCCGTTGTCTACTCTTCATCATGAATGCCCAGCTACCTTGTTCTTAATAAAGAACTTTAGCTTCCGAGTCACATTACTATGTTAAGAAAGTCTCTAAGGATTCATAGGCTAGTGATCCAAAATCACTTTCATTATCCTATATTTTCTTTTATTAATATTTCGGTTTAGCCTTTAACTTATTTAGTTTAGATGACTTACACTAGTAGACATTTACCTTCCCATTCTTGGCTTTCTTTAAAGGAAATGGCCATGAACTAGCAGTTCATTTGAGTAGACACTACTCGTGAACTGTGGGATGTCTAGTGAGATTGATACCAAATCATTCTCATCATCTTTGAACTAATTTTGTTTTGGTATCTTGTTCAACACAAGTGACAGCAATGACATTCTTGTCACTTAAGTTTGAAGGCTGAAAAGGAGAATCCTCAACCGAAAATTAATTGCATTCTCGATTAACAAGTTCAATGTTCTTGTTACTTTTCCATTTTTACGAAGTCATCATTAGTCAATTTTTCGTGTTTAGCAGTTTAGATACCTTGAGATGATATGTTGTTGCGAAAATAAATTATGACAGAAATATAAATCAAATCATACACCATAACAAATAATAAATTTTAGGAATTGTAAACATGATATCATGCATGCAGTTTACCCTACCATTCCAAGGATTTAAACTCACACCTACAGTGCCGCCTTAGGGTAGGTCAAAGAGGTGACGATTAAATTGAGATAATCTCTCTCAACAACTAACTGAGAATCGGACATCTCTATTTAATTGCTGATTACCTTCATTTTTCAGCCAAGATATTTCTTAAAATATCCTTTAGAGTGTTACCTACTATTTCAGTTCTCAAAGTAGGCCCCGAGTATGCCGCCTCAGGGTCGGTCAATGACTCGACGAGTACCCAAAATCCTATCCTTTCGGAGACCAAGCCTTGAATTTTGATAGGGGTGAAAGCCACCCTCAGGGGGCCGAAATCAAAGCGGCACAAGGTGTCATCGTTCTCTCAATTGATTGTGTCAACAGAAGAGGCCGAGGGGTCGGTTGTCACCTTCCCCGCCCCCACACGTTATTTAGCAACGTAGGTAGTCTTATTTGGATTTTAGAATTTTCTAATAATCCAAAAACAATAGATCATGAATATTTAATTTAATCCTCCCACTAGTTTATCGGTTCCAAATACCGTCTAACTAGTGTCACTATATTCACGACTTTCCAATTTTATGGATTAAATTTCCTTTGTGTAGACGTTACACCAATAAAAGTCACAAAGAATTTTATAATTCTAATACATTGGGACTTTATGAATGTTTCTAATAATTCGAAAAAAATAAATCACAAAATTAAAAGCTCTCACTAGTTTATCGGTTCCAAATACCGTCTAACTAGTGACACTATATTTATGATTTTCCAATTTATCAATTATTTATAATCTTTCGTGTAGACACTACACAATTAAAATTCCCGAAGAATTTTATAGTCCTAATCCTATCATGATAAAAATTTAGGATCTCAGAATTTTTTTCAATAATCGAAAAACAATAAATCATGAAAAGAAATCTCCAACTTATCGATTGTAAATACCGTCTAGTTAGTGTCCGATCTTTTCACGATTTTACAATTTTTCGGCTATTAAAATCATTTTTATGTAGACACTACATAATCAAAATTCACAAAGAATTTTAGATCCAAAAGAAAATTTACCCCGGAAATTTTATTTCTATCATGTGAATTATATCCAGATAAAATTCCATTTGCTTAATTAATTTAATTAATTACCTAAATTAATTACGTGTTCATATATGCCTAATTAATGCGAAAATTAATTATCTATATGTATGCATATGCTAGGAGTGGAATTCATGAATATGATGCATGACATGGTTATATCACATAAATAATCACATAAGGAAATAAATGCGAAAAATAAACCACTGAGATGGACCGTTGGTACGCCCATATCTAATCTATAAATTTAAAATCAAATAAATAAATAAACCCTACGAATAAAAGATTTACTAATCTTTAAACAATTCTTCCTCCGCTATGTCTAATATTTTTCTGATCCGATTCTTGAACAAAGAAGCTCCAGCCGAGTTGGTAAAACGCCTCTTCTTCTAGCTGCTAGATGTGGGTTTGATTCCCCCCAACTGCAACCTTTTTCCCTTCGAAAATCAATTTTTCTGGACAAACTTGAATAAAAACGTGTCAAGGGCGATTACAACCCTTGACCTACCGATTGCTGTAACAGATCTTCACCACTGCACCGCCGACTTTATTGTGATGATGGTCTTCGAAACATATTTAAATAGAACAGTGCCACATAAATTAAATTAATTCTAGATACTAGGAAATTAAATTACAACAAATAAATAACATAATTTCCTATACCCGAAAATTTTGGGTTTACAATAGATCTAACGGTAAACAAGTATCAACCCCAACCCATCTCGTCAACCATGAACATTCAACCACGCATATATATAATAAACGTATAAAAGATTCAATTTTATTCAATTCCACTCCTTATTAATTAATTATGCAATCAACATCGCAAAATCGCTTTAACCTGTCTCTGATAGCACATGTTGGATATACAGAAACCCGAATACGGATCCGATCCATAGTTGGATCGTCATATCTGATTCACGGCACCGATCGAGACGCTCGATCATGCAAATCGGAAGCTACGAATTAAATTCGTTTACGATTTTACCATGATAAAATTCACATGGTTAATTAATTAACTACAATAAGGTTTAATATTTGCCCAACCGGAGAGAAGCCGTGATCTTTCGAGTTATATCTCCAAGCGACGACTGGTAGACGCCGAGCCCGCATTCGAACCTCATCTAATATGCCTTAAAAAAACCCAGTTTTTCTTCTTCCCAATGGCTAGGACAAGAAAACAAAATTTCTCGGTTTTTCCAAAAAAAACTAGCGTCCAATTTTTTTTTTATAAAAATGGCATTGGATTGTGTGGTTCAATTTTGTTTTGGGAGAAACTCTCTTTTTATAGGAAAATAACTAATAATTTGAGAGTTTATCTTTTACACACAAATTTTTCTTTTCATTTAAGGAAAATAAAACATTTATCAAATAGGAAAACAAATTTCATATTTATCCAGTAAGAAAACTAATTTCTTATTTATAATTATTTAACACATAAATAATTACATTATCCACATTATAATTAATTAGGAGAAAATTTCTTTTTCCAAAACCAAATAAAAGTGGCGCCATTTTTAATGTCATTTGGAATAATAGAAAATGTCTTTTCTATATTACATATTATTACCAAATAAATAATATCCGCATATTCATTAAATAGACCAACTATTTAATTTATTCTCAAGGTTCCACAAAACGAGAAAACTCTCACGTGTTAGGAGCCAACCCGGGGACCATGGACCTATAACCAGTAGCTACAATAAATTGAATAAACTATTCATCGAACAGTGTTGGACATATTTCAAGTTTCAGTGATGAGTGCCAGACTAGCTGTTATAGAGGAAAGACAAAAAAATGTCTTGATTAAATGCATAGGTTTAATAGAGTTTGATTACTACATAGGTTTGATCAATCAAGCACTGTAAGAAGGTC
This sequence comes from Gentiana straminea, assembly GCA_036785695.1. NCBI lineage: Eukaryota > Viridiplantae > Streptophyta > Magnoliopsida > Gentianales > Gentianaceae > Gentiana > Gentiana straminea. Next base: position 6,787,461 of record JAVUPR010000444.1, on the reverse strand, counting down.
AGCTAACTTTATCAGCAGACTTGTCTAAGTCAGTAGGGTACCTGGGTCAGTAGAGTGTCTAGGAACCTGCTGATGGTTGAAGGATGAGGGTTCAGACTCAGTTATTGAAGGCTAAGGGATCAAACTTAGTTATTAAAGTCAAGGATATGGAATCAGAATTTAAGCAAGTCTGTGATGACCGAAACTAATTATATATACCTTATCTACAAGGTCTATGTTCCATAAATTTATATGGTGATTAGAACTTAGTTATTACCAAAAAGGTGTACTCTAACTTCACAATAACAAGTTATATAAGAAGCAGTTGGCTGAACTGTTATTAAAACACAACAGACTAAAATCAGGTGACTAATATGTACATCAGCAGACTAATTCACTACAGGTGTCTGCTGAATGTAAATCTCGATTTAATCAAAAATGACATTGGAAGATTAAATGGATAAGGATGGAATACAAGCTTTGATTTTGTCAACAAATCAATGGTCAAGATTAAGGGAATGGTGGTAAGACTCAGAAGATTATCCAATGGTTAGAAGTCAAAGGGTGGACAGTCTGGAAACTAACAAAAAGCAGACTGACACTGTCAGTACTAGGAATAGTGACATTAAGCAAGTCAAGATGGAGACAAGTCTGGAACGGCTACATTTGAATTTCAAATGTAAGTCATAGGATTCACACCTATAAATAGGGACTCATAATTCAGTTACAAGATGATGAATTCATGAACAACATATAATCCATATGAAGCAATCAAGTTTTAAGAAAGAAGAACACAGCAGGCTCAGGGTCAGTAGACTGCTGTATATCTCCAACAGATTGCTCAACAACAACCTGTTCAGCTTCAGTAGACTTGACAACCTCTTCTGGTGAGGAGTCAGTAATTTCCACAGGCTTGATGATGGTTAAGGGCTCAGCCTCAACAGCCTCTTCTTCCTCTTCTACTGATGCTTCCTCTTGGACTCTTTGAAGGATGCAGGTTCTTAGATCTAAACAAATTAGATCTACGTGCAGCGGATGGATCACGATTTATATATTACAATACATAATTAAAGGATTTAACAACTACAAGGGAGTTAAGATCATGTTACCAATAGTAGGAAGAGAAGCCAAGATCTTCCGATGTGTTCTCCAAACGGCGGTTGGTGGACACCCTTCTTGATACACGAGCCTCCTTGATATGCAATACCAAGAAAAACTTAGAGTTTTTCTTTTCTAAAGCCCAAGACAAGAAAACTAATTATTTCTCTCTTTTTTGCTATAGTGCTCGAAATTTACCAATATCCTATGGCTTGGGAGAACTCTCTTTATATAGGAGAGTAAACCTTGTCCTCCAAAGATTAAATAATTAAGAGATAATTATTCCATTAATCCTTTATTCCAAATAAAAGATAAATAAAATGAATATCCCAAACAAATTAGGATAAATCATATTATTATCTAATATTCCATGAATTATCATTTAACAAATAAAAGATAAATCACATGTCAAATAATTATCCAAGAAAACTAATTTCTCTCTAATTAATTGACATCACAATTGGCGCCACATATAAGGGTTTCTAAGCCCACATATAATGTCTTTCATGTGTATTGTATTATTTAGCCCAACTAAATAATATCCATGCATATCAATTAATTAGCCCAGCCAATTAATTATCACTAAGGCCCAAATAACAAGATTATTAGTCCGAATTACAGAAGCCACATCGGGGACCATGGACCTATAACAAGTAGCTCCAATAATTAATTATTCATCGAACCGAATAAGTACATTAATTATTAATTTCGGGATTACGCCACCATAAACCCGAAACTGAACTTTACCGATTATAGATGTATACTTATACTCAACCCATAGAGTGAATAAGCGTCCATTGATATAATCACTACATACGGATTAACCCTCCATAGACTGTCCATTCTGAGTGGGAAGTCTCCGTGAACCCGACTCAGAATATCTTATCCTTATTTACCATTGACCCCCTAGTGATCAATTAGTTCACATATCTGACTAGTAGCTAATTAGTCTAACATGAACTGGGCCCATCGATCGTTTTCTTAGGGCTAACAAATAAGGGGACTGTCACTCTACTTCCCGCAGGAATGAATGGATTCCATGTCTGTGAAAATCAGAACAACTCACTAATCTGGAGATAGTGCCAATGAGAAGTGGCTTGGAACACATATTTAAGTGAACCGTAACTAACACATCAAACACTACCCCGAGACAAGCAAGACACCACCACAGATCACCTCAGGATTAAGGTTGATCCATATATGATCATCTAATGATTTAATAAGATTCATCGATTACGGAATTATATCGAGAAATTCGATTAAATCGGTCCAAATTCTATATGAATGCCATCATATATAAAAGCCCCACGTAGGTACCCTCTACCGACAATCCGGATAAGACTATCACACCCTAAGGTGTTCTGGGCGCATTATTGGTGTTTTAATCAAGAGGCCCGAAAGACACTACACCTAACAATATGAAGGATGCAGGTTCTTAGATCTAAACGAGTTAGATCTTCGCATAGCGGATGGATTACGATTTATATATTACAATACATAATTAAAGGATTTAACAACTACAAGGGGGTTAAGATCATGTTACCAATAGTAGGAAGAGAAGCCAAGATCTTCCGATGTGTTCTCCAAACGGCGGTTGGTGGACACCCTTCTTGATACACGAGCCTCCTTGATATGCAACACCAAGAAAAACTTAGAGTTTTTCTTCTTCTAAAACCCAAGACAAGAAAACAAATTATTTCTCTCTTTTTTTCTAAGGTGGTCGAAATATGCCAAGTGTTTTGAGGCTTGGGAGAACTCTCTTTATATAGGAGAGTAAACCTTGTCCTCCAAGGATCAAAAATACCCTTTATGAGTGTGACCTACCGTCTCATATATTTAGGTAGATCCCGAGTGTGCCGCCTTAGGGTCGGTCAGTGACCCGACGAGTACCCAAAATCCTATCTTTTCGGAGACCAAGCCTTGAATTTTGATAGCGGGGAAGGCCTTCCTTAGGGAGGCCGGTCCAAGGCCGGCACGAGGCGTCACCATTCTCTCACGTTGCTTGTGTCAACAATAGAGGCTGTGGGGTCGGTTGTCGCCTTTCCCGCTCCCACTCAATATTTTCAAAAAGTGGTGGGTTTACTGATCACGTTTTTGGACTTGATGTTACATTAAGGAACAATAAATCATAGGCCCGAATTTTTAGGTGTAGTGCCCGAAAGACAATTTGTGTAATTGTTTTTAATAATGAATGACAGATTGTTAGGTGTAGTGCCCGAAAGACAATTTGTGTAATTGTTTTTAATAATGAATGACAGAATTTATCTCACCTTATTACTTGTTTTGTGCTTGTAAAGTAATACACTGCTACAAACCCTAAGTATATCTATATGTAACCACTTAAGTCATTGTATGGATTACACGTGAGAGTGTTGTGAATAAGATAAGAAAGGGTGTGCTCTAAAAACAATCGTTACTTGTCATTTTGTGCAAGTGGGAGATTGTTAGGTGTAGTGCCCGAAAGACAATTTGTGTAATTGTTTTTAATAATGGATGACAGAATTTATCTCACCTTAGTTACTTGCTTTGTGCTTGTAAAGTAATACACGTAGGTACCCTCTACCGACAGTCCGGATAAGACTATCACACCCTAAGGTGTTCTGGGCGCAGTATTGGTGTTTTAATCAAGAGACCCTAAACTCTGATTAAGTTCACCATGGACTAACAGTTTAAGCATATCTCCACTAACTCAATCCTCACGTGTAATCCATACACTGATTTAAGTGGTTACATACAGATATACTTAGGGTTTGCAGTAGTGTATTACTTTACAAGCACAAAGCAAGTAACTAAGGTGAGATAAATTCTGTCATCCATTATTAAAAACAATTACACAAATTGTCTTTCGGGCACTACACCTAACAATCTCCCACTTGCACGAAATGACAAGTAACGATTGTTTTTAGAGCACACCCTTTCTTATCTTATTCACAACACTCTCCCACTTGCTCTAAAAGCATATGAGACATATCCATTAATGCCGTACCCTCCAAGCACTCGACTTGGTACACTGATTAGTTAGGTTGTCAACTCGAGATGATCTTTAGGATTGAAACGTTGTCGGTCCTTCCAATCAGGCGGTACTCTCTCTCAATATGCTTTTGACTTCTTGTAACTGAGAAGATCCTTCTAAGCTATCTCTTCACTGTTTTCACAATGAAGTGACATCGGCTTATCAGACCTGGAATTACTCCCAGAACAAAAAGGAAATTCTAAGCACTATGAGTAAACACTGAGCCCGAGATCGACTTAATGATCATCCTTAATCTGACTGCAAGTCAAAATCAGTGTAGTCAACCATATTCAAGTTTGCACCTGAATATACAAGCATATGATTCCTCGTTATCTAAAGATATTTGAGGACGTACTAAACCGCTACTTATTGCTCAAATCCAAGATTCGATTACTATTGACTTGTGATAACCTGACTTGCCATTATCCAAGAGAGACTCTATCCCATTTTCTCTTTATCCGAAGATTAGAGAATCATTCCTGAGAGGTAGGGTAGGACTACTCTCGATGAATGTTGCATACGTATATGCATAATCATCTTATTCAATAAGATAGGTGGGATAGCCAATGACTCATTCTCGTGATTCTGACCGAATCAGATTCTTAGAATATAGTCCAATTCTCTCATCCAGAGAATCTTGGCTCCGTCGCTTTCCGACTTCGATATAGCACACACATGTTGTTTCCAACCGTTTCGGTGTTATCATTCATGAACACTAATACTACTACTTTACCAATATTGATATCCAGTCTACGAAAGACTTATCAATATTCTGGTCAAGTCCACATATTTTAAAACATGTGACTTTAAATGACCGAGAGGTTCTCTTAAATCCACAAAGGTTATAAGCCCCGGCAGTCATCCTGCCATTTGTTCAAACCAAGACCCTTCTGTTCCGAATGAATCCCGACTCCGTTTTTCGGCAAGAAAGTCTCAGGGAATCACCCCTATTTTCTGCTTTCTAACGAAATCTTGCAAGACTAAGTGGTGAGAGAGTTCAAGGTCTAGTTAACTCTCTACTTGTCAGGGAATCACCCCTATACCACTTAGCTTTGCACTGAAAATTTAAAATTTCCTATTATTTCGACTCTTTTCCGTGTAGATCCAATTGCTCCCACTGGGCCTGAGACACTCAGGTGGTTCTACAAGAGGATGAACAGAACTGGAGTATAAAAACTCCATTCATAGGGTTAAGGCTTTCAAACCAACCTCTATGATCAGAATCCTATACAGCCCACTAGGAGCCATAGGTTATCAATCACCCCAACAGGCTATAAAGTCCACAAAACCACAAAACCACAATGGGTCAACGGTTAAACCATACTCCCACTGTGTTTTGGGTGGATTGATATTCTGATCTAATAGTATTTATCAATGTAATCACCAACAACTGATGTTGGACGTGGTCTGATTAAATCAGATAGTAACTACATTTGGGTAACTGTACTCCAAGGTTTAAGGCTGCTACTTATAGATTCTATCAGAATCTTTGTGACAGTTCAACCGTCACTTTCTGATCTCAAGAATCTTATAACCAACGTTCACTCGTCACATTAAGATATTTCACGAACAAATCACAATCGAACGTATGCGCAAAATCTCCAAATCCTACCTTCAAGCATTAAATGCTAAATGCCTACATTTAGGGAAGTGGTGTGAACCGAATTCACTCTTTATCCATAAATTCACTAGCATCTTCTAGGTAGACTTCTCGGTTTACATAATAATGTTAACCGTTATTTTGCAACCAATTATCTTAATCGAGTTTAGCAGTGTATTGTAGCACATCAATAACTATATAAGGCAAGTCTATGGTTTCTTCCTCAGTGAAAATCATTCCACTAGGAGGCAGGCCGAGCATCAGTCCCAAGACTATGCGATAGCCTATTTCTGAGCATGGAATAATCTATTCTCTGTTAAAATCAGAGACTCCTCCTCATATTCTTTCGATAAACTAAATCATGTTTCGAGTAGTTATCAGACAAAATGTCACCACTCAAAAGCTCTCATTAGCTTGTATCTTTCACTAGACCCCGAAGGTCATTGTGAACAAGCTACGTTACTTCTTCAGATCTATTACCCTTTCCTAATAGAAAGGAAGCTTAGTTATCGTTCCTTTGAGACAGTGTTCCGAGACTGGGAGATAGGAATCACCCTTAGCCAGTCGTTAGGTCTTATCTCTAGGATATATGCACTAATTAATAGATTATGAAGAATCGTTTATCTTAATACGGAAACCATTTGCCTATAATAGTTTTAGATGTGGTACACATACCTATTCAGCTTTTCTTAGTGGTTCTGAATTTATCAAACAAAAGTCCGAGTCTCGGATTCGTACTACAAATGTCAAATTCACTTTCTTTGAGGCAACAGTATACCGAGTTGAAAGTGAATCCATTTGTTCCAACGAATCGGAAAACAGAAAAATAAATTTTTTCGTGATATTCAAGGATCGAATCAAAAATTCATTTCCTCATACCACTCCCACTATTCTAGCTGAAATTACTGCCCGTTGTTACTCTATTAATAGTTAATGCAAATTTTCCTTGTTCTTCTAAAGAACTAAGCTACCGAGTCAAGTTACTAGGTTAAGAAAGTCGCTAAGGATTCATTGGTTAGTGATCCGAAATCACTTTCCTTATCCTATAATTTCTTTATTTAATGTTTCGGTTTAGCCTCAAAACTTTAGTTGAGATGATTAACACTTATAGACATTCATTCCCATTCTTAACTTTCCTTAAAAGGAAATAGTCTTGAACTAGCAGTTCGTTTGAGTAGACACTACTCGTGAACTGTGCGATGTCTAATGAAAGCGTTACCCAGTGGGACTAATTTTCTAATAAATTAGAAAAACATAAGATAAAAGCTCCCACTAGTTTATCGGTTCTAAATACCGTCTAACTAGCAACACTTAAATTTATGATTCTCCAATTTTTCTATTAGAAAATTTCTCGTGTAGACACTACACAATTAAAATTCACTAGAAGAATTTTGTCATCCCAATCATCTTTCAAACTAACTATGGTTGTCTCTCGTTCAACACGAGTGACAGCAGTGACATGCTTGTTTACGTCACTTAAGTCTTGAAGGCTCAAGAGAAATATCTCTTCCGAAAAATTAATCGCATGTGAGATTAATAGGTACAACGTTCTAGTTACTAACCACTTTTTAACGAAGTCATTACTAGTCAATTTTACACTAGCAGTATAGCACCTTAGAGAGATATGTATAACAGTTGTAAATAAAATTGACAGAATAAATCCAAATCATACACTACTAATAAATTTTAGAAACTATAAACTAAGTACTTATAGTCTATCCTACCGTTCCAAGGATTTAATCTAATACCTCAGTGCCGCCTTAGGGTAGGTCAAAGAGGTTTCGATTAATATTGAAGATCAAATTGAGACTCAAACATCTCATTTGTGATCGTCAATCACCTTTCCTTTTTCAGCCAAGGTACTACCAAAAATACCCTTTATGAGTGTGACCTACTGTCTCAGATTTTTAGGTAGACCCCGAGTGTGCCGCCTTAGGGTCGTTCAGTGACCCGACGAGTACCCAAAATCCTATCCTTTCGGAGACCAAGCCTTGAATTTTGATAGCGGTGAAGGCCTTCCTTAGGGAGGCCGGTCCCAGGCCGGCACGAGGCATCACCATTCTCTCACGTTGCTTGTGTCAACAGTAGAGGCCGTGGGGTCGGCTGTCGCCTCTCCCGCTCCCACTCAATATTTTGAAAAAATGTGGTGGGTTTACTGATCACGTTTTTTGACTTGATGTTACATTAAGGAACAATAAATCATAGGCCCGAATGTTGTCGGTTACATGGGGTAGCCCACCCGATCTATTCGTTGGAACATATGTGGCCGTCGGACGGGTCAAGACTCGGGGAGCACCGTTGAGCCGTAGTGGCTCTTTCGGATGGCTCAGCCTTGCCAGACCCCCGTGCAAACGCCACACGTGGAGGGTGAAGTCGATCGAGCCGTAGCTACTGTTGACCACCCAACCGTGGTTAAACCACTTTCGAACCATGTATGCCCGTGATTATCCAATCCTTAAACACCAAACTTTCACGTAGACACTACGGAACAAAAACGTAATCTCGTCTAGGTAAGGTGGAATTCACCGAGAATCCAACACCTTAACCACGAGATTTCGGGATTTTACTCCTTATGCTTTCGCAGAGTGGGATTCACCGAGAATCCATCACCCAATCTCGACGATTGAAAAAACCCGTGTTCCTCGGTTTTTACCCTAATTAGTTTCTAATCAATATCAAACAATTAATTAAAACTAATTGCGTGTTTTATACATGCCTAACTAATTCCTCGAATTAATTTCTACATGTATGCATATGGAGTGGAATTCATGATATGATGCATGTCATGGCAATTTTCCGGTTCTACACATACAATCTAAACATGTATACTAGTGCGGAAAGTAAACATCAAGATGGACCGTTGGCACCCCCGTATCTAATCTATTTGAAAATAAATAACCAAAACCCTATTTAGGGTTTACTATTTTCTAACAAAATCTGCAGCTGTTCAAACTCTTCGATGATCAGGAAACCAAACGAACTCGGATCGCAACGAAACTTTCCAAATCTGTTCTTCACTCCTTGGGATTGAATATGGACGGTTGGATCGGAGTTTTGACTTGTCAATTTTCTCCAGCGAGCCACCCAACTTGCTGCTGAATCTGTCTCTTGCAGCAGCACATCAGTGACTTCCCGAGGCCGATCGTGAATGGAGATGAAACCCGATCAACCTGAAATTTTTATACCTCGTCAATGAGTCCACGTTTATCAATCTGACCGGTCGGATTTACGTTTCAACGGTCCAAACTCTTCCAGAAATTCGAAGAAGTCACAGCTAGGGTTTCTGTGAATCCTGCGTTTTTCTGTTACAGCAGCCACTTCATTGCAACGAACGGATATTTAGACGGACTCCGATCGACCCCAAATTTAGATGGCTTGTTATTCAACTTTTAATCTTGATTCTGACCGGAGGGATCGTCGTTTCAACGGCTCGATCAACGGGAAAAACGAAAAGAACTAAACAGCTACTAAACAGATCTACTTTCAGGAAATTAAAATTGCAATAACAAATAAATTACATAATTTCCTATACTCATATGAACAAATTTTCTTCGTTTATATGAGTTTACAATAGATCTAACGGGTAAACAGTGCCAACCCCCAATCCATCTCTTCAACCATAGCAATTAATCATTATCAATGCATAAAACAATAAATAAAATTTACCTACATGCAATTTCACTCCTTTAAATCGTTTAATTATGATTATGACTATATAAATCGTTGAACCTTTCTCTGATACCACATGAAGGATGTAGGTTCTTAGATCTAAACAAATTAGATCTACGCGCAGCGGATGGATCACGATTTATATATTACAATACATAATTAAAGGATTTAACAACTACAAGGGAGTTCAGATCATGTTACCAATAGTAGGAAGAGAAGCCAAGATCTTCCGATGTGTTCTCCAAACGGCGGTTGGTGGACACACTTCTTGATACACGAGCCTCCTTGATATGCAATACCATGAAAAACTTAGAGTTTTTCTTCTTCTAAAACCCAAGGCAAGAAAACTAATTATTTCTCTCTTTTTTGCTATAGTGCTCGAAATTTACCAATATCCTAAGGCTTGGGAGAACTCTCTTTATATAGGAGAGTAAACCTTGTCCTCCAAGGATTAAATAATTAAGAGATAATTATTCCATTAATCCTTTATTCCAAATAAAAGATAAATAAAATGAATATCCCAAACAAATTAGGAGAAATCATATTATTATCTAATATTCCATGAATTATCATTTAACAAATAAAAGATAAATCACATGTCAAATAATTATCCAAGAAAACTAATTTCTCTCTAATTAATTGACATCACAATTGGCGCCACATATAAGGGTTTCTAAGCCCACATAAAATGTTTTTCATGTGTATTGTATTATTTAGCCCAACTAAATAATATCCATGCATATCAATTAATTAGCCCAGCCAATTAATTATCACTGAGGCCCAAATAACAAGATTATTAGTCCGAATTACAGAAGCCACGTCGGGGACCATGGACCTATAACCAGTAGCTCCAATAATTAATTATTCATCGAACCGAATAAGTACATTAATTATTAATTTCGGGATTACGCCACCATAAACCCGAAACTGAACACTACCGATTATAGATGTATACTTATACTCAACCCATAGAGTGAATAAGCGTCCATTGATATAATCACTACATACGGATTAACCCTCCATAGACTGTCCATTCTGAGTGGGAAGTCTCCGTGAACCCGACTCAGAATATCTTATCCTTATTTACCATTAACTCCCTAGTGATCAATTAGTTCACATATCTGACTAGTAGCTAATTAGTCTAACATGAACTGGGCCCATCGATCATTTTCTTAGGGCTAACAAATAAGGGGACTGTCTCTCTACTTCCCGCAGGAAAGAATGGATTCCATGTCCGTGAAAATCGAACAACTCACTCATCCGAGATAGTGCCAATGAGAAGTGGCTTGGAACACATATTTAAGTGAACCGTAACTAACACATCAAACACTACCCCGAGACAAGCGGACACCCGTGATCACCTCGGGATTAAGGTTGATCCATATATGATCATCTAATGATTTAATAAGATTCCTCGATTACGGAATTATATCGAGAAATTCGGATTAAATCGGTCCAAATCCTATATGAATGCCATCATATATAAAAGCCCCACGTAGGTACCCTCTACCGACGGTCTGGATAAGACTATCACACCCTAAGGTGTTCGGGCGCATTATTGGTGTTTTAAAAAGAGACCCTAAACTCGATTAAGTTCACCATGGACTAACGCTTTAAGCATATCTCCACTAACTCAATCCTCACGTGTAATCCATACACTGAGTTAAGTGGTTACATACAGATATACTTAGGGTTTGCAGCAGTGTATTACTTTACAAGCACAAAGCAAGTAACTAAGGTGAGATAAATTCTGTCATCCATTATTAAAAACAATTACACAAATTGTCTTTCGGGCACTACACCTAACACTCTTTGTGCTTCCAAGTTTTTCCGTTCCTTCCCCTTTCCATTTTTCTTCTTTTTGGCAATCTCCTTCATCCTCTTGGAGAGGGGTTCATCATCATCATTTCCAGTAGATTTTCTCTTTCTACTAGCTTCCTTCTGTTGTTCCCTCAAGATTTCAACAACAGTTCTTCTTACAAAGAACGACGGGGTCGGTAACCTCCATCGAACCCTCGGCGACTCGACGATGCATTACTGTTCGTTTGCTTCTTTGTTTTTTTAGGCTTCAAGATTTCTGTAATCTTTCTAACATCAGCAGCTTTTCTTTTCTCAACAGCTTTCTTTGGTGCAGCAGGTTTAGTAGATACTTTCTTAGTTTGTTGGACCTGTTCACCACCAGCATCACCATCATCATCATTATCATTATCATCATCAGCAACATCTCCAGCAACCTCTTCATCATCATCTAGACCAGGAATAGCATAATCAATTTCCTTCTTGTATCTAGACTGATTGATACTTTCAGGTGCTACATCAGGGATTTCCAAATGATTCAGCAGGGTCTGAACCATCAATCATAAGGGCAAGGCCTTGGATTTCGTCTTTCCCTCTTTTTCTTCCTTGAAAACCTTCTTCATGTAATGAATGAAGTAACCAGCCCAATCAAATTTCATGCTCCTGCAAATGATTATCATCAGCTCTATCTTGGGTCCTGATAGAGTGTCCATACTTCCAATCACTCCAAGTATGATCTTAGCAATGAGCTTGCTCAGCAGGTTGTACTCATACCCAATATGTCTGCAGTTGATGCCTGGAACAGATTTGGTGGCTTCATTTGTTTTGATTTGATCAACAAACGCCATCTTGTCCAATCCCATTGCTTTAGGATTAATTGAACCATCCACCACTTCATCAAATCCAAAAACTTCCCTCAGCAGACTTGAGGAAATTTCTATTTCTTGTCCATTCACAGCCGTTTTAAATGCTTCAGTTCCTTCCTGTATTTGAATGTTTCTCCGAAACGTACAACATTTGTATATGAGATTGTCTCCGGTCTTATATTCAAGCACATTCTCCGACCAAAGATATCTCCTTATTGTTCGACCAATGTTAATGGCCAATTCAGTTCTGTTTGCATCCACAACAAAGCCTCTAACACTTTGGCTTGATTCAATCTGGACATCAACCTTTTCCGCCATTTGTATGAGAAGAATTGATTATGAATCTGTGTTCACACAGTGTGAAATTTGCAGTGATAAAGCAGAATTTCCAAGTAGAGAATCTGCTGTGTGATAGCCTGTATAAATAGACAGTGAGTAGTTGTAACTGTCAGTGCACGTACATTGATGCTTGACCACGATTAATCTGAATAAATGTTGTCTTGACACGTGGCCCTTTAACGTCTGATAACCGTTATATCGTGTTAACAATGGTAATAATGGATAAAATAAATATCCCGCCAAACTGATTTTTGACTTTAATAAAATTTGACTGAGTAACATTCCATTCAGCAGGGTAGTCCTCAGCAGGGTGGGCTCAGCAGTCTGCTAATAAAGGCACTTCAGCAGCCTGCTGATAAAGTGACTCTGCTGATCCTTAGTTTCTTCTTGTTTTGTACAATTGATAATACAAGATGAAGTTTAATACCACTGACTGATCTGTCAAGTGAGCTCACCCAACATGACAAAGACCAATCCCCTTGGCAACCTCATTTGCTCAATTGTCCAAACATAAGTACATGGAATTGTTGATACCAATGACTAATCTGCTAAGTGAGCTCACCCAACATAGCAAAGACTAATCCCCTTGGTGAATTCCAGTACACTGCTGATCATCAGTCAACTTTTATAATTCCAAGTTCAGTCCTTAATTTGGCAAATCTTTCACTATCAAGTGGTTTAGTGAAAATATCAGCAAGTTGATTTTCAGTAGAGACATATAGAACCACTACATCTTTCTTCTCAACATGATCTCTTATAAAATGATGTCTCACATCAATATGATTGGTTCTTGAGTGCAAAACTGGATTTTCTGTGATTGCAATTGCACTTGTGTTGTCACACACAATTGGAATTTCCTTTTCTTCAATTCTATAATCCCTTAACTGTTGTCTTAGCCATAGTACTTGTGCACAACAACTTCCATCAGCAATGTATTCAGCTTCCGCAGTGGAAGTTGATATTGAATTTTGTTTCTTGCTAAACCAGGAGACCAGTCTATTTCCTATTAACTGACAGGTTCCTAAGGTGCTTTTTCTATCAATCTTGCATCAAGCATAGTCAGAATCTGAGTAGGATATAACTTTGAAACTTCCATCCTTGGAATACCATATCCCTACTCCCAAAGTCTCCTTTAGATACTTGAGAACTCTTTTGACTGCACCTAAATGACTTTCTTTAGGTTTAGATTGAAACCTTGCACAAACACCTACAACAAAGGATATATCAGGTCTGCTGGCAGTTAGGTACAACAGACTGCCTATCATCCTTCTAAATAAAGTCTGATCAACATGTTTGCCTTCTTTATCTTCATCCAATCTAATATTTGTGCTCATTGGAGTTGATATTTTGGTGCTGTTTTTCATACCAAACTTCTTCAGCAACTCCTTGGTATACTTGGTTTGATGAATGAAGATTCCATCTTTCATCTGTTTAACTTGTAATCCCAAAAAGTAGTTCATCTCTCCCATCATACTCATTTGGAACTTACTCTTCATTAGATTAGCAAACTTTTCACAAAGTAGATCATTTTCAGAACCAAAAATTATGTCATCCACATAAATCTGTACCAGCAGGGTGCTGTTCCCTTCACTGATTCTGAAAAGTGTCTTGTCAATGGTGCCTTTTGTAAAACCATTATCCACCAAGAATTGAGATAGAGTCTCATACCAAGCTCTTGGTGCTTGTTTTAGTCTATAAAGTGCTTTGTTGAGTCTATACACTTTATCTTCTTGATCTTTAACTTCAAATCCAGGAGGTTGCTGAACATACACTTCCTCCTCTAGAATGCCATTCAGAAATGCACTTTTGACATCCATTTGATATACTTTGAAGTTCTTATATGCAGCATGTGCCAAGAATAATCTGATAGCTTCCAATCTTGCAACAGGTGCATAAGTTTCATCAAAATCTATTCCTTCTGCTTGAGAATAGCCTTTTGCAACTAGTCTGGCCTTATTCCTCACAATGGTACCAGATTCATGAAGTTTATTTCTGTATACCCACTTAGTACCAATGATATTTGCATGACTTGGCCTTTCAACTAGTGTCCAAACTTGATTTCTTTCAAATTCATTTAATTCCTCTTGCATAGAAATTATCCAATCTGGATCTGAAATTGCTTCTTCAACAACTTTAGGTTCCATTTGAGATAGAAAACAAGTAAACATAGCTTCCAGTTGTCTTCTGGTCCTTACACCTTGCTGTACATTGCCAATAACTTGTTCAGCAGGGTGATTCCTTAACCATTGTGGATTTTGGTTATTTTGATTATCAGGAACCTCATCTTCAGTAGGGTCTGCTGTAGCTTCTTCAATAATAGGGGGTTCAGCAGATCCTTGAATTGCCTCAGTTGTTGCATCAGTAATGTCACCAGCAGGGTGTTCAGCAGGGGCAGCATCAGAAACTTTTAAGTCATTGAATCTTTCCAAAACTTCAACACAATCTGGATCAGTGACTTGTTGATTCTCAGCAGGTTCACAATCTTCATCTTCCATACCAGTAAACTTAAGTTCATCAAACACAACATGGATTGTTTCTTCATGTTTCAGTGACCTCTTGTTCAGTACCCTGAATGCCTTGCTGACTGAAGAATATCCCAAGAAAATCCCTTCATCTGACTTTGGTTGAAAAGTCTTCAAATGAACCTTGTGATTTTGGATAAAACATTTACTTCCAAATGGATGAAAATAGGATATATTTGGTTTTCTTCCATTCCAAACCTCATAAGGTGTCTTCAGCAGCTTCTTGTTCACTGATGTTCTGTTTTGTGTATAGCATGCTGTATTAACTGCTTCAGCCCAATATCTTTCAGGTAGCAATGCTTCAAAAATCATTGTCCTTCCTGCTTCCTTTAAAGTCCTGTTTCTTCTTTCAGCAACCCCATTTTGCTGAGGTGCACCAGTGGCAGCAAGTTGATGTAGTACACCATTCTGTTCATAATATTCTCTTATAACTTTGTTGAGAAATTCAGTACCTTGATCAGATCTTTTCTTTATTACTGTTAAACTTTTCTCATTCTGTAATCTCTTCAAAAGATTAGGCATGCTTTTGAGTGTTTCACTTTTCTTGTGCATAAATATCACCCAAGTGTACCTTGAATAATCATCCACAACCACTAAGGTGTATTTCTTTCCTGTTACACTTGTTGGAGTTATTGGTCCAAAAAGATCCATATGCATAAGCTCCAACACTCTATTAGTGGATTGTTTAGTCTTTGTCTTGAAACTAGACTTTATTTGTTTACCTTGCTGACAAGCATCACATATAGCATCCTTCTTGAATGTGATCTCAGGTAAACCAATCACCAGCTTCTTCTTTACCAACTGATTGATATCATCAAAATTTAGATGATTAAACTTCTTGTGCCATAACCAATTGAGTTCTGATTTGGTATGCACAATCGAGTGAGTTTCGGAACTAGAGACCAATCCACAACATACATGTTCTGTTGTCTTCTACCGAAAGTACAACTTGATTACCTCTTTCACTAATGACAATACAAATTGTTTTTGTCAAAAGTGACCTTGTATCCCTTGTCACGAATTGTCCAAAGGCTCGGCAAGTTGTAGTCCAAATCCTTCCACATATGCAACATTCTTGATTGTAAGTCCATTCCTCACAAGTGTGCCATATCCTCTTGTATATCCAGGTGTATTCTTGTTGCCAAAATTCACCCTTGGACCATCTTTTGCCACAAAGTTTGACAAACAGTGCTTATTCTTTGTCATATGTCTGGAACATCCACTGTCAAAGTACTAGACACCCTACAAAACAAAGTTAATGCATTTTAGGTACCAAACCTGTTTGGGTCCATAATGGTCAGTAGTAAGCATGACCCTTGGCATGTTTCCATAAGGTCTTCTCCTGAATGTGTCATACTTTGGTTCATATATGTATTCCACACATCCATAAGTTCTAACTGTAGGTTGTGTAGGAATCACATATGTTTTCTGGCCTTTTGGTTTATAATGCTGTTTGAAGTGACTTTGGTTGTTAGAAACATTAGCATAACCATTAGTTTGCTGTCTGTTAGGAACAGCCCTATAGTTTGGAGTCTGCTGAGGTCTTGTGTAAGTCCTCTGCTGATCCCATTGCCTAGGTTTTACCCTAGCAGCATGGTTATACTTACTGTTTCTAGCATTAGATGCGGGAATATTCCAATCATCATCAGTAGGGAACAGTCTACCTTTCCCCCTGAGATAAGTATCCCTTGAATGATTAACATTTTTGGGTTTAGGATTCTTATCCTTGGAATGTTTCTGTTTCTTACCTTTCTGTGGTCCAGCAGACTTGGTAGCAGGTCTGCTATCAGCAGGCCTAGAAGGCACAGCAATCCTATTTTTAGATTTATTCTTTTTATTATGAGCTGTTGACTTCTTTGACTTCTGATTTTGCTTCCTTGAAGCATTCTCATTGGGTTTTACTGCCTCAGCAACCTTCCTGGGAGTTGGATCTAGTGCAGGTACAAACTTAGGACCAATTCGGAACTAGGTTCGGTGACCTTACTTGGATCCACTCTTGTTAGATTGTTGAGTTCCAAATCCAAGCCCCGTTCTATCCCATAAGGCTTTCCCGATTTGTATGCGGTAGTGGAACAAGATGGTTCAAATAGATTCGTAGGCTCGCCGGATATTCACGGACTTATACTGATTCTGTCCAACATCTTTTTCCTTACCTTTGAGAACCCTTAATTCAGCTTTCAATCTTCCAACTTCCAATTCAAGAGCTTCTTTTTCAGCCTTCACAATCTCATAACCAGATTGTATTATCCTCAGTTGATTAAGGATGGCATCCAAAGTCTCATTGTTGTTAGAATTTCTAGGATTTGAACCACAAGTTGATTCACAATCACTTCCAGCAGGAGTATTGATAGATACAGTGTTGTATACCTCCTCGCCATCCATATTGGCCATCAAAGCATAATCTTCCATATCGGCAACCGGTCTTGTGTCATCTAATTCATTTCCTTTTTCGATTCCACTTCATACCCCGATTCATCTTCAAAGAACCATAGCCTTCTTGCCATGTCTTCTTTGTTGACTCTTGGTCTTCAGTAGGTCTGGACAATCAGGTCTAAAGTGTCCAAGCTTCTTGCAGTTGAAGCAAAGGTAATCAGGTTCATTACTTTGTTTTAACTCAGGACAATCAGGTTTGAAGTATCCTGGTTTCTTGCAATGAAAGCATAGATAGTCATTATCTTTCTTTGATTCTTCTTTCCTTCTTTCAGTAGGCCTCTTTGTGAAGTTTCTTGAAGGGGCCTTTCCAGTCTTCATCATCCTGATTTTCTTGCTCAGTAGGGCAATCTGCTCTTGCATCTCATCCAAGCAGATCATCCTGACCTCCTGATGTTTCTTCTTGATGTGAAGCAGCCAATGCGGTGGTCTTTGGCTCTTCTTTTTCGGTCTCGGGTACAAGCTTTTTGCTAAATTCATAAGCCTTAAGATCTGAAAATAACTTGAAGGTGTCTTCTTCATGTAACTTTCTCATTTCTTCTATTGCAGTCACCTTCATTTTCCAAACATCTTTTGCAGGTAGAGCCTCCAAGATTTTGGTGTTTATCTCTTCTTTTGAGTAACTTACACTCAGCAGGGTAAGTTCATCCAGGATTTCATTGAATCTTGATTTCATTTGCTCAATGGTTTCATTTGGCAGCATTTTGAACTTTTGGAACCTCTTTCTGGCCACACTGATTTTATTCTTCTTTATTGCATCAGTGCCTTCACAGATCAAATGTATCTTGTCCCAAAGCTCCTTAGCAGTTTTGCAATCTTTAACCTTCATGTACATATTGCTATCCAAGGTTCTATAAATGATATTTTTTTTTTTAAAGCAACTTTATTTTATTAAAACGAAAGAATAAAGTGCTACAAAGTCAATGCCATATCCTGGCCCTCCCCAAGTACGTGATAGAGTGCATAGCATGGCCTCCTTAAACCCTATGCATGGCAAACCCAGTGTAGGAAAATCCAACACATAGGGAAGAGTACTCGCTCTATGCACCCCCAAAATCCCAGAACCAAAAAACATAAGCATCGGAATTCTTTCCGAGGAAAACATATCACAAATGATCGACCAATCTATGAGCCAAAGCCTCCAAGCAATCGCACGTACAATGGAATCATCAGCCCTTCTTCTCCACCTTGTCTTTGCCACTGCAACCCAATGGATGGTATCACCTGGCATAAAGGGCTTCCAAGCAGTCGGTCGTATCATTGAAACAGTAGCCCTCCTCCTCCGCCTTGTCCTTGCTACTGCAACCCAATGGACACCTGGCATAGAAGGAATATAGTAGTCCCAATGATAGATGAAAAAGGTAATAAACCAAATAATGAACAAGGACACCTGGATTGCACCCCTAACAAGGTTATAGGGGTGCCTCCAAGGTTGAGTGCTAATGCTTGGTCCTAAGCGTTGAATCCATGCTGTCCCCCTGTAGGAAGTTGTTTGTATAATCTAGCCAGACGTGAACCCTGAACATGTAGTTACAGATGAGAACACAGTTATCAGTTGTCCATGTAAAATAGAGCATGATAGACAAGATCCAATAAAGGAACATGTACACCTGGATTGCACCCCTAATATCAAGATAGGGGTGCTTCCAAAAAGTGGCGCCATCCATGTCCAAGGAAAAAGTTCCCAACGCAGGGTCTCTTCCTCTGTTAGCTCCGCTAGTTACTTGTAACATGTCGAATGAGAGGAGGGCCATGTAAATCATCATTAATAAGATGTTGAAGAGGATGAGGTATGTCCTCGAGGTTGTTGAAGGTCACATCGTCTCCTTCCATTGCGGCAAAGCCGTCTGCCACTCTATTACCTTCCCCGTATATATGCGAGATATTGTACGTCATTTCCCGTAAATATGCCGAAATCCGATTAATCGAGATACAAAGGGGCCAGCCTCCGCAAGATTTCCGGTTATCACCCGGGAAACAAAGATGGAGTCTGTCTCGATATCAAGAGGCATAATATGTGGTCGTAGTCGAATACCAAAAAGCAGCGCCTTCACTTCTGCATCAAGAACATTCCCTTGGCCGAAACAAGCATGAAACCCGACGACTAGATTACCATGAGAATCCCGTATAACACCCCCTCCATAGGCAATGCCATGTCTCACACTTCCATCAACATTGAGCTTCAATCTTCCGATAGGAGGTGGTTTCCAACGCACTTGGATCATTCGACGCTTGGGTCGAGTTTTCACCTTGAAAGGCTTGAAGAAGGGAACCTCCCAGTCAATCCCTATATGTTTCCTGTCAATGACCTTGCGTAAGGCTACCTGTCGAATCATCCTCTCAATGAGAATGATGGTACGTTGAATAGAAGGACAACAGTCATCATGTCTACATTTATTTCTTTCAGTCCAGACGCCCCAACAAACAATAGCCGGGACAATAAGGCGTATATTATAAATGTGCGCCGTAGAATTAATCCAGAAATTGAACATAGGAATAATCCCAGTAGTAGGAGTGAATCGGAGCCCAAATTGGTTCATAAAGTAAGTCCGGATAGAGCGGGCAAAAGCACGAATCAATGAAAATATGACGAAGATCTTCCCCATGGTGGCAAGCAAAACATTTAGAAACTAACGTAATACCTCGGCGTTGAATGTTTGAATCGACGGGAGAACATTGTTGATCGGTCTCCGCGAGAAGAAAGAAATCTTGAGAGGCAACATATTGTTCCAAATCAGCTTGAAGATAGGACGAACTGAGCCACGAGACCTAAGCATATTCCAAGCCGACTTAGTAGTGAAATGCCCATCAGAATTTAACGTCCATATCAGGACGTCGTCCTGGTCAGGTCGCAGAGGTATGCATAATATCTCATCCACAATATGCAAAGGGAGATAGGCCTGTAAAAGGGGGACATTCCACATCCCATTCAAAGTGAAATCCTTTACATTCCTAAACTCGTTGTCCGGAGGTTCACCCAAGTCGACATGAAGCCACTTATCTCTCCAAAAGTCTATATTACCGATATTAACCTTCCAAGTGATAGCAGACTCAGCGATATCCCGTAAAAGCCAAACCTTCTTAACCATTTGTGTCGGGTTGTTGGGGAGGGAGACTTGCAGGGGTGATTGATCTGCAATATAAGTATTAAACAAGGTTGTGGCCCAAATCCCTTGCCGCATCCGCAAACGAACCCACAATTTAACTGCGAAAGAATCCATGACTTCAAAAAGATTGCGCATACCTAAACCTCCTTCCTCCGTGGGCCTACAAACTCTTTCCCACGCCGTCCAATGTATATGATTTTCGGTTTGTCCGCCGTCCCAAAGGAATTTATTAAAAAGGCGATGTAAACGATGGATAACCTCTTTCGGTGGGACCAGAACTTGGAGGAGAAAAATCGGGATAGAAGTTAGCACATGCCTTAACAAAATAATTTTACCTCCAAACGATAGCGACGACTTCCCAAAGGAAAAGACGATGTTGAACCTTGTCGATAATGTGTTGATAGTAGCTGATTTTATTCCGACCCCGAAAGAGAGGAGCACCTAGGTAACGAAAGGGCATATTCTCCCTCTTAAAACCCAAAGCATTTTGAATCCACCGAATATGAGTGGCGGTCAGCTGATGACCAATGAAAGTGCTCTTGGTCGCGTTAATACGTTGTCCCGAGACAACCTCATAGTGTTGAAAAACCTCTTTGAGGTATTTAAGACCTTGCTTATTACATCTAGTGAAGAGAATCGTGTCATCCGCAAAGGCCAAATAATGTATACCCCGTATTTTCGAATGATAATGCATGCCAGCGTTGGTGCTCATGTAGTCATTGATAAGCTTGCCAAAATATTCTGCTGCAAGAACGAAGAGAGCGGGAGAGAGAGGGTCACCTTGCTTGACACCCCGAGTCGCATGAAAGGGTTGCGAAGGGGAGCCATTAAGAAGGACATAAAACCAATTGTCCGCCAAAGTACGGAAGATAAGATCAACACAACGTTCGTGGAAGCCAAACATCCTTAATATCTGCATAATGAAACCCCATTCCATTCGATCATAGGCTTTCTCCATATCCAGCTTAAGCATTAGGTTAGGGCTGCGTATCTTCTTATTCACATCCTTACACAGCTCTTGAGCTAGAAGAATATTGTCCGTAATGGAGCGCCCTGGCACAAAACCGGACTGTTGATCTGTCACCAATAGAGGGAGATAATCATTCAACCGCTGAGTAATTATCTTAGTGATGATCTTAGAGAAGACAATGCATAAGCTAATGGGCCGGTAATCCTTCCAACAATCAGCTCCCACCTTCTTAGGGAGTAGAATAATTGAAGATGTGGAAAAATATCTGGGGAGGTGGCCGCCGAGGAAAAAATCAGAAATTGCACTCGTCATGTCATCTTTAATGATGTCCCAAAAAAACCGGAAAAACAAAGAGGTGAAGCCATCAGGTCCCGCAACACTATCAGGGTCAATGGAACGAATAATATTGAGGATTTCGTCGCTCGTGGGAACCGCAGTAAGGTGCTCATTTTGATCTTCAGAGATTTGGGGCAGGAGAAAAGGTTTGAGGGGAGCACCAATCCCTGCCCTATTAGCCGTAAAAAGGTTTTCAAAGAAATTCTTTGACGAAACCCGAATCTCTTCCTGGTTATCAATCCATTGACCATCCTCGACCTTAATACGATGAATGTAGTTATGACTCCGTCTTTGCTTGCAAACAGCATGGAAGTATTTACTATTGGCGTCTCCGGCTTCAATCCATTTAATCGCTGCTTTCTGCTTGAGGAAACGTGTCTCAATATTAACGCATCTCTCAAAGTCCATAATAGCCGTACGGAGCTCTGCATGTGTGTCTAGAGTCCCGACTTGATCATACCGTACAGTTTTGGCATTGACTTCCGCCATCGCTTTTTTTGTATTATCGAAAATATTTCCAAAAACCGTACGGTTCCATTCCGTAAGCTTGTATCCAAGCTTTTTAAGTTTCTTTGCCAGGAGCCACATTCCTTGACCATCAACCGGTTCGGCCCAAACTAATTTTACTATGTCATAAAACGACCCATCATCTGTCCAAACATTAAGAAACCGAAATGAAGACTTGCGAGCAGTAAAAGAACCACAAGTGGTGAGTAGGGGGCAGTGATCTGAGAGAACCCGAGGTAGATGCAAGACTTTTGTCATATTAAAGTGGTCCAACCAAGCCTCATTAAAGAAAACCCTGTCAAGACGTTGCCACATATTCCGATTATGCCAGGTGAATTGCGAACCTTCGAAGGATGCCTCGATAAGATTAGCTGTTTGTATGCAATCATTAAAGTCGGACATGTCGTTAGCCTTGGGGGAGGTACCACCCTTCCTCTCCTCTTGTCGCCGAACAATATTAAAGTCTCCCCCTAAGAGCCATGGCCGAGTGGTAGCCTCAGCTCTATATTTAATCGCATGCCAAAGAGGGGTACGAGAACGGCGAGAGTGTTTCGCATAGATACCAGAAACCAAAAACCCATCACCATTTTGGTCCGTGACCTCAGCCGTACACATTTGTTCACTATCTGTGGTCAACAAGCAAGTTACTCCAGTCCAGAAAAACCATATTTTACCTCGCAAAAAAGATTGAGAATAGTCAAAACCCAAATTGAGCCGAATATGTGAACAAAAATTAGGAGAACACAAAGGTTCAATCAACACTAAAATTTTAACATTATTGCTTCTACACATATTCTTGAGACAAGTTTGAGAAGAGGCATTACCGATACCTCGAACATTCCAAAATAAGATGTTGATTGGACTAAACATTGGAAGACCGGAGTTGATAAGTTTGTGCCGGGACCAAGTCCGAAGTATTCGTCAACTTACCTTTTTTCCTCCGCTTTTTGGCCGTTGCAATGGTGACATTGGACCCATTCGGTTTATTCCCCGCAGGAGGTTGCTCTTCGCTAATTACCACATCCGGATCAACGTTCTCTCCATCGGTCTCCTGATTATCGTCAATAGGATAGTCCGGGGGATTAGTGGGTGGTGGGACCGGTTGTTCCTGTAAAGGACCCTGTTCCATCTGAATAGTGTCAGTGGTCGAGAGAATTGGTTTATCGGGCTGGATTCCCGACTCTTTAAAGCGGTGTTCAAGCGTCACATGGAAGTCCTTTAATTCGGTGAGGGTCGGGACGCGAGACGGATCGTTGTTCGCCGAATGAGGACGGTTATTGTTCAGTCTTTCTCGATCTTCTTTAATAAGAGATTGATGAGTTGTCTCCATTATTTCCTCTTCAGTAAGTGACTCCAGAATGCTAAAAGAATTATGCGTAGTTGTAGTATCTAAAGGTTGTGGCCTTGCATCTAAAGGAAGAGAAATGTTGCCCGTAGATGTCTCAGCAATTGTAGACACACTATTGATGTGCACCTCAGCCGGATTAATAGGAGTGATATTACTATGTTGCTTCACTTGATAAACTTGGTGTGGTTTACTCGAAATATTTAGGCTAGCGGTAGAGTTCTTCGGTTGGCTAGTATTCATATGCGTGTTCTTCCTTATATTTTCCAATGGTGGGTTTTTCCGTCGACATTTTTCCTCATTATGACCTATGCGATGACAGAATGAACAATAGTCGGGCCAAACTTCAGCGTTCACTTCCTGCCAGTGTCCTGTGTGTACATCCTCACCCAACCAGATTCGAGTACACCGTGGTTTCATTATATCAACTTCCACAAGAACTCACGCAACCGACGGTCGTCTCATATCATTCGTAGCAGCATCAGTTTGCAAAGGCCTGCCAATCAAGCTACCTATTTTGCTCACATATTTCGGATTAAAGTATGGAAGTGGGAGTCCTGGGAGTTCAAACCAGATAGGGACTAGAGAGCAATCAGCATTACAATGAAAATCAATTGTCCATTTTGAAAACACAAAACGGTTGGATCCCATAAACCATTCACGACGAGTAAATAACCTGTTGTAATCTTCTTGACAGCCCGGCTGAACAAGAACATGCTTTGTGTCAAGCAACCCAACTTTGCATGTGGCTTTCAAATCAAGACGCAAGAAAAACTTACGAATATCATCAATGCGGGGTCTAAAGTCTGGAAAACGAGCTACCAAAGCATTCGCAAATGGACGTGATAGAATTTCCAGTTCATTACGAGATACGAAGAAAGCAGGCTCACCTCTGCAAGTACCGTATGAGCCAAAATCAGGAATGTCTGACGTGTTACTCCCCATGGCTGCGGCATAGGACTTTGATGGTTGGCCATGGGAGTCTGGAGGTTTGAGATGATCGGACAGCTCAGGCTCCGTCATGTTTCCCACCAGAAAACCGGTAAGCCGGCCTTGGCTGAAGGAGACGAGCTTAAAGAGCACACAAGCCTCCAAGCCCTAATTAGGACGAGGACACGCACAAACCCTAGCTGCCTCCGATTGTAAACGAGGTGAGGGCCTTGAAGAAACAAGCAGGCGAAACGCAACCACATGAGAAGAAGCACACAGCCGGCCTGAGACAGAAGCGGAGAGACGCTAAAACCGCCGCCCTAGAACGAAATCCTAAGTAATAGCTGCCAAAAAGACCGTTGAACAGAGAAGACTTGAGCGGCAGTCAAAGAAGCGTGGTCAAGAAGAAGGAGAACGGCGGAGCAGCTTATTGCCGCCATTGGAAATTCTTGATCGCCATCAAACCTCGACAGATGTTGATGTGTAGCATGGAAAAACTTGATGATTATAAATGTTGTATGCCGTTCTATAAATGATATCAATAGCAATGTTGTTGAGGTTTGCTCTCTTCCTATCTTCTGCATTCCATTCTCTTTTTGGTTTTGGAATGTACTCAGTTGTATCACCCACTGTTACTGCCTTGGTAATCTCCAGTGGTCCATCAGTTAGTACATCCATAATCTCATCATGAGTTGCAGCAAGGTAAGCCTGCATTCGACGTTTATACTCATCAAATCTATCTAGAGAACACATCAACATTGTTCTAGCATACTGTGTGTTATCCATGATGCAAGTCTTTGAAAATCAGTAACTTGAAAGAAAGTTTCAAAGAATTTTCACAAGCACAACAAGTAGGATTTCTTCAGAACAGAAGCACTACTCCGATACCAATTGTTGGTCCCTTGAAAAGTCTTTGGTTAAGTTTAGAGGGGGAGGGGGTGAATAAACTTAACACTTAAAACTTTGGAGTTAACAAATTCTGCAACTTCGGCGACTTTGTTGATACTTCGGTGAGTCCGCGAGACCTCGATAGTCCGTCGATAAACGGTAGTCTACCGACGGTTCGCCTTTGCTTGAATTTGTACAAATGGAATTATATCAAAATTAAGCCTTGTTACTTGTTGTTAAATATGATACTAAGTATTAGATACTCAGTAGTGTATATGTGTGATTTCAGTTGCTAGATTCAGTAGATTGATGTGTAAGATAAACTAAGTGCAGAATGTAAATGCTGAAAGTAAATAGGCAGATTTTATAGTGGTTCCAGGTGGTGTAATCCTGTCGGTCCACTCTTCTCCCGTGATGTTGGAGGAAATTCACTAGAGATCTTTGATGTAGCTTATACAAAGATTCCTAAGGTTGCTTGTCCTTCACCAATAACTATGGCTTCACAACCGAAAACTCGGGAATAGGTAGGATTGTCGCTCCTTAGTCTTCCACCGGTCCTTGAAGGGTAGGATTGCCTCTTCACCACTCCACCACAAACAACAGTCTTTCACACCCAACAGATGCTTCACTGTCTTCAGCAGGTTCTTTATAAAATAAAGATTGAATCAAATAAATGATTCAGTTGCAGCAGCTTGATTAGGATGATATAATCACTAGCTTGCAGGCTTCAAGTGTGTATGCTTGATGTAGATTGAAAGTAGAAAACACTTGAAGAATTTCTCTGGATCAGTAACTTGAAGTTCAGTAAGTTCAGCAGGGTGTTTTTTAGCTCAGTAATATCTCTTCAAAGTTTGTTAATTTTCATCATCTTGTTTCTGAGTTGAAAGTCCTCTATTTATAGGTAGGAATGCATGTGACTTGTATTTGAAATTCAAATATAACCGTTCTTTGTTTTTGTCCCATCTGATTTGCATTCTGTCACTATTCATAGGACTGACACTGTCAGAATTCCTTTTTGACAGTGCAGTCTATCCACCCTTTGACTTGTAACCATTGGATAAAAATCTGAGCCATCCCAACGTCCTTTTAATCTCAGCCCTTGATTTGTTTGATAAATCATGAGTAGTTGGCTGACCTTATCCATGTAATCTTCCAATATAATCTTGATTTAATCGAGGCATTATATCAGCAGGTTCAACAGTCTGTTGACATACCAATCAGTCTGCTGAACAACATATTGATGTGTATAAAATACAATGCAGCTGATTTCTTTTATCCAACTTTTATTTGTGAAGTTAGATTACACCTTTTTAATTATAACCAAGTTCCAAACATCATCCAACTTATGGAACTTAGACCTTCTTCACAAGGGATATGTAATTAGTTTAGGTCATCACAGACTTGCCTAAATTCTGATTCCATATCCTTGACTTAAAATACTAAATTTGACCCCTTAGCCTTCTGTAACTGAGTTTGAGCCCTCAGCCTTCAGTCTTCAGCAGGTTCAAGACTAGTCTACTGACCTATCTACCCTACTAACCTAGACCAGTCTGCTGAAACAAGTCAGCTGACCATTACAGTGCTTGTTTGATCAAACCTATTCATAAATCAAACTCTAATAAACCTATACAATTGATCTAGACATCTTTTTGCCTTTGCACTATAGCAGCTAGTATGGCACTCATCATCAAAACATAGAAATAAGTCCAACAAAATGGAGTCAAGATTCTATACTATCATGGATGAACTCACTCTACTGAATGTAGTATATTCAAAGGAAGAAATCAATACAAGAATCTTAGAAGCCTTACCAGCAAAAGAAGTTTGGGAAATGAAGGTTACTGCTATAGAGGAGTCCAGGAGACTACATGAAGAAGACACCTTCAAATTATTCTCAGATCTCAAGGCTTATGAATTCAGTAAGAAACTTGTTCCTAATGTTGAAAATGAAGAACCAAAGACTACTGCATTGGCTGCTGCACATAAAGAAGAATCATCAAGTGTTCAAGATGACCTACTGGATTAAATGCACGAGCAAATAGCCCTACTGAGCAAGAAAATAAGAATGATGAAAATTGGAAGAGGAAATTCAAGGAATTTCACCAGGAATTCAAGTGAAAAGAAAAAAGGAAGATCCCTAGAAAGATAATGATTTCATGTGCTTTCACTACAAGAAACCAGGACACTTCAAACCTGATTGTCCTGAGTTGAAACAATGGAAGGAACCTGATTATTTGTGCTTCAACTACAACAAGCCTGGACATTTCAGACCTGATTGTCCAGACCTACTGAAGAACAAGAGTCGGCAAAGAAGATCTGGCAAGAAAGCTATGGTTGCTGATGATGAATCAGGATATGAAGTTGAATCAGAAAAAAGGAAATGAATCTGATGATACTGCACTTATTGCACATATGGATGATTATGCTTTAATGGAAAATATGTATGAAACAGGGGAGGTATACAATTCTATATCTACTTGTGGTTCAAATCCTAAAATTTCTGAGAGTGAAGAAACTTTGGATGCCATCCTTAATCAACTGAGGATAATACAATCTGGTTATGAGATTGTGAAGGCTGAAAAAGAAGCTCTTCAAGCAGAAATTCAAAGATTAAATGCAGAATTAAGAATTCTCAAAGGTAAGGAAAAGGATTATGAACAGATTCAACATAAGTTTGATGTATCCTCAGTAGCCACTGAATCTGCTACACAATCTAGTTCCTCTATTGCATTCAAATCTAGAAAGCCTTATGGAGATAGAACAGGCCTTGGATTTGAAACTCAACAACCTACTAAGAGTGGATCCAGTAAGGCTACTGAACCTAGTACCAGGATTGATCCTAAGTTTGTGGCTCCACAAGATCCATCTCCTAGTAAGGTTGCTGAGGCAGTAAAGCCTACTGAGAATGCTTCAAAGAAGCAAAATCAGAAATTTTAAAAGTCAACAGTACCTAACAAAAAGGGTAAATCCAAAGGTAGGACTGCTGGACCTTCTAGACCTACTGATAGCAGACCTACTGCAAAGTCTGCTGGACCACAAAAGGGGAATAACCAGAAATATTCCAAAGATAAGAATTCTAAACCCAAAAATGTTAATCATTCAAGGGATACTTATCTCAGGGGGAAAAGTAGATTGTTCCCTTCTGATGAAGATTGGAATATTCCTGCTCCTAGTGTCAGAAACAATAGACATAACCATAATTCTAGGGTAAAACCTCAGCAGTGGAATCAGTAGAGGACTCAGCAGAGGACTCATGTGAGACCTCAACAGGGACCTCAGCAGACTCCACATTACAGGGCTGTTCCTAACAGACAGAAACCTAATGGTTTTGCTAGTGATTCTAACAATATAAACCACTTCAAACAGCATTATATACCAAAAGGCCAGAAAGCATGTATGAATCCTACACAACAAAATGTTAGATTTTATGGAAATGTGGGATACATTTATGAACAAAAGTACAACACTTTCCAAAGAAGACCATATGGAAATTTGCCAATGGTTGTGCTTATCACTGACTACTATGGACCCAAACAGCTTTGGGTACCTAAAAACTTTAAATTTGTTTTGTAGGGTGTCTGGTACTTTGACAGTGGATGTTCCAGACATATGACAAAGGATAAGCACCGTTTGACAAATTATGTTGCAAAATATGGTCCAAGAGTCAATTTTGGAAACAAAAACACACTAGGATATACAAGAGGATATGGAAAACTAGTGAGGAATGGACTAACATTCAAGAATGTTGCTTATGTTGAAGGTTTGGACTACTGATGACGTAGATCAAGTGATAATAAAATACTTGACCACCATAAACCAATACTAGCAAGAGGACTAGGTCCATCGTAGTATAGCTATACCGAATCAAGGTCGATCCCACAGGGAACCAATTGTGGGTCCTTTATATACAAACAATTAATCATTCATGTCAAGGACACAAATGCGGTCTACGACCAACAAAAGACAAGAAAAGATAAATGAAACGACTCGACACAACACATATAAGGACACGTAATTAACCTCCCCAATTATTATGTTATCGTTTGGATCTAGAGATTCTATATAATCAAACTAGACTCACTAACTATTAACCTGATCCATATTTCTTTTATAGTGGCTACGGGAGTCATCCCCTAAACTAGATCTAGCTCCGGTTAGGCCATCTAGATCACTATGCTACATTACGTGACTTCGCTTTTTCGGCCTCCATCTCATATAACTTGCACGCTTACAAAACTAGGGATGCCGATGTTAACCGTATTCCTCACCTAGGCAACATTCCTGTGATTATGTGTACTTCCTAAGTGATCGCATCAGTCTCCGTCCCATTAACACTAACTTTTTAGGTATCATGTTAATCTATGATTTACGTATAACTAAAATGAGCTCAATTCCCTAATACAGAACAGATCTAGATCTCGCTGAAAGTCCCGGAAGATCAATTCATGAGCCGACCTAGGAGCCCTATATTGGTATTTTCTAATCATACGCTAATTAAAACAGACGAGCAATGTAGCCGTAGCCATACCTACTAAGATAAGAAATTCTAGGTGGACAATCACACCATAAAGACGTGGCTAGATTGACTTGGCGAAAACCTAAATCTTAGCGTTTCTGTATACGTAACGGATAAAATAAAGATTCATAAAGCAATTATATAGATCTACTAAAAAAACAGTTGTCGATCATACCAAAGTCATCTATAGGTCACCGGATAACAGATCTGGGCGTGTGGATCCTTATAGACAAGGAATCCCCACTGCCTCATATCGTATCCTTAGATCTACAACGTTCGGTGAAGAACGAACAATCTTAAACAATAAACAATAATTGGGGGCTTAATTACAAAGAACTAAGAACAAATAAATACAAGAACTTACATTATTGTAGAACTTGCATAAAAAATGCTCTAAGAAAAACTGAGGATTTTATTATGAATTGTGTAAAGTGTCTGAGATGTATTGTGTGTGTATGGCGTGCATGATATGCCTTTATTTATAGGGGTTCAAGCTAATTAAGAGATATACTTCAAAATATCAAAACAAATAAGAGATAACTCTCGGCCGATCAAAAAAAGAATAATGCGCCCACCCCTTCCATGCGCATTCTCCATTGGCGCCACTCTTCGGATTGGTTCGCCGGCTCTTGTCATGCCTTACTCCTCTTTTCATGCTTATCCGATCTTTATCAATATATCTGGATTTTCTTGGATTTATCTTGTAATTTAATTTATCCATTTGTAATTATCCTCCAAAATTATCTCAATCTATAAAATAGATATTTATCCCAAAGTAAATAATAAAAAAACGGATAAATACCAAATTATATTTTATAAATCACGTAACAGTAAATAATCAATATAAACCTGCGATTCATTATAAAATATATATTATTAATCTCGAATTAAGGTCAACGTTGATGACTTTTACGGGTATATTTTGACCGTCATCAACTACAACCTACTGAGCACTACACAATTCTGTGACATGGGATACAAAGGCTACTGCATTGTCATTAGGGAAAGAGGTGAACAAGTTGTGTTGGGTGGAAGAAGACAACTCAACATGTATGTGGTGGTTTGGTCTACTGCAGTTCCAAAAACCTGTCTTATTGTGCATACCAAATCAGAACTAGATTGGTTATGGCATAAGAAATTGATACATCTCAATTTTGATGATATCAATCAGTTGGTGAAAAAGGAGTTGGTGATTGGGTTACCTAAGATCACATTCAAGAAGGACAGTATATGTGATGCATGTCAGCAAGGTAAACAGACAAAGTCAAGCTTCAAGTCAAAGACTAAACAATCAACAAAAAGAGCTTTGGAGCTGTTACATATGGATTTATTTGGACGAGTAACACCAACAAGTGTAACAGGAAAGTACACTGGTAGTTGTGGATGATTATTCAAGATACACTTGGACAATTTTCATGAACATGAACAGTGAGACACTTCAAAAGATGCCTGAACTTTTGAAGAGATTGCAAAATGAGAAGAGTTTGACAGTAGTGAATATCAGATCTGACAAAGGTACTGAGTTCCTTAACAAAGTCATAAGAGAATTCTGTGAACAGAATGGTGTGCTGCATCAATTAGTAGCTGCTGGAACACCTCAGCAAAATAGGGTTGCTGAGAGAAGAAATAGGACTTTAAAGGAAGCAGGAAGGACTATGATATGTGAAGCATTACTACCTGAAAGATATTGGGCTGAAGAAATCAATACATCATGCTACACACAAAATAGGACCTCAATAAACAAGAAGCTGCTGAAGACACCTTATGAGATCTGGAATGGAAGGAAACCAAATATATATTATTTCCATCCATTTGGAAGTAAATGTTTTATCTTAAATCATAAAGAACAACTGAAGACTTTCGAACCAAAATCAGATGAAGGAATCTTTTTGGGATATTCTTCAGTTAGCAAGGCATTCAGGGTTCTGAACAAGAGGACAATGAAACATGAAGAATCTATACATGTTGTTTTTTATGAACCTAAGTTCATTGGAATGGAAGATGATGAGGTTTCAGAACCTGCTGTGAATCAGAAGTACATTGATCCAGAATATGTTGATGGTTTGAAGAAGATAAGTGACTTAAAAATTTCTGATTCTGGAAGTAAAGATGTACCGCTGAAGAACCTGCTGGTAACACTACTGATGCAACAACAGATGCAGTTCAAGGATCTGCTAATCACCCTACTGAAGCAACAACAGACCCTACTAAAGATGAGGTTCCTGTGAATCAAACAATTCAAGACTTACAATGGTTAATGGACCATCCTGCTGAACAAGTAATTAGCAACATACAGCAAGGTGTAAGGACTATAAGACAACTAGAAGCAATATTTACTTGTTTCTTATCTCAACTGGAACATAAAGTTGTTGAAGAAGCAATTTCTGATCAAGATTGGATAATTTCTATGCAAGAAGAATTAAATGAATTTGAAAGAAACCAAGTTTGGACACTAGTGGATAGGCCTAGTCATGCAACTATAATTGGTACAAAATGGGTATACAGAAACAAATTGGATGAATCTAGTACCATTGTTAGAAACAAGGCCAGACTAGTAGTAAAGGGGTATTCTTAAGCAGAAAGAATAGATTTTGATGAGACATATGCCCCAGTTGCAAGATTGGAAGCAATAAGATTATTTTTGGCACATGCTGCTCACAAAAACTTCAAAGTATAAACTTTAAATGGCATTCTTTAGGAGGAAGTCTATGTTCAGCGACCTCCTGGTTTTGAAGTTAAAGATCAAGAATAAAGTGTACAGACTCAACAAGGCACTTTATGGCTTGAAACATGCACCAACAGCCTGGTATAAGACTCTATCTCTATTCTTAGTGAGCAATGGTTTTACAAAGGGAACCATTGACAAGACACTTTTCAGAATCAATGATGGTGACAGTACCCTACTGGTACAGATTTATGTGGATGACATAATCTTTGGCTCTGAAAATGATTTGCTATGTGAAAAGTTTGGTAATCTCATAAAAAGCAAGTTCCAAATGAGTATGATGGGTGAATTGAACTACTTTTTGGGATTACAAGTTAAACAAGTGAAAGATGGAATCTTCATCACCAAACTAAATATACCAAGGAGCTACTGAAGAAATTTGAACAACACCAAGGTATCAACTCCTATGAGTACAAGTATCAGATTTGATGAAGATAAAGAAAGCAAAGATGTTGATCAGACTTTATATAGAAGGATGATAGGCAGTCTGATGTACCTCACTACCAGCAGACCTGATATATCCTTTATACGGGTGTTTGTACAAGATTTTAGTCTAAACCTAAGGAAAGTCACTTAGTTGCAGTAAAGAGGATTATGAGATATCTAAAAGAGGCTTTGGGAGTAGGGATATGGTATTTGATTGATGGAAGTTTCAAAGTGATTTCCTACTCAGATTTTGATTATGTTGGTTTCAAGATTGATAGAAAAAGCACCACAGGAACTTGTCACTTGGTGGGAAATAGACTTGTTTCCTGGTTTAACAAGAAACATAATTCAATATCCACTTCCACTGCTGAAGCTGAATACATTGCTGCTGGAAGCTGCTGTGCACAAGTACTATAGTTGAGACATCAATTAAAGGAATATGGGATTGAAGAAAAAGAGATTCCCATAATGTGTGACAACACAAGTGCAATTGCAATTTCAGAAAATCATGTTTTGCACTCAAGAACCAAACACATTGATGTGAGACATCATTTTATAAGAGATCGTGTTGAAAAGAAAGATGTAGTGGTTCTTTACATCCCTACTGAAGATCAACTTGCTGACATCTTTACAAAACCGTTGGACAGTGAAAGATTTGCTAAGTTAAGAACTGAGCTTGGCATCATCAAAGTTGACTGACATTCTAATTAGTCAGCAGAGTACTGGAATTCACCAAGGGGATTAGTCTTTGTCATGTTGGGTAAGCTCACTTGACAGATTAGTCATTGGTATCAACAATTCCATGTGCTTAAATAGTTTGGACAATTGAGCAAATGAGGTTGCAAAAGGGATTGGACTTTGTCATGTTGGGTGAGCTCACTTGACAAATCCGTCATTGGTGTTAAACTTCATCTTGTATTATCAGTTGGACAAAACTAGACTGGATGGAGATTAGTAGAGTACTCATGTCAGCAGGCTGTTGAGCCTATATTTGATCAGCAGAGCAATTCCAAATTAACCATGCTGAAGTTCAACTCTACTGAAGAACAACTCTGCTGAAGCATTCGTTACAAGACAGTCAAACTTTAATGAAGTCAATACTGATATAATTGGATATTATTCTTATCTTTTATAACTGCAGTTACAATATCCAATGGTTACAACACTTAGTGGGACAAGTTAGTGGGACATGTGGCAGCATCACATTTATTCCAAGTTCAATCGTGGTTAAATGCTAAAGTACGTGCACAGTACTTGCCTGACAGTTTTCAACCATTATCTTTCCTTATATACACAGACATATGCACTCAGAAAACACTTACATTACTCAGATCGATTTCCTCTAATAATACACAAGTGTGAACACAGATTTACAGTTTCTTCTTCATCTTTTTCAAATTTCTACAATGGCGGAAAAATGAGATGTTCATATTGGCACAAGCCATAGTGTTAGAAGTTATGCTACTGATGCTAACGAGACTGAGTTGGCTATCAACATTGGAAGAAGAATAAGAAGATATGAGGGATTGGAAAATGTTCTAAATCTCATATTGGAAAGCATCTCTTACACCAATGTTATCAATTTCTAGAGGAACATGGTGATAAAAGATGACAGAGAGGCATTTACCACCACTGTAAATGGCCAAGAGATTGAGATTTCCTCAGACCTGCTGAGGAAAGTATTTGGATTTGGACCGGGAAACAATGCCCCTACAAATCCAGAACTGATGAAGTTGTCAAGACTGGAGTTTGTTGATCTAATCAAGACTAACAAGTCTATACCATCATCCCTGAGCATCAATGTGAAGAATATTGGCCTAGAATATAATCTACTGAGTAAGATTATTGCCAAGAACATTCTAGGATTCAGTGGAAGTCTAGATACACTGTCTGGACCAAAGATAGACCTGCTGATAATCATCTGCAAGAGTATGAAGTTTGATTGGGCTGGATTCTTTGTACAATACATGAAGAAGGTGATGTCTGAAGATAGATATGGCACAAGGAAGTCCAAGACCAAGCCCCTAGGTCTACTGATTCAAACCCTGCTTAATCATTTGAAGGTACCTGATGTTGCACCTTCTAAAATCAACAAGTCTAGGTACAAACCCGAAATCAGTGCTCATATTCCTGGTTTGGATGATGATGAGGAGGAAGATGAAAGGACAGAAAGTGAATATGAAGAAGATGATGATGATAACAATGATGGTGGGCAGGAACAAATGAGTAAAGTTAAACATGATGTGCAACCTGCTGCACCAAAGAAACCAGTGGAGAAAAGAAAGACTAGTGATAATCGAAAGATCACTGAGCTATTTAAACCTAAGAAGACAATGGAGCAACCAGTAGACATTTCTGAGTCTACTAAAGCACAAGTTGATGTGGAGGCTGCTGAACCTACTAAGGTTGCAAAGAGATCTACTGCTGATGTACTTAAAGAACAACTCAAGGAGGATTCAAGAAAGACGAAAGCTAACAGCAAAGAGCAGTTAGAAAAGGAACAACTTGCCAAGAGAAGAAAGCATATTGTAAAGAAGAAAGGACATGGAAAAGGAAAAGAACTGAGAGTTCTTGAATCACAGAGAGATGAAGCAGAAGAAGATGTTGAAGTACCTACAGAGGCTGTTGAGCCTGCTGCAGAAGCTGCTGAGGTTGTTGTTGAGCAACCTGCTGAAGAAGTTGTGGAATCTGTACTAGACCCTGCTGCTAATGCATTAACTCAGGGGGAAGAAGCTGAAGTGGTACAGATGGAAGTAGTAGAAACAAATTTACCAACTGGGGAAGCTACTGATATATTTGTATCTGCTGTGGAGACACTAAGTCATCTTGTTGAGACCTTTGGAGGACAACAAGTTGAGCAACCTGCTCCTAGAAAGCCTTCAGTGCCCTTTGAGAGGAAAGAGAAGAATCAAAAGAAGGGTTATATAGATCCTAACTTCCAGTTGGTTGTAGATTATTTTCAGTTGAAGTTTGGATTCTATAAGAGGCAGAAACCAACAAGAGAGATTATGTCTGACTTTGAAGAATGTGTATTTGAAAAGTTAGGAGTGGAGAATCTATTTGCCTTGATTAATACTTCTGAGTTGGAATTAAGGCTACTGGAACTTATTGAAAGAGAGAAGAAGCAAGGAGGTAGAGTGTTTAAAGACCCTAGGAATGCACCAGATAGTGATGATTCATCATCATCTGATTCTGATCATGATCATCCTATGCATCTAGGAGAATCCAGTGGTACTGCATTGCAAAGATCTTTTGAGCAAATTATACAGGGGTCTATTGAGACTAGAGTAGAATAGTCAGCTGAAGATGGTAAGTCTACTGAGGGCCAGTAGACTAACAAGTTGAGTGAGGAGTTTGAAGTTGTTTACATTGAAGAGTTAGAGCAACAGCTTGTTGTAGTAACATCACATGAAGATGCATTGTTGACCAATATTTCTGATGTTGTTATGGTTGAACAACCAAGGAAAGCACTGAATATTCAATTCAATATCAAGACAGTTTGGACACTGATGATGTATTAGCACAAGACACTGATATTCTTAGAGAGATGGCTGCAATTGGTGGTGTGCTAGAAGAGAACATGAACATTTTTGTGGACACTGTGGAGATGGTGGTTCAGTCTGCTAAGGTACAGACAGCAACTGAACATAGGTCGGAACTGGTGGTTCCAATAAGGATCAAACAGTGTTGGGACAAAGGTTGGAATTAGTTTTGGGATTGGAGGAATCCCCTATGCATTCTGAGGAGGCTGCTGAAGTGAAGTTTGCTGAAGGCAAAGATGGTCGACGACTAACATTTGATGAAGAAAGCATTTCTTGGACTATGATTTCAGTGATGAGGAATTTCAAATGCCTGAAGCAGAAGGAGAAGTAGAGCCCCAACAGGCACATTGCCTATTTTTGAAGATGTACCTGTTTTGGAGGCAGTACAAGAGCCTCTACTTGCACAAGAACCTGCTCTTGAAGAAATGCTTGGAGATGAGATTGAAGAAGGGCCTGAACCCTATGAATGGAACAAGACAAGAGCAATTGTTGTAAGGCAACCCAGGGCTGATGACAATATTGAACAGCCTGCAGGAGGATTTTCTGGAGGTATGGCTGGAATGACTGCAATTCCATCACACAGTTGGGATGAGTTAAAGCATGTTAGAGAAGATATCCTACAACTCAGAGCTAAATTGAACAGACAGGAGCAAAGATTTGAAGATATTGTTGATGACGGTCAAATTATACCCATAAAAGTCATCAACATTGTCCTTAAATCGAGATTAATAATATATATTTTATATTAAATCACATGTTTATATTTATTATTTAATGTTTTGTGATTTATAAAAGATAATTTGGTATTCATCCGTTTTAATTATTTAAAAGAGATAATTTGGTATTTATCCGTTTTTATTATTTAAATATGATTTACTTTGGGATAAATATTTATTTTATAGATTGAGATAATTTTGGAGGATAATTACAAGTGGATAAATTAAATTACAAGATAATTCCAAGTAAATTCGGATGCATTAAAGATAAAGATCGGATAAGCACGAAAAGAGGAGTAAGGCATAACAAGAGCCAGCGAGCCAATCCGGCGGCTCTCCAACTAAATGCGGCAGCCTATCCCTTGCTTGGGGCGAGTTCAAGACAAATCAAAGATCGGCCGGGAGTTATCTCTATTTGCTTTGATATTTTGAAATATATCTCTTAATTAGCTTGAACCCCTGTAAATAGAGCTGTATGAATTTCATTTGACACAATATATATACACTCTAGAAACACAATATTACAATACTTTTAGTTTATCAATATAGTTCTTCTTATTTTATATTATGTTTCTTCATCACGGAGGCGATGGATTCATCGATTAGAGATTGCATTGAAGGATCGGAGGACCCTCCATCTACGAGGGTAATGTCTATCCAAATATGTCGTTTTTATTCGTATATCTATTTTATTTCGTTATGGAGTAGTCGTTTGTGTATTGATTTCGTGATGTAGTTAATTAACAAACCCATATTCATGTTGATTTAAGCCGTACGAAGGCGTTTTACGAGCAAATTCTAGAGTCACCGGTCTAGATCTACCATGGTCTATATGGTTAGATCTAGCCATCAAGATTCTAGTAATTTTCTATGAACGACTTTGGCTACTTCGTGCTTTCTGTTTTTCATATAAACATGTAATAGATCTGGCCAATCTGTTACATCGTTCTCGTAAATTAATATGATATATTGTGAAAATTGTCATGTTACTAGGACAGTAGTTAGCCGATCGTTTAGGAGGTGTGCCGACCCGTCCACGGTGGTTGCCTAGATGACGTGACGATTGTAGATCGGCATCCCTAGTTTGGTATAGCATGCTTGTTATATGATGTTCTATCCTGTCCAAGGAAGTATTCGTAATTAAGCATAGAGATCTTCTATCTGTTCACGAATTTGATCCAGTTTAGGGGATGGCTCCCGTAGCCAGAATATAATCGACCTTAATGTCTTTTCTGTCTCGGCTTAGATATACATATATGGGGGAGTAATTACTACTAGTGTAATCAATACCGTTTGTTAGAGTCTTATAAAACCATAAAAATAAGTGTTTTAGTGTCTATTGTCGTATTGTTAGTCTTTGTGTTTTCTATCGTGTCAACCTTTATTTTTACGTTATTGTTGGTCGGAGACCGCCCTTTAATCTATTATTTGTACTTGTTTAAGCCGAGTCTCTGTGGGATCGACCTCGACTCTATCTAGCTATACTATGATTGAACCTAGTTCTCTTGCTAGTTGGTTATTTAGGTATCGAGTATTTTATTACTTGGACCGTGAATCAAGTTTTTGGTGCCATTGCCGGGGACTCGTGTCATTAAATTGAGTATAGCTTATTTTATTAAAAGTAGATTCGTAAATATTGTGAATAAAGTTTGTTTAATTAGTTTTTATAACATAGAAATAACGTGTAAGAGTCGTAGAACAAATGCGGGCGCTTTCTCGAGATTCCACTTTGGGCTCGGCGGCGCGAGCCGCCCGTTTGCTGAGAGCGAGACAGTTTTTTTGGGCAGTTTCTGCTCCGTTCTGTTCTATATTGTATTTGCTTCATGTTTTTGTATTTTTCGTATTTTTAGAGTCTGTTTTAGTTTAGTTTTTATTTATTGAGTCTAGTTAAAGGATTAGCCTTTAAAGTTTCTAATTATTTATTGTTTTTGTTATTTTTATTTTTGTCTATTTTAGAGTCTCGCCAAAGGCAGTAGCCTTGGCGTATTTTAATTGTTTATTGTTGTTTTTTTCTTGCAAAAAAAAAAACAAACAAACAAACAAAACAAACAAGCTACCCGGATTTCTGAGGATCCAAACGAAACGCAAGGCGAGGAAAAATCTGAAGGAACACAACAGTCCGATCAATCTGACTCAGACATGGAAGGATTACTGAATGAAGCCAACCAGGTAAATGGAAATAATTTTAATAATGCAAATTTTGTTAACCAAGTTGTGGCTGCATTGGAAAGACGTACATTGCAAAGCTATGCAACGCCTACCTTTGAACAATTCATTCCTGCTATCGTAGTGCCTGAAAATGCTACTGAAGTTTATCACCCGAAACCTAATGTCATTCAATGGTAACAAACTATTCCACTTTTCATGGTAACCTGAATGAAGATCCTGGAATTCACGTGATGAATTTCTTAGTGATCGTTAGTACCGTGAAGCCAGGACAGGTTCCTAAGGATAACATTAAGCTAAAACTTTTCCCTTTCACTTTGAAAGATAAAGCTAAGCAATGGCTTTTCTCTTTAGAGGCTAGATCAATCACGACCTGGGAGGAACTGCTACAAAAGTTCATGAATATGTACTTCCCTATAGGAAAGACCCTTATGTTACGCCAAGGTATCTTGGGGTTCAAGTAGCAACCTGGGGAGAGTTTTGATCAAGCTTGGGAACGTTTTAAGGAGTCCATGAGGAAGTGCCCTCATCATGATATCCCTCTACGGATTTTAATGCAAACCTTTTACCATGGATTGAGAGACACGGAGAAGATAAGAGTAGATGCCTCCAGCAATGGAGCGTTTGTTCTTTTATCTCCTGAGGAGGCACGAGGAAAGATTGAGCAAATAGCAATGAATAGCCAATGGGGAGGTGGTGAAATAGCAACTATGAAGATGGCCGATAATTTATTTGAGGAGGATGTATCGCATAAGATCCTGCATACTCTATTGCTCATAAATGATAAGGTGGATGGTATGCATGAGAGGATTGTACAAGTAGAGACTGGAAAAGGGACGGAAACGACTAGGCCATTAGAGAATGCGGGTACTAAAGAAGCCAATTAGGAGACAGGGTAATCAATATGACGGTTACAGACCAAATCATAACCAACCTGAATTCCGATGGAGTGATCCGAATGAAGGGGTAAAACCACACAACACTTATGTACCTCAGCAAGCTCAAACTTACGGTTGGGAAGTTGCACTTGAAAAGATGAGTAGCACAATGTCCGACACTGTGACTCAATTAGCATAATCCATTACTGACTTGGCCACAAACTTTCACCAACACTGTCAAAATAATGATGCCAAAGTCACCAACCAATAAGCCTTAGTCCAATATCTCTCTCATCAAATAGGACAATTAGCTGAACAACTATCAACTAGACCTCCTGGGGGATTCCCCAGCAACACTGATAGGAACCCTAAGGATGTGAATGCGATAATGACTAGAATTGGAAAGGAGCTTACCCCACCAATCCCAAAGAACAAGGAAAATATAGAAGATGTTAGGGATGATGAGAAAGAGCATGAGGAGGCATTCACACCCTACTTAGAAAAGCCCCCCGACGAACAATTATCCTCCATCTCTACCATTTTAAGGAATAGTGATTACGCCGAAATATCTTCGCGAAGTGAGGTTGTTAAGGCCGAGAAGCAACAACCATGGTTTAAATATTATGTGAATTATTTATCCGGGAGATATTTGCCACCAGGCTTGAACCAACAGCAAAAGAAGAAGTTCTTTGCGGACCTTAAACACTATTATTGGGATGAACCCTATCTTTTTAAACGTTGCTCAGACAACATCTTCAGGAGATGTGTTCCTGAGAGTGAATTCCTCGATATACTTAAACATTGCCATACTTATGAAGTAAAAGGACACTATGGAGGGGACAAGACTCCTGCTAAAGTTCTCTAATATGGTTTTTACTGGCCCAATCTTTACAAAACTGCGCACGAATATGCTAGATCATGTCATTCATGCCAAATGACGGGCAATATCTCGAAGAGAAATGAAATGCCACTGAGGAGTATCCTAGAACCAGAACTCATTGATGTATAAGGAATTGATTTTGTGGGACCTTTCACTTCGTATGTTTCTAACCACTATATTTTGGTGGCGGTCGACTATGTGTCTAAATGGGTTGAGGCTATTGCTTCACCTACCAATGATGCAAAGGTTGTACTACGGTTTTTAAAGAAAAATATCTTCACGCGGTTTGGAATCCCTTGTGTCATCATTAGTGATAATGGGAGCCATTTCTGTAATAAGCCGTTTGAGAAATTAATGGCCAAATACGGGGTGAGACATAAGTTAGCTACCTCTTATCATCCTCAAACAAGTGGTCAAGTTGAGGTCATGAACCGAGAGATTAAGCGCATTCTAGAGAAAACTGTGAACCCGACACGGAAAGATTGGTCATTAAAGTTAGATGACGCTTTATGGGCTTATCGGACTGCGTATAAGACTGCCCTTGGTATGTCCCCGTACCAGATTGTTTTGGGAAAGCGTGTCATCTGCCGGTTGAACTTGAGCACCGTGCCTTATGGGCTACTCGTATGTTGAATTTAGATGAAAGTTTAGCTGGAGAAAAGAGATTGCTGGAATTAACTCGCCTAGAAGAGTTTCGCATTGAAGTTTACGAGAATGCTCGGATCTATAAAGAGCGCACTAAGAGATTTCATGATAAAAAGATCCTTGACCGCACCTTTAAGGTGGGTGATATGGTTCTTGTTTACAATTCGAGCTTGAAACTTTTCCCGGGAAAGAAAAAATCAAGATGGTTTGGTCCTTATAAAGTGAGTAAAGTATTTCCTTCCGGAGCTGTAGAGGTAAGTCACTTGGATGATCGAAAGACTTTTGTGGTGAATGGCCACCGAGTAAAGCATTACCTCGGGAATCATTTTGATAGAGAGGAAGAAGTAATTACTCTCGGCAATCCTAGTTACAACTAGACCATCATGTGAGTACAGTCGAGCTAACGACTATAACCATAGAACTATTTCTTAAAAACTATCTTTTGTTTTTGTTTTGTTTGAATAAAGTAGCATGAGACTGTTAAGGTTTTTTTCATCTTGCCATGTTCCGATTCTAAGTTCGGAATAAACGAGGTTTTTTCCTTGATAGCCGCCATGTGAGTTTTGTAGTTTTAACTCTTTGGTTCTCCGTGTCGTTGGTTGTATGAAATAAAGTGGCTTAATTTGTTTTTGGATATTCTATATCTAATTACTGCCAAATTTTTTTATAACTTCCATTGACATGTTATTAACGGTTTCGTGGAGTTTCTGTTTGGTTTGCTTAAACAGGTTTTCGTTTGCTTCTCCACGACGTGCTTGGACTACTACTATATTCTGCATCTACTTGAGAGCCGTTTCCAGAGCTAAGTCTTTTTCTTAAATTCTCCTTTTTCTTTGACATTGGGGACAATGCCAAGTTTAAGTGGGGGGTAGGAGACTTATCTATGATGTGTAATAATTGAAAATTGAATGAAATGGTGAAAAATGAAAAAATTGAACAAATGCCAAATTAATTATCTCGTACCCTTAGAATTGTGAGTTCTTATGCATAGAATTAGTAGGAAATGAACCAAGTTGCATGAGTACATGATCATATACTTATGTGAATGTAAATTTAAGGATATTCATGCCAACCGTTGCAAGTAGTTATTTATTATTCGATTACTCAATTTGAATCGACGAATACCGCACAAATTTTAATAATTAGACGAATTATGTGTACATTGCATAGATGATTGGTTATGTGAACTTTGTGTCGATATTTATCTGCTGATGTATTCCTATCTTCTGGCCATCAAAGCGGAGTAATAAGCTTGAGATTTATCTGTGTTTTAACAAAATGTTAAACACTGGGCTTGTAGTAACATTACCAAAGTAGCCCTGCGCTTGTGGTAATATTCAATGCTTCCACTAATCCGTGAGAGAGGGATTCTTGCAATCCATATTTTACCTTTAAAGCAAGTTTCTTTCTTGAGAGGTGTAAAGCTTAAAATTATTAAAATGCGAAGAAATTCAAAATTTTAAGAGGCTTTGAGTATTTTCTTGGCCTCCAAGTCCAAAAAACCTTATGGATGACGCTCTTGCTTATTGCACCATGTCTTTAACCGCTGAGAGGCTTAAGAAGAGGGAATGCTGATGTTGGTAGGTTAAGACTGCGAAGTTAGTATAAACTTTAATCTTGCCACGAGTATATAAAATTAAATGCACATGCACACATCACTTCGATTCATAACGAGTAGTGAATAATGGATACCTTATAAGCATGAACGGTATGAGTTGACTCGAGTTTCTTGTATAAGTATGATTTGACCATGGAAAATGTTGTCTTAGGGAATGACTTATTGATGCTTTGTTCGGGACGATCAAAGTCTAAGTGGGGGGTAGTTGATGACGGTCAAATTATACCCATAAAAGTCATCAACATTGTCCTTAAATCGAGATTAATAATATATATTTTATATTAAATTACATGTTTATATTTATTATTTAATGTTGTGTGATTTATAAAAGAAAATTTGGTATTCATCCGTTTTTATTATTTTAAAGAGATAATTTGGTATTTATCCGTTTTTATTATTTAAATATGATTTACATTGGAATAAATATTTATTTTGTAGATTGAGATAATTTTGGAGGATAATTACAAGTGGATAAATTAAATTACAAGATAATTCCAAGTAAATCCGGATGCATTAAAGATAAAGATCGGATAAGCACGAAAAGA
The DNA here is from genome assembly GCA_036785695.1 of Gentiana straminea. Taxonomy (NCBI): domain Eukaryota; kingdom Viridiplantae; phylum Streptophyta; class Magnoliopsida; order Gentianales; family Gentianaceae; genus Gentiana; species Gentiana straminea. The sequence continues at coordinate 6,743,408 of JAVUPR010000444.1, read as the reverse complement.
GGAGTAAGGCATAACAAGAGCCAGCAAGCCAATCCGGCGGCACTCCAACTAAATGCGGCGGCCCTATCCCTTGTTTGACGCGAGTTCAACACAAATCAAAGATCGGCCGGGAGTTATATCTATTTGTTTTGATATTTTGAAATATATCTCTTAATTAGCTTGAACCCCTATAAATAGAGCTGTACGAATTTCATTTGACGCAATATATATACACTCTAGAAACACAATATTACAATACTTTTAGTTTATCAATATAGTTTTTCTTATTTTATATTATGTTTCTTCATCACGGAGGCGATGGATTCATCGATTAGAGATTGCATTGAAGGATCGGAGGACCCTCCGTCTACGAGGGTAATGTCTATCCAAATATGTCGTTTTTATTCATAGATCTATTTTATTTCGTTATGGAGTAGCCGTTTGTGTATTGATTTCGTGATGTAGTTAATTAACAAACCCATATTCATGTAGATCTAAGCCGTACGAAGGCGTTTTATGAGCAAATTCTAGAGTCACCGGTCTAGATCTACCATGGTCTATATGGTTAGATCTAGCCATCAAGATTCTAGTAATTTTCTGTGAACGACTTCGGCTACGTCGTGCTTTCTGTTTTTCATATAAACATGTAATAGATCTGGCCAATTTGTTACATCGTTCTCATAAATTAATATGATATATTGTGAAAATTGTCATGTTACTAGGACAGTAGTTAGTCGATCGTTTAGGAGGTGTGCCAACCCGTCCACGGTGGTTTCCTAGATGAGGTGACGATTTTAGATCGGCATCCCTAGTTTGGTATAGCATGCTTGTTATATGATGTTCTATCCTGTCCAAGGAAGGATTCGTAATTAAGCATAGAGATCTTCTATCTGTTCATGAATTAGATCTAGTTTAGGGGATGGCTCCCGTAGCCAAAATATAATCAACCTTAATGTCTTTTCTGTCTCGGCTTAGATATACATATATGGAGGAGTAATTACTACTAGCATAATCAATACCGTTTGTTAGAGTCTTATAAAACCATAAAAATAAGTGTTTTAGTGTCTACTGTCGTATTGTTAGTCTTTGTGTTTTCTATCGTGTCAACCTTTATTTTTACGTTATTGTTGGTCGGAGACCGCCCTTCAATCTATTTTTAGTTTAATAACGTTGTACTTGTTTAAGCCGGGTCTCTGTGGGATCGACCTCGACTCTATCTAGCTATACTACGATTGAACCTAGTTCTCTTGCTAGTTGGTTATTTAGGTGTCGAGTATTTTATTACTTGGACCGTGCATCAATTGTCAACTTAGTTGAAAATAGAGGGAGAACAACTGAAGCTACTAACTCCAAAGTTACTTCAGTTCACATTGCTCAGAATAAACTACTGACAGAGGTTCAATTGATAAAACAACATACAACCAGGATTCAAAAGTTTAACATAGAGCAGATCTCATGTTTACATGACAAGATTGACAAACTAAGTGAACAAGTCAAACCTGCTGAAGTCACTCACCCTGTTGTACTTGATCCTAAGCTTACTGAAAGGATACACCTGCTGTAACAAAGCATGGAAGGAAGAATCACTACACTTGACACTAGAACTGAGATTATGGAAGGTCAACTAGAAAACTTAGTGATTACTCAAGAAAGTGTTCATGGCATGCTGAACCGGTTTATTGATGATGTCAATAAGGGGTAAGAAGGTGCTACAGCAGAAGCTCAAGGATCTTTAATAAGAAGAAATGGGAGGCTGGCATCAATGAATTTAGAAAGCGTGCACCTGGCAGGATACAGATGACTGATGAACTCCTGAAAGAGTACAAGAAGTTGTACTATGGAAAGAAAAGACCTTACCATGACATGGGTTTCCAGGAAGGGCTGAATCCTTTTTGGGACTTAAATTTTGGGAAGCAAGGGTCAAATCCTTGAGAGCTAGCAGAGGTGGAAGAGGTGGAAGAGATGGCAGAGGTGGAAGAAGTCAGCCAAATTTATCATCAAGGGATTCACTGGAAGAATTTAAACAATTCTATATGAGACAAGGCTTCACTGTTCATACTAATAGATTAACTCTACCAGAAGCCTGGAAATGGTGGAAAGAGATACATACCTGGATTGACTTTTCCACTTTGGAAAATCAATGGATGATAGACATAGTCAAAGAAATCAGGGAGTATCAAGAGAAGCAAGAAAGAGACAGAAACAGAAACTAGATCAGCATACTTACTTATGTTTTTATCTTTTGCTCAGTCTAGTTTGTAACACCTTTGAACAAATTTGATCTTAATGATATATGACTGAATTTTCTTATGTCTTTGTTTTTATCTTTATGCTTTGTAGTAAGGAGGGTATTGGCACCATCACTAAAAATGGGAAATTGTTGGACATATTTCAAGTTTCAGTGATGAGTGTTAGACTAGCTGTTATAGAGCAAAGACAAAAAGATGTCTAGATTAAATGTATATATTTAATAGAGTTTGATTTCTACATAGGTTTGATCAAACAAGCACTGTAAGAAGGTCAGTTGACTTTATTAGCAGACCTGTCTGGGTCAGTAGGGTACCTGGGTCAGTAGAGTGTCTTGGAACCTGCTGACGGTTGAAGCCTGAGGGTTCAAACTCAGTTATTGAAGGCTAAGGGATCAAACTTAGTTATTAAAGTCAAGGATATGGAATCAGAATTTAGGCAAGTCTGTGATGACCTAAACTGATTACATATATCTTATGTACAAGGTCTAAGTTCCATAAAGTTATATGGTGATTGAAACTTAGTTATTATCAAAAAGGTGTACTCTAACTTCACAATAAAAAGTTAGATTAGAAGCAGTTGGTTGAAGTGTTATTAAAACACAGTAGACTGAAATCAGCTGACTAATATGTACATCAGTAGACTAATTCACTACAGGTGTCTGCTGAATGTAAATCTCGATTTAATCAAAATTGACATTGGAAGATTAAATGGATAAGGATTGAATACAAGCTTTGATTTTGTCAACAAATCAATGGTAAAGATTAAAGGAACATTGGTTAGACTCAGAAGATTATCCAATGGTTAGAATTCAAAGGGTGGACAGTCTCGAAACTGACAAAAAGCATACTGACAAAAAGCATACTGACAGTCAAGATGGAGAAAAGTCTGAAACGGCTACATTTGAATTTCAAATGTAAGTCACATGATTCACACCTATAAATAAGGGACTCCTGATTCAGTTACAAGATGATGAAATCATGGACAACATATAATCCATATTAAGCAATCAAGTTTTAAGCAAGAAAAACACCCTGTTGACATACACTGAGCTTAAAGCTACTGATCAAGAAATATAAACTGCTATAGATTTACATCAAGTATACACACTTGAAGACCTCAAGTTGCTGATCATTTCATCTTGATCAAGATGCTGATCATTTCATCCTGATCAAGCTTCTGAAAGATGAATCGCTTACTTGATTCAAACCTTCTTTTACAAGAAGTTTTCTGAAGACAGAGAAGCATCTTTGAGGGTGTCAAGAACTGTTGTTTGTGGTGGAGATGGTGAAGAGGCAATCCTACCCTTCAAGGACTAGTGGAATACATAGGAGCAGCAATCCTACCTGTTTCAAGTGTTTAGTTTTGAAGCCATAGTCATTGGTAAAGGACAAATAGTTCAGGGATTTTTGTAACAGCAACCTCAAGAATCTCCAGTGAATTACCTCCAACATCACAGGAGAAGATTGGACTGACAGGATTACACCACCTGGAACCACTATAAATCTTACCTACTTTATTTACTGCATTTACATTCTGCATTTTAGTTTATCAGCTTACTGATCACATCATCCTACTGAAACTAGCAACTGAATCACACGCATACACTACTGAGTATCCAATACTTAGTATCATCTTTTTAACAACAAGTATTAAGGCTTAATTTACAAATATTCCACTGCAACAAATTCAGTAACCTTGATAGTCAGCAGACCGTTGATAGTCAGCAGACTACTGACCTTGCTGAGTTTGTTTAACTCCAAAAAAGATTTAAGTGTTAAGTTTATTCACCCCCCCCCTCTAAAATTAACCAATGCCTTTTCAAGGGACCAACAAACAGAATATTTCTACTCAACTTATTAATTCCAGAATTACGCCACCATAAATCTGAAACTGAACTCTATCGACTATCCGTAACGTAGCGGGATTATTTTCGTAAACCTTCTTCACTACATCTTATCCTTATTTACCATTAACCCACTGGTGATCAATTAGTTCATAACGAATATGAACTCGGCCGATCGATCAGTTTCTAGGATTAACAAATAAGGGGAATGTCTTTCTACTTCCTGCAGGAAGGAAAGGATTTTATATCTGTGAGACACACACTCCTCACTCATCCCAACATAGTGCCAACGTGAAAGTGATTCGGAACGTACCTCTTAGCGATCCTTAACGAACACATCAAACCCTATCTTGAAACAAGCAGACGTCTTCAATCACTTCAGGATTAAGGTTAATCCATATATGATCATATTGTGATTTAATGAGATTTCTTAGTCACGGAATTATATGAGAAATGCAGATTAAATCGGTCCAGTCCTATATGACTACATCATATATAAATGCCCCACTTAGATAACCAATATCGACTGTCCTGATAAGACGATCACACCTTGTTTGGATGGTTTTGCATCATTAAACAAAAACAATTTATAAACCCTAACCTATATGCAAAACTAACTCCTAACCGGCCGAATACCGGGTAATTGCTAGTAAAGCGGGATAAGTAAGGGGTCGATCCACAGGGAATTGGGTTGTTGAATCTAGTTTTATTAATTCCTTTCAATTTTTACTTATGAGAACAAATAAACAAAAGAACAAACATATAAACACATAGAACAAATAAAATAAATCTAAGCTATAACAACTAAGAAAAACATAGAAGAAAGATACATGGAATCAACCAATATACAAACCAAGTGATTTCAATCCAAGTTCATCTCATGATTTTAATTCGATATTGTGGTTTCACCTTTACACGAGATACAAACTCCTAATCTCTTAGTGAATCCGTTTCTCAAGCTATGAACTCCTAATCTCTTAGTGAATTCAATTATCGATCTCTCCTCTCTCGAATGTTGAGACCAATTTCCATACAAAACGAAGGTGTAGATTCAAGTTAACTCTCGTATTTTACAATCTAGCAACCTAGATAATTAACCAATTAATTTGTCACGAATTAACGATCAAAGATCCTATCTTTCTATGGTGATCTAGCCTAACAACGATTCTCATCTACGTTAGACAACAATTAGCAACCAATCTCTCGATCTAGTCACACAATAGCATCATAAATCATAGAAAGATACAAAACAAATCAAAGATCACAAAAATAAACAAAGGATTGAATAAATTAAAAGATAAACTCACATAGTTTGGTACAGTGGATGATCTCCATGAATCAACAAACGAAAATAAAACATCCTAATCTAACCCGGATCACCCGAGCACAAGGCTTGGGTGACAGGCCTTGGAACCCTCAGAAGTGCGGCTGCTGAGTAGTATTTGGTGTATGAAGAATTTTTGATATCTTTTAGGGTTGGGGCGCAGCTGCTTTTATAGAGTTTTAAGTCGGCCAGGGCTAAGTCGGCGGACGGACGCCCGTCCGAAACACCTGGACGCCCGTCCAACTGCTTTGGACGCTAGGGCAGACGCTCGTCCATACAACGTCCAAACTCTCTGTTCTGATTTCTTCATCTTTATCCTTTCCTTCTCATCCCTATCTCTTCTCTTCATCAGAAAATCCGAATGCAGCCTCTTCTAATCCTCTTTTAGCTCGAGAACATGTATCTAAAAGATAAATAAAACATACCAAAGCGTAACATAACTCTAAAATAATATAAAATCACAATTTAAGCACATAATTCGTTACGTTTTGCAATTTAACTATTGAAAACACCACTTGCTCAATATTTCAATTATAAAGCTCGATTTCTATGAAAAACATCCACATATGGGGGAAATTGATATAAAACATATCGTTAAAAACTCTATAAATTTACCCTAAACAACACCCCCACACTTAGCTTTTTGCTCATCCCGAGCAAAACAAAACATAATCAAGACTCGAGACATATAAACATTTATGCAACCATAAAGCATATTCAATAGTTTAGAGGTTCACCCAAGTGTGTGTGCATAGCCATAATAAATTTCCACTAAATCCACACTCGAAATTGATTCAAGCAAAACTAGCCAACATCCCATTTAGATCAGAAATATAAAAACGATTATAACATGCACCTCACAAAACATACATATTCGAAAAATAATAAGGAGTATTTAAAATATTTCCGTCATACTTAGAGGATAATCCCTACAACATATCTTTCAGTTTATACTGGGGATAGTCTGAAGATAACTACGGTTTTCACCCATCTTTTCACATTGCCATGCTCTAATTTTTCTTAAAGTCTACTTCACTACACACTTATCGCATATGCCCTCATTCCCAGCAATAGGATGTTTCGTGATAACACCCTAGCCGGACTACTATCATCAGGCAGTCGGGAGCTATTAAGCCTCATAGTGGTATAGGACATTTCGTGATAATGTCCTACCGCACTCAAATCATTGGCAGCTACCTCCGACATACACATATTTTATTCATATTATTCATCTTAGATTGGTATTCAAACCTTAAGATATATCCCTCCTATCACATTCAAACCTTCAGATATTCACAGTATGTCATACTTTAATTCTAAACACAAACTATTAAAATTTTCAAAATTCGTATGTAAGCAAAGAATCATGCGATAATCATCAAAAATCTCTAATCAAATGGGCATAGCTTTAAAATATAGCTCATCATTTACTATGGCACGTGAAAAATAGTGTTGGGTGAGACATCTAAATTTACTAAATATGCAAAATAATGCACCAATGATATAAAAACTCAAATAAAGATATGCCTTTGCTCACTTGGGACAAAACAAACGAAAATTTTAAAATTTAGCACTTTTTCATAGAAATATAATAGTATGGCAAATGAATGTAGATACATAAAACCATTTCCCTCCCCCACACTTAGATTGCAACTTGTCCTCAAGTTGTACAGAAATAAAAATTTAGGGACTTAGCTGATTGTATTTCCAAAGCTAGCAATTCTGGAAAGACACTCACGAAGAACCAAAATTTCTTGCATAGCCTTGGAAATGTGGAGCATCACAGATCCAAGAAAGCTTGAATAGATCGGTAGACTGTGGAGCATCACAGGAAAACTGATATCGCCGTTAAAGCGCACAATAGCTATCACAAGTGTCCTGCATACTTGAACAAAGGCAAAAAGAGTCTACGGGGAAAAAGGATTATACATGTAAAACACATGGAAAAGAAGTCATAGAGATTTTTTCGATTAAGCTCATATAAAGATGGAACATATACATGGAACATTACAAACTAGTAGGCTAGGTGCAACTACATGAAAATATATTACAATGCAATCTACATGATATGCAATTCTAATAAAATAAAAAGCCGACTCGAGCTCAGCCGAGCAAGTTGGGAAGACAACTCTACAAAGTGACTACGGCCCATACAGAAACAAAAATAAAATAAAATAAAAGTGGTAGCATACGAAAAGCCGACAGTAACTACACTCAAGAAAAATAATAGAAAAACAATGCAACTAGATGACATGCAACTAAATGATATGCATCTAAATGATATGCAAAAATAAAAGAAAGAAAACTAGCCCACTCATTTGCAACACGACAAGTATATAATAAACGTCTACCAAATAATGACAGTTTACGATAAACGACAGTACTATTCATTACATGCAGTGTAGACGCGCCTTAAAACTCATCAAAGGTGATAGCATTATGGAGAACCAACAGTTAGCTATACTAAACAGATATAACTCATAAGAGGCAATGGTAGCAACGGAAAACCGATAGTAGCTACCCATATGAGTTACAAAAATAACAAGAAAGCACATAGGTCTCAAAGCTCACAAGATTCATCACAACGATATGTAGCATACGGAAACCGACATTAGCTACTAAATAACAATAAGAACAGTTATAGCATACGAGAACCGACATTAACTATAACATGCATGGATGAATCATGTAAATAAAAATTAATCAATTATTTAACATGGATCCGTAGATGGAAAGATATACACATGCAAGTTAAGAACATCTACGTGAAAATAATTAGCCACAGAAGCTCATATGAAAGTATCCACGTCAAATACAGCATTAAAAATCAAGTCAAGAAAAATTGGAACCTGAACGTGCGTTCCTTCTTTCAAACAGGCATTCGCCTGGAATTTATGAACTGGACGGGCATCTGGATTAAACCGGACGCTCGTCTAGCTGCCCTAAGACTTAACAGAAAAGGTGCATGTTGGATGGACGGCCGTCCACTCACTATGGACGCACGCCTGGTTACCACAAAGAGTGGCCGGGCGTTCACAGAGAGTAGACTCCCGTCTGGTCTTAGCATGATGCACACAAAGAGAAACACGAGCAACCTCAGAAACCCTAGATATAACATCAAAAACCCTAGATACTTAAGAAACCCTAGAAATCCTTTATTTATTTATTTAAAACAGAAAACAGAAAACAATAAAAGGGGGAAAAACGTGTTGAAATCTTCTGAGCCCAAAATGGAAGGGAAAAGAGTGGATTTTGACCTCGAAAACGGTGTCAAACGGCCATTGGCCAATTATAATGTCGTCGGCGTCGGAACGAGCTTTCCGAATTGGGGTCCTGCGCGCCAAACGGACACTCGAGCCGAAAGTTACGGCCAAAATACTAACGAGTGCTAAAATGATCCCTTTTATCCAAAAGTTCGATCGTACAAAACGTGGAGTCAGATAATTCAACCTCAGATGTCCCCGAATCAATGTAGAAACTAGGTTACATATTAGGTTACACTTCACGTTTAACAAATCGAGTAAAAAAACTTTTTGCACATTCTTAACCCTACGGTCATCGAAACACGGCAAAAATAAAAATCCTCAATTTATTTAAGGCTACTTTTTATTGAAAGAAAAATAAATCGTAACACAATAGAAAAATTAACTCAATTAGACTCAACAAAACACCGATTCCCCGGCAACGGCGCCATTTTGTTTGGATGGTTTTGCATCATTAAACAAAAACAATTTATAAACCCTAACCTATATGCAAAACTAACTCCTAACCGGCCGAATACCGGGTAATTGCAAGTAAAGCAGGATAAGTAAGGGGTCGATCCACAGGGAATTGGGTTGTTCAATCTAGTTTTATTAATTCCTTTCAATTGTTACTTATGAAAACAAATAAACGAAAGAACAAACATATAAACACATAGAACAGATAAAATAAATCTAAGCTATAACAACTAAGAAAAACATAGAAGAAAGATACATGGAATCAACCAATATACAAACCAAGTGATTTCAATCCAAGTTCATCTCATGATTTTATTCGATATTGTGGTTTCACCTTTACACGAGATACAAACTCCTAATCTCTTAGTGAATCCGTTTCTCAAGCTATGAATTCCTAATCTCTTAGTGAATTCAATTATCGATCTCTCCTCTCTCGAATTTTGAGACCAATTTCCATACAAAACGAAGGTGTAGATTCAAGTTAACTCTCGTATTTTAGAATCTAGCAACCTAGATAATTAACCAATTAATTTGTCACGAATTAACGATCAAAGATCCTATCTTTCTATGGTGATCTAGCCTAACAACGATTCTCATCTATGTTAGACAACAATTAGCAACCAATCTCTCGATCTAGTCACACAATAGCGTCATAAATCATAGAAAGAAACAAAACAAATCAGAGATCATGAAAATAAACAAAGGATTGAATAAATTAAAAGATAAACTCACATAGTTTGGTACAATGGATGATCTCCATGAATCAACAAACGAAAATAAAACATCCTAATCTAACCCGGATCACCCGAGCACAAGGCTCGGGTGACCGGCCTTGAAACCCTCGAAGTGTGCGGCTGCCGAGTAGTATTTGGTGTATGAAGAATTTTTGATATCTTTTAGGGTTGGGGCACAGCTGCTTTTATAGAGTTTTAAGTCGGCCAGGGCTAAGTCGGCGGACGGACGCCCGTCCGAAACACCTGGACGCCCGTCCAACTGCTTTGGACGCTAGGGCAGACGCTCGTCCATACAACGTCCAAACTCTCTGTTCTGATTTCTTCATCTTTATCATTTCCTTCTCATCCCTATCTCTTCTCTTCATCAGAAAATCCGAATGCAGCCTCTTCTAATCCTCTTTTAGCTCGAGAACATGTATCTAAAAGATAAATAAAACATACCAAAGCGTAACATAACTCCAAAATAATATAAAATCACAATTTAAGCACATAATTCGTTACGTTTTGCAATTTAACTATTGAAAACACCACTTGCTCAATATTTCAATTATAAAGCTCGATTTCTATGAAAAACATCCACATATGGGGGAAATTGATATAAAACATATCGTTAAAAACTCTATAAATTTACCCTAAACAACACCCCCACACTTAGATAACCAATATCGACTGTCCTGATAAGACGATCACACCTTGTTTGGATGGTTTTGCATCATTAAACAAAAACAATTTATAAACCCTAACCTATATGCAAAACTAACTCCTAACCGGCCGAATACCGGGTAATTGCTAGTAAAGCGGGATAAGTAAGGGGTCGATCCACAGGGAATTGGGTTGTTGAATCTAGTTTTATTAATTCCTTTCAATTTTTACTTATGAAAACAAATAAACGAAAGAACAAACATATAAACACATAGAACAGATAAAATAAATCTAAGCTATAACAACTAAGAAAAACATAGAAGAAAGATACATGGAATCAACCAATATACAAACCAAGTGATTTCAATCCAAGTTCATCTCATGATTTTAATTCGATATTGTGGTTTCACCTTTACACGAGATACAAACACCTAATCTCTTAGTGAATCCGTTTCTCAAGCTATGAACTCCTAATCTCTTAGTGAATTCAATTATCGATCTCTCCTCTCTCGAATGTTGAGACCAATTTCCATACAAAACGAAGGTGTAGATTCAAGTTAACTCTCGTATTTTAGAATCTAGCAACCTAGATAATTAACCAATTAATTTGTCACGAATTAACGATCAAAGATCCTATCTTTCTATGGTGATCTAGCCTAACAACGATTCTCATCTATGTTAGACAACAATTAGCAACCAATCTCTCGATCTAGTCACACAATAGCGTCATAAATCATAGAAAGAAACAAAACAAATCAGAGATCATGAAAATAAACAAAGGATTGAATAAATTAAAAGATAAACTCACATAGTTTGGTACAATGGATGATCTCCATGAATCAACAAACGAAAATAAAACATCCTAATCTAACCCGGATCACCCGAGCACAAGGCTCGGGTGACCGGCCTTGGAACCCTCAGAAGTGCGGCTGCTGAGTAGTATTTGGTGTATGAAGAATTTTTGATATCTTTTAGGGTTGGGGCACAGCTGCTTTTATAGAGTTTTAAGTCGGCCAGGGCTAAGTCGGCGGACGGACGCCCGTCCGAAACACCTGGACGCCCGTCCAACTGCTTTGGACGCTAGGGCAGACGCTCGTCCATACAACGTCCAAACTCTCTGTTCTGATTTCTTCATCTTTATCATTTCCTTCTCATCCCTATCTCTTCTCTTCATCAGAAAATCCGAATGCAGCCTCTTCTAATCCTCTTTTAGCTCGAGAACATGTATCTAAAAGATAAATAAAACATACCAAAGCGTAACATAACTCCAAAATAATATAAAATCACAATTTAAGCACATAATTCGTTACGTTTTGCAATTTAACTATTGAAAACACCACTTGCTCAATATTTCAATTATAAAGCTCGATTTCTATGAAAAACATCCACATATGGGGGAAATTGATATAAAACATATCGTTAAAAACTCTATAAATTTACCCTAAACAACACCCCCACACTTAGATAACCAATATCGACTGTCCTGATAAGACGATCACACCTTGTTTGGATGGTTTTGCATCATTAAACAAAAACAATTTATAAACCCTAACCTATATGCAAAACTAACTCCTAACCGGCCGAATACCGGGTAATTGCTAGTAAAGCGGGATAAGTAAGGGGTCGATCCACAGGGAATTGGGTTGTTGAATCTAGTTTTATTAATTCCTTTCAATTTTTACTTATGAAAACAAATAAACGAAAGAACAAACATATAAACACATAGAACAGATAAAATAAATCTAAGCTATAACAACTAAGAAAAACATAGAAGAAAGATACATGGAATCAACCAATATACAAACCAAGTGATTTCAATCCAAGTTCATCTCATGATTTTAATTCGATATTGTGGTTTCACCTTTACACGAGATACAAACACCTAATCTCTTAGTGAATCCGTTTCTCAAGCTATGAACTCCTAATCTCTTAGTGAATTCAATTATCGATCTCTCCTCTCTCGAATGTTGAGACCAATTTCCATACAAAACGAAGGTGTAGATTCAAGTTAACTCTCGTATTTTAGAATCTAGCAACCTAGATAATTAACCAATTAATTTGTCACGAATTAACGATCAAAGATCCTATCTTTCTATGGTGATCTAGCCTAACAACGATTCTCATCTACGTTAGACAACAATTAGCAACCAATCTCTCGATCTAGTCACACAATAGCATCATAAATCATAGAAAGATACAAAACAAATCAAAGATCACGAAAATAAACAAAGGATTGAATAAATTAAAAGATAAACTCACATAGTTTGGTACAATGGATGATCTCCATGAATCAACAAACGAAAATAAAACATCCTAATCTAACCCGGATCACCCGAGCACAAGGCTCGGGTGACCGGCCTTGGAACCCTCAGAAGTGCGGCTACTGAGTAGTATTTGGTGTATGAAGAATTTTTGATATCTTTTAGGGTTGGGGCGCAGCTGCTTTTATAGAGTTTTAAGTCGGCCAGGGCTAAGTCGGCTGACGGACGCCCGTCCGAAACACCTGGACGCCCGTCCAACTGCTTTGGACGCTAGGGCAGACGCTCGTCCATACAACGTCCAAACTCTCTGTTCTGATTTCTTCATCTTTATCCTTTCCTTCTCATCCCTATCTCTTCTCTTCATCAGAAAATCCGAATGCAACCTCTTCTAATCCTCTTTTAGCTCGAGAACATGTATCTAAAAGATAAATAAAACATACCAAAGCATAACATAACTCCAAAATAATATAAAATCACAATTTAAGCACATAATTCGTTACGTTTTGCAATTTAACTATTGAAAACACCACTTGCTCAATATTTCAATTATAAAACTCGATTTCTATGAAAAACATCCACATATGGGGGAAATTGATATAAAACATATCGTTAAAAACTCTATAAATTTACCCTAAACACACCTTAAAGTGTTCTGGGGTTTAATAAATAGACCCCATACTTTGATTAAGTTCACCACGGACTAATAGTTCAAGTGTATCACCATAAACTTAATCCTCACGTGTGACACACACTAAGTTATATGGCTACATATGATACGACTTGGGGTTTTCAGTAGCGTATTACTTACAAGAACGAAGCAAGTAATAAGATGAGAATAAATCTATCATTTATTAATTATAAAAAAATTAAATAAATTGCCCATAAGGACAAGCAACAATTGTCTTTCAGGCCCTCCATCTAACATTCTCCCACTTGCCCGTAAAGACAAGAAATGATTGTTTTTTAGAGCACCACACCATTATTCCATCTATCCACAACATTCTCCCACTTGCTCTAAAGCAGATGAGACATATCTCCCAATTTCAAACCCATCGAGCGCTTATCAGTGACATTAGATGCCATACGACTTGGTAAACTGATCAGCTAGGTTGTCTCCTCAAGGCGATCTTTTTAGGACCCAAACATCGTCTTTCTGTACGGTCTGTCTAATCAGGTGGTACTCTTTCTCAATATGCTTTTGACCTCTTATGACTGTGAAGATCATTTGCATGAGCTACCTCTCAACTGTTTTCACAGTAAAATAGTATCAGCTCATCGAGACCTGGAATCACTTCCGATCCAGAAAGAACTTCTCAAACCACACTGCCTCTTTAGCTACTCCGAAAGCTGCTATGTATTCGACTAACAGAGTCAAATTGGCAGTTTTGCACCCGAATATACAAGCATATAATTCCTCGTTCTCTAAAGGTAATTGAGGATGCACTATACTGCTACTCAACGTTCGAATCCAAGATTCGACTTTAATTTGACTTTTAATAATCTGACATTCTCTATCCACTAAAGAATTTATCCCATTTTCTCTTTATCCAATGACTGAGAGAATTATTCCTTGAGGGGTCGGGTAGGAAACCTTTCGTTGAATGTTGCATACGAAAATGCATTATATCATCTTAACCAATATGATGGATGGGATATGGCCAACAACTTGTTCTCATGAATTTGACCGAATTGATTTCTAAGAATATAGTCCACTTCTCAAATTCAGAGAAGCTTTGCTCGCCTGTTTCTAACTTCAAATAACACACCCATGTTGCTTCTAACTGTTGCAGTGTTATCTTTTATAAGCACTAACGTATACTAATTTACCAATATTGATTCTCTGGTCTACAAAAGACTCATCAACATTCTGGTCAAGCCCACATATTTCAAACATGTGGATTTTAATGACCTAGAGGTTTGCTTTAATCCACCGATGGATATAAGTATAGGCAGTCAATCTGCCATTGGCTTTAAGCTAAAACCCTTCCATTTCGAATGAATCTAAGCTCCATTGTACGGCATGAAAGTTTTAGGGCATCACCCCTGTTAATCTTTCTACTTTCCATGGAGTCAAGCAAGGTTGAGTGGTGACAAAGTTTAAGGGCATCACCCCTTTTAAACTATCTACTTCTCAGGGAATTACCCCTAGACCACTTGTCTTTGCCTTGAAAGTTAAACTTTCTCATTCATTCGACTCTTTTCCACGTAGATCCAATTACTCCCATTGGGCCTGAGACACTCAGGTGGTTCTACAAGATTGTGAACAGAACTGGAGTACCAAAACTCCATTTATAGTTTTATGGCTTTATCCTAACCTTTTATTTTTCAGAATCCTATACAGCCTTCCCAAAAGGACCATAGGTGATCAATCACCCCAAGCAGACTGTAAATTCTGCATGATCACAGTGGGTCAATGGTTAAAGCATACTCCCATTGTATTTGGGTGGATCGATATTCTGATCTGGTGTAATAGTATTTATCAGCGTAACCCCTAACAACCAATGTTGGATGCGGCCTGGTTAAATCAGATAGTAACTCCTTGAGTAACTTTACTTCAAGGTCCAAGGTTGTTATTTTAACATTCTTTCAGAAAGGCTGTGACAATTCGACTATCCTTATCCGATCTTAAGAATCTTAAAACCAACCATCACTCATTGCATTAAGATATTTCAAGAACAGTCACTATCTGAAAGTGTATGTAAAATCTCCAGTCTTACCTTCAAGCACTAGTGCTAAATGCCTCTATTTGCGGAAGTGGAGTAGATGTACTTCACTCATCATCCACAAATTCACAAGCATCTTCTAAGGCAGACTTCTCGGCTTCACATGATAATGCGAACTGTTATTTTGCAATCAATATCTTAATTGAGTTAAGCAGTGTACTGTATCATATCAATAACTATATAAGTCAATCCATGGTTTACCCTTTCAGTGAAATCGTTTCACTCGGAGGTAGGCCAAGCATCAGTGCCAAAAACTATGCTTTAGCCTATATCTAAGCATGAAATACTTGTTTCTCTGGTAATATCAGAGATTCCTCCAAATATGTAGATAAACTAATCGGCGTTTCGAGTAGTCATTAGACAAAATGTCTATTAATCAAAAGCTCCCACTAGCTTGCACCCTTCATAAGACCCCGAAGGTCATTATAAACAAGCCATGATACTTGTTTAGCTCTATTACCCTTTCCTAATTGAAAGGTTACTTAGTCATTTATCCTTTGAGACAGTGCTTTTAGACTGGGAAATAGGAATCACCCTTAGCCAGTCGTCAGATCTTATCTTTAGGATACATTCACTAATTAACAGATGCTGAAGAATCGTTTATCTTAATATGGAAACCATTTGTCTTAATAGCTTATGATGTGTTACATATACCTTTTTCAGCATTTCTTAGTGATTCTGACTTTATCAGACAAAAGTGTGAGTATCAGAATCGTATACAAATGTCATATTCACTTTCTTTAAGGCAACTATATTATCGATGTGAAAGTGAATCCATTTGTTCCAACGAATCTGAAAACAGAATTTAAACTTCTATGATATACAAGGATTAAAATCCGAAATTTGTTTCCTTATATCACTCCCAATATCTTAGCTGAAATAACCGCCCGTTGTCTACTCTTCATCATGAATGCCCAGCTACCTTGTTTTTACAAAATAACTTTAGCTTCCGTGTCAAATTACTCGGTTAAGAAATTCTTTAAGGATTCATAGGTTAGTGATCCGAAATCACTTTCCTTATCCAATATTTTCTTTTATTAATATTTCGGTTTAGCCTTTAACTTATTTAGTTTAGATGACTTACACTAGTAGACATTTACCTTCACATTCTTGGCTTTCCTTAAAGGCAATGGCCGTGAACTTGCAGTTCATTTGAGTAGACACTACTCGTGAATTGTGGGATCTCTAGTGAGATTGATACCAAATCATTCTCGTCATCTTTGAACTAATTTTGTTTTTGTCTCTTGCTCAAAACAAGTGACAGCAGTGACATTCTTGCCACTTAAGTTTGAAGGCTCAAGAGGAGAATCCCCTACTGAAAATTAATTGCATTCTCGATTAACAAGTTCAACGTTCTTGTTACTTTTCCACTTTTACGAAGTCTTCATTAGTCAATTTTTGGTGTTTAGCAGTTTAGATACCTTGAGATGATATGTAGTTGTGAAAATAAATTATGACAGAAATATAAATCAAATCATACACCACAACAAATAATAAATTTTAGGAATTATAAACGTGATATCATGCATGCAGTTTATCCTACCATTCCAAGGATCTAATCTCACACCTACAGTGCCACCTCAGGGTAGGTCAAAGAGGTGACGATTAAATTGAGACAATCTCTCTCAACAACTAACTGAGAATCGGACATCTCTATTTAATTGCTGATTACCTTCCTTTTTTAGCCAAGATATTTCTTAAAATATCCTTTAGAGTGTTACCTACTGTTTTAGATCTCAAAGTACAACCCGAGTATGCCGCCTCAGGGTCGGTCAGTGACTCAACGAGTACCCAAAATCCTATCATTTCGGAGACCAAGCCTTGAATTTTGGGGTTGAAAGTCACCCTCAGGGGGCCGAAATCAAAGCGGCACGATGCATCAGCCTTTTCTCACTTGCTAGTGTCAATAGTAGAGGCCGATGGGTTGGTCACTTTCCCTGCTCCCAATCTTTATTTAGAAAATTAGGTAGTCTTATTAGGATTTTAGAATTTTCTAATAATCCAAAAACAATAGATCATGAATATTTAATTTAATCCTCCCACTAGTTTATCGGTTCCAAATACCGTCTAGTGTCACTATATTCACGACTTTCCAATTTTATGGATTAAAATTCCTTTGTGTAGATGCTACACCAATAAAAGTCACAAAGAATTTTATAATCCTAATACATTAGGACTTTATGAATTTTTCTAATAATTCGAAAAACAATAAATCGCAAAATTAAAAGCTCCCACTAGTTTATCGGTTCCAAATACCGTCTAACTAGTGACACTATATTCATGATTTTCCAATTTATCAATTATTTAGAAATATTTCGTGTAGACACTACACAATTAAAGAAGAATTTTATAGTCCTAATCTCTGTCATATAAAAATTTAGGATCTCGGAATTTTTTTCAATAATCGAAAAACAATAAATCCTGAAAAGCAATAACCAATTTATCGATTCCAAATACCGTCTACTTAGTGTCCTATCTTTTCATGATTTTCTAATTTTTCGGTTACTAAAATCATTTTTATGTAGACACTACATAATCAAAATTCACAAAGAATTTTAGATCCAAAACAAAATTTACCCCGTAAATTTTACTTCTATCATGTGAATTATATATCTAGATAAAATTCCGTTTGCTTAATTAATTTAATTAATTACCTAAATTAATTACGTGCTCATACATGCCTAATTAATGCCAAAACTAATTATCTGCATGTATGCATATGCTAGGAGTGGAATTCATTAATATAATGCATGACATGGTTATATCACATAAATAATCACATAAGAAAATAAATGCAAAAAATAAACCACTGAGATGGACCGTTGGTACCCCCGTATCTAATCTATAAATTTAAAATCAAATAAATAAATAAACCATGTGAATAAAAGATTTACTATTCTCGAAACAATTCTTCCGACCCTCTGTATAATATTTTTCTGGTCCAATTCTTGAACAAAGAAGCTCCAGCCGAGTTGGTTAAACGCCTCTTCTTCTAGCTGCTGGACGCGGGTGTTATTCCCCCCAGCTGCAACCTTTTTCCCTTCGAAAATCAAATTTTCTAGAAAAACTTGAATAAAAACGTGTCAAGGGTGATTAGAACCCTTGACCTACCGGTTGCTGTAACAGATCTTCACCACTGCGTCGCCGACTTTATTGTGATGATGGTCTTCAAAACTTATTTAAATAGAACAGTGCCGCCTAAATTAAATTAATTCTAGATACTAGGAAATTAAATTACAACAAATAAATTACATAGTTTCCTATACGCAAAAAAATTTGGGTTTACAATAGATCTAACGGTAAACAAGTACCAACCCCAATCCATCTCGTCAACCAAGAACATTCAACCACGCATATATATATATATATATATATATATATATATATATATATATATATATATATATATATATATATATATATATATATATATAAAACGTATAAAAGATGCAATTTTTATTCAATTCCACTCCTTATTAATTAGTTATGCAATCAAGATCGCAAAATCGCTTTAACTTGTCTCTGATACCACATCCTGGATATACTGAAATCCGGATCCGATCCATAATTGGATCGGCAGATCTGATTGACAGCACCGATCGAGACGCTCAATCATGCACCGCGGAAGCTATGAATTAAATTCGTTTACAATTTTACCACGATAAGATTCACATGATTAATTAATTAACTACAAGAAGGTTTAAGATTTACCCAACCGGAGAGAACCCGTGATCTTCCGAGTTGTATCTCCAAGCGACGATAGGTGGACGTCGATCCCGCATTTGAACCTCCTCGAATATGCCTTCAAGAAAAACCCAGTTTTTCTTCTTCTTGATGGCTAGGACAAGAAAACAAAATTTCTCAATTTTTCCAACAAAAACTGGCGTCCAATTTTTTTTTAATAAAAATGGCGTTGGATTGTGTGGTTCAATTTGGTGTTGGGAGCAACTCTCTTTTTATAGGAAAATAACTAATAATTTGAGAGTTTATCTTTTACACACAAATTTATCTTTTCCTTTAAGGAAAATAAAACATTTACCCAATAGGAAAACAAATTTCCTATTTATCCAATAAGAAAACTAATTTCTTATTTATAATTATTTAACACCTAAATAATTAAATTATCCACATTATAATTAATTAGGAGAAAATTTCTATTTCCAAAACCAAATAAAAGTGGCGTCATTTTTAATGCCATTTGGGATAATAGAAAATGTCTTTTCTATATTACATATTATTATCTAATAAATAATATCCGCATATTCATTAAATAGACCAACTATTTAATTTATTCTCAAGGTTCCACAAAATGAGAAAACACTCGCTTGTTAGGAGTCAACCCGGGGACCATGGCCCTATAACCAGTAGCTACAACAAATTGAATAAAATATTCATCGAACATAATATTTCTACTCAACTATTAATTCCGGAACTACGCCATCATAAATCTGAAACTGAACTCTATCGATTATAGATATAACTTATTCTCAGAAAGTTGAGTCAATAAGTGTCCATTGATATAATCATTACATACAGACTAACCCTCCATAGAATATCCATAACGAAGCGGGATTATTTCCGTAAACCTTCTTCACTACATCTTATCCTTATTTACCACAACCCACTAGTGATCAATTAGTTCATAACGAATATGAACTCAGCCGATCGATCAGTTTCTAGGATTAACAAATAAGGGGAATGTCTTTCTACTTCCCGCAGGAAGGAATGGATTCCATATCTATGAGACACACACTCCTGACTCATCCCAGAATAATGCCAACGTGAAAGTGATTCGGACCGCGCCTCTTAGCGATCCTTAACGAACACATCAAACCCTATCTTGAAACAAGCAGGCGTCTACAATCACTTCAGGATTAAGGTTAATCCATATATGATCATATTGTGATTTAATGAGATTTCTCAGTCACGGAATTATATGTGAAATGCAGATTAAATCGGTCCAGTCCTATATGACTACATCATATATAAATGCCCCACTTAGCTAACCAATATCGACGGTCACACCTTAAAGTGTTCTGGGCGCATTAATGGTGGTTTAATCAATAGACCCCATACTTTGATTAAGTTCACCATGGACTAATAGTTCATGTGTATCACCATAAACTTAATCCTCACGTGTGACACATACTAAGTTATATGGCTACATATGATACGACTTGGGGTTTTCCGCAGCGTATTACTTACAAGCACGAAGCAAGTAATAAGATGAGAATAAATCTGTCATTTATTAATTATAAAAACAATTACATAAATTGTCTTTTCTGGTGCTACTTCCAACAGATCAGACAACTGGACCTACTACCAATCCAGTGGAGTTACAACCATTGAAAAAGGTGTCGTGACTAAAAGGGAATTCCATTCATCTAGAAAAGTTCATCCTTTGTGCCCTGATGGCATAATAAGGCCTACCATTTCATCTCTAGAACCCAAATTTTCACCTAAAGTTGAGTATGAAATGCGTAGTTCTCAAGATGAAGATGAGGAGGATATTCCAAAACCACATATGCCTAATGTACCATATGTTCAACCCAATTAGAACTAGAATCAAGAGCCAGGAGTAGTATTTCCTAAGGATCCAATGACTGCCTTGGTGGTAAGACAGAATACTAGAAGATCCATATGTCACTGAGTCCATAATTACTGAGATTGAATAAGTCAAGTTGGATATTGCTAAACTGCAAACTCAATTGAAAGCTTAGGAGGACAAAATGGATATCTTGGTAAACTTAGTGGAAAACAAAGGAAGAACAATTGAAGCTACATATCATAAAGTTGAGACATTGAAGGAAAACTATGAGACTATGTATACTTATTTTGTTAAATTGGATGGTTTTGAAAAAGCTGAAGACATGACTCTAGGAAGAAAGTTGAGAAATCGAGTCAAGATCTTATTAAGCATACTGTTGTTGTTGAGTCAAGAATAGAGCTGATGGAAGGTCTGTTGAGTTGCTTGGTGAATGGTCAAGAGGATCTCTTTGTAATGGTATCTAAATTTTTGAATGGTGCCACTAAAGGGGAAAGTAATACAGCAGAAGAAAAAGAGCTAAGAAGAGTAATGGATCAGAATAGAATAGCTGATGCATTTGCTGAATTAAGGATCCCAGCACCTGGAAGAGTTGCACTGACTGATGAAATGTATAAAAAATTCGAGTCAGAATTCAATCCAATGAAGAATCCTTACTATAGGAAGAGGGACTTATGTCGTTTCTTGAAACCAGAGTTATTGAAGAAAGAATCAAAGCTAAAAGAGAGCTGCTGAATATTAAGAAGAAGCAGGGAAGAGAAAAAGTCTTAGTCTCACTTTTGGCATTAGATTATTATGAAGAGTTTAAATTTAAATATGCTTATGGTTGTTTCTGACAAAAAGATATACATGACTCAATTTTCTTATGGAATCTGGGAGGAAAATAAGAAAAAATACCAGAAGCTTCACCGGACTAGCTCCGATCACCTTCTAGATCAAACTCTGGCTCTTACATTTCCTTTGTTTTGCATTTTCGCTTTTATTTCCAGTTTCTATTTCATCTACTCTCTTTAAATTTTCAAGTGTTCTGCTGTTTCTCATGGAATTGGGGAAGAAAACTTACGCTCAAGCAGTACGACCCAATCAACCTCCGGCACCTGAATTCATGCCAGAAATCGCTTCTTACAAAGGGGAAAATGCTATTCGATTCTCTAAAGAGCAAATAGAAATGTTGGCTTCACCATTTCAATATGCACTGGCTGGAAAATTCCACCAAGGTAAACCGAATCTAGATGCAATTGTGAGATTTTTTTGGTACAAAATTACTCTGAGCAATATTCGATAGGTGTGCTCGACTCGAAGCATATTCTAATCAATTTCACAGGTGAAAAAGACTTTATCCGTCTATATTCTCGTAATCAATGGTTTGTTACTAGTAAACCGATGCGGATACTTAAGTGGACAACGGATTTTCATATGGATATAGAATCATCACTAGTTCTGGTATGGATTCTACTACCAAAGCTCCATTCACACCTGATGAAGGTGGATGCTCTAAAAGGTATTATCTCTAGCTTTGGAAAGCTAGAGCAACTCTCAAACGACCATCCACTGCTCGTATCCAGATCGAATTTGATCTTTTGAAGCCTTTTCCCGGTAGGTTTTGGATTCAACAGGGAGATTCCTCTAGATTTTGGCAATTTGTGAAACTTGACACTAAATTGCCATAATACTGTGTATATTGCAGTCACATTGGTCATACAGAGGCAGATTGTCGAAATAAGGATCCCTATAAGACCCAATATCAGGAGGAGCATATACATGAACAAGGGCAAAACATAAGAAGGGAAAGAAATGCAGGGTCCCCTGCTCAAGTATGGAGACAAAAATAGGCAGCCAATACATACCCTGAAAATAACCAACAGCAGCATGTTACTAACCATCAAAATATGGATCCACAAAGCTCAACAATACAGCAGAGTCAAAATGAAAAAACACCAACAGCTGGATCAAGCACTGATATAGTTACTCCAGTAGCTGATGAGAATGCTAAACAACTGGATGAGGGGACTCAAACACAAATACAGGTGCAAACTCAGATGGAATACACACAGCATTTGAACCCTTTAAGTAGCAAGGAAATAATTGATGATACCATTCTACAAAACATGGACAAAGAAACACATGCTCATGTTAATTTCTCTAAAAATTACATGCCAGAACACAATATTTTGACAAAACATACCAAAGTGGCTAGTTTATTGGCTGCTCAAGATGCGATTAACAAAAGAATTCAAAGACAGGCAGAAATGGGCAAGGGTAAAATGATTCTGATTGAAGATGATGGTTTCAAAACTGTACACAGAAGGAGAAGGAAAAAGAACTATGCTGCTCTGAGACCTACTGTAAGTACAAGATCTTCAATTCTGAAAATCAATCAACCACGATGATCAATTGCCTCTTTTGGAACATAAGAGGTCTAAAGGGTAAATCATCCTTTAGGCGTCTCAAAAAACTCAATAAAATCCATAAAATTTCCTTTTTAGC
Source organism: Gentiana straminea (assembly GCA_036785695.1). NCBI lineage: Eukaryota > Viridiplantae > Streptophyta > Magnoliopsida > Gentianales > Gentianaceae > Gentiana > Gentiana straminea. The sequence goes on along the minus strand of JAVUPR010000444.1, from coordinate 6,719,901 downwards.
TATCTCTGAGCCCATGCTTCCTAATACTCTCATTAATAGTTACAAAATTAAGCTAAGTTTTTCTAGTAGTTTTGCTTCTCCAGGTGATAAACTTTGGGTTTTTTGGACTCATAATGACCCTGTTGAAGTAGTGACTTGTATTGATCAAGCTGTTACACTCAAGTTTCAGGGGAGCACCCATTTTTTAATTTCTGCTGTTTATGGTAAGTGTACTCGGATTCTTAGAACTGAGATGTGGAATAACTTGGAAAGTATGACTGATATTAATCTTTCTTGGATGATTGGTGGAGACTTCAATGCCATCCTCACATTGACTGATTATAGTGATAACTCTCAACCTAATGAATCATCTATGAAGGATTTTAACACCTTTATTTCCACTTGTGGTTTACAAGAAATTCCTACAGTAGGGTCTCACTACACTTGGACTGGGTGGAGAAGTAATGGTTAGGTCAAAAAAAAACTTGACAAACTTTTGTTTAATTCTCTCTGGCTTGATACTAATAATGCAGTTTCTGTTCAGATTTTAAATAGTTTGGGTTCTGATCATGCCCTAATTCTATACATGGTTAAGGATAACTGTTAGTGCTCCTCTTCCTTCAAGTTTCAAAACATGTGGATGCTGCATACTGACTTTCAAAAGATAGTTCATGATAGTTGGAGTAAACCTTATGTTGATTCTGATGGCATGTCTAGTCTGGTTTTCAAACTTAAAGGGCTTAACAATATCTCAAGCTCTGGAATAGAAATAGTTTTGGCGATATTCATGATAAGGTCAAATCTAGTGACGAGGGGATAGGATATCTGGAAACTATCTATGACCACTCACCTAATGAAACCAACAGAGCAAATTTGTCTAAAGCTAAGTCTATCTACAACATGCATCTTGCTCAACAGGAGGAATTTTAGAGGCAAAGATCTAGGTATAAATGGTTTAAAGAGGGAGACAACAACACTGCTTTTTTCCATGCCACTACCAGAGATAAAATTAGAAGGCTTGAGATACATAAAATAAAAAACTCATATGGTCAATGGTGTATTACTCAGCAGTCCATTGGACAGGCTGCTGTTAACTTCTTCAGCAACTTGTTCAGAAGGGATCAATCAGTGGATAACACTGCTATGGAAGATCTTCTCCAGTTCATTCCCTCTATCCTCACTGAAGATCTTACTGCTCCACTATTGAGGATATTACTACTAATGAAGTTAAACCATCCATTCCAGTAGCACTAGAAGGCTGTTTTTGACTTAGATCCTTCTAGTGCTACTGGAATGGATGGTTTTTCTGGCTCCTTCTATAGAGCTTGCTGGGATATTGTTGCCCCTGATGTCTACAAAGCTACCACACATTTTTTCTCTGGGGGGTACATCCCCCAAGCAATTTGATCCACTGTTATCTCTCTCATTCCTAAAAAAGACATTCCTACCACCTTTGCAGACTTCAGGCCTATAGCACTCAGCAATTTTATCAATAAGGTTTTTACCAAGGTCTTGTGCTCCAGATTATCCACTGTCCTGCCTCACCTAATCTCCACAGAGCAATCTGCCATTTTAAAAGGTAAGGATATAGCAGATAATGTCCTTTTTGTTCAAGAATTAGTTCAATTTTGCTACACAAGAAGGCTAGGGGACATAATATCATCTTTAAGTATGATGTGACCAAAGCTTTTGATTGAGTTTCTTGGCCTTTTTTGAAATCTCTTCTTTTGAAATTTGGCTTCCCTGATTCTTTTTTTAAACTTATTATGAACAACCTGACTTTCAGCTGGTTCTCTATTCTAGTTAATGGTACTCATGTTGGTCTTTTCCAAAATACTAGAGGCATTAAGCAAGGTGATCCTCTCTCTCCTTACCTCTTTATTCTAGTCTCTGAAGCACTTACCAGAGGTCTTAAACACATATTCCAAACTCATGTAGAACATTATGCAACACCTATAGGTTTTCCCCTTGCGACTCATTGTATGTATGCTGATGACTTGATTATTTTTAATAGAGCCACCAAAAAAATCCCTCACCAACCTCTTCATGTTCCTCCATCAGTACGAGTTGGCCTCTGGACAACAAACTAATGCCAATAAAAGCTCTTTTTTTCTTTCCAAGCATGCCCCTGCCTCTACTCATAACATGGTCAAACATACAACTGGCATGAATAAGGGCTCTTTTACTTTTACTTATTTAGGATGTCCAATTTATGTGGGCAGACCTAAACATAGCTACTTTATCCCTCTCCTTCATAAACTGGAACACAAACTTCATGGGTGGTATGCCAAATTCCTTACACTTGGGGGCAGACTCATCCTTATAAAACATGTCATGTCTGCCATTCCTATACATATACTTGCTGCCTTAAGGCTACCTGTTTCTGTCTTCAAAAGGATAGAGCAAATTCTCTCTCATTTCCTCTGGCTGAACACTGATAACAACAAAAGACATATTTGGAGAAAATGGGAAAATGTTTGCTATCCATTAGAGGAAAGTGGACTTGGGGTCAGGAATCTCTCTACTCTGCAGCAGGCCTTCTCTTGTAAATTGTGGTGGAAACTTAAAACTGGTCAAGGGCTGTCGGCCAACACTGTGATGAGAGGTAGTTACCCTATAGACAAGTTGTATGCCTGGAAGCTTTTAACTGAGGTGCAAGAGATAGCTGATGATAACATGAAATACCTTGGTCGAAACAAGTGGGTATGGATGTCTACCTCTAATGGTAAGTTCACTATCAAGTCTGCTTATGATATTCTTAGAAGCAGAAATCAAACTGTTCAAGAGCTAAAAAATATCTAGAATTCTTATATACCTAAGAAGATTTCCTTTTTTATGTGGAGGTTGCATAATGATCTTCTTCCTTTTTTTAATCAACTCACCAAATTTGGTATTAATGGCCCATTTCAATGTATGTTCTGTCATGAAGAAGAAACTATGGAACATGTGTTTTGGAGCTGTGATAAAACACAACAGATATGGAGACATTTTCAAAGCATCTTACATTGGGGACATGGCTCATCAACTTTGCATCAAAATCTTGTCAAGTGGTTCAATCCACAGTTAAAGGGTGCTTTAGGTAAGATCTTCCCATTAATACCTAGTTTGATCTGTTGGGAAATTTGGAAAACTAGAAATAATATGTATTTTGAGGATATTCTGATTGACAATACAGCTGTCATCTTTGCTATTTTGGATAATCTTCACTTGATATGTGCCAGTATGCAAGTTACCAGGAAAAATGACCAAGATGATATCCTGATTCATTCTGGTATTCTCAAACATTTTTCTCAGAAACTCCCAGATCTTCATATACATGTTCTGTGGCATTTCCCTCAAAGCTACAAGCTCAATACAGATGGTTCTTCTATTGGTAACCCCGGTATTACCGGTGGGGCTTTCATTATTAGGAACCAATTTGGACAATTTCTCAAGGCTGGATATGAGGCTTATGGAGTTGACACTAACATGCAAGCAGAAATCTCAGCCATGCTTTCTGGTATAAACTTATGTATACAACTCCAGCTGCAGGATGTAACCATTGAGACAGACTCTCAAGCCTTAGAACAAATGATCAAAGAAAACTATCAAATACCTTGGAAGTACCAGCAGGATGTGGAGATCATACAACATCTAATCTCTACTCAAAGCTACCAGCTCCAGCATATCTATAGAGAAGCTAATGCTCCTGCAGACTATCTTGCAAAAATTGCCAGCTCAACTCAAAATTCTAGGGTCATAGATGGTACACACCTTGATGCTGAGATTGGACTGCTTATCAAAAGGGATATTCTTCAAATTCCTATTATCAGAACTAAAGTTAGATGAATACAAGCAACTTGACTCTTTTGGTCTACTAGCATTTACCCTAATTATCCCTTCTGGTTCTTAAGTTTCATGCTGCTGCTACTTTGTGGAGCTATTAATTGTTGTAGGCTTGGAGATCTAACCTGTGAGAGAAATGAGCCCCTGAGGCAAGGCAAAACAACCCTGGAAGCACCCTTCACTGAGCTGAGGGGTGCAAACAGGTTGTTTCTCTCTATCTTGATACTTTGGTTCAATATTCTTGATAATTGGATGCTGCATCTTTTTGAACCTTCTTGTAGGTGCCTTAATTGGATCCCAAACTGCCCCAGAAGAATCTGGATCATTGCCTAGTGAACCTTGCAGCTGGAAGCATACTTACAAAGACATACATTGACGGTTTTTTTGGAGCATACTTACAAAGACCTTGCAGATTGGAGCATACTTTTGTATTAGCTTTGTTTTGTTACTTAGTGTTCTCTGCTTTTGTTTTTTATTCCAATACATGGGGGATCACACTCTTTCCTTAGCACCCGGGTTTTCCCACACGGGTTTTTCGGATTAAGGTTTTAAGGAGGTGATGAACATGTATTGATGACGCAATTTTTTTGGAGGAAAGGTCAGGGGTTGGCCATGTAAAACTTCAGTTTTATTTTATTAAAATTTCTGAGTTTTACAACAAAAAAAAATATAATGCTTATGGTTGTTTCGAGATTGAAGAAATTCAACCAACTATCGTAGAAGCTTGGAATGCATGGAAGTTTCTGCATTCCTTTATCAAATTTTTTTATCTAGAGAGAATAAAGCAAAAAGCTGCTAACAAGGAGCTTGCTGAAAGAAAATGATAGTAGAGATAGTTAGCTTATCAATTTCTTTTTTAATGCAAACTTTGCTTTGTAATAATTTTGAACAAATGATTATAATGAGAAATATTCAGTTTAGTTCTTTTATTGCCTTATCTTTTTGTATTGCTGTAAGTGAATGTATTGGCATCATCACTAAAAATGGGGAAACTGTTAGAAATAATTTTGTTATAATGATGATTGCTAGACTAGTTGTTATAGATGCAAACAAAAAGATTTCTAGACTTAATGTATAGGCAGATCAGACAAGTACTGTAATAGCCAGCTGATAGGATCATAGCAGGCTAGGATTAGGTTTTAGAATTTTCAGCAGAGTCTAGGATCCTAGCTGAGGTTTCAAACTCTGTAAAGAAGGTTAAGGGAACAAACTCAGTAGAGAGGACTAAAGACTGAGGTTTCAACTCAGTAATGAAGACTAATCTGAGGCTATAAAGTTAGAATTCAGGTAATACTGTGATGGAATGGCTTGACTTTATAGACCTGGTTTTGAAGGTTTAAGATCCTAAGAAAATGTGATGAAGGGTCTTAAGTATTTTTGAAATATGGTGTACTCTGATCTCACAAAATAAGATAAGATGTTAAGCAAGCCAGCCGAGCTGAACTCAGTCAAGACATTCAGCAAAGCAAAGTAAAGCATAGAGTCAGCAGAGATGAGCTACTATTCATCTTAGAAACCTTAAGCAAATACAGAGATGATATAGTACAAGTTTTGTTGATCCATTTTAAGTTCAATTCAAGAAGACAATTAAGGATAAGGATTATTTTCAACCGTATGATCAAAGGGTCAATCAAAGGAGGAGTTTTAAAAACTTTTGCAAAGATTTCAGGACGAATTCAATTCGAGCATTTTCATTATTTGATAGACTGTCATGCCAGAATGACACTGACACTGACATTGACACAAGAACATGCAGTAGAGAATGTCAGAAGAATATTCAGAAAAATCCAAGGAACGGCTACAAGAATTCAAAATTCAAATGTTGGATTTTCAAGTATAAATAGAGAACCGAGCAAACTAGAAGAAGAACCCCCATATGCAGGAGAATCAAGAATTTAACTGCAATATGTGCTAAAAAGTTTACACTGCCGAAGTCCTGAATTTTCTCAGCAATCTACTGAGCTTTAACTGCTGAATCTTGAAATCTTCAAGCGTTCATCCTTTCAAGTTTGATTTAGAATTTCTACACTTGAAGACTGAGCTGTTGATCATGCTCATAGAGGTCAAAGGCTCAAAGTTGAATCACTTCCTTGATTCAATCCTACTTTCTTTCAACAAAGGTTTCTGTGGACAGAGAAGATCCTACTGAGGTGTCAAGGACATTCGAGTGTGGTGGAGCTATTGAAGAGACAATCCTACCCTCGATCGAACAGTGGAACAGCTTAGTAAAGCCGCAATCCTACCTGCCAAAGTCGAAGTGTTCAGATTGTGAAGCTGTAGCTATCAGTCAAGGACAATCTTAAATATGTTGTGTCTTGTATCGGTAACTCAAGAACAATAGTGAATTCCTCCAACATCACAGGAGGAAAATGGACTAGCGGATTACACCACCATGAACCAATATAAACTTGTGTTCTTATTTTTGCACTTCACTTTCTACAATTTACATCCAGCACTTAACACATAAACTGTTAACTTACCAATCTTGTTGAGCATACAGTACACATCTGAGTCTTAACACTCATATCATCCAGTTTTAAAAGAACAACATTTAAAAAGGCTTAATTTTAATCCGTTGGATTACCACACTAGAGCTGAATAGTCAATAGACTATTAACTCAGCTGAGTTACTAAACTCTAGAAAAAAAGCTTTAAGCATCAATTTTATTCACCACCCCCCCCCTCTAAACATGACCCAAGCCTTTCCAAGGGACAAATATATCTGTATCAGCAGTCATTGTCAATCCAGCTTCCTTGAGAGTTCATTTTCATCTCTTTAATAAAATAAAATATCATATTCCCCGTAGTAAGTGAGAGGTGCGATAGCCACTCATCAGAGGAAGCAATTATAGTAAAGTGGTTATTAGGATCATAGCCTAGCTAAAAGCAACGGAAAGACAAAACGCTCTTTGCTACACCATTCTGATGTGGTGTTCTTGTTGCTGATAACTGATGATGAATTCCATGATACTCACAATAGCTTCTAATAATTTGATTTAGGAATTAAGTGCCTTGATCTGATCTGATTTGATGCTGATAATTATCAGACTCTTTTCATTCTCCAATTTCTTCAAATGATCTAGCAACCTTTTGAGAGTGCCTTTATTTTTGTTCAAAAATGACACCCAAGTAAATATTTTATAGTCATCTACTATCAGAAGAGTGTATTTCTTTCCACTGGCGCTTACAGGGACAACAATTCCGAAGAAATCCATGTACAATAATTCCAATATTTTGCTGGTTTACGGTTTAGACTTGGATTTGAATGTGGATTTAATTTGTTTTTCTTTTGGCATGCATCACAAATGTTGCCCTTTTTGAATGATAGCTTTGGGAATTCTTCAACTAATTTTTTCTTTGCCGAATGATTGATTGCTTTGAAGCTTAGATGATTGAGCTTCTTGTGCCATGTCCAGGATTCTTCTGTCTTTGATTGAACAAGTAGGCATGTTCCTACAATTTTTGAGTTCCAATCTACTATGTAGACATATCATGTCTTCTTCATTTCAGAACAATAAGCTTTGTTGATTTGCTCACTACTTTGCATCCATCTTCACAGAATTCAATGTTCTATCCTCTGTCACGGAATTGACTGATGCTTAGTAGATTGTAGTCTAGTCCCTTGACATAGGTGACATCTTCAATCCTTGAGCCATTATTTATGAAAATTCATTCACCCTTGGTGTTTCCGGGGTTCTCATTTCCACCAAATGCTACTTACGGTCCATCTATAGCTTTGAATTCTCTTAAACAATGTTCATATGCCTGGAACATCCACTATCAATGTACCAGATGTCCTGAAAAATAGATTAAGTTTGTTCAGGTATCCAATGTTGTTTGAATCCATAATGGTCAGTACTTATTCCATCCATTCCTAGAGTGTATCCAAGATGTTTTCTTCTAGGATAGTTGAAGTCATTTGTTTCAATATTCCAATCATCATCCAAAAGGTACAACCTCCCGCTTCTATTATTAACAACCTTTCTTTGAAAATTATTCTCATTAGATCTGTTTTGATTGAATGATCGTTTCCGGTTCATTGTCTTTGGATCAGATTTGACAGGTTCATGCTTAGTTTAAGGTATGATACCTTGTTCTCGTATGAACTTTGGACCTGATTTGGTCTTTGGTTCAGACGTGATCATTTTAACTGACTTAGAACTTCCTTGAATGTCATACCCAGTCCTGATATAGAACCATACCTGTGTGGGGGTTTAAAATTCAGGTTTGCCAATTCCATATTTGATATTTTCTATATTAGGTTTCTCAACTGGGTTATCTTTCTCAGTTGATCTATCATATTTGATCTATTCTAAATTGTCTTTAAGCATTTCGTTCTCAGACATCAACTCATTCAGTTGCTTTTTAAGAATGTCATAGTCAGTTTTAACTTCCTAAAACTTATTAGTGAGATTCATGACTATGTCATCAACATCATGAGTTGTGGCTGAAACAAATTTTGAACAAGATTGGGATGCTGAAGACGTGAGGAACAAGATAGTACCTCAATTTCTTCACTTATTTCTTTGGCCATTAAGCACATCTTTTTTTCTTCAGTTGATTTCGATGAGTAGCTTTCACCATCACATGAACTGTCATAGCCGTTAGAGCTTGTTTATACAACTTTTAGAGCTCGTTTGCTCTTCCATTTATCTAGTCTTCTTCAATCGTATTTGTGTCTTTGTCTGTCACCATCTCTGATTCTTCTTGATAAGCTTGGATAGTAAACTTTGAAATGTCCAGGTTTCTTGCAGTTATCACATAGCATTTCATCATCATATTTCTTATCATCTCGTCTTTTGTACTTGTCATCTATTATATAGTATTTTCCATTTATTTTTGAAAATTATTTTTGTTTTGCTCTACTGAGAGACTATTTACTTTCTTCATCAGTAATGCCAGTTGTTCCTTTACTTCATCATTCTTGCGATTGCTTGAAGCTTTGTCTTCACCAGGTTTGTTTGATGTTTGTTGCAGGGCAACCAGTGCGCTTGATGATTGAACTTCAAGTATCTTTCTATCTTCTCTGTTCAGGTAAAATTCATAGGATCTCAGATGTGACATTAAGACTATGGTGCTTTCTTTTTTGAGATATTTTGATTCCATTATTGTTGTGGCTTTCATCTTCCATCTATTTGTTAATCCATTCATAATCTTTGAGCATATCTCCTTTTGAGAGTACGTCTTACCACACAGACTTAACTTATTCATAATTGCTGAGAACTTGGTGTCCATTTGATCAATGGTTTCTCTAGTTTTCATTTCTAAAGATTCCAACTTCTGAGTTGTAATTATCTTCTTGTTCTCTTTGATGGTGTTAGGAATAGTTGTTTTGATGAAATAGCTTAGTAAACTAGTACTAGCCAAAACACTGATCAACTGAGTGACCAGCCAATTCACTCAACTACTCAACACAATCAGTGGAGTAATCAGCTAAGGAAAGTGTGAAATGAATCAATCATTTACACATGTGGAAAATCAAAAAATAATGGAGTATTTATTATTGGAGATTGCGCATGTGGATATTGTTTTAATCAATCACAAGGATTAAAATATGGGAGTTATTGCTAGTAAATCATGGAAGAGACGGCTACACCTTGAAACCCGGTAATCATCATTATTTTCTTGATACACTCCCCCACTACCCTTATTTACCGTGATTTATGTTCAGTTAATCACGTCATTTACACCCACTACATCTGTACAAATCCTTTTTACACTATTCGTGTAAATCTGTGTTCACACTACAAGAATTCCACTATATAAACAACACTTACCCAATTCTCAAAATCTTTACGATTTCATACTTCTATAACCTTTTTTCCCCAAAAAATTTGTAACTCTCACACTCAAAATTTCTGAAATGGCTTCATCTTCTTCACAATTTTTGCCTGCTAAACAATATGAGAACACCATAGCCACTGGGTCATTCTTCCGACCTGTGCATTATCTAAGCCTATGTGAGAGTGTTGCTCAAGCACAAATATTGGTAGATGGATGTGAAAAGCTAGGGTTAATGACCTTCCTTAACCCACCTATCAAAGTTGTGTGCTATAAGAATCTGGTCTCATTCTGGAAAAATGCTTAGTTTGTGGAAGGACGCATCACTGAGGATGCTCAACTAATTCCTGACAAGATCACCACAACCGTCAATGGCCATAAATTGGTTATAACGGCCGATTTACTCCACAAACATCTCCAACCTTCCAGAAATAGCCCCACATGATTGGAGAATGTGGTAATGGATACGGATGCTTTCTGGATGGAGATTGGAAAGGATGCTACCCCAGAAAACAAGAAATTATACTGCTTGAGAACGGATTTGAAGCAGCCTTTTAAAGATTCAGTCATCTGGTTAGGAAATGTATTGAGGGCAAGCTAGGAGCCTTGAATGCCATGACAGAAGCAAGAACAAGATTGATGGAAATAATCTAAGAGGGATTAGAGTTTGACTAGGCAACATGATCACGTGTAAGTCACTAATGTCGATTTTACTAGCAAGAGTACTAGGTCAATCGTAGTATAGCAAGGGCGAGTCAAGGTCGATCCCACAGAGACAATGCAACTTAAACATAAACGATTCTAATCTAATCAAGAAGACACATATATGGTCTTTGACCAACAAAGAACCAAAAAGAAACTTGGTATTCCTCCCCTTCTTCCTACCTATCTGCTAACTTGTCTTAGTTAATCCTTATGTTTACTTCCCCACATAATTCCCCTAAATTAATTGAGCCTTTAATTCAGTTTTAAGCTACGGGTACAATTCCTAACCCTATCTACTCCGACCATGGTAGTAGATAATCTATACGCCAGCTACCCTCCTTAATTGGTCCGTAATAGCCCATGCGTATAAAGAACTAGAATTGCTAGTATTGAGCGCTAACTCATACCGCTAACCCGCCTAGGCAGCTATCGACACTAATTAGCGCGTTCCTACGGTCCATCGGACTATGTCCTAATTAACACTTCACTATCAGTACTTCATGTTAATTTATGAATTACGAATACTAGATTGGCTAGACCAATTACTCGTTTTAATTATTTCTGTCGATCAACGTAGCTGGCGCTGAACCTTCATATTAGGTTTTCTAAATCTTGCCACGGTAAACCGGTACAGACCGCCAGTTTACTGAGGGCAGCTTTACCTATTTCTAGATTTACATTGCTTAGTTCGTATTAATCTAAGTAAATTATGGGGTCGTTAAACATTCATATTACCTAAAACACGTAAATACAAACAGATCTACCATGTTAAAGACATAAAGGAACGTTCAAAGCTTCATACCTTCAACAATGGATATCTAGCTTGACCCACTCAATCTAGAACGGCGGGAGAGGGAAGGAAACAAGAAAATAAACTCCAAAAGCTTAAAAGAACTTTATTGCATCAAGATTGTATAATGAACTAATAATAAAGTGTAACACTACTGTGACTTATGTAATAATCATTTTATGCGGCCTTATATAGATACATTGGCCGAGTTATGACTCACAGAAACCTTAACCGACCTAGTAGATGCAGCAGAATCGATTTCTTGCTCCCCAAGACTCTCGTTAAACCGGGCCAAAATTTCTTCTTTTTCTTCAGCAGATCTCTTCCCAGACTCGCTTTACTTTGCCCAATACTTCTTTCTCTGGTCCAACTCCGTCCTTTAATGTTTCGGATTTGATACATCCATAAAATACATAAAACAATGGAAAACAGTACCAAACATTCGGGAAAATAACATAGATGTAGAATTATGAACTTACGATCATGCACATAGCATTTAACACGTATTATGTACGATAACGAGCCTATCCCTCTTCTCTTGAGCATAATTCAGGGTAAATATAGGTGTAATTATTGGTACTATTTAGAATATTATCACAACCTACATATTTATCAGGCTTAAGGAGCAAATTGAAGATGAGATTGATGCAGGAAACAAGGCTGCAAATAAAGGGTTGACAAAGACTGGACCTTTCAGGGAAAAGAAATCGTTTGGGATTCAACTTCGCTGCATTTTGGAGCAGTTAAAGGTAAACCCCATTCATTTACATACTCATCATCCGTCAAAGATGAATTTCACCTATGTCCAGAAAGCAAACGCATGCTAGAAAAGAAACCAAACAGATTGATCGCGTGTAAATCGCTTAATACTAGCAAGAGGGGTAGGTCAATCGTAGTATAGCAAGGGCGAGTCAAGGTCGATCCCACAGAGACTATTATTCAATAATGTTAAACACAACCACAATTCATAGGTCAACCGGAAGGGGTGGTCGATGACCAAGATAAATAAACAGTAAATTAAAGAGATTCAAATAAACCCATGGTCAATCTTATATAGAAAACGCTTTAACCAATCTATTCACAACTAATCTCCCCTTAATCCTTATCTGATCCATATTTGTAATTAAGCTACGGGTGAAGTCTCCTAACCTTATCTACTTCCAGTGAAAGGACAGTTGACGTCTATGTGCAGTTAACCTCCTTCGTTGGTTGTATTAACCCACACGCAATCAGTTCTAGAAAGTGCCGGCTCAAGACCGAGAACCTCCCTACGCAGCACGTTCCTAGGGATTAATCCAGACTATGTCCTAACACTTCACTTTATCGTCCTGCATGTTAATTTATGATGTATGACAAGAATATTAGCCAGATCTAACCTATCGTGAATTAAACATGTCAATCAACGTAACTGACGCCGAACCATAGAATTAGTGTTTACTAGGTATCTCGCGGTTCCGGTAAAGACCACCATGACTGCGGGAGAACACAACCGTTTATTCTACATTTAATATTAATGAAATGAATAATAAAGATTAAGGTTCGTTTAATTAATTCATAGTTGAATTAGATGCAAGCATTGTCTAGATCTATCACAAGAACAATCATGAATCTAAGATGTGAAATAAAATATTTGAATAGATCCTACCCATAACGAAGAACTGATCCACTCTTCAATTCTCTCTCTCTCTCTCTCTCTCTCTCCGGCGATCATAATTGATCCATAAAGAACATAAACCAAGAACAACTCAATAATGAAAGACTCGTGACTATTTGCAAGAAAAGAAAAGAAGAAAAGACTTTATAACTAAAAGACTACATTGTATCTAATTTATTAATAACTAGAAGTGTTAGTCCCAGATAAAGGTGAAAAAATAGTCAGTGGGGGGGTGAATGGCAATATTGGAGTTTCAACAACTTTTCCTGTCTAAAAAGCTTTTGGGCAGCGGATAAAACCCTTCTTAATGATTGTTTCAAAATAGTTCAAGCACACACAGAATATAAAATAAACTGCTATAAGTAAAATGTAGTAAGTAATGAACACAAAGATTTATAGTGGTTCAAGGTGGTGTAATCCCTTAATCCACTCTTCTCTTGTGATGATTGGAGGAATTCACTATTGTCTTTCACCAATACAATAGTTATGACTGTCCTTGGCTATAGAAGCTTCAAAATCTACAGACTATCACTCTCTGGCTACAAAAGCTTCAGTGACTCAGTCTTCCACACTGCTCCTTAGGAACAAATCCTTTAGCAGCTATCACTTCAAGGTTGCAATTCCTTCTCACACAATTTGATTCAATTGCTTCAGATTGGTGTGAATTGGATTCACAATGGCTTGATCAGACTCAGTACTTGATATAGATTTGATGCTCTATTTTCTGAGTTTGATCTTCTGGATGTATCTTTCTAGTTCAGAAAGAGGGCTTATGAATTTGACAGAGTTTCAGCACGTAGTATTCTTTTTCTATATGTGTGTTTCATATTTCTGTCAATGCCTTCTATTTATAGCTTGATTTCTTTGATTTGAAAATTCGTCCGTTGGTTATATAATTCTCAGAATCATCCTTGATTTTGGCTTGATTTAATCCTCCTTGATTTTGGTGATCCATATTTTCTTCAAACGTTCATCATAAAATCCATCATTGATTGATTATGCATTAATTGCTTGATCTTCGATTTAATCATATTGCAGATTTCATAAGTATTAGATTTGACTTACTTGGCTGCTCTGATCATTACTTCGCCGTTGAGATACTCTTCACTGTTATTCCCTTAGTCAGTCGGCAGAACATTAACTTAGCCGGTTTGCTGCTTTCCTTCTACATTGATTCCTAATGTCCAATGGATGCTTGTACTTCACCGATCCTTGATTTGGTGAGATCAGTGTACACCATATTAAAAGAATAGATTCCATCACTTGTAATATATCTTAGACTTTCCCAAGGTCATCACAGACTTCCTTGGTTGCAAGTCAGTCCATAGGTTTTCACTTCACTGTGCTGGTTCATTGGCTATCTTCACTGAGCTGATCCAATATATTTACTGAGCCGGCCTACCAGTCTATTACAGTGCTTGTCTGACTAAACTTATACAACATGTCAGACTCTTTAGTAAAGCCTATACAAACATTACTACTTATTTCAGGTTTGCTATAACAGCTAGTACGACCATCATCAAAACAATAAAAGGTTCCTAACAATTTCCCCTTTTTTTATGATGTCAATACCCTCATAAGCCTGAATATAAGGTCAATAACTTAAGTATACTAAATAGAATAAAACTCAACAATTTTATTCATCCATAAAGGGAATAAAGATGTTCAAATAGAATATCATCATTACAACTACAAGTTTCTTAGATTTTCCTTGTACCACTTTTTTTAACAAGTTCCTTGTACCTCCTTGTGCCTCTTGAACTTTGTAGTTTGGATCCCTTCCATGTCTAACCAATCAATTTCTGGAAACATCCATTTCCAATACTCCAACGCGGTGTTGTATGAGATACCTAAAAATACCTTCTTATCAAATAGTCTGTTGAAGTCAGGCATAGTTTCATGTGCCTATGGTTCTCCAAAGTGTATTGCTAATCTGGACATTGCTTCAGCAATATGTGGGTCTGCAAACTTCAGATCTTTGTAAATTACCCACTGTTGTTGAGGATTCAATCTGTCCATGGGTTTGAAAAACTTTGTCATGTTATTGAACTCCTCTTGTCTTTCACTGGATATTTCCCAGGCCCCTTTGCAGAGAGAGGCACTGGTTGATTTGCCATGCAGCTTGATCCAGATGCTCCTTCCCTTGTTCCTTGCTTTAAGGATGCATATTGTCTTTTCGTTTCATTGTACATCCTTGCAATATCTACTCTCGATTCATCATCCTGATACTTGAGCCAATCTGCCCATGCCTCATCTTGTGAACTATTTGGATATAATGTTTCTTGAACTCTGAATAATTCTTTCACATTATCTCATACTTTTGTTTCTCTTTATTTTTTGTTTCTGAATGATGGGAAGTGTCGTTTTTTACTTGATTACCTTTCAGCAGTGAGTCTTGGTCAACTTCCACTGCCTCTGCTGGTGCTAGATCGATGTTGACTTTTAGAACTTCTTTGTTGACTTGACCCAGGCCTTTGCTAATTGCCTGATATGTCTCTGTCATCATCTCTTCTTTGAACTGGGAAAGGTATGCCAACACAAGGTTCATTTCTAGTTCTTTCCCTTTAATCCAAGGCTCTTTTGTGTTGTTCTTCAGCCTCAGTTCTGATTCTCAATTCTCTATCTCTTGCTCTGAGCTGTTCATCTTTAAAGTGTGGGGGTCTGACCGTTGACCCTTCAGGCTAATCACTTCATTCCCTTTTTTGGCAGCAACATCCTGTTGTTGTAGCAGAAAGCTATTGGTAGTCTCGGTTGTACTGATCAGACTATCCAACTTGGATTCAATAGATGTAAATCTTTTGTCATGAGCTGATAGTTTTTGAATCATATGTGCCATTCTGGAGCCAATAGCAGAAGCCATAGCCTGATTTTCAAGTGAGACATGTTCCTTTAGGCCTGTAAGCCTGTTGGTGAGGTTGACATTCATCTACCGCATGAAATCAATTTTCCTTTGCACAACTACATTTTGTGCATCTATGTATTCAGCACTGCTTGGAATCTGTGTTCTATGGATTGACTTTTATCCTTGAAGGTTGCTGATATAGCTCTGAGATAGAGTGCTTGTTGTTCTAACTCATCCAACAAGGATTCTACTGCCCTTTGAAATACTTGATTGGGTATGGCAACATCTTGTTGTGTTTGAACTTGTTCTATTTGAGGTGGTGCTGAAGTCCCCGGTTAAGTGGGTGGGGGAGGACCTAGTTCAGGTTCCTGGTTTGGCACAGCTGGTTGAGTGACATCAACATCACCTTCTCCTTCTTCGAGTACTTGAGTAGTTGGGATTTCAGTTGCAGTAATGTCTCTCATTCCCCTTGCTCTTTGCTAGGGATGGACTTCGCTAGTGTTGCAGCAGCTGACCCAGTGTCCAACACTGCTGTTGGGTCAATTGATATTTCAACTGAGAATGGTTTTACAACTTTAGTTTGCACAGAAGAGCCCTCAGCTGTTTCAGTTTAATGTTCATTTTTCTTAGCTTGTGATGTTTGCTTAACTGTTCATTTTCGCTGTAAGAAAGCATTCGTAGTTATATCATCATCAATTACATCATCTGCCCCTCCTTGATTATCCTCATTACCACCATCTTGGTCATCATCATCACCATCATCATCAGTAGTTTGATTATTATTGTTCTCTACATCATCAGAAGACTTAAGTAGATTAGCTTTGGCCTTTTCTATCATTTCCCATAGTAGTGTTTCATCAAGTACACCTACAAGGGTTGTGACACCGAGAAATCCAAATAACCAAGCTTCTTCATCAAACATTCTTGCAGAATTAGATAGTTGAATCCTGGAATCTCCCATTTTCCAGTTTAGATATTCTACAACTCTGTCATCAATGTCCCTTTCAAGGGTTTCTCCTGATTATTTGTTAATATCTTCTTCTTGTTCTTCACCAACATCACTACTTCCTCCCTCATGTGTCTCTTTTTGTTCTTCTTCCTCATCTATCGATTTGCCAAAGGGCTCTTAGTCTAGATTTCTCTGAACCTTTTGTTTCTTTCTTTGACCGGAGGTGCTTGATTTCTTCCTCTTTTCTCTACCTGCTGCTTTTGGTTGTTTGACGTAGGTTTACATTACCTTAGCATCATGCAATCTATGCAGTGCCATAAAAGGAGCGTTCAGACACTTCAACAAAATAATGAAGAGGGATCCCATAGGATTTATTTACCCAGAAAATTCCATTTTTTGTTTCACCTTTGGCTATTCCTTTTTCTACTACGTCGGTTTCTCCTTTGATTTGTTCCTTGAGCCTTCTGAAGAAGTAGGTGGACCAGTCAAACTCCAGGCCATTGTAGACAATGACCATCGGCCGTATCCTGACCTCGGTCATGGAATTCATTGCCCCTAACTTGCCTTCAATGTTTTTCCCAATCAGTAAACTGAATTCATTGAAAGGTTTCTTTAGAAAAGATCTCAAGCAATTGAACTTTTTGTTTTGTGTGATAGCATCATTTCCAATTTCCATCCAAAATGCATATGTGTTTTTTCGAATAGGCCCACTTTTGCGTGTCCTTGATTTGAGATATAGATATGCTGGTGAATTAACTTTGCCGTAAACACCACTTATGTGCCATTGACAGTAGCAACAATCTTGTCTTCATTTATTTCACCATCCTCGGCAAGGAGTCCAGAGACAAATTTGGCGGTTTTCCAGAAGAAAATGAGACTCTCGTAGCAAATGCCGGTAATAGAAGGGTTGAGGAATGTCATCATCCCTAAATTGGTGCAGCCATCCACCAATCTTTTTGCTTGTACATCATCGTTGCACAGGTTCATATAGTGTAGGGGTTGGAAAAATGACCCTGTTGCAGTTGATTTCTCGTACTATTTTCCTGACTTTGCAGTTGAGGAATATGAGGCCATTTCTGAGAGTTTGAGAGAGAAAGCTTTGAAATTTCTTGAGGAATTAGGGTTTAAGAGTTTCAAAGATAGCGTAGAAAGTTCATGGAAAAACCGAAGTGTTGTTTATACAGTTGAGATTTGAGTGTGTGAACATGGTTGAATATGGAGAGATTTTAGTGGATTAATGGCGTGATTTGTAGATAAATCATGTTTAACAAGGGTAATGGGAGAGTGGATTGAGGCAAGTAATGATAAAGCCTGGGAATCGAGGCGTTGCCGTCAGTCCATCTTGTCAAAAATAATCTCCATAAATTAATCCTTGTGTCTGATTAAAAATCCACGTGTGTAATCTTCATAAAATAAATGCTCTATAAATCTCTGATTTTCCACATGTGTCAAAATTGATTCATTTCACACTTTACTTCGTTGTTTTCTCCATTGCGTTTAGCGGTTGAGTGACTTGGCTGATCACTAGGCCGGTGTAGTAGCCTATTTACTGAGCTGCTATAACAAAACAATTGTTCCTAACAACCAGTGAAGTGGACTTCGCTGGTACCAGTGCCTTACTTGCCAAGTGAGCGCACCCAAAATGGAAAAGGTTCAGCCAGCCGGTGGACTTCACTGATTACTCCAGTTAACTGCTCCTTGTGAGTTAATCAATTTCAATCATTCATAACTCAGTTCTTAACTTACAAAATCTTTCATGACTGAGTGGCTTTGTGAATATGTCAGCCAATTGATCTTCTGTAGATATGTACCTCAATATTACATCTCCTTTTTCAACATGATCTCTGATGAAATAATGTCTCACAGCAATTGCTTTGTTCTTGAGTAAAGTACTTGAGTCTCTGTAATTGATATTCCACTTGTGTTATCACACAATATAGGAATTGACTTTTCTTCTACTACATAGTCTTTTAGTTGTTGTCTGATCCAGAGTAATTGTGCACAACAGCTACCTGCTGCTATATATTTTGCTTCAGCTTTTGAAGTAGATATGGAATTCTACTTTTTACTAAACCATGATACTAGTATGTTACCTAGAATCTGACAAGTTCCTGGGGTGCACTTTCTGTCCACTTTACATCCAGCATAGTCTGAATCTGAATAAGATATCAATTTGAATCCACCATCTTTCAGATACCAAATTCTAACATTTATTGTCTGCTTCAGATATTTGACGATTCTCTTCGTTGCTAGTAAGTGAGACTCTTTTGTTTGTGATTGAAACCTTGCACATACTCCTACTGTGAATGGAATATCAGGTCTGCTTGTAGTTAAGTAAAGTAGTGAACCAATAATTCCTCTGTATAGCTTTTGATCCACATTATTCCCATTTTGATATTTCCTAAGAATAATCCTGGCACACATTGGTGTTTTTGATGTGCCACTTGTGTCCATTCCATATTTGTGTATAAAGTCCTTTGTGTATTTAGATTGATTGATAAATATGCCATCTTTCATCTGCTTCACTTGTAGTCCAAGGAAGTAGTTGAGTTCTCTCATCATACTCTTCTGAAATTTGCTTTTCATTAGGTTTGCAAATTTTTCACATATCTTTTCATCTTCTGATCCAAAAATGATGTCATCCACATTGATTTGGACAAGTAGAGTGCTTGATCCAACTTGTAGATTGAAAAGAGTCTTGTCAATGGTTCCTTTGTTGAATCCATTGTTTATCAGCAATTGCAAAAGTGCCTCATACCAGGCTCTAGATGCATGTTTGAGAGCATGCAGTGCCTTATTGAGCTTGTACACTCTGTCTCCTTTTCCCTTGAGTTGAAACCCAGGGGATTGCTCTACATACTCCTCTTTTAGTAATCCATTCAGAAATGCACTTATGACATCCATCTGATAGACTTTGAAGTCTTGTTGAGCTGCAAATGCCAGGAACATTCTTATTGCTTCCAATCTTGCTACTGGTGCAAATGTCTCATCATAGTCTATGCATTCTGTTTGTGAATATCCTTTTTCTACCAGGCTTGCCTTGTTTCTGACAATTGCTCCTTGTTCATCCATCTTATTTCTAAACACCCATTTTGTTCCAATGATGTTTGATATGTCCGGACTATCAACAAGATCCTAGACTTCATTTCTTTCAAATTCATTTAGCTCCTTTTGCATGGTTGTGATCTAATCAGCATCTTGGATTGCATCATCTATTGTCTTTGGTTCAACCTGTGACAGAAAACAAGTTAACATGCTTTCTAGCTGTCTTCTAGTTCTTACACCTGTGTGTACATCTCCAATGACTTGCTTAGCCGGATGGTCTTTGAGCCAGATGATGTTAAGTGCCAACTGTGTTGGTGAAGCCTCTTCCGCTGATGTATTTACTGGTGCTTCATCTTCTTGATCATCAGCTGCGTCTTCTACGAGTGCAGTTGGTGTTTCTACTTCTACATAAGCTGGTCTAGAATCTTGTTTTGCTGTAACTGTTTCCTCTAGAGTGAGTAAGTCTTCAAAGCTGGTATTAGGTTCATCAAACACAACATGTATTGATTCTTCAATCATTAAGGTCATTTTGTTCAATCCTCTAAAGGATTTTTCTTGTATCTGAATATCCCATGAAGATTGCTTCATCAGCTTTTTCATCAAAAGTATGTAGCTGATTCCTATTTAAGACAAAACATTTAGCTCCAAACATATGCAAGTGAGAAATGTTAGGCTTTCTTCCATTCCAAACTTCCTAGGGTGTTTTGCCATGATACTTGTTGATGATTGATCTGTTTTGTGTATAGAAAGTTGTGTTTGCTGCTTCAGCCCAAAACCTTTTTGGTAGTCCAGCTTCTGCTATCATAGTTCTGACAGCTTCTTTGAGAGTTCTGTTCCTTCTTTCTGCAATTCCATTTTGTTGTGGTGTTCCTGCTGCTGAAAGTTGTAGTACACCATTTTCTTCACAGTAGGTTCTGATCACTTCATTTAGGAATTATGTGCCTCTATCTGATCTTATCATGATAATCTTCAATTCCTTTTTATTCTAAATTCTTCTCAAAAGATCTGGTAGTTTCTTGAGTGTTTCTCTTTTCTTGTTCATGAAAATGGTCCAAGTGAATTTCGAAAAGTCATCAACCACCACTAGAGTGTACTTTTTGCCACTTCATCTTTCAATTCTTGAGTTTCTTTGCTAGTTGAATCTGCTGACTTACTCTACTAGGGTGCCACTAGTGCACTGGCCTTGTTTGGCTCTGCTGGTGCACCTTCCTCATTGTTCAACTCAAATTCTTGAGCTTTCAATTGTGACATTAAGGTCAGTGTATCAGTTTTGGCAAGATCCAACGTGCCTTTAAGCACTGATGTGATGATCTTCCATCTTTTAGGTAGACCTCTCAAGATTTTCAAACAAACTTCTTTTTGTGGGTATGTGTGGCCGAGTTGTTGCAGTTCACTGATAATGCTTGAGAATCTGTTATCCATTTGATCAACAGATTCAACTGTCTTCATTTTGAAGTGTTCAAACTTTTATTTTGCAACAGATAGTTTATTCTCTTTGATTGCCTCTGATCCTTCATTGACAAGAGTCAGTTTGTCCCACATTGCTTTTGCAGTTTTGAACTCTTTAATCCTCATGAACATATTGCTGTCCAAAGTCTTCAAGATCATATCCTTTGCAATAAAATCAAGATTTTCTCTTCTTCTATCATCCTTGGTCCAATCCTTCTTTGGCTTTTCAATTGATTTTCCTTGATTTGGGCTTGTGGTCTCCACAGTCGTGATTTTGATGGGACCATCATTGATAACATCCATCATCTCCTTATAAGTTGCTGCAAGATGAGATAACATTCTTATTTTGTATTCATCAAAATTGTTAACATTGAATACATGTATTTTAGACCTGAAATTTGTAGAATCCATTGTTACCAGAAATCAGATCTGAACAGGTTCTGAAACTAGGAACACTGCTATGATACCAATTGTTGTCCCAGAGAAGGGTGAAAAAATAATCAGAGGAGGAGAAGAATGACTATATTGGAGTTTCAAAAACTTTTCCTATCTAAAAAGCTTCTGGGCAGTGGATAAAACCCTTATTAATGATTGTTTCAAAATAGTTCAAGCACACACGGAATATAAAATAAACTGTTGTAAGTAAAATGCAGTAAGTAATGAACACAAATATTTATAGTGGTTCAGGGTGGTGTAATCCCTTAATCCACTCTTCTCCTGTGATGATTGGAGGAATTCACTATTGTCTTTGACCAAAACGATAGTTATGATTGCCCTTGGCTACGGAAGCTTCACAATCTACAGACTATCACTCCCTGGCTACAAAAGCTTCAGTGACTCAGTCTTCCACACTGCTCCTTGGGAACAAATCCTTCAGCAGCTATCACTTCAGAGTTGCAATTCCTTCTCAGACAATCTGATTCAATTGCTTCAGTTTGGTGTGAACTGGATTCAGAGTGGCTTGATCAGACTCAGTACTTGATATAGATTTGATGCTCTGTTTTAGGAGTTTGATCTTTCTAGATGTATCTTTCAAGTTTAGAAAGAGGGCATATGAATTTGATAGAGTTTCAGTTTCTTTTTCTTTCTATATGTGTATTTTGTATTTCTGTCAATGACTTCTATTTATAGCCTTGATTTCCTTGATTTGAAAATTCATCCGTTGGCTATTAAATTCTCAGAATCATCCTTGATTCTGGCTTGATTTAATCCTCTTTGATTTTGGTGATCCAGATTTTCTTCAAACGTTCATCATAAAATCCGTCCTTGATTGATTCTGCATTAATTGCTTGATCTTCGATTTAATCATATCGCATATTTCATAAGTAATAGATTTGACTTACTTGTCTGCTCTAATCATTACTTAGCCGTTGAGATACTCTTCACTGTTATTCCTTTAGTCAGCCAGCAGAACTTTAACTTAGCCGGTTTGCTGCTTTCCTTCTACATTGATTCCTGATGTCCAATGTATGTTGGTACTTCACTGATCCTAGATTTGGGTGAGATCCATGTACACCATATTAAAAGAATAGATTCCATTTTTTCTTAATATATCTTAGACTTACCCAAGGTCATCACAAACTTCCTCGGTTGTAAGTCAGTCCATAGGTCTTCACTTCATTGTGCCTTCCTTGGCAGTCTTCACTGAGCTGATTGTCTGCTAAACTTATACAACATGTTAGACTCTCAAGTAAATCCTATAAAAACATTACTACTCATTTAGACTTATTTCAGGCTTGCTATAAGAGCTAGTATGACCATCATCAAAACAATAAAATGTTCCTAACAAGAAGAATGGATTATGAATACAAATTCACAGCTCTTATGGCCTTATATAGGTGTATAAACCGACCTAAGGGTAAACGTAATCCTTGGAGGACAAGAAAATGCATTTCTGGCTTCCGGAATGTTCGTTGGGCTCGCAGCCGCGGGAGATGGGCTTGCAGCCGCCGGTGCAGAGCTTCGGTATTTGGACCATAACATGACCTATGTAACTCCGATTTGGGTGATTCAAAGTGCGTTAGAATCCAATTTTCAAGCCATATAACTTTAATGTATAAATTCAACCCCAATGGGTATTGTAAGTATCCTAAAACCGTGTTGCGAGATCACCAATCAGATTCTGAGGTCCAATCTCGGCTCCAAATACTTTGTTGGTCCCGGAGAAGCGTGAAACTATAGTCAGAGGGGGGGTGAATGACTATAGTGGAGTTTCAAAAACTTTTCTTATGTTTAAAATCTTTTGGGCAATGGATAAGTCCCTTCTTACTATGATGTTTTCAAACCAGTTTAGACAATCACAGATATAAGTTATGATCTAAGCAATTTAAATAAATGTTGCAAAGTAAATTGACACAAGGCTTATAGTGGTTCAGGGTGGTGTAATCCCTTAATCCACTCTTCTCCTGTGATGATTGGAGGAATTCACTATTGTTTTCACAGATACAATAGTATGATTGTCCTTGACTTCCCAAGCTTCACAATCTACAAGACTATCACTCCTTGACTACAACTGCTTCAGTGATTCAGTCTCTTTACTGCTCATTGAGATCAAAATCCTTCAGCAGCTATCACAGACACAACTCCTTCTCAGATTGCTTCTGATTCAGTTGCTTCAGTTTGATGTGAATGAGATTCACAAACTTGCTTGATCAATCTCAGTGCTGAATATAAATTTGTAGTTCTGATGTCTGAGTTGATCTCTAGATAAGTCCTTATAAGTTCAGAGAGAAGGCTTTTCAAATTGATAGAGTTTCTGCTTCCTTTTTTTGCTTTTCTTGATCGTTCTTTTATCTGTCTGTCAATGCCTTCTATTTATAGCCTTGAGTATCCTTGATTTGAAATTCCGTCCGTTGGTTATATTTATGAGGGAAATAATCCTTGATTTTATTCTTGATTCCCCCTTAATTGTATTCTCCTTGATTTCAATGATCGGATTTTTCCATTAAATATATATTAGCGGGAAATCCGTCCTTGATTGATCCTCTATTGATTGTGCATTTAATGCTTGATCTTCTGAATCTTCATTATATTCCAAAATCCGATTTGGTAAGATTTACTTCGCCATTCTCAGAGCGGCTGAGCGATTCATTTGACTTCACCGTTATAGATCTTCCTTCACCGTTTTGTCTTCACTCAGCCGAAAGTCAGTTTACTGCGCCGATTCACTATTTTCTGCATTGTTTAAGTATGAGGAGAATCTTGTACTTCACTAATCCGTGATTGAGGTGAGATCAGTGTACACCATATTTAAATATTAAGTTTCATCACTTGAAACATAACTTAGACTTATCCAAGGTCATCACAGATTTCCTTGGTTATAAGTCAGACCATAATGTCTTCATTACTTCTCTGCTGGTGTTTCGCTGGCTTCACTCTGCCGAAAGTCTGTTTTTACTTTGCCGTCCTACCAACTAGTACAATACTTGTCTGACTCAACTTATACAACATGTCAGACTCTAAGGAAAGACTTATACAGAGAATTCTAACTTATTTCAGGCTTCCTATAACAGCTAGTATGGCCATCATCAAAACATAATAAAATGTTCCTAACAATTTCCCCCTTTTTGATGATGCCAAAACCCTCATAAGCCTGAACATAAGTGATCCAACCTTTTTATAATAAATAACAGAACAAAACTCAACAGTTTTATTCATCCATCAAGGGCAATAAGATATTGCATCTTTTTATTTAAACGACAAAGGCAAATGGTAACATCAAATTAAATTAAGCAAGAGGTCTACTTCTTCAAGGTCTACTTCTTCATTTCCTCAAACCTGATGCCTTTGCCTTTGCTGTCCTTTCCCTTTTCTGTTGGGCTTGCCTTCTTTTCACTGGAGCTTTCAGGCTTAGAGCTTCCTTCCCCCTTTTTGGCAGCACTAAAAAATGCTTCAAGATTTGTCATTGCTGTGTCAGAATCAGGGAGAGGACCATACCTCATTTCCAGTATCTTGTTGTTGGCCTTACCAACTTTGATTAGAAGGTCCAATTGCTTGCCAGAATGCTCCATCACCTCATCCAGATGCTGAATTTGATGAGTGTGAGCATTGAGGGTGTCCACCAATGGCTTAAGATTGTTGTCAATCATCTCAGCATGGAACTCAAGATTGGTTTGGACATGGTGAGGAATGAGTTGCTGTAAATTGCAAAGCAGGTTTCCTTGTCTCTCCATGAACTCATATTGGATTTTGATATGATTGATGAGGGCCTCAATCTTGTGGTTGAAGGAGGTTGCTTCACTCCTTAAGGCATTCTTCAGGTTTTGCCTGCTGTAATACTGTCTTTCCATGTCCACAATAAGGGGTTGAATGTCCAAATTGAAAATCCTCTCAGGATCAATTTCCTGTGGTGCCACATTGGCATCCTCATCATCTGTATCTTCCCCTTTCTCACTTTCCACTTTAACTTCCTCTTCTTTTTCTTCTTCATTTTCATCTTGTGTTTCTTCTCCTTTTTCTTCCACTTTTTCTTGGTCTTCCTCGTGTGACTCAGAGTCATTTAGAGGTTGTTGTTGAGTGTGGGCTGCTTCATCAGCTGTTGTTCCCCCTTGTGCAATAGTGGGGGAGTTGACAAGTTCGGCTGAGTGAGCTTTATCAGCTGGCTCACTCAGCTGTTCGTCAATTTTGCCAATGCTCTTGAAAAGCACTTCTTGAAGTGTCAATTCATCATCAGAAATTCCCAAATTTTCTTGATTTGCTTCAAAATGACCACCTTCTGAGTGTTCATCCTCGGACTCAACTTCTTCCTCATCTATTTCCTCCTCTTCAGATGAAGTGATTCTATATCCTTCCTCACCTTCCTCCAGGTAGGTGATTTCCTCTTGTTGCTTTTCTTCTTCTGTTGTTGTGTCATCACTGATTGTCAAAGGTTCATTCAAGTTGCTGGTTCCAGGCCAAGAGATGTTTTCAAGTGCCTTCTAGGATCTGGTTCTTCTTCCCACTCCTGATCTACTGCCTTCAGGTTGCTTTCTTTTGCTCCCATCAATGGGTTTGGGTTTCATGGAAGCCTTGATGTAGGTAAACATTGTCTTTGATTTGTGTGGAGACTGCAAATTTGTGGGTTATACTTTCAATGCGTTGAACAGGTGATGAAGAGGGAACCGATATGATTTCCTCTCCCAGAAATCGCCCTTTTTCTGCAAACCCTTGCTTGGTGCCGTTATTGATAGATCAATTTCCTTTTGAATCTGATCCTTCAATCGATTGAAAACAAAAGTTGCCCAGTCGAATTTGGTACCTTCGTAGATGATGGCCATCATTCTGATCCGTACCTTAGTTAGGTTTTCCATTGACCCCTTTCTGCCTTCGATATTCTTGGTGATGACTGGTGCAAATTCAGCAAACGGAAGTTTGAGCATTGATCTGGGTAGATTGTATGTTTTGATGTTTCTTCTGGGTTCTTGGCTTTCTCAGCCCAGAATTTCTTTGTGTCAATCGTCACAAAATTGACATTAGCCGGACCTATTATGGGAAGTTGCAGG
Source organism: Gentiana straminea (assembly GCA_036785695.1). Lineage (NCBI taxonomy): Eukaryota > Viridiplantae > Streptophyta > Magnoliopsida > Gentianales > Gentianaceae > Gentiana > Gentiana straminea. Next base: position 6,693,402 of record JAVUPR010000444.1, on the reverse strand, counting down.
TATCTGTTGAGTATACCAGGCGTGATGACTTTTTCTCTTCCAAAGATTGAGTTTTTTATGCAATCGACTTCAGTCTTCTTTGTGCCGGGCACAAACTTGGCATTTTTCCAAAATGCAATCGGATTTTCATAGCAGATTCCAGTTATTGGGGGGTTTAGGAAGGTCATCAGCCCCAAATTCGAACAGCAGTCAACCAAGCGTTGAGCTTTTCCATCATTATCACAAAGCAAGAGATAGTGTTCAGGTTTGAAAAATGAACCAGTGATGATTAATTTTTCATAGTATTTTTCAGTGGGAGAGATTGTGGAGGATGAAGCCATTGATAAGTAATTGATGATTAGAAAAGAATACTTCGAGTTTTCAGAGAGAATCAAAAGTAGGGTTTGTAATTTGCAAGAGGATGTAAAGATTTATGAAAATCTCTAAGTATTGTTTATATAGGATGATTTGGGTAGTGTGAACGTGGTTTGAATGTGGAAGGATTTTATGACATAATGGCGTGATTTTGTGTATGTAAATCGTGATATTCGAGTGTAATGAGGGAGTGGATTGAGGTAAGTAATGATAGAGCCCAGGAATCGAGGCGTTTATAGTTCGAAAAATAATATGGTTACCTCCATGATCATAAGTTGATCTCCACGTGTGTAATCTTCCACAGAATAATCCTGTATAATTTCCTTATTCTCCACGTGTAATAAAAATTGATTTTGTTCACACTTTAATTTGTCCAAGTCTTTATTTCGGTGGAGTGCCTTGGCTGGTCACTTAGCCGATGTGGTGAATTCTTCACTGAGCTGCTCCATTTAACGGTTCCTAACAATCAGTTAAGTTGACTTCGCTGAATTCCAGTGCCTTACCTGTTACATCTCCAGTAATGGCAAAGGGTTAAACAGCTGATAAAGCCACTTAGCCGATTACTCCAGTTAGTTCCTCTTTGGTACTTAGTCAATTTCAATCATTCCTAACTCAGTTCTTAACATGCTAAATCTTTCATAACTGAGTGGTTTAGTGAAGATGTCAGCCAATTGATCTTCAGTGGGTATGTATTTTAGAATGACATCTCCTTTTTCAACATGATCTCTGATAAAATGATGTCTCACATCAATGTGCTTTGTTCTTGACTGCAACACTGGATTTTCAGTAATAGATATTGCACTTGTGTTATCGCACATAATTGGAATTGTTTTCTCCTCCACTCCATAATCCCTTAGCTGTTGTCTAATCCAAAGCACTTGTGCACAGCAACTACCTGCTGCTATATATTATGCTTCAGCTGTTGATGTAGATATGGAGTTTTGCTTTTTACTGAACCAAGAGACTAGTTTGGTGCTTAGCATTTGACATGTTCCATAGGTGCTTTTTCTATCTATTTTGCATCCAGCATAGTCAGAGTCTGAATATGATATCAACTTAAATCCTCCATCTTTTGGATACCAAATTCCAACAATAACAGTGTTTTTCAAGTATTTGATTATTCTTTTGGCTGCTAGAAGATGTGATTCTTTTGGTTGAGCTTGAAATCTTGCACATACTCCTACTGCAAATGCTATGTCAGGTCTACTTGCATTTAAGTATAGTAGGGATCCAATGATTCCTTTATACATTTTCTGATCAACATCCTTCCCAGTTTCATCTTTTCCAAGAATGACTCTTGCACACATTGGTGTATCTGCTGTGCCACTTGTGTCCATCCCATACTTGTGTATCAAGTCTTTTGTATACTTGGCTTGATTAATGAAAATTGCATCTTTCATTTGTTTTACTTGAAGGCCAAGAAAATAATTCAGTTCTCCCATCATGATCATCTGAAATTTGCTCTTCATCAGATTTGCAAATTTCTCACACAGCTTTTCATCCTCAGATCCAAAGATGATATAATCAACATAGATTTGTACTAGCAATGTGCTTGTTCCTTCCTCTAGTTTGAATAGAGTCTTATCTATAGTTCCATTGTTGAATCCATTCTTGATCAGAAATTGTGATAGCGTTTCATACCACGCTCTAGGTGCCTGTTTGAGTCCATAGAGAGCTTTCTTGAGTTTGTATACTTTGTCTTCATTTCCTTTGAGTTGGAAACCAGGAGGTTGTTCCACATAAACTTTGAAGTCTTTGTATGCAGCAAAAGCTAGAAAAAGTCGGATTGCCTCCAATCTTGCTACTGGTGTAAATGTTTCATCATAATCTATTCCATCTGCTTGAGAATAGCCTTTTGCAACTAGCCTTGCTTTGTTTCTGACAACTGTTCCTTGCTCATCCATTTTGTTTCTAAATACCCATTTTGTACCTATGATGTTGGCCATATCCGTCCGTCAACAAGTTCCCGGACTTCATTTCTTTCAAATTCATTTAGTTCTTCTTGCATGGCCGTGATCCAATCTCGCATCTTGGATTGCATCATCTATGGTCTTGGGTTCCACTTGTGATAGAAAGCATGTTAGCATGTGCTCCAGTTGTCTTCTGGTTCTAACTCCTGTGTGAATATCTCCAATGACTTGTTCTTCAGGATGATCTCTTAGCCAATTTAGGTCAGGTTGAAGTTGTTCTTCACTTGGTGCTTCCACATCTTCATGTTGAGCATGAGCTTCAAATTCTGGTTCTTCTTCTGTTGTATTGATATGTGGCTCTTCTTGATTTTCAAAATGGTGGTTTAAGATGGAAGCTGGTATCGTTGCATTTGTATAGATTTCCCTTTGTGTTGCTTCTTCTTCTTGACCTTGAAGATCTTCACCATTTGTATTAGGTTCATCAAAAACTACATGTATTGATTCTTCAATCACCAATGTTCTTTTGTTGAGTACTCTGAATGCTTTGCTAGTGTCTGAGTATCCCATAAAGATTGCTTCATCAGCCTTTTCATCAAAGGTATGCAGCTGATTCATGTTCAAAACAAAACATTTTGATCCAAACATATGAAAATATGAGATATTAGGTCTTCTACCATTCCATATTTCATATGGACTCTTTCCATGATGTTTGTTGATGATTGATCTGTTTTGTGTATGGCATGCTGTGTTTGCTGCTTCAGCCCAAAATCTCTTTGGCAACCATGCTTCAGCAATCATTATTCTAACTGCTTCTTTGAGAGTTCTGTTTCTTCTTTCTGCTACACCATTTTGTTGTGGAGTTCCTGCTGCAGATAGTTGATGTAGCACTCCATTTTCTTCACAGTAGGTTCTGATAATCTCATTAGAAATTCAGTGCCTCTATCTGATCTGATCTTGATGATCTTCAGTTCTTTCTTATGTTGGAGTCTTCTCAGCAAATCTGGCAGCTTTTTGAGTGTTTCTTTCTTCTTGTTCATGAAAATGGTCCAGGTGTATTTTGAGAAGTCATCCACCACTAATAGGGTGTATTTCTTACCACTTACACTTCTGGTGTGACTGGTCCATATGTAACAAATGTAGAATTCTTGTTGTTGATTGATAGGGCTTTGACTTGAATGAACTTTTGATTTGTTTCCCTTTCTGACATGCATCACAAAGACTTTCTTTCTTGAATGTGATCTCTGGCAGGCCTTCAACTAACTTGTTCTTTGATAATTTGTTGATGGTCTTGAAATTCAAGTGATTTAATCTTCTGTGCCAAATCCAGCTGGTTGATTGTTTATTTTTGACAAGCAGACATGTTTCTGCCTTGGCTGTTTTCCAATCCACCACATACATGTCGTCTTGTCTTCTACCTGCAAGAACTACTGTGTTGGTTTGGCTGTGAATCACTTTGCATCCTTCTTCACTTTCCAATATGCAGTAGGAAACATGTGTTGCTTCATGTGTCTAGGAACATATCTAGATTGATTTTTTCTTAAACACATGATGCATATCATTCAATGGTTTCTTCTTGTATTTTGGAGGTGCAACATTCCAATCATCTTCTGAAGGGTAAAGTCTACCTTTACCTTTCAGAAGGTTTTTGTTTTTGGTTGACTGGAATGTGGATTTAGTCTGTTGTTTCACTACACTGGGTTTTGACTTCACCGGTGCAGGACGATTGGTTGGAACTATGGTCTGTCCCTTTCTAAATTTTGGTCCATTGTTGGTCCTGAATTTAGAATTGTGTTGACCATTGTTTCTACTCTCATCCTGACTATTGTAGCCAAGACCAGATCTGGATCCAAACCTTTTTGAGGGTTTGTAAGCTGGTGCATTGGTTATCTTAACTGGTGGTGAGATTTCCTTAACTGATCGATCAATAACAGATGTATGATCATCTGCTGTTTGTTGATCATTTAAGTGAGTCTCCTTACTAGTTAGTTCAGCTTTTGCTTTGTCCAGTTCTTTCTTTAATCTTTTGTTTTCCTTTCTTAGATCCTTGTATTCCTTCTCCAGAATTTCATGATTCATTTCAATTTCATCAAATTTAGTCATGAGATTTTGGACTAGGTCTGTTGTATCTAATGGGGGATCAGAAGATTGTGTAGTGTCAGATGTGGATGCATTAGATGAAGAGTGAGAGCTAGATGTTACCTCAGTTTCATTTGATTCTTGGGTCATTAGACATAAATCAGTGTCTGAGCTGTCATCTTCATCCTCATCTAATTCTTTGGTCATGAGGCATAGACATGCTTTTTCATTGTCTGAGCTGTCTTCTTCATCACTATCATCACTATCATCTGAGTCATTATCAGATGATTCTTCATTCTTTTCACGGCTGGATTCATCCTTGAGTGCTTTCTTGCCTTTCCTCTTCTCAGATGTTTTATATTTCTTCTTTTCATCATCTTTATCATTGTCTTCAGGACAATCAGCCTTGAAGTGACCTTTCTTGTTGCAGTTGAAGCATCTGTATTCATCATCTTTCTTCTTCATGTCTTTGTTTGAGCTTGACCTCTTGTTTGATGATGAGTTTCCTTTGAATGGCTTCTTTTTGCTAAACCTGCCAAAACGTTTAACTAATAAAGCTACATGTTCTTTGAGTTCTTGTGTTTCTTTGCTGATACAATCGGCAAAGTTACTTTGTTGGGGTGCTATCAGCGCAGTGGCTCTTTGTGTCTCTGCCGGATCACCATCTTCACCGTTCAATTCGAATTCATGAGCTTTTAATTGAGACATCAGGGTCAGAGTGTCTGTGTTTGCAAGATTTGTAGTTCCTCTGATTACTGATGTTATGATCTTCCATCTTTCAGGTAAGCCTCTTAAGATCTTTAAGCATACTTCTTTCTGGGAATATGTGTGTCCAAGCTTTTGCAGTTCACTGATGATGCTAGAGAATCTGTTGTCCATTTGATCAATGGATTCACCTGTCTTCATTTTGAAATTTTCAAATTTCTGTTTTGCAACAAATAATTTGTTTTCTTTAACTGCTTCAGATCCTTCATTTATCAAAGCTATCTTGTCCCACATCTCCTTTGCTGTTTTGCAGTCTTTGATTCTCATGAACATGTTGCTATCTAGGGTCTTCAAAATCATGTCTTTTGCAACAAAGTCTAGATTTGCTCTTCTCATGTCATCCTTGGTCCAATCTTTCTTAGGTTTGTCTATCTCATTTCCTTGATCTGCTCCTGTGGATACCACAGTCATGATCATGATTGGTCCATCATTGATTACGTCCATCATCTCCTCATGAGTTGCTGCAAGATGAGACAGCATTCTTATTTCATATTCTTTAAAATTATTAACATTGAAAACAGGTACTTTTGACATAAAGTTTTAGGAATCCATAAGCACAAGTAATAGATTTATATGTGAATGAAAAGAAAACTCATATTTGAAAACTACTTTGAAGATGTGTGATCTCCTTGTTACCAGAAATTAGATCTGAACAGGTTCTGATACTAGGAACACTGCTCTGATACCAATTTTTGGTCCCAGAGAAGGGTGAAACTATAGTCAAAGGGGGGAGGGTGAATGACTATAGTGGAGTTTCAAAAACTTTTCTTATGTTTAAAAGCTTTTGGGCAGTGGATAAGTCCCTTCTTACTATGATGTTTTCAAACCACTTTAGACAATCACAGATATAAGTTATGATCTAGGCAATTTAAATAAATGATGTAAAGTAAATGGCAAAAAGTAAATTGACACAAGGCTTATAGTGGTTCAGGGTGGTGTAATCCCTTAATCCACACTTCTCCTGTGATGATTGGAGGAATTCACTATTGTTTTCACAGATACAATAGTATGATTGTCCTTGACTTCCCAAGCTTCACAATCTACAAGACTATCATTCCTTGACTGCAACAGCTTCAGTGATTTTGTCTCTTTTACTGCTCCTTGAGATCAAAATCATTCAGCAGCTATCACAGACACAACTCTTTCTCAGGTTGCTTCTGATTCGGTTGCTTCAGTTTGATGTGAATGAGATTCACAAACTTGCTTGATCAATCTCAGTGCTGAATATAAATTTGTAGTTCTGATGTCTGAGTTGATCTTTAGATAAGTCCTTATAAGTTTAGAGAGAAGGCTTTTCAAATTGACAGAGTTTCTGCTTTCTTTTTTTTGCTTTTCTTGATCGTTCTTTTATCTGTCTGTCAATGCCTTCTATTTATAGCCTTGAGTATCCTTGATTTGAAATTCCGTCCGTTGGCTATATTTATGAGGGAAATAATTCTTGATTTTATTCTTGATTCCCCCTTAATTGTATTCTCCTTGATTTCAGTGATCGGATTTTTCCATTAAATATACATAAGCAGAAAATCCGTCCTTGATTGATCCTCTATTGATTGTGCATTTAATGCATGATCTTCTGAATCTTCATTATATTCCAGAATATGATTTGGTAAGATTTACTTCGCCGTTCTCAGAGCGGTTGAGTGATTCATTTGACTTCGCCGTTCTAGATCTTCCTTAACCGTTTTGTCTTCACTCAGCCGAAAGTCAGTTTACTGCGCCGATTCACTATTTTCTTCATTGTTTAAGTATGAGGAGAATCTTGTACTTCACTGATCCTTGATTGGGGTGAGATCAGTGTACACCATATTTAAATATTAAGTTTCATCACTTGAAACATAACTTAGACTTATCAAAGGTCATCACAGACTTCCTTGGTTATAAGTCAGACCATAATGTCTTCATTACTTCTATGTTGGTGTTTGGTTGGCTTCACTCTGCCGAAAGTCTGTTTTTACTTTGCCGTCCTACCAACTAGTACAATACTTGTCTGACTCAACTTATACAACATGTCAGACTCTAAGTAAAGACTTATACAGAAAATTCTAACTTATTTCAGGCTTGCTATAACAGCTAGTATCACTACTAGAAAAAGGGTTTATTGTGAGGAAAAAATTGTGAGAGCATGCAAATCCTCACAAAAAGCATATAATTTAAATTTTTTATGAGAGTAAAAGATTTATATAGCTAATTGATGTACTTTTAATTATAAACTCTCTATTCCCATCACTTTTTGTATAATATCCCATCATTATTTACACACTAAAATGTTCCCCTCATTAACAAATTTATTTTTTCTTAAATTTTTTAAAGTAATGATACAGACACAACCGTTGTGTCACATAAGTGACACAACTGTCATTTACACCGTTGATAAAAATGAGTCTAAATTGATCATGATATCCATCCATCATAATCAAAGATGAAGATGATCATTTTGTTATTCGTTATGACACAATCGTTAACCCGTATCCTACCCATTTTGTTTATGTTTCAAAATTTGGAAACCCAATGATAAATTCTTTTAGTGATACAGGCGGCAAACCTTCCCTCCATTTTTTTGGGGAAAAATTTGCAAATATAATAACCCACATATATATAATAATTATAATAATAATAATAATAATAATAATAATAATAATAATAACATGAATTAAACAGACCAAAACGGGAGAAAAATAAAAGACCAAATTTGTTCCGTCAAAATATCACTCTCCGGCATAAATCCCATTTATCTCTCTTCTTCCCTCTGTAATTTCAATCTAACTACTCATTCATGGATTCGAATTGTTCAATTTTATAGAAATATTCTGAAAATCGGTGTTTAAGTTACATAGAACTGGTTGTATTGCGTGGAGGAGGATGAGGAATGGCGACATTGAATCCGTTTGATCTTCTCAGTGACAATGAATCGATCATTCTGATGACCCCGCTCAGTTGCTTGCTGCTGCTCAGAAAGTTCTAGCTCCGGCGGCGACTGCTTCGAAAGGTGCATCTCTATCTATGCCTGCTGCCAAAGGGGGTCTTGCTGAATTTCCGACAAAGACGACTCCTCCTAAACAGGCTGGTAAAGTCCAAATCTATATTGGTGATGTTTATTGTTTTATTTTGTTTCTGTCATCTTCTATCTGCGTTGCTGATCGATGATGTAAATGTGTTCATAGATTTGTTAATGTAGTTTCTTAAATAGGTTTGGCGAATCCCTAACCTGTAAACTAGACTAAATTGTAGTAAAATATCATACCTATTTATTGGGTATTGATTGGGTGAAAGATTATGCACATCACTTGATCTGTGTTTGTTTCCAATATTCATTTTCTATATACTGATGAATATAGAGGTATAGCAAATAATGAGGGGGCTAAGCCCACCTGGAAGAAAACATATTATGCTATAAAACCGACCATATAAATTCCTAGTTCTGTTCTTGCTGCTGATTTATTTTTTGCGTTATTCGTGATTATGTATAACTTGCTATGTGCATATGCGTTTATATGATTTGCAGATGGCCGAATTGGCTAGATTAAGTTATTTCAGTCAGTCAGTTCTAACAGCTGCGAAAATTGAGTCCGTGGCACAAACCAGCTCTTGCTGCTGGATGTGAATCAGGCTAAGATAGATTGTGCCATATATTGTATAATAAGAAAAGGGAAAAAAAGAAAGGAAAATGAGCATCTAGTTTGTCAAAGCTTTATGTGGGTAAATTTGTTCTGTTTATGTTCTTGCAATTGATGCATCTGGATGACTTCAACCTCGTTCTTTTTATAACTAAAATCTCTCTCACATCTGGACTAGCACTCATTCATTATATATTTTTGACTTTTTAATATTAGCATCATTAAGATTGTTTCTTTCTTCGTTTTTAAGGTAACTGGCGTGGGGATTAACACAGAATGGGGGTTGTTGATGGCAAATATATTAGAAGATAAAGGCAAAGAAACGCCCTTGCAGGTATTGACTTTATACCTTTGTCCTCATGATTAATTAAATGGATCACCACTAAATTGTTGTTTAATAATAACAAATTGCAGGTTCGTTTGAATTGCGTAGCTACAATCATAGGCATTGTTGGACACACTATTGCTATTGCAGTTCTTGTAGTTCTGTTGACTAGGTAAGTCCCATTATGCCCTTGGTCTTATTGGACAGTTTAGAATGTAGAATCTCTAAAATGACCTTTTGTGTCATGTCATTTCTTTCCTTGTTGTCCATTGCTCTCAATGAATGCGTTATACGTTAAGTTGTCCTATATATATGTATGCATGTAAGTATGTCTGTATGTGGATTGGTGATGAAAGAAGTGTTTGAATGAAACAGGTTCTTCACCGGGCATTCACGAAATCTGGACGGAACCACACAATTTGACCATGGAAAGACCAGCTTTGGAAAAACAGTAGAAGTTATAATAAAAATATTTACTATTGCAGTAAGTAATATTTTTTTCTATGGTTGGAATTATTAATCTTACAATAACCTAACTCCTCAAGCCCTTTTCAGGTTACCGTTGTTGTTACCCTTACGCAAGTAGCATATGCAACATCACGCGTTCTGACTTCTGACATTATATCTAACTAATATGCTTCTTTCCTCTTAAATTCATCTTAAAGTGTAGCTTACTCAATGAAGAAAATGATGGTTGATAAGGCACTGGTATAGTTTCATCTTCAGTGATTTATGTCCGTTTATGGTTTCTGTTTGAGCTGTGTCTATAGGTTTGTTTATGAAACTTTATGCAGGTTCGCAGGCTTTCTGTGTGTGAAACTATAGGCTTGGCAGCAACAGCGATAAGACCGGGACATTGAAACTAAATCAGGTTCTAGTTGAGCTTATTCTTTGATTCTTATTCATTGAGGTTAACTCATTAGTCAAATATGAGCTGGAAATTTGAATTAGTTGGAATTCGGATCCTGATATAACTTAATATATTTTTCACCCTAGATGATTGTGGTCAAGTTTTATTGTGGAAACACAAAGATGGATCCATGTAATGATACGTCCCAGATTCCTGTAGCAGTTTCCTCTCGACTAGATGAAAGTATATCACATAATACTGCAGGCAGTGTTTTTCTTTCTAAAGGTGAGCACTCTCTTGGTTACTATCTATGTGAATTAGCCCTTTTTTTGTTTGTTCTGATTTTGTGTATATTGAAGGATGGTGGATTGGAGATTTCTGGATTTCCTACAGAGAAGGCTATTCTTTCGTGGGCAGTCAAAGTATGCATCGTTTTATCTTGATTAGTTGATTTTTAATGATTCATTCATCAGTTGATTATAATATTGTAATTTACTTTGTTACAGATGGGAATGAATTTAACGTTGTTTGTTCAGAGTCTATAGTTCTTCATGCAGCACCATTTAGTTCTACCAAAAAGCAAGGAGGTGTTGCAGTACAAGGAAATGTGAGATCTTATAATTTTGACATAGCCTTTAACGACACCACTCAAAATTTACTGTGACAACACCCACATTCGACCTTTTGAAAGGTAGATTCTAGGCCATACAATCGACTTTTAAAAGACGATTATCACAATCAGTTGTTTGAAAGTCGATTGTTTGTCTAAAATTGTTATGTTTCAACAAAATGACGTTTTTTTTCTTTCTATTTAGTCATTTTGTTCTTTTAACTTTGTACAAGAGCTAAATGCTAAATGGCTTCTATTTTTAACCAATGAATTTCTTTTCTTTTGATTATTTGGCATAGCCAATCTCTTGTTCATATTCACAGGAAGGGAGCAGCAGCAGAAATAATTGTAGATTCATGCACTAAATACATAGATGCAAATGGTCACTTGAAGTATATTGACAATGACAAGGTCAGCGAAAAAAAACTATATATTATACTGAAGTTTGCCAAAAGTAGTAGTTTGAGCACCTATCTAAAAAATATATATATTAGGAAAACAAACGGCATGTGATTATTTCATGCTAATTGGTGATGAAAAAAGTGTTTGAATGCAACAGGTTCTTCACCGGGCATTCACGAAATCTACACGGAACTACACAATATGTCCCTAGAAAGACCAGCGTTGGAAAAACAGTAGATGGCATAGTAAAACTATTTACTGTTGCAGTAAGTAATGTTTTTTTATATGGTTGGAATTATTATTACAAATACCCCAACTCCTCAAGCCTTTTTCAGGTTACCATTTTTGTTGTTGTCCTTGATGGACTACTTTTAGCCGTTACACATACGTAAGTAGCATACGCAACATTACGCGTTTTGACTTCCGACATTATATCTAACTAATATGCTTCTTTTCTCATAAATTCACCTTATAGTCTAGCTTACTCAAAGAAGAAAATGATGGTTGACAAGGCATTGTTATTCCTCTTACCAATTTAGAGGAAAGACGGGCCTTGCTTTATACTCTGTTTAAGGGGCCTCAGAGTCCTTCAATCTACCATGACAAGGATGTGGATCTTGAGACTCTTGACAAAGGTCTTCCTTCTTCCTCTGTTTTGCTGTTTCAAAGCTTTACCATATAATTTTCTGCATGAGAACGAATGTGAGTATCCTACATGAATATTAAATACAAGCATGTTCTTGTATGGCCTATATAAAAGTAATTGGCTGCATATTCGTATGTTGAATAGCCAAGTTATATTATCATTTTTGCAGATGGAATGCTGAATGAAACTTCGATATTTTTCCGTAAAATACTGCAATCATAATCTTGCACGAAATTGCGTATAACGCTTGTTTCCTTTTAATGCTATTCATTTGGTTTCACAAATCACGTTTCCTGCTATTTTTAAGCTTTAAGGTATTCATCTTATATTGTCAGCAGCTGCTAAGACTTTGTTAGCAGAAAATGATAAGGGCCATAGCTTGGTAAATAAGCTCGAGAGCAGTTGAATGAATGCGGTTCACAGTGTAAAGGAACCCTGCCTTGGCTCATTTCTGTGGAATCGGCTTTTTTGTTTCCCTGGTAAGGTTTTTCAACTGCCTTTCCCTTGAGTTCTTTCCCAGCCCAAGGTGTAGATGAAAATGATGAAACTAAGGGTTTGGACTCAAGATGAGAAATTTTCCACTTTGACAAAGATGCTCCTCTTAGCAATAAGGAGTTTGAAGGTTAAAATTCTATTTATGCCTTTTTGTGCAGCTTGTGATGTTGTATTTCTTTTTCTTGGACCTTTGGATGAACATTGTAAAGTAATTGTGAGGATGATTTATAGTTTCAGAGGTCACCCTTGAATGTTTCATATGTATATTACAAATAGTTATGTTACTAGTTATCAATGTGATTTTGTTGGGCTTGGTGAAGCATTGTTGTTTTTATTGCTTTGTCTCCGGATGGGTTCATGGTCATCTTCATGCGAATGACCCCGAAATGATTTGGTTAGGGGTAGATTTCTATACAATGAGAGTAATATATTATCATTTAATGAAGGGAAATCCGGTCATTAAAAGTCATGTATTTCATATCATTAAAGACTTTTAATGATGGGAAATTTACTCTTGTCGCCCTTCATTGTTGCTTCTCTATATAAAGGCATATAATGAGAGTAACATTTCCCGTTAGTATTGATTTTCTCTTTCAGTGACGGGTCTTTCACTCTCATTAAAAACACATTTTTAATGAGAGTGAAAGACCCGTCACTGAAAGAGAAAATCAATACTGACGGGAAATGTTACTCTCATTATATGCCTTTATATAGAGAAGCGGCAATGAAGGGCGACGAGAGTAAATTTCCCGTCATTAAAAGTCTTTAATGACGGGAAAATGACTTTTAATGACTGGATTTCCCCTCATTAAAACTCGATTTTCTTGTAGTGTATGACCATCATCAAAACATAATAAAATGTTCCTAACATACTTCAACCTTCAGCTCCATTCAATTCTTTATCAATTGAATATCATATTCAGCACAAATGATGCTCCAAAAAATTGTTCATCTGCCATTAAAAGCATAGCACACATAATAGCTTCTATTTATAGCAAATAACGCATAAAATACACGGTTAATACGCATAATACCAATTTAGTCACCCCGGACGTGGCTTAATCACATTTAGATAATTAACCATTACTTCATACATATTATCACCATTCTCAACAATTAAAAACTAATTAAGAACAGACTCATTCAAGAATTCTAAATAAGAGTAGGGTCAACACATATCCATCAGTAATTCATAAAGCACTATCTCGTAGTAGAACCGACGTGTGTGTGAATAACTCTCAAAAAACAGTAACGCATTCAAAATCACATTATATCAACTCATAGTCTAGCCAGTAAATCATGAGAATGCTCTTCCCTTTATGCCATTTGACGATACAGGGTTCCACCCCACCACGTGTCGTCTGACAGTTGGTCTCCGTAATACGAGTAAGGGTCAAGGCACGCATGTCGAGTCCCAAACTCGGGGCTACGAAGATCGAGTCTTAAGCAATGTAGGATGAAGGTCCCATCTCTATCACCTCAAGTCGGGTGAGTCAGCGTAGAGGACAGAGTCTGCACCAGATATGAAAGTGTTCGGTAAAAACTAGTTTTAAATTTATAATTACCGGAACACCCCAAGTGCAAGGCTCGTAGTAAAGGTGTTACCGGGTCGTCCTAAGGGAGTCGAATGTTTATCGGATTAAGGTGTAATTATTATATCGATTATGTCACAATTTATTACCTAAAACTAAGGCTGATGTTAATTATAAAACAGAAACTAAGAACAATGGCTAAAATAGCAGAAAACAAAAAAAAAACTCAATACTGGACGGGCGTTCACTTTGGGTGGACGGGCGTCCAATAACGTGCTGGAAACAGAAATATGCAGAAAACAACGATTAATAACTAAAGTTCTTAAGATAACTAATCGTAGCTAACACAATTAATACGAACGAATTGGTTTATCAAATAATTAAAAGAACGGCAAGGCAACTAGAATCCACCAATCAACCAACCAACCCCAACTAGATTGTGAGCTAAAGGTACGATTTTTAGTAATGATCAAATCACGAATTCGATTAAATATCTTTAATCAATTTCTAGGGTTTCGTTTTCTTTCTCAAGCAAAACTAAACTAACATGCATAACACGATCTTGAGATTGTCTCCAAACTCTACTCAATTAATCATAAACAATCTCTTGAATTATAATTAATTGCATCAATTGAAATAAATCACAACTTGAATCATATTCTCATATAAATTCAATCAGAAAAGCAGCTCCATCGATCTCTCGATTCAATAAAACATAAACGATAAATCACAACATTCAATTGATGAAAAACCATAAATTTAACTCACTAAAGATGTAGCTAAAAATCCTCTAGTTGGCATAGTTGTTGATTGGTTTCCTCCGTTGTCCCACCGTGAATTGCTTAGCCAACAATCATGTTGATGATCATGATTGTTGGGATGGAAGAGTTCATCTTCGAGTTTACTCTTTTGGATGTGCGGCTGCTAGGGTTTTGAATGAATGAATAATGCGTATCGTCTCCCCTAGGGTTTAATACATGCTGCTATTTATAGGATTTTAGGTCGGCTAGGGTTAAGTCGGCCTTGGACGCCCGTCCAGGTGCGTGTAAAATTTATCGAGTCGGGCCGAGTCTTCTTGGACGTCCGTCCTATGCAAAAACGGACGCTCGTTCGCTAAAAATCATCAAACTCTGAATCAAAAATCTCCTCATGGACGCCAGTCTGGAATAGTGGACGCTCGTCCACTGGACGCTACATCAAACGTGCGTTCAACTTGGAGTAAAATTGATTTTCTCATCTTTATCTTCAACCGGCTTCACCTTTATCTCTTTTCCTTCGTATAAACTCGATCCTTGACACCATTTAATCCTCTTTTTAGCTCGAAAATGTATATCTACAAGGGGGTAAAAACATGCAAACTGTAGAAATGTATATATAGATAGAAAATGACTAATAAACCACATAAATAGCTCGAATTTCACACTTTAATAAATTCTAAACCCATTCTTCCAATTTATCCTTTTAGCAAGTGATTTTCTATAAAAATCACTAAAACACGGAAGATATTGTTACGGAATAACTCGATATAAACCAAAAAATTAGTCGTAAACAGAAGGCCCATTATCAGCATGGTAACTTGGGCAAGGGGCAAGGCCCATGAAGGTTAAATATGACAATAGCCTAAACCGACCTATGATTAGGGTTAGGGCATGCATTGGCATTATAAATACCATGATCCAGGAACTACGTAAGGCTTGATTCCTGGACAAATATAGGATACGTAGGCAATCTAAGGCAAGTTCTTAGACTCAGCCACAAATCTTCAAAATCTACAACACGTTCTTAAGGCATTAGGGTTTTGAGTGTTCATCATTAGATATTTTCAGGCCCGGATTAATTTGGTGACATAATTTGTCATCATCATTGGCGCTAGAAGGAGGGTCTTCTACTGGTGAATACATCAAGATCATGATGCTTCCCAAGGATAAGACCGTCAGGAAAGCTAATTCCAAAACCACAGATCAATAGGGTTCGCAGATCAATGAGCAAGTTGATCTGAATCCAAAAGAGACAAGGGACCCGTTGTTGGATCCTATTCATGAAAATCCCCTAAAGGAGAAACAAGGCCTTGCTCCGGAACATCAGGTTATCATAGATCATTTGGCAGCAACAGATCGCGAATTGATGTCCAGAATCATAGCGACACATTCATGGCTCAGAAGCGTGAGAACGGTGGCAAGAAAGATGCCGCAGACAACGCCAAGCAAGTCCCTGGGGACAAAATCAGTGGATCGTCCAGCTCTGTGGAGAAAAAAAGATGTGAGATTCAACAGAAACTTCAATGAATGGATGAGGATAGCGTTAGGCAGGAGCTGGATGTTATTCTGGGCAAAAATCAGGTCTCACTGTGGCTGGAATCGCCCTTCACAAAGGAAATTGAAGACTTTCCCAAACCCAAAGGGTTTAAAATACCGAAGATAGAACCTTATGATGGCACCACTGATCCAGAAGACCATCTACACAGGTATCTATCTCAAATGAGGTTGGACGGTGCACATGATGCAATGCGATGTCGGGCCTTTGAGACATTGCTCGTAGGTCGAGCTAGAGAATGGTTCACCAAGCTACGACCGGCTCAATCTCTAGTTTTGCTATGTTAGCTCGCAAATTCAAGATGCGTTCATCGTAAATAAGAAGTTTCAGTTAAGCGCTACGCACCTCATGAATATGAAGCAACAAAAAGATGAAACTGTGATAAACTATTTGAAGAGATTTAATCTTGAGGCCATGCAAGTCAATGATGCAGATGATCGACTTCTGATCACGTCGTTTGTGGGAGGATTGCGTAATACAAGATTATATATGAAGTTGAGTAGAGATGCCCCTCGCACCATGGACGAATGTGTTAATGTGGTGCATAGATTCTATCAAGAAGAAGAGGCAGTGCGTAGGCATACCCAATCCGACTGGATGGATTCAAAAAATGACACTCGAGGTCCAAGTAAGAATCAATCCAAAGGGCAGAACAGTGAAAGCAAGTCGACAGTCTGGGATCGTATCACGGCGCCGGTCTCAGACCGTTTGGGAAATAAAGGAGCCCTACATGATAAGTATTCCATCCCCCTCAATCGGTCTCAGGGGGAGGTGTTATCCATTATGCTCTCGAAGAACATAGCGAAGAAACCGAGACCCCTGAAAAGACCTCGAGAGAAGAGAAATCCAAGAATGTATTGCGAGAATCATGAGGATATAGGCCATACAATGGAGGATTGTGACGACATGAAAAGAGACATAGATGCTTGTATTCAAGAAGGTAAACTAGATGAAGTCGTCGATAGGTCTCAGTGCAATGAGCCCAAAGGATGCAGAGAGTACAAGAAAAAATACTGATCAATATCAGAATCGAGGTCGCGATGCTCAGAAACGCAGGGACCGATCACCACGTCAAGAACGATCTCCAGATCGAGATAGGTATGATGATAATCGACCCAATAATTACGTCAATACGATTTTTGGGCAAGCTGAGAATGATAAAGATCGAGCCAGTCAAGAACCGACCGACAACTCAAGGGATAAGAAGAGACTAAGATTTACAATAGAAGTCGGGTATGGACCCAAGGACGATATTCCTAATTCTCGGAGACACAGTGAAGGGCTAGTAATTGAGGCAGTGATTAGCCGAACTTGGGTATCGAGAGTCTGCGTCGACAATGGGAGCACGGTCAATATCCTGTACTACTCGGTTTTTAAGGCAATGAAGCTGAAAGATGAGAGCATGACTCATTTAGCATCTCCTCTGTTTGGATTCACAAGACAAGAAGTCCACCCCATGGGGTCGATAAGATTGCTAACGACGGTCGGGGATGGTGAAAGAGGAAGGACCCTTGAATTGAACTACGTGGTAGTCAAGGCTCCTTCGGCAAACAATGTCATTTTGGGTGAACCTGCTCTTTTCGAACTGCGCGCTATTATCTCCACTGTCCATAATAGCATGAAATTCCCTACCAGGAACGGCTCGCATGAAGTAAGAGGAGACATTGATGCTGCTCGGAGCTGCAACTCCATCATAATGGATGGGAAAATAGCTGTGCAGCAAGTCCTGATTGAAGAGTTGATTCTGGAAGAAGAAGTGGAAAGGAGTTGGATCTCAGTTGATCCCATCGAAGATGTTCGTCTATGGGAAGACGAAGAAGACCAGTGTGTGCAAGTCGGGATTTGGATCCTAGCTAAAGAAAAACAGTTGCTGGTCGAACTACTAATTGAGTTCAGAGATGTCTTCGCGTGGAAGGCTGACGACATTCCAGGACTATCCATAGATATAGTGGCCCATAAGCTCGAAATAAATCAAGGCCGGAAGCCAGTCAGACAGAAGAAGAGGAGTTTCACACCAGAACGAAACCAAGCTAGAGAGAAAGAAGTCGAGAAGCTGTTAATAGCCAAAATAGTAAGGGAAGTGCTCTACCCTGAATGGATAGCCAACCCAGTGTAAAGTTAGGAAGCCCGACGGCAGCTGGCGTATATGCGTGGACTTCACCGACTTGAATAAAGCATGTCCCAAGGACTCATATCCGCTGCCAAAAATTGACAGTTTAGTAGACTCTACTATCGACTTTGAAGTGTTTGGTTTTATAGATGCGTATAAGGGATACCATCAGATCTTAATGGATCCTCGAGACGCTAAAAAGACAGCATTCATCATGGAATTCGGCACTTTCTGCTATGTAACCATGCCGTTCGGATTGAATAACGCTGGAGCTACATATCAGAGAGCAGTCAACAAGATTTTCGCCAAGCGGATCGGCAGGTGTATGGAAGTGTTTGTAGATGACTTGCTCATCAAGAGTCGATCCATGAAGCAGTACTTGGTAGATGCTCGAGAAGTATTCGGGGTTTTAAGGAAAACAAGGATGAAATTAAATCCGAAGAAGTGCACCTTTGGGGTCAGGTCTGGAAAGTTTTTGGGATACATGATCTCAAAAGACGGGATTCGAGCGAACCCGGATAAGATCGATACCTTGATAAACATGCCTGCACCTCGGAATGTAAAGGAATTACAGAGACTCATGGGTCGAATGGCCGCCCTCAACAGGTTTTTATCCAAGTCCGCCCAGAGAGCTCTACCGTTTTTCAAGATTCTCCGTAAGTCCAGTCCTTTCCATTGGGACAAAGAGTGTCAGAAAGCCTTCAAGGATTTAAAATCATACTTATCAGAGCTACCCACTCTCACTTCACCCCGGGAAGGAGAAAAATTGTTGGTCTATTTGGCGGTATGTGAGGAAGCAGTGAGTACGGTCCTATTCGGAAAAGGGTCCACGGCCAAGTGCCGATTTCTTTTGTTAGTAAAGCATTGCATGGACCAGATACCCGATACTCACCAGCAGAGAAACTAGCATTATGTTTGGTACATGCCTTGAGAAAACTGAGGCCTTATTTCCAAGCCCATCCCATTACGGTGGTCACCGACCAACCACTGAAGCAAATTTTAGCGAAGCCCGACACGTCGGGTCGACAAGCAAAATGGGTAGTGGAAATAGAAGAGTACGACATCGAGTTCGTGCCTCGGACTGCGGTTAAGGCCCAGGCTTTGGAAGATTTTCTAGCCGAAGGAATTTCCATCCAACTCGAGCAGGAGAAGCAAAGCACGGAAGAACAGTGGACTCTGCAAGTCGATAGGGCATCAAGCAAAGAGGGGGCAGGAGTCGGACTCCTTCTAATCAGTCCGAAAGGTGAAGAATTCCCCTACGCCCTTCGATTCGACTTTAAAGCGACAAACAACGAGGCTGAATATGAGGCTATGATCACAAGTCTGAAACTTTCTTTGAAGTTGGGAGTCGAGAACCTACTAGTTTACAGCGACTCGCAGTTGGTGGTAAACCATATCAGGGGGGAGTATGAAGCCAAGGAAGAAACCATGAAAAATTAATTAATAGTGGTACAAGGCCTCATACCGAAGTTCATGTCAGTTCAGATCGATCAGGTCCCCCGAAGTCAGAACAAGAGAGCCGATGCATTATCTAAAATTTCTTCGAACTTCATCTCGAGCAAGAAAGTTCTGGTCGAGCTATTGACCGATAGAAGCTACAAGGAATCTGAAGCACAGCCGATCACTCAATAGGTGACGTGGATGGATCCAATCGCTCTGTACCTTAAGGACGGAATCCTGCCATCCGACAAAGTACAACCAAGGAAAATCTGACTTCAATTAGCGAGGTATGCGTTCTTTGATTCTATCCTTTATCGGAAGTCTTTTGTAACACCATGGTTAAGATGTGCATCAGAAGAAGAGGGTGCATACCTTCTAGAAGAAATTCTTAGAGGAGCTTGTGGGAATCATTGTGGAGCTAGGATGCTTGCTCGAAAGTGCAAGCTAGCTGGGTATTTTTGGCCGTCGATGCAACGAGATGCGAACAGCCTAGTTCAGAGGTGTAGAACTTGTCAAATCCATGACAATGTCACCCATCAACAGGCTCAAGAAATGAATGACATCTCGTCAGCATGGCCTTTTGATCAGTGGGGTGTCGACATAGTCGGACCTCTACCCCGAGCTCCGGGCAACAATAGGTAGGTGGTCGTCGCGGTGGACTACTTCACGAAATGGGTCGAAGCCAAGGCTCTACCCGACATCAGAGCTTCAACCATCAAAAAATTCTTGTGGGTCGATATCTTATGCAGGTACGGAATTCCAAAGGTTTTGCTCTCAGATAATGGCACTCAGTTCGAAGACCGAAAAGTTAAAGAATGGTGCAATGAATATCAGATCACTCAGCGCTTCGCCTCAGTAGCTCACCCGCAAGCAAACGGTCAAGTCGAGCAGACTAATCGACAGATCAAGACAGGGTTGAAAAAGAGATTAGAAGCCGAAGGTCGAGATTGGGCAACACAACTTCCGAACATCCTGTGGTCGTATAGGACAGCTCCAAATTCTTCGACAGGGGAAACACCCTTCTCTCTGGTCTATGGTTGCGAGGCGGTAATTCCTGCAGAGATCGGTATTCCATCTCCTCGAGTTCTAGCATACAACGTCGAAACCAATGCTCCCGATCTTCGACACGAGAAAGATAATGTTGAGGAGTGAAGACAAATAGCTTCAGCTCGAATGTCGAGATACAAGTAGAAGATCTCGCAGTATTACAACTCGAGGGTCAAGTACAAATATTTCAAAGTCGGAGATTTGGTCCTCAGAAAGAATGAATCAAGTCGACAAGAAGCGACTGGCAAGTTGGACCTGAATTGGGAAGGCCAGTATCAGATCCTAAAGGTTCATCCCAAAGGATCCTACCAACTCGGACGAGCAGATGGAACCACTGTTCCTCGACAGTGGCATGCCAACAATTTAAGGAAGTATTACGATTGATCAAGCTTTATCTCGATTTAGTCTTACTTTTTTACGCTTTGTAATAAGTCAATGTACCATTTAATGAATATACTAATAAACATATCTTTTCTCGAGATGCTTTTATGTTTTTCCGGATCTATAGCCTTAACATTCTAAATCTAATACAATACAAAATGTCAAAGGCAATGCAATCGACTACGAGGAGGGAAAATCCGCAAGTCGGACCCCTCAATATAGCCTAAAGCAAAACGAGCCTACAAGGCAAAAAAATGCTAAGGCAAAGGGAGAGTTCGCAAAGTCGGACCAAACGCCCATAAAATCAACCAGCCAAAAGCAAAACGAGCCTAAAGGGCAAAAAATGCTAAGGCAGAGGGACGGTTCACATAGTCGGACCAAACGCTCAGAGCATCGACTTGCCCATAGCAAAGCTAGTCCGAGAGACAAAAAAATATGCTATGGCAACTAGGTCGATCTCAATCAGACTCCCAAGTGCAATAAGAACCAAAGGTTCATAATACACTCGGGGGGCAACACGACATCGATAAAGCAAACAGCAAACAGGGACAAAGGCCCGACAAGCGAAGAGCTAAAAGACATCGAGATATTAAAGATAGATAATAAAAAGAAAAGGAAACAAAATACCACAAAAATCAATGCAAAATCGAAGCAAAATAAGGTCAGGTCTACAAGACCAACCAAAACAAAGTATGATCAGAAAAATTATACAAGCCAAAGTCAAGTTATACAAATTCAAGTTCAAAAAGTCGAATCCAAATTCAACGAAAGTAAATTGTAAAGAACAATAATTATGAAGCAGCATCGGAGTCGGGTCGGTGATCGAAGGGGTCGGGTCGGTATCGACGGTGTCGGCGGCTTGGGTAGATGTCGAAGGACCATGTTTTTGGGCAAGAGATTCCCCTCGTTGGAACTCCTTGCTATACTGGTCATATAACCTCTCTGCCTCGGTCTCATAAAACTGTGGTGCGGCAATTTTAGACACATCGAAATCCGGATAGACATCCAGAGCATGATTCACCGCCAGAGTATAACCGCCCATCTTGGCCATGTGCATCATCACGGTCAAGTCTTCATCCAGCTCCTTCGACATGCGATACTCTAGGATGGCATCTTTTTTGGCCGCCTCGACCTGGGAAGGAACTTTCTCCAGTTCGACCTTCAGAGCATCCCTCTCTTTCCGAGTCTGCTTAACTTCGGTCAAAGAAGTTGCATGTGCTTGCTGCATCTTCTCGAAATCCATCAACAGATCGGCCAGTTTACAATACAGGTCATGACGGTCGCTTCGTGTCTTGGCCAAGTCCTCGGTAGATGCAGACAGCTCGCCCTTCAACTTCTTTTTCTCGGCGTCCGCCTCTCGTGCATGAGTCTCAAATTGGGACTCTAGTCCGGCTATAGCAGCACTCTTCTTGGTGTTTTCATCGATCAACCTGCGGATCTTCTTCTTCAGATCCTCTTCTACCTCGCCCGGCGTAGATAACCTCTTAGCAGCCTCCCTTCCGAGGTGGTGTGTCTGTCTAGAAAAAGAGATGCATCATTCAGCAGAAATAAGAGATAGGCCACGACAAAAAGAGGAAAGAGGGAGCAACTTACCAAGCGACATAGCTTCCGAAGTGCGGAAGAGAGATCTTTGTTCTCCATGGTTGCACACTCATCGGCAGCCCGGTTCATATCGACTTCAGTTTCGGAAGGGGCCTCGTCGACTTTAGCCTTCTTGGCTTGTCTGTGCTGATCCTTCACCAAGTCAGAAAGGGTGGATCTCCTCTTGGGTTGGACCGCTTCCTCGACACTTCCACCGACAGTCGTTGTTATGTCAGCCATGGCCTCGTCATCCTCATCTCGTAATGATCCATAGCGAGCAACTAAGAAACCAGCAGGATACGGTCGGATGGGGAGCAAGCTGGGATCTTCGACTCGACACCAGCAGGAGCAATCTTGATTTGGACAGAGCTCCCTTCTCCAGCAGTGGGAGTTGTCCTTTCCTCGGCAACCTTAGCAGAAGGGGCCGCCTGACCCCCGAGAGGCAGAGCTGCTTTACCTTTCTGTTTAGGGACCTGGGTACGATCGGAGATAATAGAGAACTTTCCCACTGCAAAAAGAAAAGATAAAGTTAGTACAACAATAATATTAAGGTACAGGCCTCGAAAAAGAAAAACATAAATAAGTACGCAGAGAAACATCCAACAATTCTCTTGATCTTTGGCGTGAAGATTCACGTAGGGCATCGGCCCTGCCTCTTCCAGATTGGCCAAGTCATAGAGAAGGCTCAGATCTCGGGTGGCCATCTCGAAACCAAAGCCATCCATTGTACGGGCCTCTTGAGGGACTGGACCATTATCCAGTTTATCTGTCCTCTTGCCCCTCGACCTCCACTACCCGAGGTAGGGGTTATCTAGGCCGTGGCGTAGGAAGAAGAATCGAGGCTTACAGTCCCCGTGTGATGAAGGCCCTCGGGACACAAATTCATGTCGGTTTGCCCTTCGTTGGAAGGTGTACCATGGTTTGTCCGGCATGCTTGTCATCTTGTAGTAGTAGCGGAAGAGAGGGATCGAGAAGCAAACTCCTGCCACTCAACACGCTATTACAAACCCCATTAGAGTCCTAACAGCATTGAGGGCTAATTGAGATACACTTATCTCATAGTGATGTAGAACCACTACAACAGCCGGGCATAGTGGAAATCTCAATCCACTGGAGAGTTGGGCTTCGTAGACTGATCAAAACCCTTCCGGAGGCTCGTCGGCGTATTGATGTTGGCCGGAAGGGAGTCAGATTTCAAACTGAGGGCTAGCAAGACCAAATTTTTGACAGATTTTAACAGTATCATCAGAAGAAATGGCAGTGAGACAACCTTTAGGACCCTTTCCGTCCATCCTAGTCACTAGTTTCTTAGGTTCTCTAAGGACAGAAGGGGATGAACCTACGGGTTCGCCGGAAAGTGGTTGAAGAGGACGATAGGATTGGGTAGACGGCGAAGCCTGGTTAGGGGCAGGTGATTAACTACGCCTATCGGATTCAGTAGCACAACTTGACATTTGCAAATGCAGGAAAAAGAGGAAGAACGCAAGAAAGATGCTTACTTGGAATTTGGAGCTTATGCAGACAAATTGGCAAAATGATTTCTTCTCTAGTCTCTTCCCCTTTTATGCTTGCAAAAAACGTTGAAATGAGTTGAAAGGACGTGATTTGAGGGGGGTTATAATCCCACACAAATTGCGGTAATCAATGTGGTGGCGTTACGGTTAACAAAAAGGACGCCTCGTTCCTTGTGCTGAAGATACGGCGTTAGTGCGCCATGACGTCACGCCACGATGCTACGATTGGCTAGGGCTAGAGATGGCAGTACAGCTATTTCCCGCCCAAACAATGACCCAACTCGAAGACGATTTCAAATGGTAGATTTGACCTCAGACAACGGGAGTCGCCTCTCTCAAGTCTGGGGGCTTATGACGATACAGGGTTCCACCCCTCCACGTGTCGTCTGACAGTTGGTCCCGTAATATGAGTAAGTGTCAAGGCACGCATGTCGAGTCCCAGACTCGGGGCTACGACTATCGACTCTTAAGCAGTGTAGGATGAAGGTCCCATCTCGATCACCTCAAGTCGGGTGAGTCGGCGTAGAGGACGGAGTCCGCACCAGCTATGAAGGCCCATTATTAGTGTGGTAACTTGGGCAAGGGGCAAGGCCCATGAAGGTTAAATATGACAATAGCCTAAACCGACCTAAGATTTGGGTTAGGGCATGCATTGGCATTATAATTACCATGATCCAGGAACTACGTAAGGCTTGATTCCTAGACAAATACAGGATACGTAAGCAATCTAAGGCAAGTTCTTAGACTCAGCCACAAATCTTCAAAATCTACAACACGTTCTTAAGGTATTAGGGTTTTGAGTGTTCATCATTAGATCTTTTCAGGCCCGGATTAATTAGGTGACATAATTTGTCATCGTCACCATTGATTTTATTCATGGATTTTTATTTTTATTGCATAGGTCAAGTCAACTAGGCAAGGTGGACCGGGAACCGAGTACTACTCAATGGTTCATGTTTATCGATCTATTTATATGCGAGGGTCATGCATATTACGCTCCGAGTTTGCTTCCCTCTTGCCAAAGAGAAAGAAATGGCATATATCGGTGATAATTTTTTCCTTTCTTTTTCTCTTTTATTGGCGGGTGAACACTCAAAATTCTATCTATCCTCACGGTCCACTCTTTCATAAACTTCCGAATCTGTTTTTCCTCATCCCTGATTTGATCCACAACTTGACCTAAATGACCATAGGTAAAACAAAACTGGAAAAAACCAGGGTGAAGACAAGTCAAAATAATGCATCATCTAGACTACATACTGAAGAAGGGAGTTATACATGCTTAAAAAGGTCGATTCCATAACTAGTAGATGATTAATAGACCACAACTTCAAATAGTTGACAAACCGCTTATTCATCATTAATGAATTGAGTATGTAATTATGCAGTTTCAACGGTTTAAGGTCTTTATTTCATTCAATTCATTGCTTCGAAATTCAGAAAAGCAAGTGTATAAATGTGTCTCAAATTTTTTTCAAACTAAGTGTTATGCCTACCCCCCCCCCCCCCCCCACTTTAAAACTCAACATTGTGCCCAATGTGGAAAGTAAAGCAAAAAAAAGTAAGAAGAAGAAGAACACTTAGCTTTGAAATATAGAAGAACTTGTCTAACTGTCTGAAGCGAATCATATCAGTGAACTGGAACCAAAGTAGTCTCATCCCAAGGACTACTCTGCACTAGGTCATCTAATACAAACAAATCTTGCACTAAGGCCATTAGTACCACGAGACGCGAATAAGTAAAAAAAAAATAATTATGTAATGTGGCAGTAAATTGCACAAAGAAGAAGTGCAATAAACAATTTAAGCCGATACATAACAGCTTTATTACTTAAACACAACAAATCTGTTACAAGACTCCAAATAAAAATAAAAAGACTCACGACTCAAAATAATAATCAAATGATCATGCAAAGTAAAAGAAAACTCCCGCACATCCTTTGCTCAACAGCCTTAGGAACATGGCGATGAAAAAAAACCTTCACGCTTTCATTCAATTATCGAAAAAAACTGATAAAAAATGTTAACTATAAATTAATGGCGATGCCTAACAATTAAATAAATAGTCTCTGGAAACGGCGCCAGAAACTTGATTGCGTGTAAGTTGCTTAATACTAGCAAGAGGACTAGGTCAGTCGTAGTATAGCAGGAGTGAGTCAAGGTCGATCCCACATAGACTATTATTTAATAATGTTAAACACAACCACAATTCATAGGTCAACCAAAAGGGTTGGTCGTGACCAACATAAATAAACAATAAATAAAATAGATGCAAATAAACCCATGGTCAATCATATTATGAAAAGATTCACAACTAATATCCATTTAATCCTTATCTTATCCATATTTGTAATTAAGCTACGGGTGCAGTCTCCTAACCTTATCTACTTCCATTGAAAGGACAGTAGACATCTTTGTATAGTTAAACTTCTTTGTTGGTTGTATTAACCCATAGGCAATAAGTTCTAGAAAGTGCCGGCTCATGACCAAGAACCTCCCTAAGCAGCTATCGTGGGTTGACTAGCACGTTCCTAGGGATTGATCCAGACAATGTCCTAACTAACACTTCACTTTATCGGCTTTCATGTTAATTTACGATGTACGACAAGAAGATTGGCCGGATCTAACCTATCGTGAATTAAACCTATCGATCAACGTAGCTGACGCCAAACTACAAAATTAGGGTTTACTAGATATCTCGTGGTTGCGGTAAAGTCCACCGCGAATGCGGGAGAACGCAACCGTTAATTCTACGTTTAATATTAACGAATCAAATAATAAAGATTAAGGTTCGTTTAATTAATTCATAGTTGATTAGATGCAAGCATAGTCAGGATCTATCACCAGAACAATGATGAATCTAAGATGCGAAGTAAAATATTGGTATAGATCTTACCCATAACAAAGAACAGATTCACTCCTCAATTCTCTCTCTCTCTCTCTCCGGCGATCATAATTGATCCATGAAGAACATAAACCAAGTACAACTCAATAATGAAATACCCATGACTTATTTGCAAGAGAAGAAAAGAAGAAGATAAGAAAAGACTTTATAACTAAAAGACTACATTGTATCTACTTTATTAATAACTAGAAGAATGGATTATGAATACAAATTCACAGCTCTGATGGCCTTATATAAGTTTATAAACCGACCTAAGGGTAAACCTAATCCTTGGTGGACAAGAAAATGCATTTCTGGCTTCCAGAAGGTTCGCTGGGCTCGCAGCCGCCGGCGCAGAGCTTTGGTATTTGGACCATAACGTGACCTACGTAACTCCGATTTTGGAGATTCAAAATGCTTTAGAATCCTCGTTTCAAGACCTAAAACTTTAGTGCATAAGTTCAAGCCCATTTCGTCTTTTAAGTATACTTAAATCGTGTTTCAAGATCACCAATCAGATTCTCGGGTCCAATCTCCGCTCCAAACACTTCAACCTTCAGCTCCGTTCACTTATTTATCAATTGAATCTCAGATTCAGCCCAAATGATGCTCCATACACTTATTCATTTGTAATTAAAATCATAGCACATAGTAGCTTCTATTTATGGAAAATAACTCATAAAATACACGGTTAATAAACATAATACCATTTTAGTCACCCCGGACATGGCTTAATCACATTTAGCTAATTAATCCATTATTTCATACATATTATCACCATTGAGAACATAAATCTGGGGTATATTGGTGGTAAAATAGGATACCAAGTTGACAGCCATCACCAATGCCCCTAGTTCTGGACAAAGAAAGAGAACTAGATCATTCAACAGAGCACAATTGCACAGAAGTGGCGAAGAAGATTTTGTGCTTCTTGATAAAGAAGAAGATGAAACTGTGGTGAATTGCACCAATCAGAGAGAAGAGGAACAAGGGACTGGAGAAGGAGATGGCATGGAAGAGGAAAATGATGACATCTTTAAGAGGGATATTGATGATAGGGTTGGAGATTATTTGGACTGGAAATTGGGTAACTCACAGACCCAACTTTCAAATTCTGACAGAATGTTTTGCAGAAGAAGAATGGTTTTTCTCATTCATTGGAATCACAAGTCTGATAGGCTTCATGGATGATAGGTAAATTTGTGATAGGGTTGAAGCAGCTAAAGCAATGATGTTGCATTCAGAAGAAGAATATGATCATCATGATGATGATAGTGATAATGATGATCAGGATGCTGACAGTGATGGTGGAAATGGTGGAGAAGCTGATGCAGTGGACGATGATAATTTGACTCTTTTTGAGTTTGTGCTTCAAACTGCAGCAGCACAGCAACGGAAGCAAATTGCACCAGCTGAGGTTCCTCCACCGGCATACAAAGAGGTGGCTGACACAGTTACTAAACCAGCTAAGGACACACAACAAGTCTCAGCTAACGTATTAGAAAGGACAGCAGATCCAATAACCATTCAAGATACTGGATCAGCTGCTTCGACACCAGCAAATATAATTCCCAGCACAGAGCAAAGGGAATGATAGCCAGCCCTACTCAAGCCTTCTCTGCTACTCAAGTACTTGAAGAAGTAGTAGGAGAAGATGTTACTCAACCGGCACAAACTCTGCCAGCCGGTACAACACCTGTCCTGGAAACCACTCCACTACACCAACAGGAAACAATACAACAGACTGATATTGCACCAGTACAGACACCACCAGTTGATATAAGGCAAGAAATCTCTCAGATACCACCTGGTGTGTTTGATGAATCTTTCCAGTCAGTTGTGGATGCTATGGTAGATGAATTGGAGTAACAAGCTTTATGCCTAAGGAATCTCCAAGCTGCAGTGAGAAGTGAGAGCAGCTCGTTACAGAATCGATTTGAGGCCATTTATAAGTACATTGACATGAAAAAACAATGTAATCAGACAGCAGACTACTCTCATTACTCATATTAATACAAATCTCACCAACAGGAGCAGCAACCTCAAACAGCATGTCTCAAATGAGTTGGTTGATCTGACAAGAGCACTTGCAAACAGGCAAAACCCCATGTCTAAAAAATTGATGGCACATGATGATAGGTTAACTTCAGTGGAAGGATAGTTGGATAGCCTCATATCTGCTGTAAAGACTACCAACACCATCTTGCTAAAAAGCCTCACTGATGCTACCAAAAAAAAGGGAAAGTGATAAGCCTAGTAGCAGCAGTAGACCACCTCACTTCAATGAAGAAGAAATTAGAGCAAGAGGCAAAGAGATGAGAATAAGAGCACAGGCAGAGGAGCAGCAAAGAAAGATTCAGGAAGAAAGGGAAAGGGCAAGGAATGAATCTTGCATTGGTTTGCCATTTCCAAAGAGAAGACCTGATGATGATAGAGACAGATCAGGCAACCAACAATGGCCTGGACCTGTGCAACAGCAAAGAAGAGGCTCAAGCACCAGCGGATGTAGTGGCAGTAGAAGTCACTCAAAGACCAGTGAAAGACACTTTGTTGGGAGATGTTCAAATCTAAGAAGACACTTCACCATATTCAACAATAGGGAAGAGAAAGAGGCTGAAGTAATCAGAAGTGTCAGAGAATCTTTCCAAGTTCAAGATGAAGCTTACTCAAATATGTCACAAGATGAAGCATGGGCAGTCTGGCTTGGATTTCAAGATGATGAATTAAGAGTAGAGGCAGAGACGTAAAATGAGTTGAAAAGGCATTATACATCTCAGAGACAAGGAGCAGTTGAAGGAGCATCTGGCTCCACCAACAGAGGCAGAGGAGCATCTAGCTCCAGCAGCAGACTGAATCAAGCAGTGCCTTTCTTAGAAAATGGGCCTGAGGATTTAACTACTGAAGGACAAGAAAAGTTCAATAATCTGGTGAAAATTTTCAAACCCATGGCTAGATTGACCTTCCAGAAGCAATGGGTGATGTACAAGGATGTAAAGTTGGCCGATTCACACATTGCTCTAGTAAAGGCAAGACTGTTAGAACACTTTGGAGAACCACAGACACATGAGACTATGCCTTATTTCAACATACTATTCGACAGAAAAGTGTTTGCGGGTCTCACTCATTACACTGCATTAGAGTATTGGAAATGGAAGTTTCCAGAAATTGGTTGGACAGACATGCATGGAAGGGATCCAAACTACAAAGTTCAAGAGGTACAAAGTCAATTTGAAGAACTTGTAGTTGTAATAACTTATATTCTATTGAATTTATCCTTTTGGATGTCCTTTATGGATGAATAATAAAAGATGGATTTCAGTTTGGTCAAATTTGATTCTATATTGTACTTATGTTCAGGCTTACGAAGGTTTTGGCATCATAAAAAAATGGGGAAATTGTTAGGAACATTGTATAGTTTTAATGATGGCCATACTAACTGTTAAAACAAGCCTGAAATAAGTTAGAATTGATTGTATAGGATTTACTTAGAAGTCAGACATGATGTATAAGTTCAGTCATACAAGTACTGTACTAGACGGTAGGCAGCTCAGTAAAGACAAAAGACCAGCAGCGTGAAGACAGCCAAGGCACTAGCACAGTGAAGTGAAGACCTATGGACTGACTTACAACCAAGGAAGTCTGTGATGACCGTGGGTGAGTATAAGATATGATACAAGTCATGAAACTTAATTTTCTATAATATGGTGTACACTGACCTCACACAAAACTAAGGATCGGTGAAGTAAATGTCTACCGACTGATAAACAAACAACAGCTAAGTAAAGATCAAGCAGCCAAGTAGAAACAGTCACTTGACCAGTGAAGTAACTAAAGAAGCAGTCAAGTGAAGGAATCCTTTAGCCGGTGAAGTAAAGAATAAGCAACTAAGTCAAGTAAGCCGCTAGTAATTAATAAAAAACATGGAAAATATGGAAGATCAAGCGATTAATGCAGAATCAATCAAGGACAGATTTTATGATGAACTTTTGATTAAAATCCGAATCACTAAAATCAATGAGGACAAAATCAAGTCAGAATCAAGGATAATTCTGAGCATTAAATAGCCAACGGACGAGAATTCAAAATCAAGGGATTTACAACTATAAATAGAAGGCAGTGACAGGAAGGAGATGATATAACTAATACATAGAAAAACAAGAACATCTACGAACTTTACAAGTGCCAAAACTCTGTCAAACTCACAAACCTTCTTTCTAAACTTCAAAGTTATATCCAGAAATGATTGATCTCAGATTACAGAGCAGAAGAGCAATTTCAAGCCTCGGATTGATCAAAACTTATGAATCCTGAATTCACAGCAACTTTAAGGATCTTTTGGATCAAGCAATTGAATCAGGCTCTCTGAGAAGGAATTGCAAGGACTGTGATTGCTACTGAAGGATTTGTTCTTAAAGAGCAGTGTGGAAGGTTCAATCACTGAAGGTTTTGTAGCCAAGGAGTGATAATATTTAGATTGTGAAGCTTGTGTGGCCAACGACAATCATAAGTATTGTAGTGGTGAAAACAATGGTGAATTCCTCCAATCATCACAGGAGAAGAGTGGATTAAGAGATTACATCACCCTAAACCACTATGAGTTTTTGTGTTCATTTACTTACTGCATTTTACTTTACAGTATTTACTTTCTGTACTTTATATATTTGTGTGTGATTGCTTAATTACTTTGAAATGGCTATTTGGAAGGATTTTATCCGCGGCACAAAAGCTTTTGTTTTTAAACTCCATATATAGTCATTCACCCCCCCCCCCCTTCCCGACTATGTACTCACCCTTCTCTGGGACCAACAGATGGCTAGATAACCGTCACAAATGTGGGATAGTTTTTCCCACATTTCTTTCGCAGTCTTGCATCTTTTACTTTCATGAACATGTTTGAGTCCAAAGTATTTAAGATTGTATATTTGGCAATAGTATCCAAGTTGAATCTTTTCCGCTAATCTCCGATCAGCTCATGCTTCAACTTTGGTATTTCTTTTTCACCTCCTTGAGCAATGTCAGTATTTGGCTTTAAGATCTCTATCGGTCCTTCGGTGAGTACTTCTAACATGTCTTCATATATTGCTCCTAGATGCATTTGCATACGAGTTTTATATGCGTCAAAACTTAGAGTATTTAGAAGTGGGGCATTGGAAGAATGAGAATCCTTGAATGCAGAGATCAAAAACTGATTTTGAAAATAACTTTAAGAACGGGATCTCTTCAACAGAAACTAAATCTGAACAGGATTCTGATACATAAGAACACTGCTCCAATACCAATTGTTGGTACCAAGGTAAGGCTAAACAAGTTCAGATGTGGTGAATGAACTTGTTGGTTTCACAAACTTTTCTTAACTTAAACAAATCAAAGT
Organism: Gentiana straminea; assembly: GCA_036785695.1. Taxonomy (NCBI): domain Eukaryota; kingdom Viridiplantae; phylum Streptophyta; class Magnoliopsida; order Gentianales; family Gentianaceae; genus Gentiana; species Gentiana straminea. Next base: position 6,661,182 of record JAVUPR010000444.1, on the reverse strand, counting down.
CTGGTGCAGCGGAATCTTAAGCATTTTTAAATAGTTCTTAAAGTAATGCACACATATCAGTATAGAATCTAAATGCAACAAATGAATACAGAAAGTAAGTTGCAGTATGAAAAATGCGTAAAGTAAATAAGGCTAGATATGTTATCGATGTTTGGGTGGTGTAATCCTTTAGTCATCACTTCTCCTGTGATGTTGGAGGAATTCACTATCATTCTTAGTACACCGTTACAATAGTGACGATTGTCCTTGACAACTCTCCCTAGTTGCTTCACAATCTGAGCAACAAATCCATATAATCTGCTCTGATGTTCCTTCAAAGGTGAAATGGCTTCTTCAACAGCTCCACCACAAAACGCTTCTGACAAATGCCCTTCTTCAGTTGTACACGGTCCTTCGAAGCAAACCTCTTCTTTATTGTTTCACAGTCCTTCGAAGCAAACCGCTTCTTTATTGTTTCACAGTCCTTCGAAGCAAACCGCTTCTTCATTGCTTTGCCTCATTGATGAAAGAATCAATAAGAGTGACTGTACTTAATCAGCTAGTTGATTAAGAGAATTTGTTGAGCAGCTTCGGATATATCTTTGTAGCTCTGTATGTTGCTCAACTGAGTTTAAGAGTAGCTTGCTTGATTTGTCCTTTATGATCTTGAAAATAGCTAACTATTGATTGGCTGGATATAGCTTTGAAGCTTGTGAAGATTTCTTGTCTAATGCCTCGGGATAGTAGGAGTAAACTTAATGTTCCAATGTTGTAATCTCCAAAAATTTACTGTTGTGTCCCAATACTGCTAAGTCCACTATTTATGGTGTAGGCAATCTTCAGTGTCAATGTCTCTAATCACGTATGAAATGTACTACATCAAATCTAAATCTTCAAGTCTGACAAGGTATTGGAAGATTCTTTGAATAGTTGAATGTTGTAAATCATGATGAATTTTGTCATTTCCAAAACTCAAAAGTTGGAACAACCGCTGCTCCAACATTGGTTGATAATCGAACGTTGTTTATCTGATAGATAAGGTGCTGTCACATTTTGATTGATTGGATGCCCCATAATTCAAATTTTCCGACCGTAAAATCTTCTGACATCCTGCACGCATTAAATGCATATCTGGCGCATTGATTGCTCTTCAACTTTATCTCCTTTTTCTTTGACATAGACGTCCACTTGACTTGTCTTGAATCGTTACTTATATTCTTGTATCATTGGATCTGAATCCTTCAAGTCTAAGTCGTTTAAATATGCCACATCGATTTCTCTTCAAATCTAAATCTGATACCTCGGCATTCAAAACCAAGAGTCAATGCATAGTTGGATTTAATCTTGGTATGCGTTGCATCTGGACTTGACTATTAAACCCTTTCAAGTTTTCTATTACAAGGCTTAGTCTGATTAACTTATACCATATCAGATTTCTTAATAAATCATTTACAATTTAGACTAGTTCCTATCAGGCTTCTATAACAGTTAGTTTGGGCAATAATCAAAACCAAGAATTCCAAACGGATAGTAGTCATTATTGTAAGTAATGTGAAGTGAACTTGGAAGGTTTTTAGCTTTGGTGATGCAATTTCTTCAACTGAGAGCTCGGGTGTTTGGGTGCTACTTCTACTTCTACTTTTTTGGTGTGTGGAGTGTTGTTCTAACTTTGGGTTATTACCTCATTGGCTGTCGCTTTTTTTTTATCGTTTTGTTCAGGAACGATGTTGTAGCGTTTAAATCTCTTTCTAGCTGTAAATTAGTCTGTTTCTAGCTGAGAGTGCACGTGTATATTGCCTAACGATGTTTGCAGTGAAAGTAATGCATGATGCGTGGAATTGTTGCGTTTTATGCATTAATGCATTTTGTTTATTTTTGCCTCAGAAAAGACTTGAACCCTATATTGAAAGAATGGCAAGCATGGCGACAAAACTAACAGAAGGCAAAACAATTACATATGTCGAGTCAAATCTAGCTGAGATTTCATCAAACAAGCACAATCAATACAGAAGGAAGAAGAATCGCAAAATGAATCAAGGACAAAACAAAAACGGAAGCTTAGAAGATCTAGCTACGGTCTCTTGATTAGAACCAACCAAAAACATACATGGCATTTTAAGCTACTGATTATTGCAGGACAAGCAATGACGCTCATGGATGTGGAGATTAGGACGGCTATGTTTAATTTGAAATGAAAGGTGAGACAGCCGGCAACCTATGCCATTTGTCATCAGGAAACTTGAAAAAATATGCTTCCAAAGTTATAATTTGTGTTATGTTTTAAAATGATAATATTTGAAAAATATGCTTGAAAAGTATTCCGTTGCGTATTCCTTACGGATTAGCTGCAGGATAGCTACCGAACCGCTACTAAATGGTTTTCAAGAATATTTTTCAAATATTATCTTTTGAAGCGTACCAATCTAATAAGAACCTTTTAAGGTATATTTTTTCAAGTTTCCCATTTTGACTAGACATAATGCCCTTGAAATACAGCCAGCCTTTTCATTAGGGGTTTTTATTTGCACCATTACGATTTACCGTTGCAGCATACATGCCACAGAGAATAACCTTTTGAAAGTCGGGTCTGAAGCCAAAAATGGACTTTCCAAAAGTTGGTTCTTACGGTACATCTATCGTATATTGGTTTCTAGCTCCAGAACCAAGGACGGTATAGTAGAATCAATGTGGTGCAAATAAAGCCCCTTTTCATCTTCTCAAAAAAAAAAGGGCCCTTTTTCATTTCTCACATCACTTAAACGGTATGAGATTTAAGTAGTGAAGACACCAAAACCTCAATAAAATAAAATAAAGCATAAATAAATTATTCACACGCATTGATATCCTCCTCCAACTCAGTTTACAAGTACGCATTCTGCTTACTCTCAAATGCACAAGGCTTTCTGGACAAAACCCCAATTTAAAGCAAGTCACACAACACAATGTTACTTAAATACTTTATTCATACAAGGTCAGCCAGCCTGTTTTGCCTAGTGGGCAGCAATCCTCGTCAAACAACCAGCCTCACTCAGCCTGTTTTGCAGACTGAAGAACCTTCCCTGATGCGTTGTCCTTGTGTTTCCTGCAACAGGATCCAACAAATGTCAAGCAAATGAGGCACCAAAGGCGTAAAGTAAAGCAGCAGCGTACGAATCTAAATGAATATGCTAGCAAATCAGATGAATATTGCATGACTGTATGAAACACGGCATCAACCAATGGCATAAATCCAAAACGCTCGACTATCAACTCCACAAAAGAGTAGGCATAGCAACAAATACTAAAGAGGCTTTATTTGAAATATCCAACAGAACGTGCAACATAGTACTAGTTTAATAGGCATTGGTTTATCTTACTCCAGAGGGAACTTCAACTTTTCATCTTTCCGGTATTCACCTGTACTAATAGTCTAAATGTCCATAAAATAATTTATCATCAAGTCATGCCACACAGTAGTACTAGAAACAGTAAGCTGATTGCCTATCAATTCCAAACGTGGTTTCTAAAATATGTTTGGCCAAGAAGACAGGGATTGCATATAATAAAATCAGATTACAAGGATCCGTAACCGTCAAGACTAATGTGCAACTGAATGTTTTCACAGAAAGGGCTTATGATCTGGTTTTTGAGGTTTTGTTCTTTCTTTCGTTCTTTATGAGGGAAGAGGGGAGGGGTGAGAGCGATTCCCAATAGTTCCAGCCACAGTTGACCAACACTAGTATGTTGGGTCCAAACCACCATATACTGCAGTTCATCCATTTCAAACCTTCCAATTCAGAAGAGAGAGGATTCAAAGGTATAATATCAGAATCTGATGAGTAAAAGTGGTAAGTAGGAATTATTTTGTTCAAACAGCTAATTACAGCAGTTAATTTTTGAATTAGATGTTGATTAGGTCAACCTACAAATCACTGACCTTCCTTCTTTAGAGGAATTTTTTTTTTCCTATAATAAGCAATTTGATTGCCAATATTTAGTTGTCGTACTCCAATTTTTTATTCATTCCACTAATAAGACATTTCTTCTATTACTTCAACTTTCTATATGGTATCTGAGCATGGGATCCACCGGGAAAAAAAAAGCTTGCACTTTTTCCTTCTTCCGGGTCCAAGTGGCAACTGATGATTCCTCCTCAGTTTTCGATATCATTTCCAACCAAGCAAATAATGGGGCAGGGTCCTGAGGCTTTGAGGGAATTTCGGTGACCATCTCTGGTCACAAATGAAACGGATCCAACTACCTACAGTGATCCAGGTTAGTGAATATGTTCAGCACCAGACATGGAATGAACCTCTATTCCACCCAAAACTGATGATCCGAAGTTCAAACTTTGGACTGCTGAAAATAATTTGACAATGTACTGGTTAATCAGATCAAAGACCCCTAAAATTAGTGAAGATTTCCATGTGTACAAAACGGCAAAACGAAATATAGACGACAGCAAAAGAAATGTACTCAATGAAGGGCAATACTTCTGAGATATATGAGATTGAAGCACAATTGCAAAAGATCTCAAGCAAGGTGACCTAAATGTCACCATATATTTCAATCTCTTATCACAATCACGGCACCAGATTGATGCACTTGAAGAATTTGGTTGGAATTGTAAGACAGATGCAAAACGACACAAAGACATCTCCGAACATACACGTATTTTCAAATTTTTTATGGGACTAAATCATGACTCTGATGGCGTGAGGGGTCGGATACTAGGTATCAAACCTCTAACACCGATCTAAACTATCTTTTCAGAAGTAAGACACAAAAAAAGCAGCTGTAAGGTGATGTGCAGCCCTAGGAAAGCTCATCACTCATCACAAAAAAGGTCAAACTCAACAAGGATGGGAAGCCGTGGTGCAACTATTGCATAAAGACCGGGCATACCAAAGAAGTTTGCCGGAAACAACATGGGTTCCTCCAAAAATCAGGAGGAAATACCCAAAAGTCAACCAAGTTAAAACTTTCCATCAACAGCCAGCCTAATTGTCAGGGGCCACTCCAGGTAATTTTTCCGTGTGACTTTACGAGAGGTGAGCTGCGTGAGCAGAAGGGATGATGAGTTGTGATTAGAATTCTCATCACTTGTCGTAGATCCATCTGCGACAGATCCACTAAATAGGACTCTTGCGTTGGTGGGTGACCTCTCTCCCATCATCGCAACCCTATAACTCATTGTTCGAATGCAATTTTGTGTACGGCTCTGATACCATGTAGAGATTTATGTGAAAGGAAATTCCTTTTTATCATAATGTTCTGAGGTATTAGCAAGGTGCCAACCCTATTAAATACACGCAGCAATCACAGTTTTAGAAGAGTAGGAGGAGAACAAGACTCTATATGTTGAATATTGTGTGATTTATGATATGTTTAATTATGTCTAATAATAAGAAGGGTAAAAGAGTAATAGTCTGCTTATAATAAGAACAGCCGAGCTGCCTAGGGTTGAGGGTAATCCTAGGGTTAGAAAGTCAGCTCCTATGATTTAGGAGTTAGTTTGGGAAAGGGTTCTAGTAATTTCTGTGTATTTAAGTGTACAAGGATACACGGTTGTAATCATCTTTTTCAGATCAATAAAATATTCTCTCTTTCTCTTATTTTCTAACATGGTATCAGAGCATAGTTGCATGATTCTGCGGCAATCATGAATTACCGGGCAGCCTTAAACACTGTCACTTCAGGCAACTCCTCCAGCACAACAACCGGATCAGCCATGGCAAACGCCGATCAGTCTATCGGAGGAGAACACAAATCGAATTCTTCCGCAGTCCTACTCACCATACAAAGGTTGAACGGCAAAAACTATCTAGAATGGCCTCAAAAAGTCAAATTGGCCATCGATGGAAGGGGAAAGCAAGGGTACATCACCGGAGAAGCTGTGAAGCCAGCCGAGGGTGACCCCAAATCTGCAACATGGAGATCGGAAAACTCCATGGTAAGTGCCTGGCACATCAACTCAATGGAGCCAGCAATTGCCAAGCCTCACATGTTCTTACCTACAGCCAAAGACATGTGGCAGGCAGTGGAGGAGATGTATTCTGATTTGGAAAACACATCTCAGATCTATGAGCTTAAAAGGAGAGGCCCTTGTAGCTGCAAAAGGAGAGGCTGATAAGAAAGCAGGAAAACAGAAAATCTGGTGTGATCATTGCAAAAAACAGGGGCACACCAGAGAAACTTGCTGGGGTATTCATGGGAAGCCTGCAAATTGGAAGCCAAGGGGTGCTGCTGGAAATTCAGACAGACGACAAGCAAATCAGGTGTCATCCGATCAAGGGCAGAACTCTGCAGGAGGGCTGCCATTCACTCAGGAACAATTAGAACAGATCAGTAAGCTTGTCCTTGCCCAAACATCCAAATCAGCCCCTCCTACAGGTGAGATCTCATGCTCACTAGCAGAAAAAGGTAATTCTCCATCTCTTTCTTTTCTGGGAATTCACCAACCAACCTCTTTGGTCATTGACTCAGGGGCAACTGATCATATGTCTAGTTTTATCCACATTTTCTCCTCCTACTTTCCGTGTGCTGGGCATCAAAAGGTAAAAATTGCTGATGGTTCCTTTTCTACTATAGCTGGAACAGGAATGGTTATTTCCCCAAATTTGGTCCTAAAAAACGTGAAGCATGTTCCCAATTTATCTTGTAATCTTTTACCTGTCAGCAAACTTATTTCTGATTCTCAGTATACCGTTGTTTTCTCTGTGGATGGGTGTGTCTTTCAGGATACACACACGGGGAAGGAGATTGGCAGTGAGAAGGAAGACTTCAAGAATAAGGACATCCCTAGGCACGGTTTTTTTTAGTCTACTTATTATAATAGGAATAATGTTCTAAGGTGGCACCTACGATTAGGGCACCCTAGTTTTTTGTATTTGAAAAGGCTTATGCCAAAACTATTTTCTAATAAGAATGTTGAAAGTTTTCAATGTGAGATATGTGAATTAGTTAAGCACTGTAGATCTACTTTCCCTGCCCAACCTTACAAGCCAACCAAACCCTTCACTATGATTCATAGTGATATTTGGGGGCCTGCAAGGGTGAGCACATTGTCTGGAAAAAAATGGTTCATCTCTTTCATTGATGACCACACTAGGTTAACTTGGGTTTATCTCCTTAAACACAAAAGTGATGCCAAACAAAACTTTCAAGATTTTTATAAAATGATTTTCACCCAGTTTCATTCAAAAGTTGAGATTTTTAGAAGTGATAATGGTACTGAATATTTTAACTCCATCCTTGGTACTTTTTTTTCAGGAAACTGGTATAGTTCATCAGAGTTCTTGCCCAGACACCTCAAAAAAATGGGGTGGCTGAGAGGAAGAACAGACACATCATGGAAGAAGTAAGATCCTTGATGATCACTTCCAGATGCCCTGAATATCTTTGGGGGGAAGTTGTCCTAAAAGTTGTCTACCTTATAAATAGACTCCCCTTTAGATTCCTCAACTTTCAGAGTCCTTTGAGTCAACTAAAGGTTTTCTATCCCACATCTAGACTGATCCAGGACATACCCCTTAGAGTGTTTGGGTGTACAGCCTTTATCCACATACACAATGCAGGGAAGTTAGATCGTAAGTCTAGAAAGTGCATATTCCTAGGGTATTCCCCAACTCAGAAGGGATATTAGTGCTTTGATCCCTTGAACCAGAAAATGTATATCTCTAGTGACGTCACCTTTTTTGAAGACAAAATGTTTTATGAGACTCATATTCAGGGGGGTATTCCAAAGAACATGAGTCCAGGTCCTTCATGCATTCTCCCCTGCAATTTTTACTTGACACAGAGGTACCACAGTGGCACAGTCTAGTGTGCTTGACCCTAAGGAACATACACATCATAGTAAGGAAGCTAGTGACCGTATCACTGAACTACCATCTCCTACAAAGGATAATCAAGAAGGTAGTTCGGAGATCAGTCCTATGACTAAGAATACTAAAATTCCCAGGGAAAACCTATTCTAGAAGGGAACTGCTCAAAAGGATAATGTACTCCACAACAGCACTAGTCCGGATCCTACCTCAAGTGAAGATGCTGAAAGTGACTCAGAAACAAGTACCCTTCTTGACAACTCTGAAACTTATGAGAAATTTGATTCTCATGCCAAAGTAGACCTTAATGACCCTACTCTACAAGTTCTCATAGCTCTCAGAAAACCAGTCAAAGAATGCACAAAACATCCTCTAAACCCTCTCTCCAAATATGTGTCATATGACAAACTGTCACCCCAGTATCAGGCTTTCATATCCAATTTGTCCAGTGTAAAAATTCCAAAAACTATCCAAGAAGCTCTAACAGAACCTGAGTGGAGGGCAGCTGTCCATGAAGAGATGAAGGCCCTTGAAAAGAATGACACTTAGGATGTTGTTAGTCTGCCAGAAGGAAAAGTCCCAGTTGGGTGCAGATAGGTGTTTACTATGAAGTACAATTCTGATGGAACTCTGCAAAGGTATAAGGCCAGGCTTGTGTCAAAGGGTTATACCCAAACGTATGTTTTGGATTACTCTGAGACCTTCTCTTCTGTGGCAAAGCTAAACATTATGAGAATTATGTTGTCTATGGCTGTGAACAGAGAATGGCCTCTGGAACAACTAGACGTAAAGAATGTCTTTCTCCATGGTAACCTAAAGGAGGAAATTTACATGGACATTCCCCCAGGCTTTGTTGATGGTTCGGGCAACAAAGTGTGCAAATTGAAGAAATCACTCTATGGACTAACAAAGACCTAGAGCATGGTTTGAGAGGTTTATGAAGTTCATGAAGAGTGAAGGGTTCAAGCAAGGGCATTCAGACCACACACTCTTCGTGAAAAAGTCAGGCAGTGGAAAATTGACAGTTCTGGTTGTCTATGTGGATGACATCATCCTAACAGGGGATGAACAAGTGGGAATGGCCCAGATCAAGAAGAGATTGGCCAAGGTTTGAGATCAAAGAACTAGGGAGTTTGAGGTACTTCCTGGGTATAGAGTTTGCAAGGTCAGATAAGGGCCTGGTGGTATCTCAGAGAAAATATGTCATGGACCTACTGGAGGAAACCGGCATGACAGAGTGTAAACCAGTTGCGGCTCCTATGGAACCTAACCTGAAGCTCTGGGAGAAAATTGAGAGTGCCCTAGTTGATAAGGGCAGGTATCAGAGGTTGGTGGGCAAGCTAATATATCAAGCTCACACTAGGCCAGACATCTCATTTGCCGTGGGAGTGGTGAGTCAATTCATGCATGACCCATGTGAACAAGCTAATACATCAAGCTCACCATCTAAATTTCTAAACTGCAGATACCGATGCTTGTTATATTGGTAAAATGCAAAGATATACTACACTTATAAAGACAAAGAAGTTGCAAAGTCAATATGCTAATTTTGTTTCATTATGCGGTCCGTCGTGTTTGTTGCTAGGGCACCTTATCGACTACGAGCAAGTTTGTGGGACAATTTTATCGGGAACCCCTGGTTGCATGAAAACTCTTATTTGAACAGCTTTTGTGCCCATCCAAAGCCTCTCTTTCCAGATAACTGAGATATGTCATCATGAATGACTAGTCCAATTTCCACCGCAAACAATGTTACTTCAAGGGAACACTAAAACGAAAGTTGAATCATTCGAACAAGCTGTGGGTGTAACCCAAACTTCTGAGGCACTCATCGCCCACAAATACAATAAAGAAGATAAAATACGCAGAGGGTGGCAGAAATGAAATCTACATAAAGATTCAGTAAAGAGAACAAGAACAAACCTTTCATGAAGCTTCAGTTTATATGCATTTAATTCCCTGAACAGAGAACAATAATCAAAAGGCTTGCAAAATAATACAATAAGTCAAAACAGGTTGATAAACGTGGATTGTCGTCATTCCAGCATGTTCAACCGTTGTTTTTATCATAAATTTATACATACTAGTAATGAATTTGGACCTTTTTGCTCTTTTAGGTTAGAAAACATTCAAGCGAAAGATCTATGTCGAAATATTCCCTTTACAGTTAGTAGATAATGTTGTTTAGACTATGTTAGTTAGATTGATATTTAAATTAGTTTAACTTCGATAGAATTTGATAAGATAAGATAGAGTTGAGTAGAAGGCCTTTATCCATTTTTTTTTTCCTTCAGAGTCTCCATTTCCGGTCTCACCAAAAATATTTGGGTGTGTACGAGCCGAACAACAACTCCGAGATCCTGCCTGCATCAAGGAGGCTCACGGGTAAAAGCTACCTGGAGTGGGCTCAGATGATGCGGCTAGCAGTTGATGGAAGAGGGCGGTTGGGACACCTTACCGGCGAAACTAAAGCCCCAAAGTGTTGAAGATCCAAAATACCGAACATGCGCTTATAGCATGGCTCATCAACACGATGGATCCAGCCGAAGGAAGACCCCATATGTCCCTTCCAACAGCAAGACATATGGGAAGTTGTCAAGGAGATGTATTCTGACATTGAAAATTCATCACAGATCTACGAACTAAAGACTAAATTGTGGCTCAGGCATGAGTCGAAAGATGTGACTTATTATAACGAAATTGTAACTCTATGGCAAGAGCTTGACTTATGTCCTGAGGAAACTTGGGATTGCGTAGGGATAGCATAAAATTCAAGAAAAGGGAGAAGAACGAAAAAGTGTATTCTTTCTTGGCAGGCCTGAGTTCAGAACTTGATGAGTAAGGGGGAGAATCCTAGGAAGAAAGCCGTTGCCTTCTCTAAGGGAAGTATTTTCCGATGTGAGAAGATCTACAATATACGGACAAAACATGAGCTAATCCAAGCTCAAAGATAATTTCATTCTCAAAAGAGAAGATGATTCAATATTTCAAGAATTACGAAATGATCTTAGCTTCTGAAACTTTAACTACTTATAGGCTAAAAGGCTCATTACGGTAAAACCTACACTCAAAAGGCCCAATAACTATCAACTTAATCAAAACATTAATAAAAGTAAATCTAGTTTAGATGTCCCTACATCAGTCCATCCCCCTTACTCAAAATCTCGTCCACGAGCGAACTCGTAGGAATCCAAATTGAGGCCTCACAAGCACCATCAAGATCCATCGGTGGGTCAAGCTCATTCACCACCTTGTGAAACACTTTCAAAGACTCTCAAATGTCCATTCTTGCACAAAACATTCACACATGAATCAATTATAGCTACACTTATCTCCACCATGTTGAACTTCTTTTCTATATTTAAAGTTGTTCTCACCATTTCAACCTTTCCATGGAATAACTCGTCCAAGAGTTAGATTGGGACCGGTATCCGTTCCAAGATTACGTGGAACAAAAATCCCTTTTCTCTAAACAATTGTGTATTTTACAACACATCACATGCTGCAAACTTAGGATCATCTTGTTTTGGTCCGGTTCGATCAGGACCATCAGGTGGCTTAGCTTGCCTTTTCCTATCAAGAACGAACTGGGACCATTTCAAGTATTTTTTCCCATTCAGTTTGTAAGCAGACTGGATATTTTGAAGATCTCCATTGTTGGTAGTAGAAGAATTAGAAGGAGGGGATATTCCAGTCAGGTTGCTTGTTGCAGTAGAATTAGCCATAAGGATCAAAACAAAATCCCAGAATTTTAATTTTAATTGAGCCTAAGCTCTGATACCATGTAAGAACGGAAGCAATATAAGAGATGTAGTAGAAAGTGTCTTATTAGATAATCAACAATGCTTAACTTATTACAAAGAGATGGATGTTATATATAAACATCCAAACATAAGGCAAAAGAGCCAAAACGGATATAACCGTTGGCTGTCAAGTCCCAACGGCTAGTTGGACTTACAGCCACTAGATTTGGGCCCAATAGAAGACTAATCTAAAGATAAGAATTACTTAATGAAGATAGGTTAAGAGGGAATATTATGAACTAATATAGGAGATTAATTCCAACAATAAGACAAAGTGATTTCCCTTGTTTGCATACCAACTAAACAACATTGTTGACATGTTCAATAAAACAGTCCTAGTGAAGATTTCAGGTTCCAAGTTACAAGCCTGGAGAAGTATAAATATCTACGACCAAATTTGAACGGGGGTTTAGAAATTTAACAGCTTGTATTATTGTTTGTTTACTGTTGTAGTTATCCCTTTATATTTTGTACTATGTTATTGCTTTGGCAGTAGTCGGTATGTAGATGTCTTTATTCTTCTCGCCCGACTGTATTTACCGTTGGGAATGACATGTTAAAGGTTCATGGTCTCTTTTTGTGTATATACCCTTGCAATCCTTTTTACAGATATGATGAGAGAATAAAATATTTCTTCTCTCAACCTCTAAATTCAACACGCGCTAGACAGCCTGCTAGATGCGCCCTAAAGATCGATATTACAAGACCTACAATATTATCTGATAGGCTTTTCTTAAGAAAATCTGGAAGTTATGAAATACTCTGAAAACCTCGAAGGTAGTTTTGGATTTGCATATCCATTGCTTCACTTTCAATAAATTTGAATAGAACACCATTTGTGAGCGAAATTTAATACATTATAGGACTATGGTAGGCTGATCCATTATCCATTTTATACTAGTAAATTAGACGGAGTCATCAATTTACAAAGTGTCAGACAAGTGAAGGGGAGTTTCAATATCACCCAACCAGTGAATATCTTCGGTAGAAAAAACTATTTCTACGGTATTTGTGGCCACAGGCAAAAATTGTAAAAGCCACATCAATTTCAAAAGTTAAAACAGGATTTCGCGGAGTCACTACAAGTTTCTCAGCAAGACTACTGACTCACAAATAAAATAAAATAATTTGTTCCTATTGAAATCCTCAAATTGATCATGAAGTGAAAAACATCAACATCATATGGATACAATTGAGCTAATGCTTTCTGTAGAAATAATGACAAGTATTGAGGAGAAAAAGAGTTTTATTAATAGGAGAATACTTGGTAATGAAATTACAAGAGAAAGGGCCTTTAAATAGGACTGAGACAGTCCTAAAAAGCACCAACGGTTATTGTACAGTGATCCCAACGGTCACTGTACAGTAAAAACAGCCCCACTTGTTCTGGCATTAACCAATTGAACAAAGGGATAAAAGACATAATTAAAGGGCCTAAAACAGGGATTAAACAATAATTATGACCACTAAATTAGATACACTAATTTCAACACACCTCCTCAAGGTTGGTTGTGTATAGAGATGAACAACCAAGCTTGCCATTAATGTGTAGAAATTGACCAATAGAGGTCCCTTTGGTGAAGATATCAGCCATTTGGTCTTGAGAAGGAACAAAGGAAATCTGAATCTCTTTGTTCTCAACCTTTTCCTTGATGAAATGCCTGTCAATATCAACATGTTTAGATTTGTCATGGTGAATGGGGTTTTCTGACATGTTGATGGCTGATTTGTTGTCACAGAATAGTTGAGTAGGGAGCTTGGTTGGGGCCTGAATTTCAGTTAGAATCTTTCTTAACCACATGCCTTCACAGATCCCAAAAGATAGAGCTCTCAGCTCAGCCTCTGCACTGCTTCTAGCTACTACAGGCTGCTTCTTACTTCTCCAAGTAGTTAGATTGCTCCAAATATAAGAGCAATACCCAGTAGTAGATCTTCTATCTACTATAGAGCTGGCCCAATCTGCATCTGTGTAGATATGCAGTTCTCTACTCTCATTCTTAGTGAATAGAAGACCTTGATCAGGGGTCCCTTTTAGGTACCTCAATGTTCTGTCCACAACTTGAAGATGTTCTTCACACGGTTTATGCATGAACTGGCTTACTAGACTGACAACAAAGCATATGTCAGGTCTTGTGTGAGAAAGATAAATGAGTTTCCCCACTAATCTTTGATATCTCCCAACATCAACATAATTTTTGGAGCCTTCTTTTGTGAATTTCAGGTTAGGCTCTATGGGAGAGGCTGCAGGTTTGCAATTTGCCATCCCAGTTTCTTCAAGAAGATCCAAGATATATCTTCCATGAGATATAAGAATGCCAGCTGCAGTTCTAGATATTTCCATGCCAAGGAAGTATTTCAACTGGCCCAGATCTTTGACTTCAAAATCCCTAGCAAAGGATCGCTTAAGAAGTTGAATTTCATTCAAATCATCACCAGTGATGATTATATCATCAACATAGACAATTAGGATCACTCTTTTGCCATTATTAGTGAATTTGGTGAACATTGTATGATCTGAATGGCATTGGTGATAGCCATAAGCTTTTACAGATTTAGTAAATCTGCCAAACCATGCCCTAGGGGACTGTTTGAGTCCATAAAGGGCCTTTTTAAGTTTACACACCAGATTTCCTTGTTCTGGGGTCTCATACCCAGGAGGAATCTTCATGTAAACTTCCTCCTCAAGTTCTCCATTTAAGAATGCATTCTTGACATCTAATTGGAAAAGAGGTCAATCAAGATTTATAGCAATGGACAAAAGTACTCTGATGGCATTTAGTTTAGCAACAGGGGCAAAAGTCTCCTGGTAGTCAATGCCATAGGTTTGCGTATACCCTCTGGCCACTAACCTTGCCTTATGTCTGCTAATTGACCCATCAGAGTTGTACTTATTAGTGAAAAGCCACCTACATCCCACCACCTTTTTTCCCTTAGGAAGATGGGTGATGTACCAGGTGTTATTTTTAATAAGGGCCCCAATTTCATCATCAACTGCTTGTTTCCATTCAGGTTTTGCAAGTGCTTCCTGAATGGTACAAGGCACATACTGACTATTAAGGTTGTTCATAAGGGATTGATATGCCTCAGAAAGGTTATAGGGAACTTTAGTACAAGCCCTTGTTCCTTTCCTCAAGGCAATGGGCCTATCATCATGAGTATCATCATAAATATCATCATTAGGGATTTCATGATTGTCAGGGCTATGATGTTTAGTTTTTAGATTAGTAGGAGAAAAAGATCTTTCTGATCTCCTGTGTTTTCTGGAATAAACCAGTACCACAGGGGGTCTGTCACATTGGGATCCTTTCTCAGGTCCAAAAGGATAACTAGTAATCCTCCTATCAGAGGTATTTAGATCCTCTGTAAAAGGGTCCTGAGTTTCATTGTCCACAAGGGACTCTGTTTCTCTAGGAAGATGGAGATTGTAAATTCCATCTTGAGAGGAATTCAAATAGTCAATTTCAGAATGTGCAAGAGTATCATAATAGGGCTTAGATTCAAGGAAAATTACATCCATTGTGTTATAGAACTTCCTTGTAGAAGGACAATAACACTTATACCCTCTTTGTCTAGGGGGTACCCAATCAGGATGCATTTGATAGCCTTTGGATCAAGTTTGTTTCTGTGGTGATTGTGAATAAACACAGTACATCCAAAAACCTTAGGACTACGGTTTTGAGTGAACTGACAGTTAGGATATATATTTTTAAACACACCAATAGGTGTTTTGAACTGAAGTACTCTTGAAGGCATTCTGTTAATGAGGTAAGTGGCTGTTAAGACAGCTTCTCCCCATAGAAACTTAGGAACATTCATAGCAAACATAAGAGCTCTAGCAGTGTCAAGTAAGTGCCTGTTTTTCCTCTCAGCAACTCCATTTTGCTGAGGGGTATCAACACAGGAACTTATATGAACAATGCATTTTTCTCTCATGAATGTGCCAAGGGTTGTTTCAAAGTATTCTGACCCATTGTCAGACTTTAAAACCTTGATTTCCGTTTCAAATTGTGTATGAACCATGTGATAGAAATTTCTAAATATCATACCAGCTTCAAACTTATCTTTCATCAGAAAAACCCATGTAAGCCTAGTGTGATCATCAATAAAAGTGATGAACCACCTAGCACCAGTGATATTTTTAGCCTTTGAAGGTCCCCAAATATCATTGTGTACCAGGTTAAAAGGCTTAGATGGTTGATAACTTTTCTGAGGAAAGTTAGTTCTGGACTGCTTTGCAAGACAACAAATTTCACACAAAATCAGTAGGCTTTTTATTAATAAACAGAGCAGGGAGTAATTTTTTCAAATACACAAAATTTGGATGTCCAAGTCTATAGTGCCATAGCATTACATTTTCACTATGGTACTAGAACTAATACATCCAGAAGCCTCCTTTTCTGAGCTCTCATCACCACATAATAAATAAAGACCAGAATTGGTCTTAGCACTGCCAATCATCTTCCTAGTTTTGGAGTCCTGAAAGTTACAGGAAGTGGAGGAAAAATTTAGCACCATATTGTGCTGTTGTGCTAATCAGTTAACAGAGATCAGATTGCAAGACAGCTTTGGCACAAAGAGTACATCTTTGAGACATATGCCCTTTTGTTGATGGATCCCATACCCTCTACTTTAGAGGTAGAACCATCAGCAATTCTAACATATCACCCTTGTGTACAAGGGTGAATGGAGGAAAACAATGTTTTGTCCCCAGTCATGTGTTCAGAAGCACCAAAATCAATGATTCATTGATCCTGAACATGAGATTTAAAGGTTTGCGAAATGATACCTGTCTGTGCTACAGAAACTAAGGATACAACAGACTAATTTCCGAGCTGGAAGAGGATTGAAAGAGTCTTTTTAAGGCCTCCATCTGTTCCTGTGTGAAGACTTCTTTCTGGACAGAGAGATTTGCTTGAGATTCCCTTCCATTTCCAGCTTTAGGTTCCCAGTCTCCTGGTTTTCCATGAAGTTTCCAGCAAGTATCTTTGATGTGCCCTTGCTTTTTGCAATGATCACACCAAGGCCTTTCTTTCTTTCCTTTGGAGGGTTGTAAAGGCTCAGAAACAAGAGCAGAAGAGTTTTGTTGAGGGATTTGGGGCACAACTGCCGCTCAAGTGCTGCCCAACATAAGTTTCCGCCTACTTTCTTCATGTTTGACCTCAACAAAAGCAGCTTTCAAGTTTGGGAGAGGAGATTTGCCAAGAACTCTTCCCCTAACATCATCCAAATTTGGATTGAGCCCCAGGTAAACACTTTGTCTCTTTCAATGAACACTTTATGGTTCTTGTGATCCTCAGAACAGTTCCACTTGTGTTTATTGAACAGATCAAGTTGCTGCCAGATTCTACTTAATAGGTTGAGGTAGTGAGTGACAGTAGAATCTGCTTGTTTCAGCTCTTTAAGTTGAGATTTGAGCTCATAGACCTCTGAAGTATTGTCCTTTTTTGAGTAGAGATCATGAGCAGCCTCCCAAACCTCTTGAGCAGTGTTGTAGAACATAAAAGTTCTCACTTTGATCACGAGTCAAGGATCCAATAAGCCATGACATGATGATGTTGTTGATGTCTTCCATTGTCTGAGTTTTGGATCATCCTCTTTTGGTTGGGGAATATCTCCAGTCATATGTCCTTCTTTGCTTCTTCCAGACACATACATTAGAAGAGATCTAGACCACAAATGGTAGTTATTACCATCGAATTTGTGGCTAGTGAGGAGATGACTGTTTGTATCACTCCTTCACTAAATGAGATTTGTTCCCTCATAATGTGAAACATCAGTGGAGGTTGATTGTTCAACAGACGACATTTTCTGGTTTTTGAAAAAATCTCAGAAAATTTTGAATTTGAGTGATGTTGGATCAAGGCTCTGCTACCATGTAGAAATAATGACAAGTATTGAGGAGAAAAAGAGTTTTATTAATAGGAGAATACTTGTAATGAAATTACAAGAGAAAGGGCCTTTAAATAGGACTGAGACAGTCCTAAAAAGTGCCAACGGTTATAGTACAGTGATCCCAACGGTCACTGTACAGTAAAAACAGCCCGGCTTGTTCTGGCATTAACCAATTGAACAAAGGGATAAAAGACATAATTAAAGGGCCTAAAACAGGGATTAAACAATAATTAAGACCACTAAATTAGATACACTAATTTCAACACTTTCTTATTTTGCTATTTATATATTATCAATCATATGGATCATCAAGTGTGAAAAATATTTCTCTTACTTTCTTTTTATAATAAAAAAGTCGGGTTTTATTTATGACTTTTTTTCATCTAACGGGGTTATGCTAGGATTAATGTAGTGATATTCTTAAGGAGAAGGGACCGGATAGCAAAAAAATCAGATTGAAAAAAAAAACCTTTCAAGGCAATAAGACATATTACATATCAAAAATGAATCTCCGCTACTTTAGGCAAATGCCAACCGTAGAGATTCATGCTGTTTTATATATTTCAGTATTTGTTTATTATTGTAATAATAAGGGCAGGATTGTCATTTCAATTTTTGTAATTCATCTAGGGTTGGCTGTGGCGGCTACTTCTTTAGAATGTGAAAGGAGCAATTAATAGGAAGCCATAATAATAGGAAGTTGATTTAGAAAGGAGTCTTCCTTTCCTTAATATAAATAAAGGATTCTGTAACAGCAATCAATTAATCAATCATTGAATAAAATATTCTTCCTTTTCTACATGGTAGCAGAGCGGGTCATATGATCAACACAAATGTATCTGCGCGCAGCCATGACTGGAAGCACATCATCGGCTGCTTCATCTAATACTACCACCGGATCATCCGTATCAAGGGATGACCAATCAACTGGAAATGAATCCAGCAACTCCTCATCCTCTGTTGTGCTAACAACACAAAGACTCAATGGAAAAAACTACCTAGAATGGTCACAAACCATACAGTTGGCCATCGATGGTAGAGGAAAATTAGGATATTTGACTGGAGAATGCGTCAAACCGGCTGAAGGAGATCCCAAATCCGCAACATGGAGATCTGAGGACTCAATGGTGAGAGCATGGTTGATCAACTCCATGGAGAAATTTGTAGCAAAACCACACATGTTCTTGCCCACAGCAAAGGACATCTGGAAAATGGTTAAAGACATGTATTCTGATCTGGAGAATACATCCCAAATTTATGAACTTAAGACCAAGATCTGGGCCTGCAAGCAAGACAATAGAGAAGTCACCCTATATTACACAGAATTGCAGGGATTGTGGCAAGAATTGGATCTGTCCTATGACAATTCGTGGGAATGTTCTGGAGATGGAGTAAAAGCCCAGAAAAGAGAAGAAAATGAGAGGGTTTATACCTTCCTGGCAGGGCTGGATCTGGAATTAGATGAAGTTAGGGGACGGATACTAGGAAAATCTCCCCTGCCTTCACTCAGTGAGGTTTTTGCTGAAGTTAGGAGGGAAGAATCCAGAAGGAGAATGATGCACAGGGGGCCTTCAACTGGAAATTCAGTTTAGGCAGAAAGTTCTGCCTTGGTGGCTAACAGAAATGATCAAAAGGGGAGGAGACAGAAAACATGGTGTGACCATTGCAAAAAGCAAGGTCACACCAGGGATAATTGTTGGGTGATACATGGCAAACCAGCAAACTGGAAACCTAAGGGCAGTGGATCAGGAAACTCAGAGGCAAGGCAGGCTAATCAGGTTTCATCTGACCAAGGCACTGGCTCTACTACACAGCAGCTGTTTTCCCAAGAACAACTGGATCAGTTGACTAAACTGATTCAGGCCCAAACCGTGCTAAACAAAGGTGATTCTTCCTACTCCTTAGTGGAGAAAAGTAACTACCCTTCCCTATCTTTTCTTGGAGTCCATCAGTCCTCATTTTGGGTCATTGACTCAGGAGCAACCGACCATATGACAAGTTATTCACATCTTTTCTCTACATATAAATCATGTGCTGGAAACCAGAAAGTTAAGATAGCAGATGGCTCTTTTTCTGCTTTAGCTGGAAAAGGATCCATCACTATCTCCCCTACTTTAACCCTCAATAATGTCCTACATGTACCATCTCTATCATGCAATCTATTATCAGTCAGTAAACTCACCTCAGATACTAAATGTAATGTTGTGTTTTCTGTTATTGGTTGTGAAATTCAGGGTATTCACAAGGGGATGGTGATTGGCAGTGCTAGGATGATGGGAGGCCTATATCTCTTTGAGGAAGGAGAATCTTGGAATAAGAAGAATTCTGGAAATATTTGTCTTCAGTCTACCTATATTGATAGGAATAATATCATGTTGTGGCATCTTAGGCTTGGCCACCCTAGTTTTTACTATTTAAAGAAACTGTTTCCAAATCTATTTATCAATAAAGATCCATCTTTATTTAAGTGTGAAATCTGTGAATTTCTAAACATACAAGATCATCTTTCCCACCTCAACCTTACAAGCCAACAAAGCCATTCACTATGATTCATAGTGACATTTGGGGGCCTGCAAGGAAGAGTACACCACAAGGGAAAAGATGGTTCATCACTTTCATTGATGATCACACTAGAGTCCCTTGGGTTTACCTATTAAAAAACAAAGCTGAAGCTAAACAAGTTTTCTGTGATTTTTATGAAATGGTTTTGACACAGTTTCACTCCAAAATAGAAGTTTTTAGAAAGTGATAATGGCACAGAATACTTTAATTCTATCCTTGGATCTTACTTCCTTGAACATGGAATTGTCCACCAAAGCTCCTGCTCTGACACACCCCAACAAAATGGGGTGGCAGAGAGGAAAAACAAGCACATTTTAGAGATAGTTAGGGCTCTCATGATAACCTCTAATAGCCCTAAATATCTCTGGGGGGAGGCTGTCCTAACTGCCATATACCTGATCAACAGGCTACCCTCAAGGATCTTAAATTATCAGACTCCTATAAGTCAGCTAAAAGTTTTTTATCCCAACACTAGAATAATCCAAGATGTGTCTCTTAAAGTTTTTGGATGCACTGCTTTCACACATAATCATCATCAAGGGAAATTGGATCCCAGAGGTAGAAAGTGTGTTTGTAGGGTATTCTCCAACACAAAAAGGGTACAAATGTTTTGATCCACAAACACAGAAAGTGTATGTCAGCAGTGATGTGTCTTTTTTTGAAGGTCAAATGTTTTTCAAAACTCATGTTCAGGGGGAGAATTTTAAGGAACATGAGTCCTTTTCACTTGCACAACAAGACTTTTCACAGTTTTTTGTTAATGAACCCGACAACACTTCTCAACATCTTGATACTTACTATCAAGAAAATGAATTAGGGGATCAAACCACTGATAGTCCTACCAAGGGCAATGCACCTGATCAATCAGATAGTCCTAGTCCCAGGACTAGAATACAGAAATTTCCAGGGAACACTTATTCAAGGAAAGGTCTATTACTCGAAGAGAAAGCTCCTCATCCAAGCTCTGAGCAACTACCCTCCTTGAGTGCTACTCCTGAGAAGAACACAGAGACAGGTAATACAATAGATTCTGTCATCTGATTCTGAATCTAACAATCACAGTCACTCTGATTCACCAACTGTGTCTAAATCACCAGAACACTCAAACCAATCTGACCAACTTCTTGATGTCCCAATTGCCATTAGAAAACCTCCAAGAGAATGTACCAAGCACCCCCTCTATCCTCTTAGCAGATATGTCACCTATGACAAACTATCCCCACAATATCAAGCCTTTACTACTAGCCTATCTAATATCCAAATTCCTAAAACCATCCATGAAGCCTTGTCCCATCCAAAATGGAAAGCTGCTGTGTATGAAGAAATCAGTGCACTTGAAAAGAATGGCACCTGAGAAGTTGCTAGCCTACCTACTGGGAAGACCACAATGGGGTGTAGGTGGATTTTTACTGTAAAATACAACTCAGATGGATCCATACAGAGGTACAAAGCAAGGTTGGTGGCCAAGGGGTATACCCAAACTTATGGGATAGATTATTCAGAAACTTTTTCACCAGTGGCTAAGCTCAATAGTGTGAGGATAATTTGGTCCATAGCTGTGAACTTGAATTGGCCCTTGGAACAGCTGGATGTAAAAAATGCTTTCCTACATGGAAATTTAAAGGAAGAAGTTTACATGTATATGCCTCCTGGGTTTTCTGGCAGAGATAATGGTAAAGTGTGCAAGCTGAAAAAGGCTCTCTATGGGCTGAAGCAGAGTCCAAGAGCTTGGTTTGAGAGATTCATGAAATTCCTTAAAAAGGAGGGCTTCAAGCAAGGACAATCAGATCACACTCTATTCACCAAAAGATCAGAAACTGGCAAGATGACAATACTGGTAGTATATGTAGATGATATCATCCTCACTGGGGATGATATGACAGAGATCAATTTGACTAAGAAGAGCTTGGCAAGAGAGTTTGAGATAAAAGACCTTGGGAGTCTAAGATACTTTCTAGGAATGGAGGTTGCAAGATCAGACAAAGGGTTGGTAGTGTGTCAGAGAAAATATGTGCTAGACCTCCTCGAAGAGACAGGGATGAGTGACTGCAAGCCTGCCAGCACTCCCATGGAAGCCAACATCAAACTCGAGAAAAGAAATATCAAGTCCCTGTGGACAAGGGAAAATATCAGAGACTTGTAGGAAGACTGATATACTTGGCCCATACAAGACCTGACATATCCTATGCAGTGGGTGTTGTGAGCCAATTCATGCATGCTCCTTGTGAACCTCATATGGAGGCTGTGTTCAGAATACTGAGATACTTAAAGGGGACTGCTAGTGAAGGTTTGTGGTTCAGAAAAGACACTAGTAGGAGCATTGAAGTTTACACAGATGCTGATTGGGCAGGGTCTGCTGAAAGAAGATCCACAACTGGGTACTGTAGCTTTGTCTGGGGCAATCTAGTAACTTGGAGAAGCAAAAAACAAGGGGTGGTATCTAGAAGTATTGCTGAGTCAGAGTACAGAGCCATGGCACATGGAGTTTGTGAAGAACTATGGATAAAAAGAGTTCTAGAGGACTTGTCAATGCCTGTGAAACTACCTATGAAGTTGTACTGTGACAATAAAGCTGCTATTGATATTGCTAATAATCCTGTGCAACATGACAGGACCAAGCATATAGAGATTGATAGGCACTTCATTAGGGAAAAGTTGGATGATGGAGTGATCTGCATGCCATTCTTGCCCTCAGCACAGCAGGTTGCAGATGGGTTGACCAAAGCTTTGCTAAAGCCTGGATTTGATGGGTTTACAAGCAAGTTAAACATGTTGAATCTCCATGCTTAACTTGAGGGGGAGTGTAGAGATTCATGTTGTTTTATATATTTCAGTATTTGTTTATTATTGTAATAATAAGGGCAGGATTGTCATTTCAATTTTTGCAATTCATCTAGGGTTGGCTGTGGCGGCTACTTCTTTAGAATGTGAAAGGAGCAATTAATAGGAAGCCATAATAATAGGAAGTTGATTTAGAAAGGAGTCTTCCTTTCCTTAGTATAAATAAAGGATTCTGTAACAGCAATCAATCAATCATTGATTGAATAAAATATTCTTCCTTTTCTACAACCAATGCCTTCTGAACAATAAAACCTAGCCAACTTGAGAATGAATATAAAGTTCAACAAGTATAAAATTCAAGATTCCAAATCGGGAACCAACCTTTGCATCCTGTTCAAATCAACTAACTCCCTTCTCTGATGTAACCTGATAGGAGCAAATATATAAAAGGATAAATGATCAAGATCTATGCCCGAAGAAAAAATATAATTAAAAAATTGTCATTTAACACTCATTGTACTGGAACATGAAATGTAATTGCTTTCTATCCCGGGTTCGAGAAATCCAAAGAGAGCAAAAAAAAGCAAGCAAGCTGAAGTTAATGTATCAATTTCCCAATGAAACAGAATAAAACATTGTTAGATGATATTTTTTTGTGCGCAAGTAGTATTAATATTTTCAGCGATTGGTTAGCTGCTCCACTAAAGTTAAGTATAGGGTTAGGTATGCATTTATTAGCCGCCCAAATGTAAGTTTGTTTTGCCGTTTGTACAGCTGTTTTTAAACTTATTCCTTTAAATACTTGTATTCTTTCAACCGGTGGAAGAAGAAAAGATTTCTTCTTTTTTATCTCATATGGTATCAGAGCCCTTGCTCATGTAAACTCTATTACTCTCCATATCTTCTGTATCTCTCAATCATGGCAGTTAACTCTACAATGTTTGCAGCTGTAATGTCTTCCACTCCAGATGTTGCAAATCAAGAAGGGTTCAGCAAAATCAAAAACTTTCTAAAGACCATTTCTGGTCATAAAGTGCAGTGGTCCTGGTTGTTGAAGATGTTCATCACGGGTCTGAGGGAAGAATGGACATCTTACGGATTTTATTTATCCACCAAAGCATGATGATCCTAATTTCATAAATTGGAATGCTGCTAATAATCTCGTTATGTCCAGTCTTATTGGGTCTATGACACCCCAAATCAGTAAGGATGTCCTTCTTTATAAAACAACATTCGGGATTTGAAAGTAACAAGAGAAATGTACACCATGAGAGACAACACATCTGAGCTTTACGAGACAGAAGCTCAACCGCAGAATCTAAAACAAAGAAATGAATGTCATAAGGTAATTCAACCTCTTGTGTTGTTCATAGCAAAAGATTTACACCTTTGAAGAGTATAGTTGGAACTGTACACACAAAGAAATTACAGAGAAAAAGAGAGTATACAAGTTTCTTACGGGACTTAATCAAGAAGGATTCTTGGAACAAAGACCTTACTCTCAATCTAAACAGTTTTTTCTTAGGTGAAACAAAAGGAGAGTAGGAGAAAGTGTATGATGGGATCTCATATAGCACCGATCCAAGAAAGTTCATCATTGACTGCAAGGAAATGTCAACACAACAAACCCATAATTGACAAACCTTGGTGTAATTATTGTTAGAAGACTAGTCATACAAGGGAAGTATGTCAAAAACTCACTGGAAAACCTGAAAATCTAAAATCATCAAAAAATGGAGACGCAAAGGAAAGTCATAAGAAGTGTTGAGAAGATATCTTAGTTATTGATAATATCTTTTATTTTATTATTTTCTGTCATTAAATGTAGCCGGATTATAAGGCTTTAGTTTCTATTCTGTTAAGATTTAGGCGCGTTTGTTTAGCATCAGGATTAGAGTCCTAAATGGCTAAGTCTCCTATTTCCTGGTTGTATAAATACCCTCTCTTGGTTATGAATAAAATACATAAGAGACTGAATTAAAGGTTTCTCTTTTCTTAACATGGTATCAGAGCCATCCTACACAAAAACTCTACACAACAAATAATTCCGATGAACTATCGAGCAGCCTTTACCGGAGAAAGGACTCCCACTTTTGGGGGTACCACCTCCGACAGCTCATCAATCGGGAAGGAGTCACAAACTACCAATCTCCTAACCAGTGATGATAGCTCCAAGAACAATTCTAGTCCAATCCTTCTCCCAGCCAGAAAATTAGATAGAAAGAATTACCTTGAATGGGCACAAACCATCAAACTGGCCATCGATGGAAGAGGAAAAATGGGTTTCCTGACTGGGGATGAAGCTGCACCATCAGAAAGTGACCCCAAATTCAAAACCTGGAAGTCTGAAAACTCAAGGGTAATGGCATGGCTCATAAATTCTATGGAGCTAACCGTTGCCAGGCCCCACGTGTTCTTGAAAACAGCCAAAGCCATCTGGAAAGCAGTCAAAGAGATGTACTCCGATTTGGAGAACTCATCTCAAATATACGAGATTAAAACCAGACTTTGGAGTCTAAAACAATGGGACAGAGATGTCACCTCCTACTACAATGACATTGTATCTCTATGGCAAGAAATGGATCTATGCCATGAAGACAAATGGGAGTGCACAGCTGATAGTGTCAAATTTCACAATAGAGGAGAATGAGAAAGTTTACTCATACTTGGCTGGCCTAAACCATGACCTAGATGAGGTCAGGGGCAGGATCTTGGGTAGAAATCCCCTACCATCCCTCAGAGAAACTTTTTCAGAAGGAGGGAGGAGTGAAGAAGAAAGGTAATGCACAGGTCAGGGCACTCCAAGATGGAGTCACCTGCAATGGTTGCTAGCACAGGAAATAGCGGAGGAGAATCAGCAAAGAGGACTGACAGGCAGAAACTTAGATGTGACCATTGCAAGAAAAATGGACACGCCAAGGACACTTGTTGGGAGATCCATGGGAAACCTGCTTGGAGGAACATGGGTGCTAATTCTCATAATTCTGAGCAGGGAATGGCTTATCAAGTGTCTTATGATTCTGGGCCACAATCTGCTATAAGGGCTCTTGCATTCAATCAGGACCAATTGGAGCAATTGAGTAAAATTCTAAACTCACAGCTTTCACTAAAACCTAAACCAAGTTGCTCTCTTGCTGAGTCAGGTGATCATTTTTCCCTATCTGTATTAGGAGTCGGTCAGAAACCTCAATGGATAGTTGACTCTGGAGCAACTGACCACATGACTGGATCCACTAACCTTTTTCTAAATTATAACCCATGTCCAGGAAATCAAAAAAATAAGACTGGCAGATGAATCTCTTTCCACTATTGCTGGAAACGGATCCATCTATGTAACCCCATATATGACCCTTAAAAATGTACGTCATGTTCCTAAATTAGTCTGTAGCCTTCTGTCAATCTGCAAACTAACCTCTGATCAGAACTGTGAGGTTGTGTTCTCTAAAGATTGTTGTCTGTTTTAGGACAAAGCTTTGGGGAAGATGATTGGCAAGTCTAGGCTGATTGGAGGACTCTACATACTGGAATCAGGATTGGACTCACAGCAGGAAAACCTAATGAGAGGAGGCTACCACACATTGTCCTACAATGACCATAATAAGATTCTAGTCTTGCATAGGAGATTACGACACCCTAGTTTTTCCTATATGAAAAACTTGTTTCCTGAACTTTTCCTTGGTAATAAAGATTTGTTTTTCATTGTGAAATTTGTGTACTTGCAAAACAGACTTGGCAAATTTACCCTGCTCAACCCTATGTGCCCCCCAAACCATTCACTATGATCCATAGTGATGTGTGGGGTCCCTCTCAGGTAAGCATTTTTAATAAAAAAAAAAGTGGTTCATCATTATAATAGATGACCACACACGTTTAACTTGGGTTTACCTAATGAGACAAATCAGAAGTGGAAATGGTATTGAAACAATTTTATGAAATGATAAATACTCAGTTCCATACTCAAATCCAAATTCTGAGGAGTGATGATGAAACAAAGTATTTCAATCAGTACTTAGATGGATATCTTATTGAGAAAGGCATAATCCACCAAAGCTCTTGTGAGAAAACTCCACAACAAAATGGGGTTGCAAAGAGAAAAAATAGGCCTTTGCTGGAGGTGGGTAGAACCGTCTTGTTTACCTCAAAATGTCCAAAGACATTCTGGGGTGAGAGTGTTCTAATTGCCACATACCTGATCAACAGACTCCCATCTAAAGTAATAGGTTTTAAAGTTTAAAGAACATTTTCCAAAAAGCAAACTGGTAGGACACTTTAAAAAAATTTGGCTGCACAGCATATATCCACACTTATAATCAAGGGAAATTAGACCCTAGGTCCAAAAAATGTTGTTTTATTGGTTACCCACAAAAAATGGTTACAAATGTTTTGATAACACCACTGGAAAACCATAGTCACTATGGATGTCACCTTTTTTGAAGAAAAAATGTTTTTTGACCCGAGTCAATTTCAGGGGGAGTCTTGGGATAAAAGTGTGGTTCCTAGTGTTTGAGGAGTCCTAAAGAAAAAACCAGAGTTAGTGAACTAGAATCTGATTCTGGGCAAAAATTGGGCAAGTGTGGGGATGAATGCCAACAGCAGGAGGTCAAGAACACTGATCCTCCAGAACGTCTCTAGGAAAGACCTTTCCAAGGGAAGGTCTATGTGAGAAAACATCCTAGGAAAGTATCTGAGACTCCTAATTAGCCAGAACAGCAATCAGACCCTGAACTTGTCCATGAAACAGACAGCAAATCTGAAGAGTCGGAGCATATAGGCACCGAATCAGAGGGTGAAACAGAACCAGACTCACAAACAAACCCAAACAAACCCGACTCTCCCAGAACAAAAGCAGAGAATTAACTTTTAGATGTACCTATAGCCATCAGAAAACAGCCTGGAAGATGCACACAACACCCTATTTCCAAATATCCATCATATGCCAGCATGTCCCCATCCTACAAAGCCTTCACCACTACTCTATCAACCGCTACTATACCAAAGGATGTTCATGAAGCTCTTACGGTACCTGAGTGGAAGGAGGAAGTCCTTGAAGAGATGAGGGCACTGAAGAAGAATGGCAACTGGGAAGTAGTTTCTTTGCCAGAAGGACGACAGTGGGTGCAAGTGGGTTTTTGTGGTGAAATACAACATTGATGGCAGCATTGAAAGGCATTGGGCTGGCTAGTGGCCAAGGGCTAGTTCCAAACCTAGGATTGACTACTCAAAAACATTCTCACTTGTGGCTCAACACAATCAGAATCCTATTGTCTGTAGCAGTAAACCGAGACTGGCCCTAATGATACTGGATGTAAAGAATGCTTTCCTCCATGCTGAATTAAAGGAGGAAATGTATATGGACCCTCCCCCGGGATTCACTGAACAGTTTGGTAACAAGGTTTGCAAGCTCACCAAGTCATTGTATGGACTCAAACATAGTCCAAGGGTTTGGTTTGACAAATTTATGAAGTTCATGAAGAGGATAGGGTTTCTACAAGGAAAATCAGACCACACTCTGTTCATCAAGAGGGCTGGGAAAGGTTCTAACTGCATTGATTGTGTATGTAGATGATATTATATTAACTGGGAATGATGAGCATGAGACAATTGAGGTTAAGAAACAACTTGCCTCTGCGTTTGAGATCAGGGAGCTGGGGTCGTTGAGACATTTTCTGGGAATGGAAATAGCAAAATCTGCTACAGGTTTGGTGTCGACTCAAAGAAACTATACACTAGACCTACTACAGGAAACAGGACTTGAAGGTGGTCAGATCCCTCCTTTTGGCATCCAGATGTCCCAAGTACTTGTGGGGAGAGGCACTGCTCACAGCAGTTTATCTGATCAACAAACTCCACTCAAGAAGTGTTGGGTTCAGAACACCCTTGGAAGAACTGAAAAAATCTTCTTTGAGACCAGACTGATCCAAGATTTACCACTAAAAAACTTTGGTTGCATTGCATTTGCACACACATATGGTCAAGGTAAACTTGACCCCAGATCCACAAAATGCATGTTTATAGGGTATTCCACCAATAAAAATGCATATAATGTTTTGATTTCCAAAAACAAAGAATCATTGGAACCATGGATGTCACCTTTTTTGAAACCAATATGTACTGTAATCAGCATCATCTTCAGGGGGTATTTTATGAACCAAGAAGATGGTGAAGATGGTGCACATTTTCAGTACAATCAATATGGGGTTGACTTATCCAGTATACCATATCTTGAGGACACATCTGATGGACACAATGATGAGGACAGTGATGGCCAACTTGGGGAAAGATCATTGACTGACAGATCAACCCCAAGGAACCCCAACACTTGTACAAAATTTCGGGTAGTCACCTACTTCAGGAAGTATCCTAAATCCAAAATGGGCAGAGATACAAGGACTCAAGCAGCTCACAATCCTGAACCAGAACCATCATATGAGCAAATGGACAGTGAGAGCAGGGTATCATCACTTGAGACCCCACATTCACCTTAACCTTCACCTACTCGGTCTCAGAGAAATCAGAAAAGTCCTGAACCTTCCATCCAGTTGTCCAATACCAAACCAAGCACCAATTCCAATTCAGACCCTTACCTCCAACACAATTTTGAAGAACTGATGCTAGATGTTCCAATAGCCATGAGAAAACCAACTAGGGAGTGCACAAAACACCTAAAGGAGGAACTTGATTGGCCTCTATATCAATTGGATATGAAGAATGTCTTCCTTCATGGCAATCTGAAGGAGGAAGTTTACATGGAGTTACCTCCAGGATTTGGTCAGCAGAATTGTGGGAAAATTTGCAAACTAAGGAAGTCCTTATATGGCCTAAAACAAAGCCTCAGGGCATTGTTTGACAACTTCAGACAGTTCCTTCTAATGGTGGGATTCAAACAAGGGCATTCTGATCATACAATTTTAGTAAGAAGAGATGCAAAAAACGGGGTTATTGTACTATTGGTATATGTAGATGACATAATCCTCACAGGGGGGATGACAGAGTTGGGATAGAGCAAGTGAAGAGGAAAATGAAGGAGGAATTTGAAATTGAAGACCTAGGAAAGCTGAAATACTTCCTAGGAATAAAGGTTGCAAGATCAAAACAGGGGATGGTTGTGTCACGAAGGAAGTATGTCCTAGATCTTCTAGAGGAGACAGGTATGCTAGGAGGTATGGAAGCCAATCTGAAACTTACCAAGAGAAAGGATGATGAAGATGAAGTGGACACGGAACAATACCAAAGGCTAGTGGGAAAACTGATCTACCTGGCACACACTAGACCTGGCCAATCTCACTATCAGGCAATCATGAGGATTTTGAGGTATCTAAAAGGAACAGTTGGGAAAGGGTTGTTCAAAAAACAAATAAAAGAAGTATAAAGGTGTTCACAGATGCAGATTGGGCTGGAGCTAAAGACAGCAGGTCAACTACACCGTATTGTACCTATGTCTGGGTAATCTGGCAACCTGGATAAGTAAGAAACGGACTGTGGTGGCAAGAAGCAGGCAGAAGCTGAGTTTAGAGCTATGGCACATGGTATTTGTGAAGACGTATGGGTAAAGAAGGTCATGGAAAACTTGGGTCTCATTCCTGAATTGCCTCTAAGGATGTACTGTGATAATAAAGCTGCAAATGACCCTGTCCAACATGAAAGAACCAAACATGTTGAAGTGGACAGGCATTTTATAAAGGAGAAACTGGAAAGTGGAATTATTTGTATTCCTTTCATGCCATTTGCACACTAGATAGCAGATGGGCTGACCAAGTTCCTTAATGAAGCAGAACTTTGAAGAGTTTGTGAGCAAGTTGGGCATGATCCATATCTATGCTCAACTTGAGGGGGAGTGTTGAGAAAGAAGGGTGTTTTGGTCATCTTTCCAGTTTTACAGAAAATTGGGGTGAATCAGCCGGAGATTGGACTTTCCGTATTAAGATATTGTGCTGTGATTTTTCTGTTGTTTTTGTAATTATGACCGATTGATTCCTAGAATCAAGGAATCCTAATCAGTCAAGACTCTAGTCTTTTCCTATTTAAGTAGAGGCAGCTAATCATTGTAATCATCATTCGAAATATAATAAAATCCTATATTTATTTCTGTCTTAATCCTTTCCTATCTCTGTTAACACAATATTATATAAAATTATTATTTTTCCTTCTACAAGTTTAGAAAAGACAAAACTGACTAAAGACAACAGACCCTACTCCTATTAAGGCCAACATGACTACCACGTATGCTTCTGCCTAACAACAAACAAAGTCTATGAAACAATGAATGAGACCTTCCTAGAAACTCACCCCTATTTTCCGGGCATCGAAGTTTATGGGGAGCATTATCAAGAACTTCAATTCCTTAAATGTCTTGATCTTAATCCAACCCCAACACTTGATTACCAACATCAATATATGCCACCGGCAGATCCACCAACAAAAATAGCAGAAACAAAATCTAGAACTATTCTACAACAAACTAATCCTACGGAACTCTTACGAGATGAAATATGAAGTAATAAGTTGAGAGGCGGCTACAATCCTACCTAGGGTTTCTATTCTTGTTTGTTAAGCTAGGTTTTAGCTATGAAAGGAAACGTGAGTATTCAACTCCTAAATGTAAGGCAATCTTTAATAACACCTCTTGTACTATTTTCTATTTAAGCACATCAATAAACCCAAGTTGCTTTATACACCTAAAAGAACCCATTCTTTCTCTTTGATCGACATGGTTGAATCCAAACCTAGCAGCCCTACCATTTTTACAAGGATGAACTCCATCACACCTATGACATCTGTAAAATTGAACGAAAAAGAAGCACATGTTGTGGGCTCAATCGGTGAAAATCTTCATAAGTTGAGGACTTGATCATCATTTGACAAGTGACAAGGCTACCAGTAATGACAAAGGCGTCAATTTGGAGCAGAATGATGCATTGATCATGTCTTTCATGATAAACAACATTGAGGCTAATATCATTACAACTTAACTCCACCATAAATATGCAAAGGAGATGCAGTGCAGACTATAGCAGATACATTCTAAATATAAAAAGTTGACTTGGATATACGACGTTTGCAAGCAGTGTTTTACATTCGAACATGGCACCAAAAGTCTGGAGAATTATTTTCCCGTGGTATGAGTAGTTGTGAGGAACGAAACATGTATCTCCTTATATCCTCATGTTGCAGTCATGGAAAAGTAGAGAAACGACATGGACGCTGTCCTTTTTTTTGGATGGATTAAAGGCTGCAAATGATCACATTTGATCC
The DNA here is from genome assembly GCA_036785695.1 of Gentiana straminea. Taxonomy (NCBI): domain Eukaryota; kingdom Viridiplantae; phylum Streptophyta; class Magnoliopsida; order Gentianales; family Gentianaceae; genus Gentiana; species Gentiana straminea. The sequence continues at coordinate 6,629,108 of JAVUPR010000444.1, read as the reverse complement.
CAGCTCCTTGAAGGAACACCTCACCTTCTTTAGACTTCAACGAGCCACTATTAATAATTACAGATCACTTAATGAAGAAGATGAGGAGAAAACTAAATTATTTGTGTCTACATGAACCACACGCGGAAGACGTGGTGGACGTCATGGTGAAGGACGTTCAGGCAGAGCACAGTCCCGAAAGTGCACCCATTGTGGGAGGACAAACCATACGATGGAAACGTGTTGGCTGATCCATGATCATCCATCAAACGAGACGTATCAAAGTTAGTATGGTGCACAATCAGAGGATTATATTGCCAAGGAGGCTAGCGTCCCAAGGAAAAGTAAAATCGACTCAAGACTCCAACTACAAGCATGGAATCAAATCCCTCAACAACCTTGGCTCAATCAGAAGGTGCATCCAAGTGTCCTTTTCACAGAAAACCCCTTTGATAATCGATTCCGGTGCTACTCAACATATGACCGGCTTGTCATATTTAATTTGTGATTATAATTCATTATCCTCTCAAAGTGTTACTCTGGCTAATGGGTCATTTGTCAAGGTAAAGGGGAAGGTTAATTGCTAGCCTAAAACCTAATCTCCATTTATCTTCTATCTTACATGATCCGGTTTTCTTATTCAATCATGTATATAAGTCAAATTACCAAATCTCTTTAATGTTCTGTCACTTTTTCTCCGACTCTTAGGTTTTTCAAGATCTTTTGACGAAAAAGACGATTGGTACGGGGCATGAAGATGGAGGATTATACTACTTTGGTGACTCTCATGTACCTACCGCACTTCAGCCAAATATATCTCATTGAGTGGCACTGCAAATTAGGGCATCCATCATTGAGTAACAGATCTATCAAGTTGAGGAGAACAATCATTTATCTCTGGAATCCCTAACATCCGAGAAGCTCTTCTTAATCCTAAATGGAAGAAAGTAGCCTAAGAGATGTAGGCTTTAAAGAAGAATGGGACTTGGGATTCGGTCCAATTAACAGAAGGAGAACAATTGGTTGCAAGTGGGTATTTACAAACAAGTTCAAAATTTTGTGGCTCTTACAGAGACATAAACCTAGAATACCTGAAGGATATTCCCAAGCCTATGGTGTAGATTACACATAGACATTTTCACCGAGTAAATCAAGTTGGCATTTAAACCAACTAGATGCAAAAAAATGTGTTTTTGTAGGATAAATTACTGGAGAAAGTTTGTATGGAGGCAATTCCAAGGTTTAGGAGGGAGTGGTGGGAAGATATGAAGAGAAACAAAAACCTAGAGCCTACTTTAAGAGGTTTCCCAATGCTATGGGGTTTAGTAAGGGGCAATGTGACAGTACCCTATTTGTAAAAGTTTAAAAAGATTGGAAAAGCAACGGGGTGATTTTAAATTATTTTGATGACTTAGAATATGCAGTAAATGTCAAGGAGTGTCCAAGGAGATTGGAATAAAAGATCTAGGTCCCTCAAGTATGTCTTGCAAATGAACGTTGTTAGATCAAATAAGGGTATGATGATTTCCAATCGCAAATACACTCAGGACATGCTAAAGGAGACAAGAAAGCGTGGGTCCAAACCTACTAGAACTCCGACAAAGTGGCATCTAAAGCTAGAAGATGAGGAAGATAAGGTGGTTGTGGATACTCGGAGGTACCAGAGGATGGTTCAGAAGTTGATCTACCTTTCCTATAGCAAGCAACATTTCCTTTGATGTTTGAGTTGTGAGCAATTTTACACACTCCCACTCAGCGGCATTCGATGCAGTTCATACTTAACGTCCCTCAGAGTAACTCCTAAAACTATAAGAGGTCTCTACTTCATGAAATTTGGGAGATTTTCTTGTTAGGAGTCTTTTCTTGGGATTTGTTTTCTCCTATTTAAACTAATTGTATTAGCTTAAGAAAGTAATAAGATTGTTTTCATTCAGATCTTAATTATTACAAAAAGGCTAATCCTTGTTTTGTTACACATGTAAACGTCATGAATACTATTAGTCTATGCGTCTCCAAACGGAGGAAAGTTGTAAAGTTTAAGCTTAGCAGATGAGTTGGTGTTAGTTGTTTGTAAAACAAAATCCTTCTCATTATTAACCAGTATTGAAATAACCCAGAGGCAAGGGTTCGAGCTTGAAAGACGACGTGATTTGGTTTACAAAGTGAGTCCTATGGTTTGATTATTGAAGACTACATATGTTGTTTATGTGTTGTTGATTAGGAGATGTCAACACATCTATTCTTCTCTTGTACTCTACTCAAAAGGTGTGCAGTTCTACAATGCTCCAAAGTCTTAACTTTCGACTATTAAAGGGGTCATGACAACATTTCAAGTGTTTCTCTTCTAGAGTTTACTATATCTGGGGAGAAATATGACATATATGATTGCCTCGGATATTATGAGTGTTTTTTTATTTTGTTGTCACTACTAGCTTGTAGGAGATATGAAACTGGGGTGTCATCTTCCAATTTTGCATGAAACCAAAAATTCTTTAAAGATAAAAAAAAATTAAAGATAAAAATAAAAATAATGGAAAAACATGAATTTTGTCAAAACAATAAAAAAATGAAACAATTCAAGCGTATTACAAATACAGGATTCTGACACAACAAACCTGTAACATGTAGCTGTGAACTTCTCATCCCCAGATCTGCGAAATTCATAGAAAATAGATAAACCGACTCAAACATGAATAAGAGCTTAATTTTAGTGGCCTTGTTAGATGCTTCTAACAAAAAGTTTTACAGCACTTATTAAAACAACAGTCTACAACAAAAATATGTATCACATTCTTCAGACAATTGCTTAGCTATGAAATCATGTGGTGTAAAATTTACAATGAGATCGGTAGAAATTAATAAAGTAAAAACCTTTCTTACTTTTTCAATAACTCTAGAAGGGTCAAAAGCCTTTATACACGGGTGTAGAGATAAACCCTATCTTACCTTATTTAAGCATAAAAACAAACCTACTAGGACCCTTCCAACCATAACAAACATAAAATACTCCTAGTTCAACACAACTTTAGACTAATACCAACATAAAAATAGCTACAGAAAAACACAAGACTATCTTACTATCAGACAATATTAATCAAAGCCCATATTCTTGACAATCTTCAACACTCCGTTTAAAGTTTGTTCATGAATATCATGTCCAGCTTGCTCACAAACAAGTCAAAAATCTCATTAACGATGTAGTAAGCAATATGCAACTTGTTTTTTGGATGGTAGAAACAGCATAAATATAACTTCACTCTCCTCCGTTATGAAACGCCTATCGATTGTGATATGCATTAGAGTGAAGGTATACTAATTTTTTCATCAACCTCTCAAACCCTTGTTCTACGGAGGAACATCTTAAAGATTCCCAAGCTTGGAGTTGAACTCCACTGGAAGTTGCACAAGCAGGATTGAAACCAGTGAGCCCAGGTTCTACCAAAAGTTATAGATGTACTACTTTCCATGGGATACCACTAACCCTTCCTCTGACCTGCCACCCCCCATGCCACGAAAATACCTTTAAGAACCGAAATCATTTATTTCAAATTTCGCAGCAAAATCTCTCTTGGCCTTTCTTTTGTGTCCTCCGAATCATTACATGTCAATACAATATCATCTCCCATAAAATTAATACTCAAGGCTAAGAGGTCTCTCCATGTACACATATTTTAAATTGCCATGGAGAAAAGCATTCTTCAACTAATAGTTAGAATCCAAGTGCTACCGAGTTTAACAAATCCAAGCTGGAAAATAAGTTTAAACTGTTGTATCTGACACAGAGTTTTTGCTAGAATGTGGTGAGCGTCAGATTCTGTATTTTTTCTGATACGTATTTTGTGATAGGGATATCCTACCTGTCCTAGACTGTCTTGTAATCATCTTCGAATGGAATAAAATTTACATTTTTAAAAGACAACAAACCTGAAGCCGGACAGATCAGCCCTGCAATTAAATGATTGACTACGTTAGAAAATACAGATGGTGGAATGACATAAAAGTAATAACGTCTTGAATATCAAGCAATGAGATTGTACCGATAACAAAACCCAAGAATGAGACTACCAATGAGTAGACCCGTGCCAGGTCCTAATCCTGTATAAAGTATAAACAATAGAAAGTCATTTGCTTGTGTGTTACGTCTCACATGCCAAATTAAGAGTTTGTGTAGGAAAAAAGAATTGAAAATCCAGGACACCAAATGTCACCTCCACCCATGGCTTGATCCGAGAAGAAAGGCGCGCTGTACAAGAACACTAACAGGTTTATAGAAGAACAGCCAACGCTGAAATAATTCACATGAACCAGAAGTACCTAGAATAAGGTCGACTCTGGACGCATAATCCAGTATTCGATGGGCCTGAGAAGGGGCTGGAATAAACACAGCGACGAATGTTGCGCCTGCAATCCAAAGCCGTCGATCAAAGATTAACTCAGAGAGAGCTTCGTATTTGTAGAAAATCACCAAAATGTATGAGATTCATATACTCGTTACCAAATTCACAAAGAGACTGGTGTTTACCTTAGCTGCGACGCCATCCCAGCAAACATAGGTCTTCGCTTACAGGAAGGAAACCGTCGGCCACAAGCAAGCGTGTAATCAAGCCGAGCCGAGTCGAATCGATACTCTTTAGGGCTCGAGCTCGACTCGACTAAAAAAGTTTGGGCTCGAAACTCGGCTCGAGCTCGATCGAGCCTTAAAAAGCAAGATCGAACTCGAGTCTCTAAGTACTCGATATAGCTCGGCTCGACTCGTAAGCTCGATTATTTTCCTACAATTCATTCAATATTTAATGAAATATGGCAAGATCGACATCGGCTTGTCTAATACTCGACTCGAATAATATTTTTTTATATGAAAATAATATTTTATAATAAATTTAATTCAAGTCCGAATTTTGAATGTTTTTCATATCCAATACAGGTCAGAAAAACTTTCTGACTATGATTGAGTCAAGAAAACTTTTAACATTCTGTATGAAATTCGATCAGAATCAACCAGTTCGAAAAAACCTAAATTTAAAGGGTAAAAGTGGAATAAAAACGTTGTGTATTAAGACTTTTAGTTGTGTGAAAAGATATTCACTATATATATCCTCTGTCCTCCAAAACTATGTCGGGGTTTGCTCGGTTGGGGTCGGATATCCAACTCAATATTTTATTAACTCTATTATCTTATTTATCATTATTTTATTAATTCAATTATTTTATTATAATTTCTAGGGAATATTAGGTTTTAGTCCATTTTCCGTCATGTATATAAATTTTAATCCACACTCGTTTTTTTGCAAAAAGGACAAAACATTTTCTGATGGACTGTTTTGCCCTTCATTTATAACGCCAAATCTTTGTCTGTTTTATTCCGTGTAATACAATATCCAAAACATTTATTGCTTCTCTCGTTTGATTCGTTCTTCTACTTTCTCGATTTGCTCTGTATTTCACTGATCTCTGCTTTGATTTCTTCTTCAATTTCTTCGTTCGGCCACTTTATTTGGAGCTCTCTTGATTTTGTCATTGCAACTTCATATCTGTTTTCTGTCGGATCTTTCTGTTTTTGTTTTAATCGTTTCGAGCTAGTCGTTCTTCTCATACTTTGAAGATTTCGAAGGTAATGCTCTTCGATTTATGTGTTTATTTTTGTTTTTCTTTGCAATCTGGTTTCTTACCTAATAATCTGCTTCTATGCCCTTTTTGTTTTATTGGAATCAAATGACATTGTGTTTTTATATTATGTATTCACGTCTATTTTGTGATTGTTAATCCTGCTCTGTTTCTGTGAATTTGTTGAATTGCTGTGATTCAGATCCTTGTTGATTTTGAGTGAGTTCTGTATTTGAATTAAACTATTAGTGTGATTTGTGTCAGCTTGCATTCATATGTCATTGTATAATCCTCAACTGTTATTATTATGCTGATTCTAATTTGTTGTTGTTGATTATCATTGTCTTATTAAGAATGTTGTTGTCTTATATGTATACAATGCAGTTTGTCATATGCCTTTTGATGTTTTTGTTACAGTAACACTGACAAAGTAACAATAACATTCTTGTTATGAGTGAGAATGCCTTGTTTCTTTAGTTTTAACTGTTTTAATTTGTGCTTTTGTATATTTGCAGATTGTTTGAGGATGTTGATTTTGTTTTGCACCTATGCGTTGGATACTTATGTTTTGTCTGTTTGTGAGACTGATTCCTTCAAGTTTATTATCGATAAGCTTTGTCGACGATGGCGTAGTTTGAATGCATCGTCTCTTAGGTTGTTCTATAAGTTACCTGGTTGTTCTAGATGCTTTTTGTCTGGTGATGAAGATTTGGTTACGTTGTTTGTTGTGTCTCAATCCTTGAATGGGAATGGTATTCATGTGGATGTGCTAGAAGAAAGCAATGCTCATTCTTCAAGTTCCAGTACAGTCTTACCTGATGTTGATGATGTTGTTTCCTCAAGCTCCACTACTTGTATACCTTCTCTTGATGCTGTTGATGATGAGGAGTCTTTGTTTATGCTTAGGAAGGCTGCCACGATTAAGCTCGGTTGGGATAAGATATCTTTTAAACAGGGAGCAGTCTTTTATGGTGGTGTCTCACAGTTTAGATTATCTCTGCAAAAGGTTTCTATTGATACTGGATTTCAATATGTTTTAAAAAAAAAATGATGGAAATAGAATAACGGCTTATTGTACCTTCAAGGAACAATATAAGTGTGCATGGAATGTACATGGTATTTAATTGAATGTGAATGGGTGTTTTTATGTCAAGAAGTCATGCACTGTTCATATTTGTGGTTCGGTTGGTCGTTCTTTTCACGGAACACGAATGAGCTATGAACTTTTTGTAGAGGTTATTGAAAGCATGGTTCGTGATACTCCTAATTTGCGTGCTTGTGTAGTTAAACGTGATCTATTCTCACTATTTAAGTTTAAGGTGACTTATTTCAAAGCAAGAATTGAAGTGTCTAAAGCCAAATCAGCTTTGTATGGTGACGTGTGTGAATCCTTCAGGAGATTGCCTTCATATGTTCAATGCCTCTTGTATTCAAATCATGGCTCTCGTGTTGTTTATGAAGTGGATCCTTGATCATGTCGGTTTAGGCGATTGTTTGTTGCTTTTGATTGTTGCGTACGTGGTTTCAACTCTTGCCGTCCTCTTCTTTTTTTGGATGGAGCACATTTGAAAGGGCAATTTAGGGGTCATTTATTGGCTGCTACTGGGAAGGATGGTAACCAAGGTATGTGCTGAGTTGTGGGTTGTTTTCATATGTTTGAGTAACACAGTAACACATTAACACATTAGCATTATCATGAACCCTAACCGTGGCATTCTTTTTCAGTATGTTAGGTATCTACCCCATTTGTTTTGCTGTTGTTGATTCTGAGGACACTTGTAATTGGGAATGGTTTCTTATACATTTGAAGTCTATTTTGGATCCAATGAGGCAGATTACGTTTATTAGTGATAGGAATTCTGGTTTGATTGATGGTGTCCGTACTGTTTTCCTAAATGCTTATCTTTCATATTGCTTGTATCATTTGAAGCTTAATTTACGTGTGAAATGTTCTGAATATTCGAAAAGTAAGTTTTTTCGTGAGCGAAGGGTTGCCTTGCTTGATCGGTGTGCTTATGCTTCTACTGAATTGGAGTTTGATTCTAATATGCAACTAATGCTTGTTGAGGGTGGACAAGCTGTAAAAGAGTTTTTTACAAATCTGAATCATGAGAATTGGGCTAATGTGCACTTCAAAGGTAGTCGGTATGGTTACATAACATCTAGTACATCTGAATCATTTAATTCGTGGGTTGTGATAGAGCGTCATCTACCTGTTGTTAACTTGGTTGATGCTATCCGTATTAAACTTATGGCACAATTTGCAGGTTTGTATTTCTTTTGCTGTTATTGGTTTCATGTTGTTGTGTTTATTTATCTTTGCTTAGTTATATGATGTTTGTGCAGAAGAGAACTTTAGTTGCAACTTTGTCTACTGCTATTTTCCTGTAATTGATGCCATTCTTTCGCATATGATGGATCAATCTAAGGAGTGGAATGTTGTGAGTTCTACTGCATTTATTTATGTGGTTCATTCTTCACCGAGTGCTTCAGTGAATTTGATGGATCGTACCTGCTCTTGCTTTCTTTGGGAAAGGAATGGTTATCCGTGTCGTCATGAAGTTGCTGCTGTGATGAGCACACGATTTGTTCTACATGATTATGTGGAAGTGTGGTACCAGACAAGCTCCTTTGTGGATTCTTATCAATATGCGCTATCATGTTCCAGATACTTATCTCACAGCTCAGATATCAGTTGCAGTTGCTGTATTACCTCCTTTATCTAGCAGGCGGCCTGGAAGACCTCGGACTAAACGGTTTCCTTCACGCGGAGAGTCATCTTAACGTTCGGAACGTTCATATAGATGTAGTCGTTGTGGTTCTTCTAGTCATCACAATAAGCGTACATGTAGTGCAGCTGTGCAGCTGGATTGATCGTATATTGATGATGTTTCAGTAAGCTGTTTGTTTTTGGATTGACTGTGTTACTGTGTTACTGTCTTGGTGCAGTTATTATTGAATGGTCATTATATAAATTTGATTGAGTAATTCAATTGTAATATCTTTTATTTTTGTATTCACCTATCAATATCTTTTGTAGTTTCATGATAATCATGATTTTGCAATAAGACTTGGTTGTCTATTAATAATAATGTGTTGAATGAGCAGAATTGCAATTACAAAATTTGATACTTAAGTTTTGAATAAGCAGAATTGCAATTACAAAACTGACACACTCATTTTTGTAAGTATTTTGAATAATATAATAATGTAGAGATAACAAAATATGCAGAGAAAGATTTTGACAACAATAATATTATTTTATAAACATTCCATCACAGTAAAATTCCATCATAGTATCTGAAAAAGCCCTAAATGGTACCAATAATTATACATATAATTCTGCTCAAGAGAGGATAAATAGGCTCGTTATTATGTGGAATATGTGTTAAATGCTATGTGAGTGTTTCCAGGATCGTAATTCTGCATCTATGCTATTTTCCCGAGGATTTGGTACAGTTTTGTCTTGTTTTGCGTGTTTTATAGGATGTACCGAATCTGGAGCATTGGAGAATGGATCTGGACCAAAAGGAGTACATTGTGCCGAGTGATTAAAGTCGAAGACTAAGTCTACTGAAGAAAAAGAGGAAAAGTAGGCCCGATAACCCGAGGGCTAGGCCCGGTAAACCGGCGACTTGTTCAATACGAAATTGATTCTGCCGCATTGTCTAGGTCGGTTAGGGTTTTAGAGAGTCATAAGTCGGTCATTGTATCTATACAAGGCCTCATCTACAGATTATTGCATCAGTTCCAATAAGTCTTTGATAAGTTTTCAATAATATTCAATTACATTATACAATTTTGATGAAATAAAGTTATTCAAGCTTTTGGAGAGTTATTCTGGTTTCCTCCCTTCTTCCATCATCTCTAGCTTGAGTAGATCGAGCTAGATCTCCATTGTTGAAGATATGAAGCTTTGAACGTTCCTTTTTGTCTTCAATATGGTAGATCTGTTCGTATTTATGTGTTTTAGTTAATCTGCATGTTTAAAGACCCATAATTTACTTACTTTAATCATATCAGAGCAATGCAGATCCAGAAATTAGGAAAAGCTGACCCCGGTTAACCGGCGGTCTATACCGGTTTACCGAGGCAATATTTAGAAAACCTAAATTGGGATTCACTACAGCTACGTTGATCGACAAGGTTTAATTTACATGTTAGTAGCCTTATCAACTATTTGCATGTCTTCGTAAATTAGCATGAAATACGAATAGTGAAGTGCTAGTCTGGACAATATCTTGAATGGACCCTAGGAACGTGCTGGTCAATGTCGACAGCTGTCTAGGCGGGTTAGTGGTATGAGTTAGCGCTCAATATCGGCAGTTCTAGTTCTTTATGCGTATGGGCTATTACGGACCAATTAAGGAGGGTAGTTTGCGTATAGATTGTCTACTGCCATTGTCGGAGTAGATAGGAGTAGGAATTGCACCCGTAGCTGATAATGATAATTAAAACAAGAGCTCACGATTAATTTAAGGAAATTATGTGGGGAATTGAACGTAACGATTAACTAATCCAAGTTAGTAGATCGGTGAGAAGAGGGAGAGGAATACCACGTTTGTTTTCTTTTATGTTATTGTTGGTCAATGACCTCCTTTATGTTGCTTATTAGTTAGGTTAGAATCGTTTATAATTAAAGTTGCATCGTCTCTGTGGGATCGACCTTGACTCGCATTTACTATACTATTATACCTAGTATTCTTGCTAGTAATATCGACGTTAGTGACTTGCACGCGATCAAGATTTTTAGCGCCGTTGCCGAGGACAATGGCCAATTTTAAATATAGATGTTTTAATTCTGATTAAGAAATCGCTTTTCTTTTCTTTTCTTTTATATTGAGTCTTGAGTCGTTCTGTATCAACCCTACACATGTTAAACTGCTAGAAAAAGAAATTTCAGGGCCGGTTTACCGTGGGTAACCCCCGAGTTACCGAGGCCTGAAAAATCGAATTCTGAATAGTCCCTGTTATTCTGTGTTATTCCCTGGTGATTTTCGTTAGTAGGTCCGCAACAGTTGGGATCATACCCAACTGAAGCGGAAGTTGCTAACCTTTTCCTTGTTTTATTTTGTCTTTTTGCAGAAAGATCAGAACACTTCAGATATTCGATCAAACCAGATTTGAACAAAGAGCAAACAAGTCAAGCATTATGCCTAGGACAATATTGAACATCGCACCGATTTCCATGTATCCTGGATCTGCCATCAGGGAGCAATACGAAGCGGATAAGAAAGGGTTGGAAAATGAGAAATAAGCAATGAAGCAAGAGCCTGAAGAGAACTTAAAGGAGTATAGCACGTATTGTCCAGTGAGTTCCCTTGTGAGTTAATTGAAATATCATTTTCGGATTATGATTCTGATGATCCTGAAGAGGATCATGATACGAAGTTTTCTGAGCCTGAGGACTACCCAGACTCAGACACCGTGATAAAGTTAGGAGACCCTGGCACGTTCCGACTCCCAATTTCTGTTAATGGTATATCAGTAGGATTAGGTCTTTGCGACTCTGGTTCGAGTTGCAACATTCTACCCTTTTCCCTCCGTCAAAAGATCAAGCTTCCGGTCGTTATGAATCAAACCAAGACCATGACCTTCATCGATAGAACTAGAGATATGCCTGCTGGTCTGCTTAAGAAATGCATGATTAAGGCAAGAAGGTTCAGTTATCCAATTGATTTTACGGTCATAGACGTACCCGAGGACCCAAGTGCCCTAGTTATGTTAGGAAGACCTTTCTTTGCACCAAGCAGGGCGGTTATGGATTTTGATAAAGGGGAGATTACTTTGAGGATGAATAATGATGCTGTATCTTTTAAGATCTTAGAACCCTTAGAAAATAGACCGGAAAGTTGCAAGATGACGTATGCTTCAGGAAAGGTGGAAATTATAGAGATAGAGGGGCATAAGTATAGAGAGGTTGTAGTAGAAACCGTTGAGCAAGAATTTATAATACTAATGCTGAGAGACAGAGAAGAGAAGGACCACAACAAGATGCTCACGGAAGCTAGTCCTTCCGCGTTGCGTAGTGAACGAGTTGAGCTAAAAGTGGAAAACGTGGAGTCCTTAGGTATAAAGTCTAAATCTCGGCGCAGAGGCAGACCTAGTACGCAAGCTAAGAGAGAAAGGCGTGCTAGGAAGAGAGCTCATAAAAGTTATATAAAGGTACAAACCTCTGGAGCAAAAGTTTGGCGAGTTAAAGCTCCAACCCTTGAATGATCGGAGATCTGAAGAAAGTCGAGCTGGCGACTATAAACTCAGAACTATCTCTTTAAACCTTTAGGTAGATTATGAATGAATAAAAGTAGCCAGATGAAGGGACGAGCTTTTTTCATCCTACCATGCCCTTAGGTTTGAAACCGAAGGTTGTGGAAAGGTTTTTTTTACTCGTTGTGGATTCTAGTGAAGTAGGTTAGGTTTGAGTCGGAAATAGCAATTGAAAGAGTAAGAGGCTAGTCAATTTGAGGTTAGAATTGAGCAGAGAGGTTAAGTCAGAGTGGAGAGAAGGCTGACAGAGAAATCTGGGGAAAAAGTACCCCCGGTATCTCGAGGGTAACCTCCGGGTTACCGAGGCTTGATTTTTGGATTTCTGAACATCAGTTTGTAAAGCTGAATTTTTAGAGACACGTGGAGGACACACGTTGCACCAGAACGGACAGTCAGCATAAACACCACCCTTTTTCTCTCTTTTCAAAATTTTCATCCTTTCCCACACTCCACCATAACTCCACCTCAATCCAATCAATCACCCCCACAAATCCCTCACCCTAATTACTCTCTACCCACTATCCCACTAAAATCAGCCATATTCACTCAATTCTTCCTATTTAAACCACTCTTTCATCACCAATATCATCATTCTTATCACTATCATCTCTTTCAATCATCAAATTCTCTCATTTCTTCTTCTTCCTCATAAAATTCGGCCACCATTACCATTACCATTACCATCACCACCACACCACAACCTCACCATCACAACCAAACCATTTCCTTCCATTTTCCTAAACCCTAAACACCCATTTTACACCCCTGTTTCTGATCTGTAGTGTTGTTGCTGTGGTGAAGTGCTGAAATTCTTCATCTTTTATCATCAGAGGCACAGTCCCAGAAAGAAATTAGAAAATTTCAGGCCGGTAAACCGTACCCTACCTTCGGTTTACCGAGGGTATTTTTTTCAGAATCAGCTTCAGTGTCATCTTCTATCATCATCCAGGACAGGTCCAAAACGTCAACGTTTAGCAGTTCGTCCCAGTGGATATCAGAGTGTGTTTGGAGATGCTAATCCCTTGATAGACGGGGTTGAGCAATTTCATTCCCTAGAGATTTACGAGTCGTTCCGAGGGCACTGGAATGCAAGACCAGTGGCTCGAGAACGAGGGGTAGACTTGGAGGATTGCGGTTCGATTTTGCCGGGTGCCCTACAAGCACAAGATATATTGGACATGGCTGAGGCACCGGCACGGTTCAATGCCACAGTGGTAAGGGATTTCTATGCATATGTTTCGCATAACCTCGGAGCCATATATGCCATGGTTCGCGGTATCAAGGTTGACTTTTCTATCGAGCGAATCAACGCTCATTTTGGGGTTCGTCATCCACCGGTTGGCCCGGATGAGTACACATCCTCGAGAAACATTGAAGACTTGGAGAGGATGGACATGATTGCTGAATTCTTAGGGGTTCAATGGAAACGTAACCCTATGGGAGCCCCACCATCTTCCTAGAGAATGAGTTATCTTAGGACCGGAAGATGGTCAACATATTTGTTTGTGCTCGACTTCTACCGACCAAGCACACGGTCTCTGTCACTACTACGAGGGCGGAATTGATATTTTATCTAGAGACGGGAGCACCAATCAACATCGGTCTTCTGATGCATAGCCGTATTCACGAGCTTGCCGCCACTTCTGAGCGCGAGCTGTTACCATACGGACCGATGATTGATATGTTTGCTTTGGAGGACGAGGTCAAGATGCTCGTCATTGATGATTGGGAAGACCTTAAGCCGAAGCTCGGTTCACAGTCAGTTTCGAGAGTTCCGGGACGGTTTGGAAGAGCTGAGAGGGAACGTACTCCGGTGCTTGGAGCACCCCGGACTCAGATATTTTCTAGGAGTTCCTCCTGCAACCCCACCACCTAGGACTGCCCCACATCACCGAGCCTCATCTTCCGCCGCTGCTGCCTCAAGTTCTGCACCTCCTCCCGGTTTTGAGCCTAGAGATGACTGGGAGGGTTATTCTGATAAGGACTAGTTTTTATTTCTTTTTACTGTTGTTTTCCATCTTCTTGTTTTTATTTTTCTTTCCAATTTAGTTGATGTAGCAGAATTTATTATTATAATGATTTTGTCGGCTTAATTTGTTTTGGAGTTATTTATTTTCTCTTTTACTTCCGCATTTTTATTATACAGTTTCTTGTCTCCGCTATTCTTCTTGGTTCTGAACGTGCACGCAAAATTTCCAGTACTACCTTCAAGCACTCGGTGCTAAATGCCTCTATTTACGGAAGTGGGGTGAACCGAATTCACTCTTTTATCCACAAATGCGTAGGCATCTTTTAGGTAGACTTCTCGGTTTTTCGTAAACCGTTATTTTGAAACCAATATCTTAAATGAGTTCAGCAGCGTATCGTAGCACATCAATAACTATGTAAGGCAAATTTGTGGTGTATCCTTTAGTGAAAACATTCCACTGGGAGGCAGGCCGAGCATCAGTCCCGAAGACTACGCGATAACCTATTTCTGAGTATGGAATACTCTATCTCTGGTGAAATCAAAGATTTCCTCCAAATATTTTGGATAAACTTACCGGATTCTCGAATAGTTGTCAGACAACATGTCACTATTTCAAAAACTCCCACTAGCTTGTATCTTTCATATGACCCCGAAGGTTGATAAGAACAAGCTATGTAACTTCTTTAAATCTATTACCCTTTCCCGATTGAAAGGAAAACTTAGGCATTGTTCATTTGAGACTGTGTTCCTTTGACTGGGAGATAGGAATCACCCTAAGCCAGTCTTCAGATCTTGTCTTTAGGGAATATGCACTAATTAATAGAATAGAAAGAAGCGTTTATCAAAATACGGACACCATTTGCGTTTATATAGTTTAAGATGGTGTCCGTATTTTGATATAGTTCCAAATACCGTCTAACTAGCAACACTTTGTTCGAATGGTTTGAGAGATCATAATAAAGCTCTCACTAGTTTATCGGTTCCAAATACCGTCTAACTAGAAACACTTTGTATTTATGATTTTTCAAGATTAGAACATCACCTAGAACTAAGCTCCCACTAGTTTATCAGTTCCAAATACTGTCTAACTAGCAATGCTGTGTTCATGATGTTTCAAAGATTATAAAATCTCCAGAACTAAGCTCCCACTAGTTTATCAGAAACAAATATTGTCTAACTAGCAACGCTTTATTCTTGTTTTTCCAATGGAAAAACTCTTGTGTGATCCATTACACATTTCTAATGATTTAGAAAAATAACAAATCATAAGACTAAGGCGTCCACTAGTTTATCGGTTCCAAATACCGTCTAACTAGCAACGCCTTATGTATATGATTTTCCAATCTTTCAATTTAGAAATTTGTTGTGTAATTACACTTTTAAAATTCACTAAATGAATTTATCTGATAGTCCTATATCATCTTTTGTAAACTAAGTATGGTCGTCTCTCGTTCAACACGAGTGACACCTGTGACATACCTATACTATGTCACTTAAGTTTTTAAAGGCTCAAGAGAAAAATCTCTTCCAAAAAGTTAACTGCATTTATTGATAATTACAACGTAATTGTTACTCTCCACATTTTTAATGAAGTCCTATTACTAACAGTTTAGTAACCTAGAGATTTAGTTGTAAACAAAATGACAGAAACTTAAATTCAAAAAATAAATTTTCACTACCAGATTTTTATTTTAGGAATTATAAACTTGTTAAAAGTCTATCCTACCATTCCAATGATTTAATCTCACACCTCAGAGCCGCCGCAGGGTTAGTCAAAGAGGCGACGATTAAACTGAGACAATCTCTCTCAATGATTAATCTTCGAGAATCAAACATCTCACGGGAATCAGACATCCCGGACCTTAATCATTGATTACCTTCCTTTTCTAGCCTAGATATTTCAAAAATATCCATAAAGAGTGTGACCTACTATATCAGATCTCAAAGTACGCCCCGAGTATGCCGCCGCAGGGTCGGTTAGTGACTCAACGAGTACCCGAAATCCTATCCTTTCGGAAACCAAGCCTTGAATTTTGATAGGGGTGAACACCACCCACAGGGGGCCGGAATCAAAGCGGCTCGAGGCGTCACC
This sequence comes from Gentiana straminea, assembly GCA_036785695.1. NCBI lineage: Eukaryota > Viridiplantae > Streptophyta > Magnoliopsida > Gentianales > Gentianaceae > Gentiana > Gentiana straminea. The sequence continues at coordinate 6,613,197 of JAVUPR010000444.1, read as the reverse complement.
CTTCTCTCACGTGCTTGCATTTATAGTAGAGGCCGTGGGGTTGGCTGTCGTCTTCCCCGCTCCCACTCAATATTTTGAAAAAGTGGTGGGTTTACTAATTACGGTTGCGGTCTTGACAATAAGAAACAATAAATCAAAGTACACCGAATAGGGTCGGTTATGTAGGCAAACCTACGCCGTCTTATTCGTTGGAACATATGTGACAGTTCAGGACAATCCGGCAAGAGAAGCCCCGTTTAGCCCGAAGGCTTATCGGCTATGCTAAGTCTTGTCGAACTGCTGTAACGTACATCACACGTGGAGGGGAGTCGATTGAGCCGAAGCTCGGTTGAACTCGCCCAACCATGGTTAGACCATTTCCGAACCCATGTACTAAGATTCTCCGATTTCTAAATTGTAACCCAAAGCGTAATCTCGTTTCTGTTTAAGGTGGGTTCACTAAGAAGCCATCACCGAAAAGCTCAACGATTTATCCAAGTGGGATTCACCGAGAATCCATCACTAAAATCATAACGATTGACAAAAACCCGGGTCCTCGGTTTTTATAATTAGCTACTTATTATTTAACTACCACATATTAAATTAATAAGCATTCATACTAATTATTCAAGTTATACACGTTTATTTTAATCCGAAATTAAAAAACTACGTGTATGCATTGGAGTGGAATCATGAAGATGCAAGTCATGGCAATTTTCCGGTTTTAAGCACATAATCTTGATCAAACACAAAATTATACCGAAAAGTAAACACCGAGATAGACCGTTAGTACCCCCGACTAACTATTTTCTAAGGAAAAGTAAAGCTTATACTATGTCTTCGAGTCTTGATCTTCGAATCTTGAACTCAAACCGTCAGATCACGAACCACGAACACCCGAGAGGAGAAAGGCTTTTTAATTAAATAAACAAATATTATTATAATTATCAAAAACCTTTTCTTTTCTTTTTTTGTTATGCGGCCGAAAAAAAAAATTTATTCCAGAAATTTCTTTATTTTTATTAGCTGCCCTAACGGCAGGAAGTATAAAGGAAGTTTCATAAAAAAAAAAATTTGATGCAGCCGCCCAAAAAAAACCCTAGCCGGATGCTAGCTAATAAAGAAACAGACTTATAGCGACGCTTTTCAGCGTCGCAGAAAGTCTTGTAGCAGAATTTTTAATTTAAAATCAGGTTTTTAACCGTTTCTCCTCATTCATACATTGGGTTTCGCCTTGATCTTCAATTTTTCCGCAAGATCTTCTTTTCGAACCCGGAACATCAAAATTACAATAAAAGTTTCTACTTTTACATAATTTTCGAAAAAGACATAAAGAAAATACAAATCATATACTCAATTGTTACTAAACAAAGGATTTACAAAATAGATCTACGGGTAAACAATACCAACCCAATCCATCTCTTCAACCACAACAATCACAAGCATACAATCATTATTAAATTCGAATTTTACCAAAAAAAAAAACGAAATAAAACATCTAAAACATGCTTTTCCACTCCAAGATCTAAAATGCATATACTTTGATCGTTACATCAAAGTCTCTGATACCACTTGTTAAAAGTAATATCGTCGGATCAATCATGGATTGACCCGATTACGCAGCGGAAGTATCGGATCTAGATCTAAACGAAACAAAGAACATAAATTAAAGATCAAACTACAAGGAAGTTTGGATTTTTACCTTTTTATGGTGCTTAACTCCAAGAACAAAAGTAGTATCCATTCAAGTTGAGAAGCCACAGTCTTCCAACGTGTGTCTCCCAGCAACACCAGGTGGATGGTGTTTCCCGCCGCCGGACCTCCTTGATATGCTACTGATAGGAGCATATTTGGTTGGGATTTTATCGCTTTTTCGAGGTCATTTCTAGGGAGATATGCGCTTTTCCGGGGTGTTTGGTGTTGTTTTGCAGGATTGACAATGATAATGACTTAGATGAGTGTTTGTGTCGTGAAATGCAAAAAAAAAGAGAAGAGTAGCTGAAAGATGATGTTACTGCTAGAAGATGAGAGAGATGGTTCACGTTTTGACAATTTGGAAGTGTGGAAAGAAGAGTCTGGAAATGGTATGATCATACCGTTATCCTAGTTTGAAGCTGATAATTTGCAAGTGCTGAATTGGAAAAGAAGCATATGATGTGAACATTTTTGCTGATTGGTGGAACACTCTAATTTCTCATTGGCTGAAAGGTTTTAAATTTCTCATTGGTTAAAATCTTTATATTTTGATTGGTTGATCATTTAAAAGCCATGGGACCCAATGGCCAAAGGGAAAAATACGTGGAAAGGAGGATATATGGAATATATATGCAATTGGGATCAGGGGATGAAAGGAATGAATTCCATATATCACATCAGCTAGGGTACGGACGAAAGAAAAGAAAGGGGACGGCGGCTCTCTGCTATTTTCATTTCTTTTCATTGTGACAAAACATCATCGGAGATTTTATAATAATTTTGTGATTGCTACAACAATGGTTAGTTTCTAATTTCTTTTATTCCAGTTGAAGAATTATTGAAACCTCGATGTAATTGACTGTGAGATCAAATTGTGTTTCTTCCTCATTGATTTATTAGTATTTGTTCATCTTCTGCTATAATTTCTTTACGATTATTAGTTGGGTTAATTATTTCTGCAGGGTAATTGATATAACTAATTAATCGATTGTCAATTGAAACGATAAGTCCGTAATTGCTTATTAGTTTTAATAAAGTGACGAGTGGTATGATTGTACTTGTTCGCAGCTGGTTAATCCGCTACCACGAAGGTGAATAATCTGGATTAAAATTAACCCGCGTGTGTGTTAATATTCAGAATCGGGTCTCTTAAATAATAATGCTGCCGGAACACCAAACTCTTATGACCGTGTCTAGGAGTGTCTTTCGGTTAGAGTATAATTAATGATCGTATCTTAATTATCGAATTTAGGAGAGGCTGGTTACTTGGCGCATGTCGGTAACTATAACTGGTTGGTTAATAAATTAATGTGTATTTTTGCATCTATGATCAGTCGAGTAAATCGAGGTGGAAAATAGAGAAATCCAATTTGTGGTGAATTAACTAAAAGTGCAATAACTAAAATAAACAGTTCTAATAATCAAGAAAGTGTGAAATCAAGTAGTGACGAAAATCAGTAATAGAAAGGCTCCAGCTGAAGTTGATTATTTCCACCTCGATTTACTCGACTGATCATAGATGCAAAAATACTCATTAATTTATTAACCAACCATTTATAGTTATCGACATGCGCCAAGTAACCAGCCTCTCCTAAATTCGATAATTAAGATACGATCATTAATTATACTCTAACCAAAAGACACTCCTAGACACGGTCATAAGAGTTTGGTGTTCCGGCAGCATTATTATTTAAGAGACCTGATTCTGAATATTAACACACACGCGGGTTAATTTTAATCCGATTATTCACCTTCGTGGTAGCGGATTAACCAGCTGCAAACAAGTACAATCATACCACTCGTCACTTTATTAAAACTAATAAGCAATTACGGACTTATCGTTTCAATTGACAATCGATTAATTAGTTATATCAATTACCCTGTAGAAATAATTAACCCAACTAATAATCGTAAAGAAATTATAGCAGAAGATGAACAAATACTAATAAATCAATGAGGAAGAAACACAATTTGATCTCAGAGTCAATTACATCGAGGTTTCAATAATTCTTCAACTGGAATAAAAGAAATTAGAAACTAACCATTGTTGTAGCAATCACAAAATTATTATAAAATCTCCGATGATGTTTTGTCACAATGAAAAGAAATGAAAATAGCAGAGAGCCGCCGTCCCCTTTCTTTTCTTTCGTCCGTACCCTAGATGATGTGATATATGGAATTGATTCCTTTCATCCCCTGATCCCAATTGCATATATATTCCATATATCCTCCTTTCCACGTATTTTTCCCTTTGGCCATTGGGTCCCATGGCTTTTAAATGATCAACCAATCAAAATATAAAGATTTTAACCAATGAGAAATTTAAAACCTTTCAGCCAATGAGAAATTAGAGTGTTCCACCAATCAGCAAAAATGTTCACATCATATGCGTCTTTTCCAATTCAGCACTTGCAAATTATCAGCTTCAAACTAGGATAACGGTATGATCATACCATTTCCAGACTCTTCTTTCCACACTTTCAAATTGTCAAAACGTGAACCATCTCTCTCATCTTCTAGCAGTAACATCATCTTTCAGCTACTCTTCTCTCTTTTTTTGCATTTCACGACACAAACACTCCTCTAAGTCATTATCATTGTCAATCCTGCAAAACAACACCGAACACCCCGGAAAAGCGCATATCTCCCTAGAAATGACCTCGAAAAAGCGATAAAATCCCAACCAAATATGCTCCTATCAAATCCCCCCACACTTGAATGATGCTAGTCCCCGAGCATTGTACTAACCTAATCTAAGCCATGAAATGCTAAATGCAATGCATGATCCTACATGTATGCATAGTACCAAAACACCCAAAAACATGACTCACGTCCAACCTCATGATTCATCTCATATGTCGTAACTCAAAACAAGGGGCAATCAAACAACATATTCCACACACTAATGTTCATACAACTCACCTTATCACATTAGTTCACAACTTTAAGAATGGTAAAGCCAAAGAAACCCCAACTTGTCCTCACGGGAAATCGTTCGAATAAAGTATCGGGACATTTCACTCACACTCAAAATCAACACAAGGAAAGGTGTTACCATAGGCTTGCACATCAATCAAGTCTCCACCACTGACAATTCCGAATACCACACATCAATCAAGAGGTCTTTAAAGGTTGTAACGGGTTAGGGACATACAAAGGTGGGATATAAAAGGATAAAATAAGGGCTAAAGTGTTGAAGAGTTACATGAATGACCACATTATTACAAACACACTACATGCCACCATCTACTCAAAACATTTATTTCACCTAAATGGCCCATACTTCCCACAAACTTCTCTTCTCATTATAAACAGCTCATCACCACACACTGCTTTTCCCTTTTCCTTTTCCTTTTTACTTCTTTTTTTTTCTTCTTCTTGTTTTATTTATTTTTTATTTTATAACTAAATCCATATATCCCTGCAGCTCACAAATTTAACCTCAAAGTCAACATAGACTTACTCATCCATGTATCCAATATGACAAGGCCATAACATCAACTACACACAGTGGTGGATCAAGAGCAGACAAACGGTAAGTCATTCATATACCTTTCAACACCAAAAGGATTAAACAAAAGAGGGGAAATAGTGATCGAAACGGCTATTGGTTCAATTTTCTGAGCTTAAGAAAAGAAAAGGTCAGGCCAGACGGGGCTAACTAGGGGAAAATCATGAGGGTAGGCTAACAAAAGTAGGCCAAAAGGGGTTAAACCTAAGTGCCTCTATCATCTTAATGCATAGACTCCGAACCAATGTGGTCTCGATATGTATTTTAGTGCAAGTTCTAGAACATTCAATCCAAGTGTGATACCACTCGAAAGGAAAAAATACATGAGCGAGTGCGCTCTTTAGGCTAAGTAAACCACACTTTTTAAGTGGCTTTCGTTAGGGTTTAAAGGATTTATCACTCAAAAACTCATAAACAAATGTTATAAAGTGAGTGTGCATCAACAAGAGTGTGTGCATACATTGATTGCTTGCCGTTTGATTCTCATTACTTCACACAAGGTAGAAACGAAAAGGTTCGTAGGGAGTCAAGTATGCGTATTGTTGGTACTAGAAAGTCCTAAATGCAAATCTAAATGTGTGTTTTTTTTTGTTTTTTTTTTGTTTTTTTAGATGAAAAATTTACAAAATGCATGACACAACTCCCCCCGCACTTATATCTAACATTGTCCTCAATGTCTGAGTCAAATTGTAAGACGATGCGATGGATGCAACTAGACTGATGGCTATGCACAATGTGACCACGAAAAAGAAAATAAAAATAAAAAATAAAAAATAAAAAATAAAAAATAAAAAATGGGGACTTCCCTAAGACGGTGGTGGAGGTGGTTGGTCGCTTTCTCGAGCTAGTAACTGCTGTACCATGCCCCTGAGACTAGCATTATCCAACAAAATCTGCTCTTGTGTACGAGCTATAGCATCTAGCTTCGTCTCCAAATTGTTCAAACGATCTTGGACGGCAAAAATCTCCATTTCATCCTCACGTGATGCCTCGGTACCTGCAGTGTTAGTTTTCTCGCTGACAGACACTCCCGGAGGTTTAAACTCCAAAATTCCATTATTATCTTTCACTATGTGGCAGTTAATTAGACAAGGTAGATCGATCCACTCAACAGGGCAAGTGACTCGCAAGTTCGAATTATTTAGATCAATTAAATTATAATGCACAGCTATACGAGTGATGAAAGACCCTAAAATTAAGCCCTTTACTTTCTTTGTTGACTTGTTTTCGACCACGCTTTTGAATTGTGTGATGACCCAACGTGCAAAATTTGCTTTCTTATTGCGTTTCATGCACCACAAAAAACATAATTCTGCTTTGGTACACACATTAGACCCTTTACTCCTAGCCGAGAAACTATGTGCCAACAATTTATGAAGGATCCGCAAAGCCGGCTCTTTAAGAAAATAAGCTTTAGATTCTTTACCGTTAAAAGCCGCTTTGTCAGTGCTTATCTCACGCCAAAAACCATATCTTTCACGAGAAAATTCATCAGAAAAATCACACATATACTCCGCATACCCCGAAGTGTGTGCTAAATCCGGACTAAGAAAGCCTAATGCAATATTCAGCTCAGTGAAAGATAACTTAAATGGACGATTCATCAAGCAAAATTTAATCAAACCCCGGGTGTCGGGGGTAAAATCTGGTGGTGGTGCATAGTGGAATGTGGCGTAAAATTCTTGTGTCAACTCGGTGTAAGCAGGATAAGCAAATGACAGAAAATTTTCCCAACCAATATTCTTTAAATAAATTGTCACTTCCTCTAAAATTCCCAATTTGGCTAACACATCAGTATCAATAAATTTGCAGGGAACAAAAGGTTTAGTAGCCAAGCTTTTATACCTGTCGGCGTCCTTTTTGTTGGGAAATTGTAAGCACCCATTGAGTTGAGCACGAGACGGTAGAAGTGTAGCTCCGCCGGCGGCTGATCGAGCTTTCTGTCGGGCTGGACGAGGTGCTTTGGACTTGTTGATAACTGTGTCGGAGAAGTTCGATTTGCTGCAAGGTGCAGCCACAACAGTTGGTAGAGGAGCCGGCTGGTTCAATTCCTTGGCGGTGACGGAAACGGAATGGTGGGAAGAATCACCCAAAGCTCTGGTCTTCGGCTTTTTATTAGTGGGTTGAGAGTCGGGCTGTGGTTTTTTCCGGCATGGGTTTCGACGGGGCAGCTGGGTTTCCGGTGGAGACGGGGCTGGGCGAGAAAGGGAGGTGGACTCATCAATTGGAGGAATGGAAGGAGATTCAAAAATTACTTGTTGAAATGGGACTATCTTCTTCTTGGCCTTGCTTTTGGGCCGCATTATGTTGACCGACGCCGGAAAAAAAAGGTTACCGGAGTCACTTACGGCTGGAACAGGGGAAGGAAAATGGGTTTTGGGAAAAAGGGTCGGGGGGGAAAGAAAAAGGGGAAGAAGAGAGTAAATAATAAAAAGAATAGTTTTTTATGAAAAGATTTATTAGATGCTGAGAAGTTTTTTTTTTTTAAATTTTATTTTTTTTATTTGTATTTATTTATTTACAATATACGAACCCCTTCCATCCCAATAGAAACATACTTACATTCAGAGCTTAAACTTTCAAACGGTATGATCATACCATTTTTTTCCTTTTCACATCTGCATTCTCCCATTAATTGACATCCATGTAGCGAAAAATGGTATGATCATACCATTTCGCCCACAACCAAAACTGCACCACTTATTTCCTTCTTCATGAATCAAACACCTGCGAAGCCAAACAACTCAAAACAAAGCAAATTGATTATTTATTTATTTTATTTTTTTAAATGTTGGGTTGCCTCCCAATTAGCGCCTTTATTTAACGTCTTTGGCTAGACATAGCAATGATCTCAAAACTTACTCATACATCGGCTCAATCAAATCAATCTCCTCCACCGTGGACACTTCACAACTCTCGATGTACGGCTTAAGTCTGTGTCCATTCACTTTAAAGGTTTTGTCGGTGTCCACACTTTTAATTTCAATCACACCTTGAGGAGACACACTTACCACTACGAATGGTCCAATCCATCGTGACTTAAGTTTACCCGGCATTAGTTTCAAACGTGAATTGAATAACAACACCTTCTGACCCGGATGAAACTCCTTATGACGGATGAGCTTATCATGCCACATCTTTGTCTTCTCCTTATACATGCGAGCATTCTCATACGACTCCAATCTCAATTCTTCCAATTCCTGAAGTTGTAGCTTCCTTTCCAATCCCGCTTCCTTTAGGCTCAAGTTACACTCCTTAACTGCCCAATAAGAACGATGTTCAATGGAAACAGGTAGATGGCACATCTTACCAAAAACCAATCTGTATGGCGACATTCCTAATGAGGTTGTATAGGCCGTGCGATACGCCCAAAGAGCATCATCCAAACGCAAACTCCAATCCTTACGGTTCGGATTCACAACTTTCTCCAAAATGCTCTTTATCTCTCGGTTTGAGACCTCCGCTTGTCCATTGGTTTGTGGGTGGTATGTGGTAGCCACCCTATGGTGTACTCCATACTTTAACATCAAGGCTTTAACACTACGGTTGCAGAAATGTGTACCTTGGTCACTAATCACTGCCCTCGGAGTCCCAAACCTACTAAAAATGTGTGACCTGAGAAAACCACACACAACCTTAGAATCATTAGTCCGGGTGGCCTTAGCCTCCACCAACTTAGAAACATAATCCACAGCCAATAAAATATAGAGATTTCCACATGATTGAGAAAAAGGGCCCATAAAATCCATCCCCCATACATCAAATATTTCACAGAATAAGATAGGACGTTGAGGCATTTCATCTCTTAAAGTTATGTTACCAACCTTTTGACAATTAGCACAACTTTTGCAAAATTGATATCAATCCCTAAAAAGAGTTTCCCAATAAAAACCACTGTCCAAAACCTTCCTAGCCGTCCTTTTAGGACCAAAATGACCACCACACGCAAGACTATGACAATAAGTGAGGATATCATGAACTTCATCATCATGAATACATCTACGAATGACTTGGTCAGAACCAATTTTCCACAAATACGGGTCATCCCACATGTAATACTTTGACTCACTTTTCAGTCTATTTTTCTTAGCAACGCTCATGTCATATGGTAAAACACCGGATACTAGAAAATTCACAATATCTGCATACCACGGTTCCTTACCTCCTTTACCTCGCAACGCGAAAAGGTGCTCGTCCGGAAATGTCTCAATGATGGGCATTGGTTCTTCCTCTCGAACCAAACGACTTAGATGATCCGCCACAGAATTTTCCACACCTTTGCGATCTTTTACCTCAAAATCAAATTCTTGTAGAAGAAGAATCCACCTAATCAGCCTTGGTTTCGACTCCTTCTTGGATAGAAGATACTTGAGAGCCGCATGATCTGTAAACATAATAACTTTTGAACCAAGTAGGTAAGACCGAAATTTCTCAAAAGCAAAAACTACCGCAAGAAGCTCCTTCTCCGTGGTGGTATAGTTGCATTGCGCTGAATTCAACGTCTTGGACGCATAGTAAATCACATGGCTCAAATTTCCAACCCTTTGCCCAAGAACCGCCCCCACAGCATAGTCGCTAGCATCACACATTATCTCGAATGGTAAAGTCCAATCTGGGGGTTGTATGATAGGGCTAGAGGTGAGCTTATCCTTCAAATTATTAAACGCCTTCTTGCATTTTTCATCAAACTCAAATTGCACCTCTTGTTGCAACAACCGAGACAATGGTTGTGCTATCTTTGAAAAATCCTTTATGAACCTCCGGTAGAATCCTGCATGACCAAGAAAACTACGAATATCTTTGACATTAGAGGGGTAGGGCAATTGAGTGATTAAATCAACCTTGGCCTTGTCTACTTCAATACCACGAGATGACACCACATGGCCTAACACAATACCTTCTCGAACCATAAAATGACATTTCTCATAATTTAAAACAAGGTTCGTTTCAATACATCTCTTTAAAACTCTTTCCAAATGATCTAGGCATTGATCAAAAGAGCTACCATAAACCGTGAAATCATCCATAAAAATTTCAATGCATTCTTCTAACATGTCTGAAAATATGCTCATCATGCATCTTTGAAAGGTTCCAGGTGCATTACACAGTCCAAATGGCATGCGCCTAAATGCAAAAGTCCCATGGGCATGTAAAGTCGTTTTCTCTTGATCCTCAGGGGCTACCATAATTTGATAGTAACCCGAATACCCATCTAAGAAACAAAAGAAAACTTTTCCAGCTAAACGCTCAAGCATTTCCTGAATAAACGGGAGTGGAAAGTGATCTTTTCTAGTCGCGATTCAATTTACGAAAGTCTATACACATTCTCCACCCCGTTTGAGGTCTCATGGGTACCAATTCATTTTTATCATTCGGAACCAATTGAAAGCCAGACTTTTTCGGTACTAGGTGAACTGGCTTACCATTGACTATCAGATATAGGATATATAATTCCTAAAGCCAACATCTTTAATACTTCTTTTAAAACAACTTCCTTCATAATTGGGTTTAACTTACGCTGAGGGTCTCTTACCGGTTTGGAGTCTGACTCGAGCATGATCCTGTGCATGCAAATGGATGGGCTTATCCCTTTGATATCGCCATTGTCCATCCTATCGCTTCCTTGTGCTCCTTCAACACCCGGATTAGGTTCTCCTCTTGTAACGTATCCAACCCTTTTGCAATGATCACGGGAAGTGTTTCATTTTCTCCAAAGTAAACATACTTAAGGTGTTCTGGCAATGCCTTTAGATCAAGCTTTGGTGCCTGCACAGTCGATGGAACAATTTTCTCGGTAGAAACAAGTAATGGTAGAAATGGTGTAGAATACCTGGGAATGAACTCTTTTGCGGAGTGCAAGGACATGATAGCTTCTCTAAGTTCCTCATTCATCCCACTATGTATATCCCCATCTGTCAAACTTCTTTGCAAAACATACTCAATCTCATCTACCACATGGTTAGTTTCCCAAACATCATACACCAAAGAATCAAGCACATTAACCTGACAAACGGACTCGTAATCAATAGGGTAATGCATGGCCTCAAAAATATTATAAGTGACAACTCGACCATCAAACTCAAAAGTTAAAGTACCCTTATCAACATCTATTTTTGTCTTTGCCGTTTTCATGAAAGGTCTTCCTAACAAGATAAGAGACGGTTGTGATGAGAATTGATCATCCATGTCAATAATGTAGAAATCCACCGGAAAAACTAGCTCATTTACCTTTACAAGTACATCTTCAACCATGCCCTCAGGATATGAATTCGACCTATCCGCTAATTGAATTACAACCCTTGTTTCTTTTAATGGTCCTAGGTTCAATTCATTATATACGGACAACGGCATGACATTAATGGATGCACCTAAATCAAGCATGGCCTTTTCTATCCTTTTATGCCCTATAATGCAAGGTATAGCATAAATACCTGGATCCTTACATTTCGGTGGCAACTTTCTCTGAATAACTGCTGATACATTCTTATTTACCGTCACTCTCTCATTTGATTTCAGCCTCATTTTATTGGTACAAAGCTCCTTCAAGAATTTTGCATACCTCGGAACTTGCTTAATGGCTTCCAAAAGTGGAAGATTAATTTCAACCTTCTTAAAGGTTTCCATCAAAGCTCTATCCTCTTCAGCCTTTTTATCTTTAGCTAACCTGCCAGGAAAAGGTGGAGGAACAACAAATTTAAGATTAGTCTCAATAATATTTTCATTTACCTTTACAGTTGACTCATCCTTCTTTTTTATTCTCCTCTTCCTCTTTTTTCTCCTTCCCGGACTCATCTTTCAAAGGTGGATTTTGCAATTCCTTGCCGCTTCTCAGAACTACGGCATTCACATTTTCCTTTGGATTGATGACCACTTGTGATGGGAGCTTTCCTTGGTTTTCTTGCAATTGACTTACCGTGGAGGCTAATTAAGACATTTGGATCTCAAGATTTCTTTGTCCTGTTCTTGTCTCAAATTGAAATTTTAAGTGGTCCTGCTGTATTTTCTAGACCTCTTGTTGGATAGTTTGTTGCAAAGATGAGGTCAGATTCTTCATCATGTCTTCCATAGAGGGCCCAGAAGGTGTCGGTGCTTGTGGTTGCTGGTATTGCGGCTGAGGCAAAAATTGTTGTTGTGTTCCTTGTGGCTTATGGCTGAAATTAGGATGATCCCTCCAACCTGGATTATACATATTTGAATATGGATCATACTTCCTCTCGTTGTCTTTGCCCTTGGAAACCACCGGCCGCATTCACTTGCTCGAACTCTCCTCTTGCAAAGTAGGACACATATCGCCTTGGTGCCCCACCATCGAGCATACACCACAGCCCTTCACTTTATGCATCCGACCGCCGCCATTTTCTCTGCCAATGATGTTAATGTGTCAAGGCGTTGGTCAATGGCGGAGAAGTTTGCTTCGTTCACTGTTTGAGCCACATCCTCTCTTAAGCCAAATTGTTGCGCATTAGCTGCCATATTCTCAATCAACTTCTTGGCATCTTCACATGTTTGGTTCATGAAAGCTCCACCGCTAGCTGCTTCAATTATTTTCCTTTCCCTTGGTAGAAGTCCCTCATAGAAATACTGAATGAGTAGTTGTTCTGGAATCTGGTGATGTGGACAATTGCAAGAAGATGATTGAATCTCTCCCAATAGTCAAACAAAGTTTCTCCTGGCTGCTGTCTGATTCCACATATATCTTTTCTGATGTTAGAAGCTCGTGAAGCAGGGAAGAATCTTTCCATAAATTTGGCCCTCATGGCGGCCCATGTTGTTATAGATCCAGCAGGAAGCGAATAGAACCAACTCTTGGCTTTACCCTCCAAGGTGTATGCGAAAGTTCTGAGTTTCATTTGATCCTCGGTCATACCTTGGAGTCTCTGTGTGGTACAAGCCAAATGATGATCCATTAAATGCTTATAAGGATCTTCTACTGCCGATCCATGATACTTAGGCGGCGTGCATTAGTGACGCCCGAACTCAAATGGCCGGTCCATCTCCGGGAATGCTATGCATATGGGATGTTGATCGAAATCCGGAGCCGCCATTTCTCTTAACGTCCTTGCAGTGCTCTTGATTTGTCGCCATCTCTTCGTACTCGCCGATAAAACTTCTTCTTCGCCGATGAATCCGTTGTAACCGAATCTAGTGCAATATCAGGTGAAGACGTGGATGCCTCGAGTTGCCTCTTAGCTTCTTTTGCCTCCTTTGTCAGTTTCTTAGTTGTCTTTTCAATTTCTGGGTCGAATATCAATTCTCCTGTTCTGGAAGATCTAGGCATGCATTGAAACGATTAGTGTAACAAAGTCCTAGAAAGAAATAATACAATAGCCGCTCCCCGGCAACGGCGCCAGCTATCGGAATAATCCCGAAGATAATTCCAACTCGAAACCCAAAGAAAATAGCCAAAAATTCCAAGCTAATTTTCTATCAATATGGCGTGATATTTTTGTGTGTCAAAAGGCTTGGAAGAACTCTCTTTATATAGGAGAGTAAAACTTAACCTCCAAGGATTAAATAATTAAGAGATAATTATTACATTAATCCTTTTTCCAAATAAAAGATAAATAAAATAATTATTCCAAACAAATTAGGATAAATCATATTAATATCTAATATTCCATGAATTATCAATTAACAAATAAAAGATAAATCACATATTAAATAAGAGACTATCTTTTCACACAAATGTTGTTTTACACTTACCAAGAGCCGAGAGTGGGCTTCGTTTGGATATTCCACACGCCTGCCATTCTGACCGTAAATGAGTCCGGAAAATATATACTATTCTGGCCAATTTATGGTCAATTCACACAGCAGCCATTCTGACCCAATTTGAGTCAGAATACGATTATTATACTGATTTTATTTTAGTCAGAATTTTGAATGTTTTTCATACTCAATACCGGTCAGAAAGACATTCTGACTAAAATTGAGTACAAAAACTTTTAATATTCCGTCCGAAATTCAAATCGAATCAATAGTGGTGCTCTTATATTGTTGTTGTTATCCCGACCCAATTCTAGTCCGAATGTGTAGAGTATTCCGGACTCAATATTGGTCAGAATGATGCTCAGACTATGTATGAGTTTGGAAAACTTCAAACATTCTACCTAAAATATGGTCAGAATCAACCAGTGTGGACTCTCAACACGTATATTCTAACCATATTTCGGTATGAATAATGTGTCATATTCTGACCAAACTTTGGTCAGAATGAACGCGCGTAAAATAAAAAAATAAGGGCGAAATTGGAAAAAAAATTCTGTGTGGTAAGATAAAAATTTGTGTGAAAAGATATTTCCTTAAATAATTATCCAAGAAAACTAATTTCTTAATAAATAATTAATATGTCATGCGCCCCAACCTTAATCAAATAAGGTCACACGCATCTTTTGATATTTGACCAATTAGGTCAAAAGGTCAACACACTAATTTGGGCCGAGTCCACGAAAAATGTCTTTTCCGTGTATTTAATTATTTAGTCCAACTAAATAATTAATCCACATATCAAATTAAATAGCCCAATGCACTATTTAATTATAATTGAGGTGCAACGACGAGAAACCTATATGCTATATTATGAGCCACGTCGGGGACCATGGACCCATATTCAGTAGCTACAATAAATTAAATAAAATTATTCGTCAGACAGAATAATTATATCAAACCTATTAATTCCGGGATTACACCACCATAAACCCGGAACTAAACTCTATCGAATATAGATAACTTACACTCAATTTATGAGTCGAAAGCGTCCACTGATATAATCATTACATACGGATAAATCCTCCATAGACTGTCACTTCGATTCGGGATATTTCCGTAAACCATTCTCGAAACATATTATCCTTATTTACCATTAACCCCCTAGTGATCAATTAGTTCATATTCAATATATATAATATGAACTCGGCCGATCGATCAGTTTCTAGGGTCAACAAATAAGGGAACTGTCTGTCTACTTCCCGAGGGAAGGAATGGATTCCATATTTGTGATAGCACGGACCACTCACTCATCCCAGAATAGAGCCAACGAGAAGTGTTGGACCACATACTTCGAAGTGATCCTTACTAACACATCATACTCTACCCTAGTCTAAGCAATGATCGTGATCACCTCAGGATTAAGATTAATCCATATATGATCATCTTGTGATTCAATAAGACTTCTCGATCACGGAATTATATCGAGAACTCAAATCAAATCGGTCCACCCCTATATGATTATCATCATATATAAATGCCCCACTAGGTACCCTATTACCGACAAACCCGGATAAGACCGTCACACCTAAAGTGTTCTGGGCGCATTATTAGCAAATTAATCTTGAGACCCCGTACTCGGATTAATAAACACTACGGACTAAGTTAATTTTAAGTTTATCTCACTAACTCAATCCTCTTGTGTATAGCCATACACTGAGTTATGTGATTACATAAACGAGGTACTTAGGGTTTTCAGTAGTGTCTTAATTATAAGCATACATGCATATAATAAGATGAATTATTAATTCTGTCCTAAAACAATTATACAATTGTCTTTCGGTCACTACACTTTTCAGAGGCATCCTGCCTAGTGGGCTTCTGTGTACTATTTCCTGACTGCTCAAGAAGGATCAATATCCTTAAGTCTCGACCTTAGTTTCAGACTGAAGTCTTTCTGATTCAGGTTTGTGTTTGATTCTCCATAAATTAATGGTTCAGTTTATGATCATTAGTATACACATTTGTGTTACTCTTAATCAAAGATTGAACACCCCTTGTGTGTTACTTGTTGAGTCTGCAAGTGCTGTTCTTATTGTGACTTTCCTGAATTTTGCTGATATCTTGCCGTGATCTGAACTTGATTGCCTGCTGCCCTGATCCTCCTGCTATACCTGTCCTTGAGCATCCTGTAATAAGTATAGGAGATAGCTTTGAGATTGTTGAACCTGTATTCAGCATTTGTAACATCAGGCCTGATAATCCTTTCTTCGAGATTAGATTATCACCCCTGGTGTTAGCTGATCTTGTAATTTATATAATTCTGCTCCACTTGTTGTTATTTTACTATTGAATTTGTTGCTGTGTAACAGTCTCTTAATTCAGTCAGAATTTGCTCTGTATTAGATCAGTTTAGACAGCCAGTTTGCATAAACCTGAACCTTTTGTTATATACATTTTGTGTGTGGTTAAGTTTCAGTTCTGCAAATTAATTTTATATATATTCAGTGGAACTAAACCTACACTCGATCTGATAATATGAACTATAAGTTTGAATCTCTTGCTGATCGACTTGTAGTTGATCTAATTTGTTTTTGTCCTATAAGTTGCTTGGATTAAATTTCATTTGGTTTGATCATTTCATATCAACAATAAAGTTTTGATTAATGCATGTGCTGATTAATTTGCTGTGTTGATTAGTTTAGTCCATAAGTTTAAGTAACCTGCTGTTTGGACTGCATTCGGATTTTATTATAGTTTCCATCCTTTTGCTGAATCTGTTTGTTTATTTTGGCCAATCATAATTAATCTGCATAAGTGCCTGGTTTGTTTGTTTGATCATATTTTAACGAACCTGTTCGTTTGATATACTCGTTTTGATCACAATAAATTAATTACATTTGATCACGTAGGTTTTATAACACAAGCGAATAGTTAATTAAGTGAGCTTCCGCACTCAATTACTAGTACTTGTGTTGTTAATCGAAAAGAGTTTAAAAGTTCCACACACTCAATTCACCCCCCCCCCCCCCCCCCCCCCGAGAGTGTGTATGCGCATTATCGATCCAACAAAGGTTTACTTTAATCCACCAATGGATGTAAGCATTCGCAGTCAATCTACTATTGGCTTTAAGCTAAAAACCCTTCTGGTCCAAATGAATCTAAGCTCCATTGTTTACGTCAAGAAAGTTTCAGGGCATCACCCCTAGTAATCTTTCTGCTTTCATGGAGTTAAGCAAGGTTGAGTGGTGAGAAAGTTTCAGGGCATCACCCCTATTGAACTTTCTTCTTCTCAGGGAATTACCCCTAGACCACTTGGCTTTGCTCTAAAAGTTAAACTTTCTCATTCATTCGACTCTTTTCATGTAGATCCAATTACTCCTACTGGGCCTGAGACACTCAGGTGGTTCTACAAGAGTACGAACAGATCAATTGGAGTACAAAAACTCCATTTACAGTTGTCTGGCTTTAAACCAACCTTCTTTTAACAGAATCCTATACAGTCCTTCCAAAAGACCATAGGTTATCAATCACCCTCAGTAGACTGTAAAGTCTGCATAAGCACAGCGAGTCAATTGATAAACCATACTCCCACTGCATTTGGGTGGATTGACATTCTGATCTAGTTCAGTAGTATTAATCAGCGTAATCCCCAACAACCAATGTTGGATGTGGTCTGATTAAATCAGATAGTAACTCCTTTGTATAACTGTACTTCCAGGTCTAAGGTTGTTATCTAAACAATCTTTTAGAAAGGATGTAACAGTGTAACCGTCACTATCCGATCTTAAGAATCTTACAACCAACCATTACTCATTGCATATTTCACGAACAGTCACCATATGAACGTGTATGTAAAATCTCCAGTCCTACCTTCAAGCACTAGTGCTAAATGCCTATATTTGCGGAAGTGGAGTAAATGCACTTCACTCTTTATCCACTAATTCATAAGCATTTTCTAGGTAGACTTCTCGGTATTACATAATAATGTAAACCGT
The DNA here is from genome assembly GCA_036785695.1 of Gentiana straminea. Taxonomy (NCBI): domain Eukaryota; kingdom Viridiplantae; phylum Streptophyta; class Magnoliopsida; order Gentianales; family Gentianaceae; genus Gentiana; species Gentiana straminea. Next base: position 6,595,308 of record JAVUPR010000444.1, on the reverse strand, counting down.
TATTTTGCAACCAATATCTTAATTGAGTTAAGCAGTGTATTGTAGCATATCAATAACTATACAAGACAGTCTATGGTTTATCCTTTTAGTGAAATCATTTCACTCGGAGGTAGGCCAAGCATCGGTGACAAAACCATGCCATAGCTTATATCTGAGCATTGAATACTCGTTTCTCTGGTAATATCAGAGATTCCTCCATAGACAAACCAATCGGCATTTCGAGTAGTCATTAGACAAAAAAGTCTATTACTCAAAAGCCCCCACTAGCTTGTATCCTTCATAAGACCCCGAAGGTCAATATGAACAAGCTATGATACTTCTTTAGCTCTATTAACCTTTCATAATTGAAAGTGTACTTAGTCATTTTTCCTTTGAGATAGTGTTCTTAGACTGGGAGATAGGAATCACCCATATCCAGTCTTCAGATCTTATCTCTAGGATATATGCACTAATTAATAGATGCTGAAGAATCATTTATCTAAATATGGAAACCATTTGTCTTAATAGTTTATGATGTGTTACATATACCTTTTCAGCATTACTCAGTGGTTTTGACTTTATGTGGTTTTGACTTTATCAGACAAAAGGCCGAGTCTCAGAGTCGTATACAAATGTCATATTCTCATTCTTTAAGGCAACTATATTATCGATGTGAAAGTGAATCCATTAGTTCCAACGAATCTGAAAACCGAAATTATATTTCTTTGATATTCAAGGATTAAAATTCGAAATTTCTTTCCTTATATCACTCCCACTATTCTAGCTGAAATAACTTCCTGTTGTTTACTCTTCATCATGAATGCCCAGCTACCTTGTTCTTAGAAAAGAACTTTAGCTTCCGAGTCAAATTACTCGGTTAAGAAAGTCTCTAAGGATTCATAGGTTAGTGATCCGAAATCACTTTCCTTATCCTATACTTTCTTTTATTAATATTTAAGTTTAGCCTTTAACTTATTTAGTTTAGATGACTTACACTTGTAGACATTTACCTTCCCATTCTTGGCTTTCTTTAAAGGAAATGGCCGTGAACTAGCAGTTCATTTGAGTAGACACTACTCGTGAACTGTGGGATGTCTAGTGAGATTGATACCAAATCATTCTCGTCATCTTTGAACTAATTTTGTTTTGTCTCTCGTTCAACAGAAGTGACAGCAGTGATATTCTTGTCACTTAAGTTTGAAGGTTCAAGAGGAGAATCCTCTACCGGAAATTAATTGCATTCTCGATTAACAAGTTCAACGTTCTTGTTACTCTTCCACTTTTATGAAGTTGTTATCAGTCAATATAATCTTATTTAGCAGTTTAGATACATTGAGATGATATGTAGTTGTAAAACAAATTATGACAGAAGTATAAATCAAATCATACGCCACAACATATAATAATTTTAGGAATAATAAACGTGATGTCATGCATGCAGTTTATCCAACCATTCCAAGGATTTAACCTCACATCATACTGCCGCCGTAGGGTCGGTATCAGCACAATGACGATAAAATTGAGACAACCTCTCTCAACAATTAAACAATTAAGAATCAGACATCTCCATTTAATTGTTGATTACCTTCCTTTTCAACCAAGATATTTCCAAAAATATCATTGTGAGTGTGATCTACTATTTCAGATCTCAAAGTACGCCCCGAGTATGCCGCCCCAGGGTTGGTCAGTGACTCGACGAGTACCCAAAATCCTATCCTTTCGGAGACCAAGCCTTGAATTTTGATAGGGGTGAAGGCCATCCGCAGGGGGACCGTAATCGAAACGGCTCGAGGCGTCACCATTCTCTCACGTGCTTGTGCCAACAGTTGAGGCCGTGGGGTCAGTTGTCACCTTCTCCGCTCCCACTCGTTATTTTGAAAAATAGGTAGTCTTAATAGGATTTTCAGAATTTCTTAATCATCCGAAAAACAACAAATCATGAATATTTAAATTAATCCTCCCACTAGTTCATCGGTTCCAAATACCGTCTAACTAGTGTCGCTTATTCACGACTTTCCAATTTCTCGGATTTTTAAATCCTTTTGTGTAGACTCTACACAATTAAAATTCACCAAGAATTTTATAATCCTAATATATTAGGACTTACGAATTTCCCACAAAATCGAAAAAACAATAAATCATAAATTTAAAGCCCCCACTAGTTTATCGGTTCCAAATACCGTCTAACCAGTGACACTATATTCATGATTTTCTAATTTATCGATTATTTAGAAAATCTCTTGTGTAGACACTACACAAAAATTCACCAATGAATTTTTTTATTCCTAATTTTGTCATGATAAAGTTTTAGGATCGTAAAATTTTATCTCAATAACTTGAAAACAATAAATCTTGAAAATCAATCACCAACTTATCGGTATTAAACTCTGCTTGAGCTTTAACCGAGTTCACCGAACGGTGTCGGGATTGGCTAAGCCGGCCCGTCCTCTTCGTTGGTTCATATACGACTGCTGGATGAATCGGGCTAAGGCCGCCCCATTGAGCCGAAACTCGCCGGATAGCTTGACCTTGCCGGACCCCCGATGCTAACGTCGCACGTGTGCGGGTGCTGAGTTGAAAATCGGGCTAAGGTTGCCCCATTGAGCCTCAGCTCGCCGGATAACTTGACCTTGCCGGACCCCCGTGGCTAACCCCACACTTGGACGGACAAGTCGAGTCGAGCCGAAGCCCTGTTGACCGCCCGAACCAATTTTTGAACCTTTTGCTCAGTTGGTGTCCAACTTTTCCGGATTTTCCAATTTTTCAATTATTAAAATTCTTTTATGTTATCTCTACATAATCAAAATTACTAAATGATTTTTAGATCCCAAAATTAAATTTACTGAGTAAATTTTATTTTATCATGTGAATTTTATATCACGATAAAATTCCGTTCGTTTTAATTAATTCTTAATCTAAATTAATTATCGTGTTCATAAATGTCTAATTAATATCAATATTAATTTTCTACATGTATGCATATGCTAGGAGTGGAATTCATGAATATGATACATGTCATGGGCATGGTTATCTCACATAAATTATCAAACATGAAAATAAATGCCTAAAAGTAAACCGCTGAGTTTGACCGTTGGTACCGCCGTATCTAATCTATAAATAAATGAATAAACCCTAAATTATTGTGCAACCGCCGACGGGTATAAGAATTTTCTGCTTCGGATCTTCAATGAAAACCCTTCTAGCTGAGTTGGTTGAATCTTTTTCTTCCTTCATCACCACCCGAGTTCGATTCCCCTTTCCCTTTTTTTTTGATTCGTAATTTTTTTTAATTCGTTTTTTTTATTCGTAAAATAAAAAAATATAAAAAAACGAACAGGAAAAATAGAAACAAAAATTTAGTAGATTATACAGCCAGGGGGATTCAAACTCGGGTTTGCACACCATTGAACTTGTGTCTTTACCACTGTGCTGCATCTTTTTTTCTTCATGGTCTTCGAAGAATTTAATTAAAAGGCCACTCGGCCGAAATTAAAAAAAAAACAGAAAATTAAATTGCAAAATTGAATTACATGTCATCCTATACCCGGAAAAACGGGTTTACAATAGATCTAACGGTAAAGAAGTAACAACCCCAATCCATCTCGTCAACCAAAACATTCAATCGCATAAATAAAATAAAATAAAATATGCAATTTTCACTCCTTATTAATTATTTATGCAATCATGATCGCAAAATCGGTTTAACCTGCCTCTGCTACCACATGCTGGATATACAGAAACCCGAATCCGGATCCGATCCATAATTGGATCGTCAGATCTGATTCACAGCACCGATCGAGACACTCGATCTGCACAGCAGAAGCTACGAATAAATTCGCATGCGATTTTACCACGACTATAATTCACATAATGAATTAATCTCTACAAGAAGGTTAGTACATTTACCCAAACCGGAGAGAGACGATAAAATCGACCAAGGGAGAAGCCGTAGTCTTCCGGATTGTATCTTCTAGCGACGACTGGTGGACGTCGATCCTCGCCGTAGTTACTCCTCGAATATGCCTCTTCTTTTAATGACTAATGCAAGAAACTAATTTTTCTTCCTTTTAATCAAATAAAACTGGCGTGTTTTTTTCCTCTAAAATGGCGTTGGTTCATCCAATTTTGTGTTGGGAGAAACTCTCATTTTAATAGGAAAAAACTAATAATTTGAGAGTTTATCTTTTACACACAAATTTATCTTTTCCTTTTAGGAAAATAAAACCTTTATCCGATAGGAAAACAAATTTCCTATGTATCCAATAAGAAAACTAATTTCTTATTTATAATTATTTAACACATAAATAATTATATTATCCACATTATAATGAATTAGGAGAAAATTTCTTTTCCCAAAACCAAAAAAAAGTGACGCCATCTTTTATGCAATTTAGGATAATAGAAAATGTCTTTTCTATATTACATATTATTTACCAAATAAATAATATTTGCATATTCATTAAATAGACCAACTATTTAATTTATTCTTGAGGTTCCACAAAAGAGAAAACACTAGCGTGTTAGGAGCCAACCCGGGGACCATGGACCTATAACCAGTAGCTAAAATAAACTAAATAAAATATTCATCGAACAGAATATTTCTACACAATTCATTAATTCCGGAATTACGCCACCATAAATCCGAAACTGAACTCTATCGATTATAGATATAACTTATTCTCAAAACGTCGAGTCGAGTCGATAAGTGTCCATTGATATAATCAGTACATACAGACTAACCCTCCATAGACTATCCGTAACGAAGCGGGAATATTTCCGTAAACCCTTTTCAATACATCTTATCCTTATTTACCATTAACCCACTAGTGATCAATTAGTTCATAACCAATACAAACTCCACGGATCGATAAGTTTCTAGGATCAACAAATAAGGGGATTGTCTTTCTACTTCCCGCAGGAAGGAATGGATTCCATATATGTGAGACACACACTTCTCACTCATTCCAGAATAGTGCCAACATGGAAGTGATTCGGACCGCGCCTCTTAGTGATCCTTAACGAACACATCAAACCCTATCCTGAAACAAGTAGGAGTCTATAACCACTTCAGGATTAAGGTTAATCCATATATGATCATCTTGTGATTTAATAAGATTTCTCAATCACGGAATTATATGAGAAACTCAGATTAAATCGGTCTAGTCCTATATGACTCTCATCATATATAAATGCCCCACTTAGACAACCAATGTCGACGGTCCGGATATGACGGTCACACCATAAAGTGTTTTGGGCGCATTAATGGTGGTTTAATCAATAGACCCCATACTTTGATTAAGTTCACAACGGACTAATAGTTCAGATGTATCACCATAAAACTAATCCTCATTTGTGACACACACTAAGTTATAAGGCTACATATGATACGACTTGGGGTTTACAGCAGTGTATTACTTATAAGCACGAAGCAAATAATAAGATGAAAATAAATCTGTCATTTATTAATTATAAAAACAATTACATAAATTGTCTTTCAGGCGTTACTTCCAACATTATCACCCCATGTCCCAATCAATTAATGTTTGGTAGTTCAAGGTCTTTACGAAAGCACTTGGATTAGCAGTTCTTTTATTAGAAATAAGAATCTATTGTGATAGATTTAACTAGTGTTAGTTTATAGTTTACCTATATAGATGTGATGCTAAAAGATTTTAGCGTAGATCGCAATAGGAGATACCGCTAGCAGGTGTTCTCAAGATCTATCCATGTTAGGACGTTAGTCCTAAAGATAAGGTGAAAGATGACACTTATGGAAGGTTCCCTTTTCTGCTGCGATAGGGTCCTCCATAAGAGATATGTTAGATGTTCATACTTCATGAAAGTCATAGGCAAGTGTGAAAGTGATTCTGGAAAATGTCGAGAATATCCTTGAAGGAGTTAAGGATGGATTCCCAGTTTATTGAAACTTGGAATTGGATAAACATAGATATACAGATATGTATCCTGAGTCTTATGAAGGCAACTGGGAGCTACAGTCTGGGTTTGCACTCACTTTGATTGAGTGATACAGTGAGCTGGAAATGTTCTTAGCTAGAAATCACTGGAGATTCTACAACTGGGCCAAAACACAGTAGTGCCTTGGAGGCGGAGCGGGAGCAGTATATTGATCTAGAAGGTTCATTCCTGAACCTTGTACGGTTCTTCCACCTTCTCTATATAGCTGATATAGTTAGTGGATTCATTGCTTAGAAAAGGACCAGGGGCTCGTCAGAGATTCATATGTGTGTTGAGGCGGTTCCTTTGACTTGGTCATTTGGAGCATGATTGAAGATAGTATGAGTCCCCACAGATAGCGATCCATTCATGGCTAAGGCTGGTTGCGAGTATTGCATGAGATTCTTGTGTTTCAACTTGGTCTTATGTGTGCAAGTGATTGGTTTTAGGCCAAACGGGAGATTGTTGAAATAGTGTCCTAAACCCAATCGGGTTGGACTAGATCCGACCGGGTCGGATCATTTCTACTATTCCTTTATGTTTATACATATAATAAATGGCTTTTCTGTTGTTATATATTTGTTCTTTTAAAGAACCAATTATGAATTGTTATATGATAACGTCCTTAGAATTAAACTGTGGTAGAGAAACCATGATAGGCGATTATGGTTGATGAGATCTCTAATCACTTTAATAAGTTCGATACTTAAATGTCTATAGGCTGATGTATTATTAAACAGGGCATTGATATTATAAATAGGCTAGCACATATTAGATGTCTTCTGTCTTTAAGGGCAGGGATAGATCTCGTCTATTGAAGTGAAGAGACACTTGGACTGTACGTGGACGTGTATTAGAGAATGCGTACATTAGACTGACCCACTTACACTGTTAAGTGTCACACTATGTGGCGGTTGTATAATTATCCTTAGGACCGGAGTCTACATGGCATCACGGTGTGGATTGTCATGCTTTGACACTATTGAGGTTTCCCCTAGCCATGGGGCGATTATGCGGTAGTGATTGGGTGTGATACTGAAGCATGCGGAGTATACATGTTTGGTCGTCCGGAAATCGCGTACCCTATTAATAGCGTTGAATATCCGAAAGGGCCTTCTTATAAGGAATGTCTTACTCTCGTGAATCTTTGCAAAGTGGAAGTAAGTGGGTTACTTCGAGAGAACATGATATCCAGATTATAAGATACGGTCGTTGATGTTTGACACTCGACGTACGACCGTATGGATATTGTTACAGCGATAGGATTGTAATTTACACGGTAACTGTTTCACATGAAAGGTAGTATCATTGCATTTGACTCTTCTGATGATTGGGGGTCACGGTGTGTTGCTAGACGCTATCCCGTGATCGTTAGATATGAAGGGCATTTTCATAATTTGCACTTTGTGTCTACGGCCAACATATTCGGAAGCCTATTGGGTCACACACATATGAACATCAAGTATGATTAAAATTCGGTTATAATTCTTGACCAAATAAAGAAAGAATTTATCTCATACTATAAAGGTTATAGTGGTAAATTAATATGTGGTATTTATTTATTATGAATAAATACAATACAAGATATTAATTATGTTGATTAATTAAATATACATATGATGTATACATGTGTCGAAATTATTTGTGTATATTGATACACATGTATTTTACAAATTAATTAATCATAACATTATATTAATTAAAGAATATTCCGGATGCCAATTTGTTGGTTGAAATTGGCGCCATTTTGAGTGTATAGGATACATTTGGATTGTGCAATTTAATTAATAAGATTACCATAATATTAATATTGGATATTAATTGATTATGGAAAAATATATTTATGGTAATAAGATAAATATAGTCAATATAAGATATTGACAATATATTTGAAATATTTAATATAAGATATTAAATATTAATGAGATAAATCAATCAAAGGTATTTTCCTTATTTTATTAGGAAAATGTTTTCTTTCTCCTCAATCTACTAGGAAGCTAATCCCAATCAGATTGGGATATCAAAGGGGCGCCTCACCTCCCTATATAAACAAGGGGTTGGCTAGCTCTTTTGGACATTATAATTCCAAGAGCTAATAATTCTTGTGAAAAATATAGAGTTTCTTAGAAGAGATTTTGAGAGATAGAAAAGGCTGGTCTAGCAACTGGATTTTTCTAGTAGCAATCCATGATGGGATTCCGGCGGGTTGTTCGTGTGGATCATTGGTAGAGGCCGAACACTTTGGCGGCTCCGTGCATCACTACTCTCCTTAGACGGTCAAAGCGTCGATCTTTTAGATGTGTCAAGTTTTGTGACTTGATCTCTAAAACTGGTGGAAGTAATCTGAATGATGAACTGGGTTTTGTGAAGTGAAACTGAGTTTTGGTGAAAACTGAGAAACTGAGTTTTGGTGGAAACTGAGTTTGCTGAGTTCTACATCTGAGTTTGTTGATTGCAAGGGAAAAAGTGAGTTTTTTTAGAAAGTCAGTTTTTGAGCTGAGTTTCATCTGGTGGGATAACAGCTGGAGCTGGGGTCCACATCTGGGGTGTTTATGACAATTCCGACAAAGATCTTATGGCGGTTAGGGTTAGGGATTTGTGCCTATAAATACCAATGTTGTAATCAATACAATGTGTGTCTTTCAAGAGTGTTATTCATACACTTGTGAAAACTTTGTAATTCTGTGTATAGTAAAATATCTCATTTTCTGTCCGTGGAGTAGTCGGCACAACGCCGGAAACCACGTTAAATCACTGTGTTCTTTTTGTTTCTGTGTTTTATCAATTTCTACTTTATTTTTCGTTAGATTGCATATGTTTTATCTTTCTCTATGTCCAAGTTTCTCGTCTGTGTTTCAACAAACTGGTATCAGAGAGTCAAGGTTCAAGATTCAGAGAGATTTGCAGGTTGAACGGAGTTGATCTTCACCAAGACCATGACCGGTGCTAGGATTTTGTGATCAAAGGTCTGTTCTTTAGCAAGAAGGATGTTAGCAGTTAATGTAAAGATTGATAAATTTATAAGGGGAACAGTTTCTGTCTGTGTCAAATCAAGATGCGGGCCTTGTTAAAACAACAAGGATTGTTGACTCCTTTATCCGGTAAACGAGATGCCAGTGCAGCAGATTACGCCAGTCTGTAGCAGAAAGCACATTCTACCATCATGTTGTGCTTTTCTAATGATGTTATCACAGAAGTTGCTGAGGAAGACACCGCTGCTAAGTTATGGTCAGCTTGAAGCACTGTATATGACTAAGTCATTGACCAACAAGTTGCTACTAAAGCAGAGACTGTTTAGCCTAAGGATGCATGAGGGCAGGGACGGACCCAGCATACAAAGGGGGGGTGCCCGGCCCCCACTGAGATCCGAAAATCGACAAGTTTTTATAGGTAAAAAATGTAAAAACACTATTGATGCCCCCACTCGCCTTTCGAATTTGTTCCGGTGCCCCCAGTGAGATTTTTTTCTGGGTCTGTCACTGATAAGGGGGCTCAGCTGCGAGATCATCTTGATCAATTGAACACAATATTACTTGACCTCAGGAATATTGATGTGAAGATTGAGGATGAAGATGCACCTTAGATTTTGTTGGTATCACTACCAGCTTCTTATGAGAACTTGGTGCAATCTTTCGTAGTTGGGAAGGATATAGTTACATTGGAAGATGTAAGGTCAGCTTTACATGCCAGGAAGCTGAGACATAAGGCAGCTGGGGCAGACAGTCTGGCTGTTGGACTAGTTGTCAGCAGCAGTGGTGGAAAAAGGCATGGGCAGCAGTATGGGAAGAAGAAGAAATCCAAAAAGACAGGGTCCAAAGGTCCTAAGTCCACAGATGTTTGCAATTACTGTAAGGAGCAGGGACATTGGAAGTCCATCTGTCCAAAGAAAAAGAAACAGTTCGGGAACAGCAGCTGTTGTAGCTGGGTTTGATTCAGAGGAGGATCACCACGTCATGCTGATGTGTGGATTCTGGACTCTAGATCATCTTATCATATTTGTCCACACAGAGAGTGGTTCTCAAGTTATCAAAAGATAGATGGTGGTCATATAGCTATGGCAAACATCAAGGTCTGCAAGATAGTTGGGATTGGCTCAGTTCGGTTGAAGACAGAGGATGGTAAATTCTGTACGTTGAGTGAAGTTAGACATGTTCCACAGATGACCAAGAACTTGGTATTTCTCGGTCTTTTAGACAGCAATGGATTCATTTTAAGGGTGAAGGTGGAAAACTGAGTGTGTACAAAAACTCAGTTTAAGTTATCAGGGGAGTCAAAAGGGGAACCTTGTACTTTTTGCAAGGATCAGTTGTGTCTGGGTCTGATGCTGTAGCATCTACTGAAGTTCATCAGTCACTGCTGACAAAACTGTGGCATATGAGACTTGGTCACACGGGTGAAAAAGGTGAAGGATGCAAGAGCTCAGATCTAAACGAGTTAGATCTACGCGCAGCGGATGGATCATGATTTATACATCACAATACATAATTAAAGGACTTAAACTACTACAAGGGGGTTAAGATCATGTTACCAATATTAGGAAGAGAAGCCAAGATCTTCCAATGTGTTCTCCAAACGGCGGTTGGTGGACACCCTTCTTGATACACAAACCTCCTCGATATGCAACACCAAGAAAAACTTAGAGTTTTTCTTCTTCTAAAACCCTAGACAAGAGAAAACTAATTTTTCCTCTCCTTCTTGATATGGTGGTCGAAAAATAAACCTTGCCAATACCCTTGGAATAACTCTCCTTTTATAGGAGAGTAAATCCTTGGTCTCCAAGTATTAATTAATTAAATTAATCCTTTATTCCAAATAAAAGATAATTAAAATGATTATCCCAAACAAATTAGGATAAATCATATTATTATCTAATATTCCATGAATTATCATTTAACAAATAAAAGATAAATCACATGTCAAATAATTATCCAAGAAAACTAATTTCTCTCTAATTAAATAACTCATATTGGCGCCACCTTTTAGGGTCACTAAGCCCACATAAAATGTCTTTTATGTGTATTATATTATTTAGCCCAACTAAATAATATCCATGCATATCAATTAATTAGCCCAGCCAATTAATTATCACTGAGGCCCAAATAACAAGATTATTAGTCCGAATTACAGAAACCACATCGGGGACCATGGACCTATAACCGGTAGCTCCAATAATCAATTATTCATCGAACGTAATAAGTACATTAATTATTAATTCCGGGATTACGCCACCATAAACCCGAAACCGAACTCGCCGATTATAGATGTATACTTATACTCAACCCATAGAGTGAATAAGCGTCCATTGATATAATCACTACATACGGATTAACCCTCCATAGACTGTCCATTCTGAGTGGGAAGTCTCCGTGAACCTGACTCAGAATATCTTATCCTTATTTACCATTAACCCCCTAGTGATCAATTAGTTCACATATCTGACTAGTAGCTAATTAGTCTAACATGAACTGGGGCCATCGATCATTTTCTTAGAGCTAACAAATAAGGGGACTGTCTCTCTACTTCCCGCAGAAAGGAATGGATTCCATGTCTGTGAAAATCAGAACTACTCACTCATCTGGAGATAGTGCCAATGAGAAGTGGCTTGGAACACATATTTAAGTGAACCGTAACTAACACATCAAACACTACCCCGGGACAAGCAACACCCTGTGATCACCTCAAGATTAAGGTTGATCCATATATGATCATCTAATGATTTAATAAGATTCCTCGATTACGGAATTATACCGAGAAATACAGATTAAATCGGTCTAGTCCTATATGAATGCCATCATATATAAATGCCCCACGTAGGTACCCTCTACCGACAATCCGGATAAGACTATCACACCCTAAGGTGTTCTGGGCGCATTATTGGTGTTTTAATCAAGAGACCCTAAACTCTGATTAAGTTCACCACAGACTAACAGTTTAAGCATATCTCCACTAACTCAATCCTCACGTGTAATCCATACAATGAGTTAAGTGGTTACATATAGATATACTTAGGGTTTGCAGCAGTGTATTACTTTACAAGCACAAAGCAAGTAACTAAGGTGAGATAAATTCTGTCATCCATTATTAAAAACAATTACACAAATTGTCTTTCGGGTACTACACCTAACAATCTCCCACTTGCACGAAATGACAAGCAACGATTGTTTTTAGAGCACACCCTTTCTCATCTTATTCACAACACTCTCCCACTTGCTCTAAAAGCATATGAGACATATCCATCAATGCCGTACCCTCCAAGCACTCGACTTGGTACACTGATTAGTTAGGTTGTCGACTCGAGACGATCTTTAGGATCGAAACGTCATTGGTCCATCTAATCAGGCGGGTACTCTCTCTCAATATGCTTTTGACTTCTAGTGACTGAGAAGATCCTTCTAAGCTATCTCTTCACTGTTTTCACAATGAAGTGATATCGGCTTATCAGACCTGGAATTACTCCCAGAACAAAAAGGAAATTCTAAGCACTATGAGTAAACACTGAGCCCGAGGTCAACTTAATGATCATCCTTAATCTGACTACAAGTCAGAATCAGTGTAGTCAACCATATTCAAGTTTGCACCTGAATATACAAGCATATGATTCCTCGTTCTCTAAAGATACTTGAGGACGTACTAAACCGCTATTCAATGCTCGAATATGAGATTCGACTACTATTGACTTGTTATAACCTGACTTTCCGTTATCCAAGAGAGACTCTATCCCATTTTCTCTTTATCCGAAGATTTGGAGAATCATTCCTGAGAGGTAGGGTATGACTACTCTCGATGAATGTAGCATACGTATATGCATGATCATCTCATTCAATAAGATGGATGGGATAGCCAATGACTCAGTCCTGTGAATTTGACCGAATTAAATTCTTAGAATATAGTCCAATTCTCTCATCCAGAGAATTTTGGCCTGTCAGTTTCCGACTTCAAATAGCACACACATGTTTTTTCCAACCGTTTCAGTGTTATCATTCATGAACACTAATACTACTACTTTACCAATATTGATATCCAGTCTACGAAAGACTTATCAATATTCTGGTCAAGTCCACATATTTTAAAACATGTGACTTTAAATGACCGAGAGGTTATCTTAAATCCACAAAGGATATAAGCCCCGGCAGTCATACTGCCATTTGTTCTAACCAAGACCCTTCTGTTCCGAATGAATCCAGACTCCGTTTTTCGGCAAGAAAGTCTCAGGGAATCACCCCTATTTTCTGCTTTCTAACGAAATCTTGCAAGACTGAGTGGTGAGAGAGTTTAAGGTCTGATTAACTCTCTACTTGTCAGGAATCACCCATATACCACTCAGCTTTGCGCTGAAAGTTTAAACTTTCCTATTCATTCGACTCTTTTCGGCGTAGATCCAATTACTCCCACCGGGCCTGAGACACTCAGGTGGTTCTACTAGAGGCTGAACAGAACTGGAGTACTAAAACTCCATTCACAGGGTTAAGGTTTTCAAACCAACCTCTATGATCGAATCTATACAACCTACCAAGAGCCATAGGTTATCAATCACCCCAGCAGACTGTAGAGTCCACAAAACTACAATGGGTCAACGGTTAAACCATACTCCCACTGCGTCTTGGGTGGATTGACATTCTGATCTAGTAGTTTTTATCAGTGCAATCACCAACATCCGATGTTGGACGTGGTCTGATTAAATCAGATAGTAACTACCTTTGGGTAACCGTACTCCAAGGTTTAAGGCTGTTACTTATAGATTCTATCAGAAGGTTTGTGACAGTTCAACCGTCACTTTCTGATCTCAAGAATCTTATAACCAACCTTCACTCGTCACATTTAGATATTTCACGAACAGTCACAATCTGAACGTATGCGCAAAATCTCCAGTCCTGCCTTCAAGAATTAAATGCTAAATGACTACATTTAGGGAAGTGGTGTGAACCGAATTCACTCCTTATCCATAAATTCACTAGCATCTTCTAGGTAGACTTCTCGGTTTACATACTATTGTTAACCGTTATTTTGCAACCAATTATCTTAATCGAGTTTAGCAGTGTATTGTAGCACATCAGTAACTATACAAGGCAAGTTTATGGTTTCTTCCTCAGTGAGAATCATTCCACTAGGAGGCAGGACGAGCATTAGTCCTAAGACTATGCGATAGCCTATTTCTGAGCATGGAATACTCTATTCTCTGTTAAAATCAGAGACTCCTCCTCATATTCTTTCGATAAACTAAATCGTGTTTCGAGTAGTTATCAGACAAAATGTCACCACTCAAAAGCTCCCATTAGCTTGTATCTTTCACTAGACCCCGAAGGTCATTGTGAACAAGCTACGTTACTTCTTCAGATCTATTACCCTTTCCTAATAGAAAGGAAGCTTAGTCATTGTTCCTTTGAGACAGTGTTCCGAGACTGGGAGATAGGAATCACCCTTAGCCAGTTGTTAGGTCTTATCTCTAGGATATATGCACTAATTAATAGATTTTGAAGAATCGTTTATCTTAATACGGAAACCATTTGCCTATAATAGTTTAAGACGTGTTACATATACATTTTCTGCATTTCTTAGTGGTTCTGACTTTATCAAACAAAAGTCCGAGTCTCGGATTCGTACTACAAATGTCAAATTCACTTTCTATGAGGCAACAATATATCGAGTTGAAAGTGAATCCATTTGTTCCAACGAATCTGAAAACAGAAAAATAAATTTTTCCGTGATATTCAACGTCGAATCAAAAATTCATTTCCTCATACCACTCCCACTATTCTAGCTGAAATTACTGCCCGTTGTTACTCTATTAATCGTTAATGCAAAACTTCCTTGTTCTTCCAAAGAACTAAGCTACCGAGTCAAGTTACTCGGTTAAGAAAGTCGCTAAGGATTCATTGGTTAGTGATCCGAAATCACTTTCCTTATCCTATAATTTCTTTATTTAATGTTTCGGTTTAGCCTCAAAACTTTAGTTAAGATGATTAACACTTATAGACATTCTTTCCCATTCTTAACTTTCCTTAAAAGGAAATAGTCTTGAACTAGCAGTTCGTTTGAGTAGACACTACTCGTGAACTGTGGGATGTCTAATGAAAGCGTTACCCAGTGGGACTAATTTTCTAATAAATTAGAAAAACATAAGATAAAAGCTCCCACTAGTTTATCGGTTCCAAATACCGTCTAACAAGCGACACTTTAATTTATGATTCTCCAATTTTTCTATTTGAAAATTTCTCGTGTAGACACTACACAATTAAAATTCACTAGAAGAATTTTATCGTCCCAATCATCTTTCAAACTAACTACGGTTGTCTCTCGTACTGCACGAGTGACATCAGTGACATACTTATTTACGTCACTTAAGTCTTGAAGGCTCAAGAGAAATATCTCTTCCGAAAAATTAATCGCATGTAAGATCAATAAGTACAACGTTCTAGTTACTAACCACTTTTTAACGAAGTCATTACTAGTCAATTTTACACTAGCAGTCTAGCACCCTAGAGAGATATGTATAACAGTTGTAAATAAAATTGACAAAAAATAAATCCAAATCATACACTACTAATAAATTTTAAGAACATAAACTAATTAAGTACTTATAGTCTATCCTACCGTTCCAAGGATTTAATCTAATGCCTCAGTGCGCCTTAGGGTAGGTCAAAGAGGTTTCGATTAATATTGAAGATCAGATTGAGAATCGAACATCTCATTTGTGATCGTCAATCACCTTTCCTTTTTCAGCAAAGGTACTACCAAAAATACCATTTATGAGTGTGACCTACTGTCTCAGATTTTTAGGTAGACCCCGAGTGTGCCGCCTTAGGGTCGGTCAGTGACCCGACGAGTACCCAAAATCCTATCCTTTCGGAGACCAAGCCTTGAATTTTGATAGTGGTGAAGGCCTTCCTTAGGGAGGCCGGTCCCAGGCCGGCACGAGGCGTCACCATTCTCTCACGTTGCTTGTGTCAACAGTAGAGGCCGTAGGGTCGGCTGTCGCCTCTCCCGCTCCCACTCAATATTTTGAAAAAGTGGTGGGTTTACTGATCACGTTTTTGGACTTGATGTTACATTAAGGAACAATAAATCATAGGCCCGAATGTTCTCGGTTACGTGGGCTAGTCCACCCGACCTATTCGTTGGAACATATGTGGCCGTCGGACGGGTCAAAACTAGGGGAGCTCCGTTGAGCTGTAGTGGCTCTTCGGATGGCTTAGCCTTGCAAGACCCCCGTGCAAACGCCACACGTGGAGGGTGAAGTCGATCGAGCCGTAGCTTCTGTTGACCACCCAACCGTGGTTAAACCACTTTCGAACCATGTTTGCCCGTGATTATCCAATCCTTAAACATCAAACTTTCACGTAGACACTACGGAACAAAAAAGTAATCTCGTCTAGGTAAGGTGGAATTCTCCGAGAATACAACACCTTAACCACGAGGTTTCGGGATTTTACTTCTTATGCTTTCGCAGAGTGGGATTCACCGAGAATCCATCACCCAACCTCGACGATTGAAAAAACCCGTGTTCCTCGGTTTTTACCCTAATTAGTTTCTAATTAATATCAAACAATTAATTAAAACTAATTGCGTGTTTTATACATGCCTAACTAATTTCTCGAATTAATTTCTACATGTATGCATATGGAGTGGAATTCATGATATGATACATGTCATGGCAATTTTCCGGTTCTACACATACAATCTAAACATGTATTCTAGTGCGGAAAATAAACACCGAGATGGACCGTTGGCACCTCCGTATCTAATCTATTAGAAAATAAATAACTAAAACCCTAATTAGGGTTTACTATTTTCTAACAAAATCTGCAGCTGTTCAAACTCTTCGATGATCGTGAAACCAAACGAACTCGGATCGCAACGAAACTTTCCGATATGTTCTTCACTCCTCGGGCTTGAATATGGACGGTTGGATCGGAGTTTTGACTTTTCAATTTTCTCCGAAGCCGGCCAACTTTCTCGCTCGAATCTGTCTCTTGCGGCGGCACATCGGTGACTTCCCGAGGCCGATCGCGAATCGAGATGAAACCCGATCAACCTGAAATTTTTATGCCTCGTCAATGAGTCCACGTTTATCAATCTAACTGATTTACGTTTCAACGGTCAAAACTCTTCCAGAAATTCGAAGAAGTCACGGCTAGGGTTTCGTGAATCCTGCGTTTTTCTCATTACGGCGAGCCACTTCATTGCAACGAACGGATATTGAGACGGACTCCGATCGGCCCCAAATTTGGATGGCTTGTTCTTCAACTTTTAATCTTGATTCTGACTGGAGGGATCGTCGTTTCAACGACTCGAAACTAAACAGCTACTAAACAGATCTACTTTCAGGAAATTAAAATTCCAACAACAAATAAATTACATAATTTCCTATACTCATATGAACGAATTTTCTTCGTTTATATGAGTTTACAATAGATCTAATGGGTAAACAGTGCCAACCCCCATCCATCTCTTCAACCATAGCAATTAATCATTATCATTGCATAAAACAATAAATAAAATTTACCTACATGCAATTCCACTCCTTTAAATCGTTTAATTATGATTATGACTATATAAATCGTGGAACCTGTCTCTGATACCACATGAAGGATGCAAGAGCTCAGATCTGAACGAGTTAGATCTACGCGCAGCGGATGGATCATGATTTATACATCACAATACATAATTAAAGGACTTAAACTACTACAAGGGGGTTAAGATCATGTTACCAATATTAGGAAGAGAAGCCAAGATCTTCCAATGTGTTCTCCAAACGGTGGTTGGTGGACACCCTTCTTGATACACGAACCTCCTCGATATGCAACACCAAGAAAAACTTAGAGTTTTTCTTCTTCTAAAACCCTAGACAAGAGAAAACTAATTTTTCCTCTCCTTCTTGATATGGTGGTCGAAAATTAAGCCTTGCCAATACCCTTGGAATAACCCTCCTTTTATAGGAGAGTAAATCCTTGGTCTCCAAGTATTAATTAATTAAATTAATCATTTATTCCAAATAAAAGATAAATAAAATGATTATCCCAAACAAATTAGGATATATCAGATTATTATCTAATATTCCATGAATTATCATTTAACAAATAAAAGATAAATCACATGTCAAATAATTATCCAAGAAAACTAATTTCTCTCTAATTAAATAACTCATATTGGCGCCACCTTTTAGGGTCACTAAGCCCACATAAAATGTCTTTTATGTGTATTATATTATTTAGCCCAACTAAATAATATCCATGCATATCAATTAATTAGCCCAGCCAATTAATTATCACTGAGGCCCAAATAACAAGATTATTAGTCCGAATTACAGAAGCCATATCGGGGACCATGGACCTATAACCAGTAGCTCCAATAATCAATTATTCATCGAACAGAATAAGTACATTAATTATTAATTCCGGGATTACGCCACTATAAACCCGAAACTAAACTCTACCGATTATAGATGTATACTTATACTCAACCCATAGAGTGAATAAGCGTCCATTGATATAATCACTACATACGGATTAACCCTCCATAGACTGTCCATTCTGAGTGGGAAGTCTCCGTGAACCCGACTCAGAATATCTTATCCTTATTTACCATTTACCCCCTAGTGATCAATTAGTTCACATATCTGACTAGTAGCTAATTAGTCTAACATGAACTGGGCCCATCGATCATTTTTTTAGAGCTAACAAATAAGGGGACTGTCTCTCTACTTCCCGCAGAAATGAATGGATTCCATGTCTGTGAAAATCAGAACTACTCACTTATCTGGAGATAGTGCCAATGAGAAGTGGCTTGGAACATATATTTAAGTGAACCGTAACTAACACATCAAACACTACCCCGGGACAAGTAGCACCCTGTGATCACCTCAGGATTAAAGTTGATCCATATATGATCATCTAATGATTTAATAAGATTCCTCGATTACGGAATTATAACGAGAAATACAGATTAAATCGGTCCAGTCCTATATGAATGCCATCATATATAAAGGCCCCACGTAGGTACCCTCTACCACAGTCCGGATAAGACTATCACACCCTAAGGTGTTCGGGCGCATTATTGGTGTTTTAATCAAGAGACCCTAAACTCGATTAAGTTCACCACGGACTAACGAGCTTTAAGCATATCTCCACTAACTCAATCCTCACGTGTAATCCATACACTGAGTTAAGTGGTTACATACAGATATACTTAGGGTTTGCAGCAGTGTATTACTTTACAAGCACGAAGCAAGTAACTAAGGTGAGATAAATTCTGTCATCCATTATTAAAAACAATTACACAAATTGTCTTTCGGGCACTACACCTAACAAAAGGGATGGTGATTCTTCTCAGAAAGATCTTCTTGGGGGATGTAAGGTCAAGAATATGGACTTTTGTGAGCATTGTGTGTTTGGGAAGCTTCATAAGGGCAAGTTATCAAAAGGGATACACAGCATAAAGTCATCACTTGATTACATTCATTCTGATTGTTGGGGGCCTTCAAAGGTGGAGTCATTGGGTGGTCACAGATATTTTGTGTCATTCATAAATGACTATTCAAGGATGACTTGGGTGGTGCTGATGAAACACAAACGTGAAGTATTTAATAACTTCAAGATGTGGAAAGCTCTAGTTGAAAATCAGTTGGGAAAGAAGATCAATAGGCTTCGTATAGATAATGGTCTAGAATTCTGCTGGACTGAGTTTGATACATTCTACAAAACTGAGGGTATTGCCGGACATCGTACAGTTAGGAATACACCTCAGCAAAATGGTGTAGCTGAGAGAATGAATCAAACTCTTCCGGAGAGGGCAAGATGCATGCTCTCTAATGCTGGTTTGTCAAGAAGATTTTGGGCGTGTTCGTAAGCACAGCTTGTTACTTAATCAACAGGAGTCCTCACACAGGGATCAGTTTCAACACACCAGTTGAAATGTGGTCAGGAAAGCCTGCCGATTACTTAGTTCTAAGGGTATTTGGAAGCACAGTTTACTATCATGTCAGTGAAGGGAAACTGGAACCAAGGGCCAAGAAAGGAGTGTTTGTGGGGTATGTTGATGGAGTGAAAGGTTATAGAATATGGTCATCAGCAGAGAACAGAGTTATTCTCAGCAGAGATGTTGTTTTCGATGAGAATTCTATGACCAGCTCTTCAGTGAAGAGGATTGCTAAAACTGAAACCAGTGCTGAAACTGAGAAAAATGACTGTAAGGTGGAGCTTCAGGTGGAGTTAGCTGAGATGCAACACTCAATTGAACAAAGTCAGTTTTCATCTGATCTAGTTACTAAACTAGAATTGAATCCAAGCCACTCAGCTGAACAGGCCAGCTGAGCGTCAAATTGATATTGGTCAGCAAAGTATAGCTGTCAGCAGAGCTAGAAGATCCAATGTTGGGATACCTCCCAGAAGGTATGGGTTTGAAGATTTGGCTGGATATGCACTTCAAGTTACAGAAGAGGTTGATGGTTTTGAACCTTCTACTTATATGGAAGCAGTGACATGTTCTGAGTCATCTCAATGGCTTGCTGCCATGGGAGATGAAATGGAGTCATTACTGAAGAATCAGACTTGGGATCTTGTTAAATATCCAAATGATAGGAGAGTTGTTACATGCAAATGGATCTTCAAGAAAAAGGAAGGAATGACTGAGGCAGAAGGAGTCAAGTATAAGGCACGTTTGGTTGCTAGAGGGTTCAGTCAGAAAGAAGTAGTGGACTTTGATGAGATATTCTCACCAGTAGTCAGACATACTTTAATCAGAGTGTTACTAGCAATGGTGGCACAGCTAGATCTTGAACTTGAGCAGTTAGATGTGAAGACAGATTTTCTACATGGTGAGGTAGATAAAGAGATATACATGACTCAGCCAGAGGGATTTCAAGTTCCGGGTAAAGAAGCTTTTGTTTGTAAGTTGAAGAAGTCGTTGTATGGACTGAAGCAGGCTCCTAGACAGTGGTATAAAAGGTTTGACAGTTACATGATCCAACTTGGTTATAACAGAAGTCCTTATGATTGCTGTGTTTACAACAGTCAGCTGAAAGATGGATCATACATATATCTTGTCTTGTATGTGGATGATATGCTGATAGCTACAAAGAAGAAGTCTGAAATTCAGAATCTGAAAGACCTTCTTAGTGCTGAATTTGAAATGAAAGATTTGGGTGCGGCAAAGAAAATCTTGAGGATGGAGATCTGGAGAGATAGAAGTCAGAAGAAACTATTTTTATCTCAACAAGGCTATATACAGAAGATTTTGGCTAAGTATGGTATGTCAGCTGCAAAGCCAATAGATACTCCATTAGCGTCAAATGTTCATTTGTCAGTTTATGCTTCACAGTCAGCTGAGAAGAAGGAATATATGTCAAAAGTTCCCTATGCTAGTGCAGTTGGCAGTCTGATGTATGCCATGGTTTGCACTAGGCTTGATCTGGCTCAGGCAGTCAGTGTTGTCAGCAGGTTTATGGCTCAACCTGGAAAGGAACACTGGAAAGCTATAAAAAGAATGTTCAGGTACCCTAGAGGTACAGCTGATGTTGGTCTCATTTATGGAGGTGATACTTAGAGTTTGGTCACAGGATACTGTGATGTTGATTATGCAGGTGATGTGGACAGATGAAAATCAATGACTGGTTAAGTTTTCACTTTGGGGAATTTAGTTGTCAGCTGGAAAGCAACTTTGCAAGCAATGATAGCTTTATCAACTACTGAGGCAGAGTATATGGCTCTTACTGAAGCAGCCAAGGAAGCAATCTGGTTGAAGGGTCTAGTCAGTGATTTGGGGCTACATCAGGATCAAGCTGAGATTTATTGTGACAGTTTGAGTGCAATTTGTCTAGCTAAGGATCAGGTTCATCATGAGAGTGCTGGATATACAGAAACCCGAATCCGGATCCAATCCATAATTGGATCATCAGATCTGATTCACAGCACCGATCGAGACGCTCGATCATGCACATCAGAAGCTATGAATAAATTCGCATGCGATTTTACTACGATATGATCCACATAAATAATTGATATAACTATGAGAAAGTTGAAGATTTACCTAATTGAAGAAGAATAGTAAATCGACAGAGAGGGAGAAGCCGCAGTCTTCCGGATTGTATCTCCTAACGACGACTGGTGGACGTCGATCCTCGCTGTAGAACCTCCTCGAATATGCACAAGAAAAACCATAGGTTTTTTTTCTCTTAATGACTAGAAAAAGAAACTAATTTTTCTCTTCTATTTTGGTGAAAGTGGCGCAAATAATGTTGTGTGATTGTGTTGGGAGAAACTCTCTTTATATAGGAAAATAACTAGTCAAGAGAGTTATCATTTTCACAGCACAATTACCTATTCCCATAAGGAAAATATATTTTCCATAAAATAAGAGATAATATCCAAAAAATCAATCTCTTGTCTCTTTTCCATTAATTATCTAACAAATAAATAATTAATTAATTACACATATGACATAATCTAGAAAAATTTCTTTTCCTAATTTTCTCACATTGGGGTCCCAATTTTTAGCCATTATTTTAATAGAAAATGTCTTTTCTATTTTACATATTATTTTTCAAATAAATAATACTGCATATTCATTAAATAGACCAACTATTTAATTCATTCTCGAGGTTCCACAAAATGAGAAAACACTCGCTTGTTAGGAGCCAACCCGGGGACCATGGACCTATAACTAGTAGCTACAATAACTTGAATAAAACATTCATCGAACATAATATTTCTACTCAACTTATGAATTCCAGAATTACGCCACCATAAATCCGAAACTGAACTCTATCGACTATAGATATAACTTATTCTCAAAACGTCGAGTCGACAAGTGTCCATTGATATAATCATTGCATAAAGACTGACCCTCCATAGACTATCCGTAATAAAGCGGGATTATTTCCGTAAACCTTCTTCAATACAATTCATCCTTATTTACCATTAACCCACTAGTGATCAATTAGTTCATAAGCAATACGAACTGCGTGGATCGATCAGTTTCTAGGATTATCAAATAAGGGGATTGTCTTTCTACTTCCCGCAGGAAGGATTGGATTCCATATCTGTGAGACACACACTTCTCACTCATTCTAGAATAGTGTCAACGTGAAAGTGATTCGGACCGCGCCTCTTAGCGATCCTTAACGAACATATCAAACCCTATCTTGAAACAAGCAAGAATATGCAATCACTTTAGGATTAAGGTTAATCCATTTATGATCATCTTGTGATTTAATAATATTTCTCAATCACGGAATTATACGAGAAATTCAGATTAAATCGGTCCATTCCTATATGACTACATCATATATAAATGCCCCACTTAGATAACTAATATCGACGGTCCAGATAAGGCGGTCACACCTTAAAGTGTTCTGGGCGCATTAATGGTGGTTTAATTAATAGACCCCATACTTTGATTAAGTTCACCACGGACTAACATTTCAAATGTATCACATAAACTTAATCCTCGCGTGTGACTCACACTAAGTTATATAGCTGCATATGATACGACTTAGGGTTTTCAGTAGTGTACTACTTATAAGCATGAAGCAAATAATAAGATGAGAATAAATCTGTCATTTATTAATTATAAAAATAATTATAGAAATTGTCTTTCGGGCGCTACTTCCAACAGAGAGAACAAGCATATTGATGTGAGATATCATTTTCTGAGAATTGAGAAGAGGGTTGTAGTGAAAAAGATCAGCACCAAGGAAAATTCTGCTGATATGCTTACTAAGCCAATTCAGCAAAGCAAGTTTTAGTTGTGTCTGGACTTGCTTAAAATTCAAAGCTTATAATCAGTTTTTTTCTGGAAACTCAGTTGAGGGCAGGTCAACTGAGTGGATTTTGTGGAGAAGTCTGGTACAAGTACATCCTGGCATTGACGAATGCATCTGGTACAAGTACATCAGAAATATGCAATCTGGTGACGTTGAATGAGAGTCCAAGTCAAGGTGGAGATTTGTCAAGTTTTGTGACTTGATCTCTAAAACTGGTGGAACTAATCTGAAAGCTGAAACTGAGTTTTGTGAAGTGAAAATGAGTTTTGGTGAAAACTGAGAAATTGAGTTTTGGTGGAAACTGAGTTTGCTGAGTTCTACATCTGAGTTTGTTGATTACAAGGGAAAAAAAATCAGTTTTCTGAGAAAGCCAGCTTTTTAGCTGAGTTTCATCTAGTGGATAACAGCTGGAGCTGGGGTCCACATCTGGGGTATTTATGGCAATTCCGACAAAGATCTTATTGCGGTTAGGGTTAGGGATTTGTGCCTATAAATACCAATTTTGTAATCAATGTAATGTGTGACCTTCAAGAGTATTATTCACGCACTTGTGAAAACTTTGTAATTCTGTGCATAATAAAATATCTCATTTTCTGTCCGTGGAGTAGTCGCCACAACGCCGGAAACCACGTTAAATCACTGTGTTCTTTTTGTTTCTGTGTTTTATCAATTTCCGCTTTATTTTTCGTTAGATTGCATCTGTTTTATCTTTCTCCAAGTGCAAGTTTCTCGTCTGTGTTTCAACAAGATGCCTAGCCGCTTTTCCATCAACTTGCTTAGCCTACATCACTTTGTATATATATATATATATGAGATATGTTCAACAGCGATGAGTAGAAGGAGATATATACAAAAGCTACTATTTCTTCTACCCTTAATATATTCTTTCATTTCCTTTTGATTGAGTACAAAACGTACTATATTGTGTTTTTTTGGTTGAAGTTATATATATTTTATAATACGTTATCAACACGAGTCTCTACCGACTGAGTCGTGTCGAAAAATCCTCTCCGATAAGCCTTTAGACAGCTGAAACTAAAAGTGGAAGAAAATAGTTTTTCTTTCACCGGATAGGGCGAGCACCATGCGGAGATAAAAGCAAAGTGAAGAAAGGACCATGTACTCCTGCTGAGGACTCCAACTTTTTCATTTATAATCATGGACAACCTAACTGGTGAGATCTCCCCAAATAAGCTGAGACGAGTATCAACATTTATTAATTTTAGAGAAGGTGGTTTCTATGGTGGTTTCCTATTTCACCTTAATTTCCTGCTCCTTTGCTCTTGTCTGAGAAATAACTTCTGAGTATTTCCAAATAATAATGATGAGAAAACATTAAAAATATGAGGTCAAACCTAAGGAGCTATGTCAAGTTACTTGTTTCTACGTGTTGGATAATTTGAGCATCTGGGCAACGTGTAGCTAATCTTTGCAAAGAATACTTACTATTCATAATTGGCTTCGTATTCCGGTGGATATACAATATATTGTATTCTGGTATTATGATATGTACTATTTCGGTATTTTGTCCTGCGATTTATGGAATTTATCTATTATATCTTTATCTATTATATCGGGTATTCTGGATTTTTATTATCAATCGATAATTACATTTTATGGATGACTGATCAATTATTTGGATTTCTATATTGGTATATGACGATGACAAATTATGTCCCCTAATAAAACCGGGCTAGAATGAATTCAATGATGAACACCCAAAACCCTAATGCCTTAAGAACTAGCTAGTTGTAGATTTTATGTTTTATGGCTGAGTCTAAGAGCTTGTCTTAGATTGCCTACGTATCCTGTTGTCCAGGAATCAAGTCTTACGTAGTTCCTGGAACGTGGTATTTATAAGGACAATGCATTCCCTAACCCTAATATTAGGTCAGTCTTAGCTATTGTCATATTTACCCTTCATGGGCCTTGCCGCTTGCCCAAGCTATTACGCTGATGATGAGCATTCGTAGCTGGTGCGGACTCTGTCTTCCATACCGACTTGCACACTTTGATACTTATTCTTGTCGTGCGGACTCTGATTCGTGGTCGAACCCGGGACTCTCGTCCTACACTGCCCTAAGTCGATTTGTTGTAGCCTCGAGTCAGGGCATCGACATGCACACTTTGACACTTATTCTTGTCGTGGGGACCAACCGTTAGACGACACGTGGAGGGGTGAAACCCTGTATCGTCATAAGCCCCCCGGACTTGAGAGAGGCGACTCCCGTTGTCCGAGATCAAATCTGCCATTTGAATCGTCTTCGATTTGGGTCATCATTTGGGTGGGAAAAATCCCGCACTTGTAACCCTAGCCGATCGTGGCATCGTGGCGTGACGTCATGGCACACTTAACGCCGTATCTTCGGCACGAGGAACGAAGCGTCCTTTTTCGTTAACCGTAACGCCATTACCTTGATTCTCGCGATTTGTAAGGGGTTATAACTCCCTCAATCACGTCCTTTCAAATCATTTCAGACTTCAGCGAGCATAAAAGGGGAGAGAAAGAGCAGGAGAAGAAATTACTTCACCATTTTCGTTGCATACTCTCCAAATACCAAGTAAGCATATTTTTTGTTCCTACCTCTTCTTTTGCATTTACTCATGTCTAGTAGTGCCACAGAATCAGATAGGGGTAGTGAATCTCCTTCTAACAGTCAAGCTTCGTCGTCTGCTCATTCTGATCAACCTCTCCGGCCACCCTCAGGCGAACACGTAGGTTCACCCCCTCCTATCCTTAGAGAGCCCAAGAAATTAGTCACTAGGATGGACGGGGAAGGTCCAAAAGGTTGTCTCACAGCCCTTGCTTTAGATGATGTTAACAGAATTTGCCAAAAGTTTGGTCTTGAGGGTCCTCAATTTGAAATCCAACTTCCTTCCGGCCAACACCAATACGCCGATGAGCCTCCAGAAGGGTTCTGTGTAGTCTATGAAGCCCAACTTTCAAGCGGGTTGAGGTTTCCATTGTATCCGGCTGTCACAACGGTTTTACACCACTACGAGATAAGTATATCTCAATTAGGCCCCAACGCTATTATGATTCTGATGGGGTTTGTAATAGCATGTCGAGTAGCAGGAGTGTGCTTCTCGATCCCCCTCTTTCGCTACTACTATAAGATGGCAAGCATGCCGGACAAGCTTTGGTACACCTTCCAACGAAGGGAAAACCGACACGAGTTTGTGTCCAATGGGCCTTTCTCGCACGGCGACTGGAAACCACGATTCTTCTTCCTACGTCACGGCTCGGACAACCCCTACATAGGGTAGTAGAGGTCAAGAGGCAAAAGGACGGATAAAATGGATGGTGGTTCCACCCCTCGAGAGGCCCGTACGATGGATAACCTCGGTTTCGAGGTGTCGACCCGAGATTTGAGCCTCGTGTACGAGCTGGCCAGACTAGAGGATGCTAGCCCGATGCCGTATGCAGTAGACCAAGAGAACCGTAGGACATTTTCTGTTGTCGTTTCTGTTCTTTATTTTTGTTTTTGTCGAGATCTATGACTTGGCATTATTTACGATATTAACCCATCTTTTCTTTTTGCAGTGGGAAAGTTCTCGATCATCACCGACCCTACCCATGTCCCCAAGTCGAAGGGGAAACTGGCTCCACCTCTCGGGGGTCGGGCGACTCCCTCTGTCCCAACCGAGACTGCTCCTTCCGGTGTCGAATCGGTGATCCCAGCTCACTCCCCCACCCAACCACCGCCTGTGGGTGGCCTACTTGTCCGTTATGGCTCGTTACGAGATGAAGATGACGAGGCTATGGTCGATATAACACCGGTCACTGCTGGGAATGTCGAGGAAGTAGAGGCCCAGCCCAAGAAAAGGCCAACCCTTCCAGACCTGGTGAGGGATCAACAAAGACAAGCCAAGAAGGCTAAAGTCGGTGAGGCCTCTTCTGAGGTCGAAGTCGATATGAATCGAGTTGCTGATGAATGTGCAACCATGGAGAATAAGGCTCTATCTTCTGCGCTCCGGAAATTGTGTCGCATGGTAAGTCGTTTTCTCCTTTTCCTTCTTTTTATCGTGGCCCATCCTTTATTTCTATTGAATGATGTATCTCCTTTCTCCTACAGACAAACTATCTCGGCAAGGAGGCGGCCAGGAGACTATATGTGCCGGTTGAGGCAGAAGAGGATCTGAAGAGGAAGATTCGTAAGTTGCTCGATGAGAACGCCAAGAAGAGCGCCGCCATAGCCGGATTGGAGTCTCAATTGGAGACTCATGCAAAACAGGCAAACGCTGAGATAAAGTTTTTGAAGGGCGAACTGTCCACATATGCCAATGACCTGACCCGGGCACAAGGCGACTCGCAAGTCCTAGAGAGAAGGATGGCCGATCTGGCGGTGGACTTCGAGAAGCTGTAGGCAGCGCACAAGGCTTCGGTGACTGAGAGGGATGCTCTGAAGGTCAAGCTGGAGAAAGTTCCTTCCCAAGTTGAAGAAGCTAAAAGAGATGCAATCATCGGGTTCTGCAAGTCAATTGAGCTCGATGTAGACCTGACTGTCTTGATGCTCATGGCAATGATGGGCGGTTACACTCTGGCAGTGAATCATGCTTTGGATGTCTATCCCAAGTTTGATGTGTCCAAGCTCGTTGTGCCGCACTTTTATGAGACTGAGGCGGAGAAGTTGTATGACCAATACAGCGAGGAGTTCCAACGAGGGGAATCTCTTGCCCAAAAGTATGGTCCTTCGACATCTGCCACTGTTGCCGACCCGACCTCTTCGATCACCGACCCGACTCCCGATGCTGCTTCATAATTGTTGTTCTCTACATTTTTCCTTTGTTGAACTTGTATTCGACTTTCTGATTTTGAATTTGTATAACTGTTCTGATCATACTTTGTTTTGGCTGGTCTTGTCAATCAGACCTTATTTTGTATTGATCTTGCTTCGATTTTTGTAGTGTTTTTATCTTCTTTTTATTATTCATCTTTTATATCTCGATGTCTTTTAGCTCTTCACTTGTCGGGCCTTTGGCCCTGTTTGCTATTTGCTTTATCGATGTCATGTAGCCCCCCAAGTGCATTATGAACCTTTAGTTCTTATTGCACTTGTGAATCCTATTGAGATCGACCTAATTGCCTTAGCATCTTTTGTCTCTCGGACTAGTTTTGCTATGGGCGGATCGATGCTCAGCGCCTTTGGTCCGACTTTGCGAACCCTCCCTCTGCCTTAGCATATTTTTCCCATTAGGCTCAGTTTTCTTTTGGCTGGTCGATTTTATGGGTGTTTGGTCTGACTTTGCGAACTATCCTTTTGCCTTAGCATTCTTTGCCTTGTAGGCTCATTTTGCTTTAGGCTATATTGAGGGGTCCGACTTGTGGATTTCCCCTTTTTCGTAGTCGATTGCATTGCCTTTGAAATTTTGTATTACATTAGACTTGCAATGTTAGGGCTGTAAATCCTAACAAACACAAAAGCATCTCGAGAAAAGACATGTTTATTAGAACATTTATGGAATTGTCACATAGACTTATTACAAAGCATAGAAATGTAAAAGCAAGAACAAATCGACTTAAAGTTTAATTAAACGTAATACTTTCTCAGATTACTAGCGTGCCACTGTCGGGGAACCGTGGTTCCATCTGCTCATCCGAGTTGGTAGGATCCTTTGGGTGAACCTTCAAGATCTGATACGGTCCTTCCCAATTCGGGTCCAACTTGCCAGTCGCTTCTTGTCGACTTGCCTCATTTTTCCGGAGGACCAAATCTCCGGCTTTGAAGTATTTATACTTGACCCTTGAGTTGTAATACTGCGAGATCTTCTGTTTGTATCTCGCCATTCGAGCTGAAGCTAATTCTCTTCACTCCTCAATGTTATCTTTCTCGTGTCGAAGGTCAGGAGCGTTGGCTTCAACATTGTAGGCTAGCACTCGAGAAGAGGGAAGACCAATCTCTGCGGGAATTACCTCCTCGCATCCATAGACCAGAGAGAAGGGTGTTTCTCCTGTCGAAGAGTTTGGAGCTGTCCTATACGACCATAGGATGCTTGAAAGTTGTGCCGCCTAATCCCGACCTTCACCCTCCAGTCTCTTTTTCAACCCTAGCTTGATCCGTCGATTCATTTGCTCGGCCTAACCGTTTGCTTGTGGGTGAGCTACCGAGGTGAAGTGCTGACTGATACGACATTCGTTGCACCATTCTCTAACCTTTCTGTCTTAGAACTGAGTGCCATTATCTGAGATCAGAGCCTTCGGAATTCCATACCTACATAAGATATCGACCTACAAGAATTTTTTGATGGTCAAAGCTCTGATGTCAGGCAGAGCCTTGGCTTTGACCCATTTCGTGAAGTAGTCCACTGTGACAACCACGTATCTATTGTTGCCCGGAGCTCGGAGTAGAGGTCTGACTATGTCGACTCCCCACTGATCGAAAGGCCAAGCCGACGAGATGACGTTCATTTCTTAGGCCTGTTGAAGGGTGATATTGTCATGGATTTGACAAGGTTTGCACCTCTGAACTAGGTTGTTCGCATCTCGTTGCATCGATGGCCAGAAGTACCCAGCTAGCTTGCACTTTCTAGCAAGCATCCTAGCTCCGTAATGATTTCCACAAGCTCCTCTGTGAATTTCCTCGAGAAGATATTTACCCTCTTCTGATGCACATCTTAACCATGGCGCTACAAAATATTTTTGATAAAGGATGGAATCGAAGAACGCATACCGTGCTGACTGAAGTCAGATTTTTCGTGCTTGCACCTTGTCGGATGGTAGGATTCCGTCTTTAAGGTAAAAGGTGATTGGATCCATCCATGTCGCCTGTTGAGTTATCGGCTGCACTTCTGATTCCTTGTAGCTTCTATCTGTCAACAACTCGACTAAGACTTTCTTGTTCGAGACGAAGTTCGAGGCGAGTTTAGATAACGCATCGGCTCTTTTGTTCTGACTTTAGGGACCTGCTCGATCTGAACTGACTTGAACTTTGGTATGAGACCTTGTACCATGTTAAGTAATTTTTCATGGTTTCTTCCTTGGATTCATACTCCCCCCTAATATGATTTACCACCAACTGTGAGTCGCTGTAAACTAGTAGATTTTTTACTCCCAACTTTAAAGCTAGCTTCAGACCTGTGATCATAGCCTCATATTTTGCCATGTTTTTTGTCGCTTTGAAGTTGAATTGAAGGGTGTAGGGAAATTCTTCACCTCTCGGGCTAATCAGAAAGAGTCCGACTCCTGCCCCCTCTTTGCTTGATGCCTCATTGACTTGGAGTGTCCACTGTTCTTCTGTGGTTTGCTTCTCTTGCTCAAGCTAGATGGAAATTCCTTCAGCTAGAAAATCTGCCAAGGCCTGGGTCTTAACCGCAGTCCGAGGCACGAACTCAATGTCATATTCTGCCATCTCCACTACCCACTTTGCTAGTCGACCCGACGTGCCGGGCTTCGCTAAGATCTATTTCAGCGGTTGGTCAATGACCACCATAATGAGATGGGCTTGGAAATAAGGCCTCATTTTTCTCGAGGCATGTAAGAAACATAGTGCTAGTTTTTCTGCTGGTGAGTATCAGATCTCGGGTCCATGTAATGCTTTACTAACAAAATAAATTAGCATTTGACCGTGGACCTCTTCCCGAATCAGAACCGCACTCACTGCTTCTTCACATACTGCCAGATAGACCAGCAATTTTTTGCCTTCCCGCGATGAAGTAAGAGTGGGTAACTTCGACAGGTATGCCTTTAAATATTCGAAGGCTTTCTGACACTCTTCGTCCCAATGGAAAGGACTAGCTTTACGTTGAATCTTAAAAAATGGTAGAGCTCGTTGGGCTGATCTCGATAAAAACCTGTTAAGGGAGGCCATTCGACCGGTGAGCCTTTGTACTTCCTTTATATTTTGAGGTGCATGCATGTTCTTCAAAGTGTCGATCTTATCCGGGTTCGCTCGAATCCCGTCTTTTGAGATCATATAACCCAAAAAATTCCCCGACCTGACCCCAAAGGTGCACTTCTTCGGATTTAATTTCATCTCTGTTTCCCTCAAAACCTCAAACACTTCCCGAGCATCTACCAAATACTGTTTCATCGACCGACTCTTGATGAGCAAGTCGTCGACATACACTTCCATACACCTACCGATCTGTTTGGCGAAAATCTTGTTGACTGCTCTCTGATATGTAGCCCTAGCGTTTTTCAACCCGAATGGCATGGTTACATAGCAGAAAAGTGCCGAATTCTGTGATGAAAGCTGTCTTTTCAGCGTCTCGAGGATCCATTATAATCTGATGGTATCCCTTATATGCGTCTAGAAAACCAAACACTTCGAAGTCGATAGTAGAATCTACTAACTTGTCGATTTTTGGCAACGGATATGAGTCCTTTGGACATGCTTTATTCAAGTCGGTGAAGTCCATGCACATACGCCAGCTGCCGTTGGGCTTCTTGACTAACACTGGGTTGGCTAGCCACTCAGGACACTTCCCTTACTATCTTGGCCGTTAAGAGCTTCCCGACTTCCTTCTCAATGGCTTGGTTTCGTTCAGGTGCTAGACTCCTCTTTTTCTGTCTGACCTGCTTCCGACCCTGATCTATCTCGAGCTTATGGACCGCTATATCGGGGGATAATCCTAGCATGTCATCAGCCTTCCATGCAAAGACATCTCTGAACTCGATTAGTAGCTTGACCAACAGCTGTTTTTCTTTAGTTGGGATCCAAATCCCGACTTGCACACACTGGTCTTCTTCGTCTTCCCATAGATGAACATCTTCAATGGGATCAATTGAGATCCAACTCTTTTCTTCTTCTTCCTCTGGAATCAACTATTCAATCAAGACTTGCTGCACGGCCATTTTCCCATCTATGACGATGGAGTTGCAGCTCCGAGAAGCTTGAATGTAACCTCTTACTTCGTGTGAGCCGTTCCTGGTAGGAAATTTCATGCTATTATGGAAAGTGGAGATGATAGCATGCAGGTCGAAAAGAGCAGGTCGGCCCAAAATGGCATTGCATGCTGAAGGGGCCTTAACTACCACATAATTTAATTCAAGGGTCATTCCTCTTTCACCATCGCCAACCGTCGTTAGCAACCTTATTGACCCCAGGGGATGGATCGCTTGTCCTGTGAATCAAAACAAAGGATATGTTAAATGGGCCATGTCCTCATCTTTCAGTTTCATCGCCTTAAACGCCGAGTGGTACAAGATGTTTACTGCACTGCCATTGTCGACACAGACTCTCGATACCCGAGTTTGGCTGATCACCGCCTCAATTACCAGCCCCTCACCGGGATTCTGATCCTTAGGAATATCGTATTTGGATCCATACCCGACTTCCTTTGTAAATCTTAGTCTCTTTTAATCCCTCAAGCTGTCAGTTGGCTCTCGACTGGCTCGGTCTCTATCATTCTCAGCTGGCCCAAAGATCATGTTGACGTAATTGTTGGGTCGATTATCATCATACCTGTCTCGATCCTGGTCACCTCGACGGATTCTCTCTCGATCTGGGGATCGTTCTTGACGCGGTGATCAGTCTCTGCGTCTCTGAACGTCACCTCCCCGGTTTCGATCTTGATCAGGATTTTTTCTTTTGAACTCTCAGCGCCCTTTGGGCTCATTGCACTGAGATCTGTCGACCACCTTATCTAGCTTACCCTCTATAATGCAAGCATCGATGTCTCTTTTCAAGTCATCACAATCTTCTGTTGTATGACCTATATCCTCGTGATAGTCACAATATTTTCTCGGATTTCTTTTTTCTCGAGGCCTCTTCAGTGGTCTCGGTTTCTTCGCAATGTTCGTCGAAATCATAATGGACAACACTTCCCCCCGAGACCGATTGATGGGGGGTGAAATCCTTATCATGTAGGGCTCCTTTCTTCCCCAAACGATCCGAGACGGGCACCGTGATACGATCCCAGACGGTCGACTTTCCTTCGGTGCTCTGTCCTTTGGATTGATTCTTATTTGGACCTCGAGTGTCCTTCTTTGAATCCATCCAGTCGGATTGGGTGTGCCTATGAACTGCCTCTTCCCCTTGACAGAATCTATGCACCATATTAATACATTCATCCATGGTGCGAGGGACATCTCTGCTCAACTTCATATATAACGTTATGTTGCGCAGCCCTCCCACAAACGACGTGATCAGAAGTCGATCATCTGCGTTCTCGACTTGCATGGATTCGAGATTAAATCTCTTCAGATAATTTATCACAGTTTCATCTTTTTGTTGCTTCATATTCATGAGGTGTGTAGCGCTTAAATGAAATTTTTGTTTACCATAAACGCATCTCGAAACTTGCAAGCTAACATAGTAAAACTAGAGATCGAACCTGGTCGTAGCTTGGTGAACCACTCTCTGGCTCGACCGAAGAGCAACGTCTCGAAAGCCCAACACCGCATCGCGTCATGTGCGCCATCCAACCTCATCTGAGACAGATACCTGTGTAGATGATCTTCCGGATCAGTGGTGCCATCATAAGGTTCTATCTTTGGTATTTTAAACCCCTTGGGTTTTTGAAACTCTTCGATTTCATTCGTGAAAGGCGATTCCAACCACAATGAGACCTGATTTGCCCAGAATAACGTCCAGTTCCTGCCCAACGCTATCCTCATCCATCATTTGATGTTTCTGCTGAATTTCACGTCTCTTTTTCTGCACAAAGCTGGATGATCCACTGACTTCGTCCTTAGGGGCTTGCTTGGGCTTTTCTGCAGCATCTTTCTTGCCGCCGTCTGCGTGTTTCTGTGCCATGAACGCCTCCGCTGTAATTCTGGACATCAATTCACGATCCGCCGCTGCCAACTGATCCACGATAACTTGATGTTCCGGAGCGAGACCTTGCTTTTCTTTCTGTGGATTTTCGTGGATAGGATCCAACATTGGATCCTTTGTTCCTTGTGGATCCAGATCCACGTGCTCGTTGATCTGTGGTTTTGGAAGTAGTTTTCTTGGGGTTCTTATCCTTGGGAGGCATCGTGATCGTGGTGTATTCAACAGTAGAAGGTCCTCCTTCTAGCGCCAATGTCGATGACAAATTATGTCACCTAATAAAATCGGGCTTGAATGAATCTAAGGATGAACACCCAAAACCCTAATGCCTTAAGAACAAGTTGTAGATTTTATGTTTTATGGCTGAGTCTAAGAGCTTGTCTTAGATTCCCTACGTATCCTGTAATTGTACAGAAATCAAGCCTTACGTAGTTCCTGGAACGTGGTATTTATAAGGACAATGCATGCCCTAACCCTACTATTAGGTCGGTCTTAGCTATTGTCATATTTACCCTTCATGGGCCTTGCCCCTTGCCCAAGCTATTACGCTGATGATGGGCCTTCGTAGCTGGTGCGGACTCTGTCTTCCATACCGACTTAACCGACTTGCAGTGGTCGAACCCGGGACTCTCGTCCTACACTTCCCTAAGTTGATTTGTCATAGCCTCGAGTCAGGGCATCGACATACACACTTTGATACTTATTCTTGTCGTGGGGACCAACCGTTAGACGACACGTGGAGGGGTGAAACCCTGTATCGTCAGTATACATCTGGATATTCTATGTATATTGTTGGAATTATCTCTTATTTATCTAATAAATATAAATAATACTACCTCCGTCCCATAAAAAGTGTCCACATTTTATTATTCACGCAGATTAAGAAACTCAATTAATGTGTTGTGTTTTAATAGTAATAGACATATATACCCCTATCTAGAAATTAATGTTTGCTTTGGAATATATGAAATGAATATACAACAATAAATGTTAGGCTAGATGTATGTTTGGAAAAAGAGCATTAAATGATGTATTGATTTTTTAAATGGACACTTTTTTGGGACAAAACTTTTTTCAAATATGGACCTTTTTTTATGGGACGGTGGTAGTATTATGTGGCCCTTATAGTTATCACGTTACGCTAATTTTGTATTTATCTGGTTTTATTAAATAGCATTATTAAAGAGTTTATGATGGCTAGGATTCTTTGATATCATTATCTAATAATGCACTAGGTCCCTTGTCTTGCCTATATAAAGAATGTCTGTGTACCATCGGTGGGTAATCACATTCAGAGCAATAGGCATAGACCAGAACGTCTAGTAGCACCATATGTCATCCTGTTGTTGTGCATATGGAATATCTTTCTTCTCTCTTTCAGGACTTAAATCGTGGTGACAAACGGAGATGAAATCAAGGTCGAACCTACGGAGATGAAATCAAGGTTGAACAACAATAGATGTAGGGAAACGATCCTGGTGATCTCTTCCGCTTCCGTTTAATCAGGTATTCTAGATTTAATGTTTTTTCTATCATGTGGTATCTGAGCCAACCTATTATCTATGTTATTCAATTCATTGTTGTTGTCGTTAAATCAAATATGAAGGATTCGTATACATCATGCATAAACGGATATAGTCGTTTGCTACAGACGTTTTTCTTTTTCTTTTTCTATACCCCGTCAAATTGGTTGGATTGGAAATTATTGAACACAATTCTCTGTCGTTTTGAATTGTTCAGTTGTTTTGGATGGTTCTGTCGATCTATACATCTGTTCGCATGATATATTTTTATTTTTTGCCATAAGACAATCACAGAACTGACAGAAGCATAGTCGGTCGAAATTACGTCGACATTCGTTAACTCCTAAATGCCGGACATAAATTATTTCTGTACAGAGAAAACAATTAGTTAACCCCTTTATCTTCTTGCCGACGTCTTTTGGTTGCCGCCTCCCCTGCTCGCCATAGAACCGTTAATTCAGGTGGCATCTTGCTTTGTCTATGGCTTTATTGTCACCGATTTCATGCTTGGATGCCATGAATATGTTGTCTAATCACGGTAATGACAATAGATAAGGGATTTGGCCTTTTACGGTTTCTACGTAGAAGACTTTCGAGTTGCGGCCGCATTTTGTTGAGGATGAATTTCCACGTATTGATGTGTGCTAGGGTTGAGATAATATGACCCAACCATTTGTCTATATTGTTGGCCTAACTTAAATAAATAAATAAAGTCCCAATATAAATACTACCTCCGTCTCATAAAAAAGTGTCAACATTTTGCTTGGTACATAGATTAAGAAATCAATTAATGTGTAGTAATTTAAGTACTAGTGGACATATATACCCCTATCATATAATAAATGCTTCTATTGGAATGTGAAATAAGCATACAAACATTAAATTCAAACATAAGGGTATGTGTGGAAAAATGCATTAAATGTTGTATTGGTTTTGTAAATGGACACTTTTTATGGGACAACTAATTTTCAAAATGTGAACATTTTTTTATGGGACGGAGGAGGTAGTATGACTTATACATTTGTTTCAGTGTGCGGAAAAATCAATATAGCATTCTCGAAAATTCATGGAGGTGATTAATGGTCCTCATAGACCATGTGCTAAAGTATGAGCCCGGATCCCCGCCGGTACAATCTCCCCCGCCGGTGCAACGGTGCACCGAAACGACGTCGTTTCGATCCAAAACTACACCGTCCCGATACACAGGGGCATCAATACTGCGTCGTTTTGATGCACTTGGGTGCACCTTTTCACCTTTTGTACCGGCGGGGATCCTCAGTCCTAAAGTATTCGGTTAATCTATTCCGTCTTTTGCATAATTGTCTGCAATTTTGTTTTTTTTAAAGTGTCATTACATCTATTTATGCAAGTTTGAAAAGATTGTTGTAATAATGTTGCATGTATCACATGAGGAATGATTTATGAAACAAAGGGATACATCAAGATTAGTCGGATAGAATTAAGTGATCAATTGTTGTTATTTCTTTTCCTATATGTGATTAAAGAATATTATATTTCTGTTTTTAGTATGTACCTCTGTTTGTACATATTTCGCTTAAAAGAGAGACTATGTTAAATACTGCATATCACATGTAGGAAGTATCAATCACTTTTAGTCGATGGTTCTTTAAAAATTATACTTTTGTTGGTGACATACGATGCCAGTCACATATTGATGATGTGATAATGTTGTCAAAGTAATAATATTCGGCTCATATAAAGTTTTGAACATGTCATGATGTTTTGGCCTCTAAATTATTTATTGTTTTCTTTAGAAATATGGTGTATAGACATAGTTTTTTTTTCCGCCACATCAATGCAAATTCTTGACCTAGAACAATTGATCGCATTATGTTTAGTGACGATGTTGGATCTCGTCTACTAATAAATCCGGGCCAATTACTTTTATGATAAAGATCTCAAGTCCCAAGAACCCTAAATCGTGTTAATGGGGGTGGGTGTTTTGGTATATTTTAGACTGAGCTCTCGAGTTATTTTTCTTGAGTTGCTTATGTATCCAATAATTGAATTGGAATCAAATCTTTCGTAGTTCCTTAGAGTTGTTTATATAGAGGATGCTTTATCCCATTCCTTGTCCTGCAAGGATTCGCATTATTATCGTTATTATTATTATTATTATTTCCCCTAAGGATATACACGTATAAATCCCTATGATTTAGGGATAATTATGGATATATTTAAATGTCAAGATCGCAGTCCTTATGACTTAGGATTATTTCCTTATTTATCTCTAGCTATCAAACATGTGGAATAACAGGTGGGGTCGCTCTGTGCATCCTGCGCCGAGCCCCCGAGGCCATCATGGCCGAACTGGGCAACTTCTCTTCGCCAGACCTTAGCCAGCCTGCGGTGGCTGGAGGAGGAGCTTCTGCCGATCTCCCACCTGGGGTAAGGGACATGCCCTTAGGTATGTCTTTGGGGCTCCTGGCCTTTACTACCCTACACTTAGAGGCTAGTCATTTATTATACGACTTAAAAGGATGACACGTGCCACAGTTCGGGTCGGCTATCATCATAAGCCCCCCAGATCTGATCTTGCTTTTAGTTGGTCAGATCTGAACTACTTGGTGGTTCGGCCGGACTTATCCGACCTCGCGTTTTGAATTCACTAACTGCCAGGTGGCAGCCTATTAAACAGGTTATCATTACTTCTGTGGGAACCGAGGCGTCTTTCTCTCTTTCCCATAACTGACGTCGTTTACACGTCTGGGGGGTTATAACCCCTGTCTTTTCACATCGGACCTTCCCACTTCTCCATTCTCACTATTAAAACGAAGAATTTAGGGCATTTCTTCAAGATTTCTCTGCATTCTTCAAGTAAGCGCTTCTCTTTTTTTTTTGAGTTCGTTTTTCTCTTTTCTTCTTCTTTTCTTTCCGGTTAATGAGAGTTGGCCCGGTTATCAGTAGTTTTATTGAAAGGGAATTTGAATCCCAATCTGAGTCAGAAGAAGAGGTTTGTCAATCTAGGGTTCCGTTAGAGACCCCAGTTCCTGTGATAATTCGTAGAGGTTTTGAGCATTTAGTTGTTTCCCCCGATTTCACTAAACCCATTTTTCAACCGATTAGGTCTCCCTCAGGCTTCAGATTTTCTTCGTTAAATCAAAGTCTTAAGGCCCATGTGACTGCTAGAACAGCCATAGGGTGTTTCGGTGCTCAATCCAAACTTAAGCAGGATGACATCCTTCATATTTGTAACCAATACAATATCGACATGGTACAGTACTCTCCCCGTCTTCCGGGGGGTACGAACTTGTACGCTCATCAGCCCCCAGAGGGGTATTGTACTATGTTCAAGGAGAAGTTCGTTTGTGGCCTTAGGGTCCCTTTCTGTCTGGCCCTCTTGGCTGTTCTCTGACACTATCATTTGGGAACTGGCGAGATCGCCCCTAATGCAATTAGGACGATCATCGGCTTTGCGATCTGGTGTAGATGTTTAGACACCCCAGTCTCCGTAGAGTTATTCAGGACCTTCTATCAGCATAAGAAGGTTAAGAACCACAACGGATGGTACTACTTTCCACGCCGAACTGATCATCGACCAGGCGTCCCCATCCTTTCACCAGGGAAGACTTCTATCCATGAGTGGAAGAACCATTTTTTCTTTATCCGTCACGGAGGGCACCCCGAAATGGGTATGTGGAACTACCAACCCCTTCCCGCCAATGTGTGACCCACTGGGGTTAACGAACAACTATCGGAGAACATAAGCACTGTCGGTGTTCTTCTATATTTTCCAGAGTGGCCCCCAAAGCTGATTGAGGCAGCTCGTCTGGCTGATTCGGGGTCGGACCCGTATGCTCGGCTTAATCGAGCGGAGTACGACAACTGTAGGAACTCTCCCTTGCCTTTTTTTCTTTTTGACTTTTCCTCGCATATATTTGTTGCTTTCATGACTTTTTTCTATCCATACTAACTTCGTTCTTCCATGTCTTTCTAGTGGCCGGTTTTACGGATATCTTCGATGAAGCTTTGGAGGAGGAAGTTGTGCCTGAGCACAACAAGCAGGTTTTTGCTCCAGATGCTTCTGGAGTTGGTGTTAATTTGGAGCCTCTCCTGTGAACCCAGAGGGCAATCTTGAGGATCTTCGAGCTGGAGAGGGTCTTCAACAGGACGAACAAGCTGCTCTGGTGCAGTGTACAGAACAGAGGGAGGAGAGACTGGTCATCCTAGATGATTTTGAATCCACCGTGGCAGGGGGTCAACTTCAAGTCCGCTCCTGATCAGGGAGGATGAGGTGCAGGCCTAATCGAGGCGATCCAGACGTCTCTGAGGGGAGTTCCATTCCCCAAGATGGTTGCATGTCTGATCTACCAGACAATGATCTTGCTGTTGTGGTAAGTTTCTTCTTACCTTTGTCTCTATTTCTTCTTTGTATTTGATGATACTGACTCTTGTACTGCTTTTTCAGGTTATCAAAGCTGGGAAAGAAGTTCTGAAGAGACTAGACAGCTTCTCTTCCCGGAAGAGTTCTCTGGAAAAATGGATTGCTGACCTCTCAGCTAGCCATCAAAAGAATAAGGACGAGTCTTTGTCCAAATAACAGCAGATCGCTGATCTGGAAAAGATCGTTCATGCTCAGCAGGCCGAGCTGCATGAGCTAAGGACAGCCAGTGTTGATCATACCATGAATATTTCAGAGCAGGAGGAGGCCATGACGAAACTCCGGGCTCAGCACGAGGAACTCAAGGCTGCGATACCTGAACGGATCGCTCAAGCCATTCATGAGTATAAAAGCTCTGACCATTTCACTGGGGCCTTGAGAGTCTTACTTGTCCCAATCTTGAGTCATGGGTACACTTTGGTGTGGAGCAATCCCATGCACAATGTCCCTAACTGGTCATTGAGGAGCATCTGTTAGGAAATCACTAGTTTAACGCAGCGGAATTTAAAATTTGATTTCCTTTTTCTAGATCGTTCTTCGTTTAATGCAATAAACACGTTAAGTAGTTTGACGGTTATACCTTGATGATCTATAAGATCATCGCTTTGACCGTCAACGGAAAGTAGTACAGTGCACAATCCATCCACGTGTCCGGCCTTTATCGCTAATCCACATGAACTCCTCGCCGGAATCCTCCTTGGATTGCTATTGGAAAACTCCGGTTTCTAGACCGGTCTTTTTCCTCTCTCACAAACTCACTATAGGATGCTCTCTATTTTACACAAGAACTCTTAGCTCTTGCAATTGTGATGTAGAAAAGAGCTTGACACCCACCTCTTATTTATAGCAATTGTGATGTAGAAAGGGTTTAGGACACCTTTCCAACAATCTCCCACTTGGCCTAAAGCCAATCACCCATATGCCTAAGCCCGTGGAAGTGAACCTGTTTCTCATGCTTTGCTTGAGACAATGCCTTTGTTAACGGATCAGCTATGTTGTCATCCGTGTGGACTTTCTCTATCTTTAAATCTCATCTATCTAGTATCTCTCTAATCAAGTGATAGCGCCGTAGCACATGTTTGGACTTCTGATGAGACCTTGGTTCCTTTGACTAAGATATTGCCCCATTGTTATCACATTACAGAGGCACTGGACCTTCAATGGAGGGAACCACACCAAGTTCAGTAATGAACTTCTTCATCCAATCTGCTTCCTTTGCCGCCTCCGAGGCTACTATGTATTCGGCTTCCATTGCAGAGTCTGCAGTAGTCTCCTGCTTGGAACTCTTCTAGCTCACTGCTCCGCCGTTAAGCATGAAAACAAATCCAGATTGTCACTTAAAGTCATCCTTGTCAGTTTGGAAACTGGCATCTGTATAACCTCGTAAAACTAAATCATCATTCCTGAAAACTAGGAACATATCCCTAGTACGCCTTAAGTACTTGAGGATATTCTTGACAGTAATCCAGTGACCATCACCTGGATTGGACTGGTACCTACTAGTCATACTAAGAGGGTATGAGACATCTGGTCTAGTGCACAACATGGCATACATGATAGACCCGATTGCCGAAGCATAAGGGATCTTACTCATTTGTGCCCTTTTCTCCTCTGTCTTAGGACTCATTCCCTCGACAGGTAGACCCCATGTGACATGGGCAGCAATCATTTCTTGAATCGCTCCATATGCTTTGAATCTCTTCGAAAGATCTTGTCTATATAGGTGGACTGCGACAGACCAAGCAACCTTTTAGATCTACCTCTATTGATCTTTATTCCTAGAATATAGGCTGCTTTCATTGAGAAGTTCTTGATAACCAAGCTTTGACCGATTGTAACAGAGGCACATCATTCCCTATGAGCAATATGTCTTCTGCATAAAGCACTAAGAACACAATGGCACTCCCACTAACCTTCTTGTAAACACAGGGCTCATCTTCGTTCTTGATGAAATCAAACTGTTTGATTATCACATCAAAGTGAAGATTCCAACTCCGAGAAGCTTGCTTTAATCCATAAATGGATCTTTGCCGTTTACACACCATCCTGGCGTCTTTGGTTGTGAAACCCTCAGGCTGTGTCATATACACTTCCTCAGACAAGTTCCCGTTAAGGAAAGCTATTTTCACATCCATCTGCCAGATTTCATAATCATGGTATGCTGCAATAGCAAGCAAAATTCTAATGGATTTTAACATGGCAACAGGCGAAAAGGTTTCGTCATAGTCAACTCCTTGTCTTTGCTTATAACCTTTTGCCACAAACCTAGCCTTGTAGGTGGTCACGTTACTGTCCATGTCGGTCTTTCTCTTAAAGACCGATTTACACCCTATAGGAACTATTCCCTCAGGTGGATCAACCAAGTTCCAAACTTGGTTGTGTTACATGGATTCCATTTCAGAATTCATGGCTTCTAGCCATTTCTCTTTGTCATGCCTTAATAGCACTTCCTCATAAGTTCTAGGGTCCTCATCTTCTATGAGATATACGCATGTGTACCTTTCAGGTTCACGGCGTTCCCTGGTGGATCTTCGGGGTTCTAGTGTGTCCATGGTAGGGGTTGGCATCACATCCACATGTGGTGTCTCCTCTACTTCCATCAACTGACTGTTATCCGTAAGTGGTTCTTGAATTTCTTCAAGATCAATCTTACTCCCACTGACCATATCCAGAATAAACTCTTTCTCTAGAAAGTGGCCGGTCCTGGCAACAAACACCTTTTGTTCCTCATGATGGTAAAATTGGTACCCTTTGGTTTCCCTAGGATATCCCACAAATAGACATTTGTCAGACCTGGGCTCTAATTTGTCAGGCATCATCCGCTTCACATAAGTCGGACAACCCTAAGGTTTAAGATGACCTAGGCTTGGTTTTCTCTTAGTCCATACCTCGTATGGCGTAGAGTCAACCATCTTTGATGGAACTCGGTTCAGTGTATAGGATGCGGTTTCTAGAGCACACCCTTAAAATGATTTTGGGAGAACTGCGTAGATCATCATGGATCGAACCATGTCTAACAAGGTGCGGTTCCTCCTCTCAGACACGCCATTCATCTGAGGCATCCCGGGAGGGGTCCATTCAGGTAGAATCCCATTCTCCTTCAAATAGTCTTGAAACTCTCCATCTAGGTATTCTCCACCTCGATTGGATCGAAGTGTTTGATTTCTTTACCTTGTTGTTTCTCCACTTCACTTCTGAATTCTTTGAATTTTTCGAAGGCTTCAGACTTATACTTCATTAAGTATATGTAACCATAGAGAGAATGGTCATCAGTGAAAGTGATAAAATAAGAGTATCCTCATTTGGCTTGAATTGACATTGGGCCGCATACATCAGTATGTATGAGCTCAAGAAACTCATTGGATCTTATCCCTTTGCCACTAA
The DNA here is from genome assembly GCA_036785695.1 of Gentiana straminea. Classification (NCBI taxonomy): domain Eukaryota; kingdom Viridiplantae; phylum Streptophyta; class Magnoliopsida; order Gentianales; family Gentianaceae; genus Gentiana; species Gentiana straminea. Next base: position 6,551,592 of record JAVUPR010000444.1, on the reverse strand, counting down.
AAGGTGACTTTGTCATCTTTCCAAGTAAACAAGCTTCGCATGTATCAAACGATTCATAATCGAATTGATCCAACATCCCATCTTTATGGAATTTGGAAATACGATTCTTATTTATATGGCCAAGTCTACAATGCCTTAAGTAGGATTCATTCAAGTCATTTTTCTTGGATTTCTTGTTATTTATATTAAGTACGTCAACATTCATATCTAATATGTAGAGACCGTTGCTAAGTATGCCAGTACCATAAAAATTTCCATCACGTGAAAAAGAACAACATTTATTCTCAAACGTAAATGAAAATCCATCAACATCTAATGTGGAAATTGAAATAATGCTCTTCGTAAGAGCAGGAACAAAATAACAGTTATTAAGTTCAAGTACTAGCCCACTGGGCAATGAAAGAAAATAAACTCCTATGGCTAGTGCTGCAACACTTGCTCCATTTACAACGCGTAGGTCCACCTCTCCTTTCCTAGCTCTCTAGTTCTTCTTAGTGCCTGCATATTCGTACAAATATGAGAACCACAACCAGTATCTAATACCTAGTGGTTAGACATATAAGAAGTAATGTTGCTCTCAATCATAAATATACATGAAGTCGAAGCATCAGAATGCTTCTTCTTGGTACTCAAGAAGCCTTTGCAGTTTCTACTCCAATGCCGGTCTCACCGCAATGGAAGCAAGCATCCTTGGATTTGTCTTTTGTTATCTTAGGCGTTGGCTTAGGTGCAGCCTTTTCCTTCTTGGACTTTTTCTAGGCTTTTGCCTTGCCCTTGCTAGAAGTGACCAGCAACACTTGCTTTCCCTTCCCCACAGTGCCCTCAGCAGTTTTCAACATGTTCAATAACTCCGCAAGGGAGCAATCTATCTTGTTCAAGTGATAATTCATCACGAACTGTGAGAATGAATCAGGTAGAGATTGTAGAATCAAGTCAACACTTGTCACGGATTTTATTAACACAAAACAAACAAGTAATAATCCGGTTAACCTCAAGTATAAGGATCGTAGTAATAGTGGTTAATGCCGGGTCGATCTTACGGGGAACTGGCGATTGCTAACCCTAGTTTTTGTTTAACTAACTAACCTATGTCACGATTACTAAACTAAACAGCGAATAAAACAAAACAAAACAGAAAATAAAACTAGACAGAGGATGTAATCCAAAGCTAGGAAGAATACGGGTTGCGAACCTTTAACTAGACTAATCTAAGATGCAAATAAAAGTGAACTAACTAAACAAATTCAAGTTTTAAGGGTTTAAATCAAGTGTGTAACGAGCAAACAAGGATTGATCCACCTATCCAACAAGCATTGATTTCCTATCTCGATTATGTTGTGGTTTTTATCTAGGTTGTGATTCACCTTATCTAAACATGAACCTTAATTCCTTAGAAAGTTCATCTATTAATCTATTATCTTCCAATGCAAGATTAACGCGTTTTCTAACCAAAGGTGTAAACTTTACGTTTATAGTCTAGCAATTAAACCTATAAACTTCCGTTATGATAGATTCAAATTACTATTCTTATTCATGATGATCTAGGGTTTATTAAGATTTCCATCAACAATAAACAATCACACATGCATATCTTCCGATGTAAAAGCAATTAAACGTAATAAACATGAATAAGAAACAACCTTTAAATAAAAACTCACAGTACAACCGAAGAAAACGAAATCAACAATCGTTGGATGGCTTCACAATACTCGTTTGATGAAGCTTTCAGCCTCTAAACATCCTCAGCAACTCGAATTTGCAGAAATAGTACATAAAAAGTAACTAGTTTAATCTAGATCTAAAGTGCATAAAAACTGGAATAAAAGAAGAAAAACGCAGCTTAAAGCCACCCCTAGGTTTAGGTTTTGAATAATGAGTGTATGGTATGTATTGGGTTGAGAAACAGCCGCCTATTTATAGATTTTAAAGTCGGTTTCAGCAAGTCGGCTACCGGACGCCCGTCTGGTTCCTTGAACGCCCGTCCACTCTTCAATAGAACTTCAAATCGGACCGAGTCAAGACGCTCGTTCACCCAGCGTCCACTTCAGCGTCCAAACTTTCTGAATCAAAAGATGTCATCCTGGACGCTCGTCCAGTTTCAGCAAACGCCCGTCCACTGGACGGGACCTGGACGCTAGTCCAATATGATTGAATTTCGATTTCTTGATCTCTATCTCTTTTCTTCTTGTCAATTCCTTCATTATCTCTTTTATCATCATATATTTCGACTCTCATCTCTTTTTGATCATCATTTGAGCATCAAGCACGCACCTATAACACATAAAAACATCACAAAATGTAATAATGCCCAAATAATCATAAAATCACAATTAAAACACATAAATCAACCTATTTTGCGATTAACTCATCTAAAATATCATTTACTCAATATTTCTATTAAACACACGTTTCTTATGCAAATTAATACAAATATGGGGGAAATTAACATAGAATATAGCCTTATAAATCATGTAAAATCACCCTTAACAACTCCCCCACACTTAGCTTTTGCTCGTCCCGAGCAAAACAAAACAAAGATAAAGGCTCGAGAAAAGATAGACATCTAAACATATATAACACGTATCCAATAAATCAGAAGTTCACCAGTGTGTGTGTGCATAGCCATAATAAACTTCCACTAAATCCAAACTTGAGAAACTCAAAGCAAAACTAGCTAATACCCCCTTGTAGACTAGCAATAATTGACACTCATAAGATGTACCCTACAAACGTGATACATCCCGAAAAAGATGATCGAATATATCTAGGGCCTTTCTGAAATACTCAGAGGGTAATCCCTACAACATATCTGTCAGTTTCTACTGGGGATAAGATAGACGATAACTTAGTCTTATATTCATTTTATAACAATTCATTCGTTGATTTAACTATTTTCACTTTTAAACACACATCAGAATGAGCTCTTGCCCTGTCATAGCAGAATAGGATATTCGAGATATACCCTACCTTACTCCAATCATAAGGCAGCTTCTTCTGACTGTCGTGAGCTTTTAGTCATCATAGTGGTATAGGACATTTCGAGATAATGCCCTATCGCACTCAAATCATCGACTAGCTTCCGACACACCCAATAATTCATTTACTTTTCAACTTTTTCATTCAATAAGTTACGTGTTACTTATCACATTCAAACCCTAGATATTCACAGTATGACATACTTCGGATCTAAATACAAACTATCATAAATCTCAAGATATATACGTATCACTAAGCACATGACTTATAAGAAAACCAAAAATCACTAATCCAAAAGGGGTATAGCTTTATATTTTAGCTCATCATTTACTATGGCACGTGAAAAATAGTGTTCAGGTGAAACAACTAACTTACTAAACATATGATATATAGCTTGGATGACTACAAAAATAACGAACATTGAATTGAATTGCCTACTCGGGACAAAACAAAAACATAAATGTCGAAATTTTTTGAAAATTATAGCTCATTTCGCTCATTTTGCATAGAAACATATCAAATTAAGCAAATGTGTAGATACGTAGCGAATCGAACATTCCCCTCCCCCACACTCAAAGATCAACATGTCCTCATGTTGTGCAGAATGAAAGAAAAGATAAAAGACTTAGCTGAATTTAAGCGTTACTCGAAACGTCGGTCAGGCCGGAGCCTACTTAGAACTCGTAACCAGATAATGTAGCTCGACAAAACCACTAAAAAGATACCTGCACGACTGGACAGACACGGAAACAGCTCGGGGAAAACGGGGGATTATACTAAAATGAAAAGAGATATCAAAAATGAGGAGAAATCAAAAGGTAAAGCATCCAATACATCCAAAAAGTATAAACACAGCAGAAATGAAAGTACGGGTGCCTTATGGCTTACATGATCCATCGAAAATAAATAGTAGCAATATCAAAATTACAACGAATCATATAAGTAAAAATGTCAATACAAAACATCCAACATAAAAAATAGACAAAGAAGATCAAGGTTGGCTCGGCGCCGCAGAATCACCAGCTGGAGGATCAGAGGAGGGTCCAGAAGGTGGTGCCATAGTCCTATCTACCGAGTCAGGCTGCTCCTCATCTGAAGATGACTCAGAGTCGTGTAGAACATCCGTAATGACTTGTTCAATATCATCAGCAAAGAGATAATCAACGGAGCTCGGATTGAAGGTTCTGTCGTCCCTCGGCTACCGGCCCTCACAGATACATTGAAGAATCGACAAAATGTTGTTCTGCGTATCCCGAATATCACCCAGCCATTCCCGGAAACTATTGGCCATGCTCAACTGCATCCTAACTGCGGGAGATAAAGTAGGAAGGGAGGATGCACGACGCGGTGCCGAAGAACCAGGCTCCTGGGGTGCCCCCGTCTCAGACTGTCCCGAAGACTTACCCTTTTCCCTTTGTAAAGGCCTCGGGTTCTTCGGCTTATGATCTGCTCCAAACTCAGGCACACCGGCATCGAGGCACAAACTGTGGATCAAGTGAGGGACGATCAAGCTCCGTGTATAAACCTTCTGGTTAATAGATATCTCGTCATACAAAGCTTGTCCCACATCCACATTCAAGCCAAATGTCAACGCATACAACATGCCCAGGTCACCTATACGAAAATGTGTCAAGTTGTTCTTAGGCAACAACCGACTCTGAATAAATCGACACTGGACCTTCCAATCCTCCGTCCAGGTCGTGGTAACCAACTCCTTCCGGTCTCCTCCCGGTCTCAACGTCCAGGCCACATCCGGGCAAACTCTCAATCTCAACTCCTCCAAAGGATCCTGTCCCAAACTCTGTCTATGCACAATTTCTTCCTTATAATCCCGTCCCTCAAAGGCCGCTAAGTTGTATTTCTGATTAATCACCTCCGGTGTAAAGGGAACTTCAACCCCTCGAACCACGACTACTTTTGTCCCCAAGTCGGTTTCCGAACAGTTTGCATAAAATTCCCTAACTAGGGAGCTATTGACCGGGGTAGTCGGGATCGTCATCAAGGCTTCCCATTTCCTATCCTTAAGCAACTTAACGAACCCCGGATCGACCTTCGCCTCCAAAATAGCCCTCTCAACCAACATGTTCCTCGAGAAGTAATGTTTAGCGTAAACCTCATGGGCTCTAGGGTTCAGGAATCTACGAGGCAATGGCATGGGAGCGACGGTTTTAGATTTCTTCCTAGGTTGGGCAGCCCTAGGTACAACCGGATCCTCTTCCCGGGTAGCTTCTACAGTTTCCTCGGCCCTAGATGATCCTCCACCTCTCTGACCCCGAGGCATCCGTACCAATGGAACATCATCATCCGTCTCAGAGTCCGAGGTTGGCTCATCTCTTAAGGTTGCCCTAGTTTGGGTGGCTCTAGGGGGTTGCTCACGAATACTCACACCCCGGTTAGGATCAACTAAGGTAGGGTCAATCTCTTTACGCTTTTTCCCCGCCTCCTGGGCCAAATCCTTACCATGCCTCTTCACGACTGTCTTCTTATGAACCATTTCCAAACCTAGTCTAAACCAAACAATCCCAATTTGCACAAAAGATACCCGTTTAACATCCAAAGCGGGATTTCAAGGCAACCAAACCACAACCACAACCATAATCAACATCAAACAACCCATTCATCACCCATCACAACACCACATCACCAAAACAGAGCAGACAGAAACACAAAACCAGAGAAAAAACAAATTATGATGATATTTAAGTGAACGAGCCGACCCAAAGATCGAACTCGCAAAAACGTGAATAAAAACTAGAAAAGTTGTTACTAACTTACCAAGTAGGATGAGTAGATGTTGATCGAGGTAAAAATCAGTCCAAACAACACCAAAATGGGCTCCAAAATCGAATTTTTTCTCTTAAAAAGTCGGACTGCAATGGGGCCTGATTCTCCAAAAATATCGTGTGTTGGGGAATTTGGTTATGAAAATCAAAGAGAGGGGGTCAAGAGCGTCCTGTAGCACTTTGAATCGCTCAAAATGGTTTAGAATCGAGGATTTTAGGGCAAAAGGAGGGAGAGAAACCGTTTTTTCGCGTTTGAATATCTGAAAAAATGAATGTTCATCGAAGAAGGGGTATATATAGACAGAGGTTGGACGTTCGTCTAACTCAGCGGACGGGCGTCCACTGGGAAATCAGATGAACTGGACGGGCGTTCAGTTTAGTAGACGCTCGTCCAAGAGTTTAAATTACATACAAGATTGGAGGGAAGAAATCAGACGGGCGTCCAGGCTTAGTGGACGCTCGTCCAAAAATTGGTCATGGCGGACGGGCGTCCAGAGTTCTGGACGGGCGTCCAAGCAGTATAAGTGCAAAAATTATAAAATTTCCATACAACTCAAATTTAAAATTGCACTTTCTTATTAAACTTAAATAAAACTTCAAAAATACAAATAAAAATCAAACGAAGTACATAAAATTACTAGAAAATAAATAAAAACAAATAGAAAACAGTGGGTTGCCTCCCACCAAGCGCTTTAGTTTTACGTCGTTTGCTCGACGAAACAACCTAACAACGCTAGTCATCGTAAACGGCCGACCAATCTATCACTCGAATAAGACGGCGGAGCATGTCAATCGCCGGAGGGAAGTCATATTCATCCTGCAAACCCCAATCGTCACCAGCTACATCAACACCTCAAAAATGTTCAGCTTGCAGCACTAGCGCTAAATCTGTCGGATCGGATCATTGAGGATCGTGTATGGACGTCCTAGAGCTGCCCGTAACTCCTCGCAGTAAAGTCTCCACCTCTCGAACAAGCGGGGAACGATAAGAACATAGGTGACGCCTTGACGCGGGTACTAATGTCAAAGTCTACGTGCAAAATGATGGTTCCTCCAGGTCCGTCATCTACAGTGATCAGTGGGATCTTCCTAAGGAAAGGTAACTCCTCTGGCTGAACACCGAAATCCATATCTAGAAGGCACACTAACTGACAGATGTAAACAACAGCAAAACTTAGTAAGGCTAAAACTCAATAAACTAAACTTAAATACTAAAACTACCAAAGCATAAAAACAAAAATAACTAAAAGAACGATATCTAGGTTGCCCTCTAGTGGCGCTTTTGGTTAATGTCGTTAGCTCGACACCGTTTAAAGCTCAGCCTGGATCAGGCCATTTGACTTTTCTGCCAGCCACTACCTCGTGTAAGCTCTGATCAGTAGTGTGGCTGCAGAAACAACATCTCACACATGGGGTGAAATCTTTAATAGCTTTCCAAATACTCTTAAACTTCCCCATGGTTGACTTCTTCCTCTTCCGATTCTTCTGATGACTTTTCAGTTGACGCTCCCTCTCCAATTCTTCCATATCCCAACTACCGGCTAGAACTTCTTCAGAATGATCACTACCGCCATCCTCTGAAAACAGGTTGGGTGAAAACTCGTCGAATTCTTCGACTTCCGTAGCACCACACCCGAGGATATCGAGGCAACGGACATTCAAAGGTTTCTCTTTAGGTTCACCAATATAGTGCTTGTACCTTTGGCCATTCACTCGAAACGGGTCACCACTATAACCACGAAGTTCTAGAACGCCTCCAGGAATGATTTGGAGAATCTCGAAGGGGCCTGACCAACGTGTCCTCAACTTCCCAGGAAACAAATGTAACCTAGAATTGTATAGAAGAACTTGTTCGCCGATTTGAAATTCTCTCTTCTTAATCTTAGCATCGTGGAGTAGCTTCATCCTATCTTTACTAATCCTAGCACTTTCATAGGCCTGGAGTATGAATTCGTCCAAATTCGTATGTAATCGCTCGCAATGATGTTTTCCACAAGATTGGGAATCAAAGTTCAGAAACTTTGTAGCCCAATAAGCTCTATGCTCTAACTCGACAGGCAGATGACATGGTTTACCATAGACCATTTGATATGGAGATGTACCCATAGGAGTTTTATAGGCAGTTCTGTAAGCCCAAAGTACATCATCCAACTTCAAACTCCAGTCTTTTCTATGACTATTCACCGTCTTCTCCAGGATTTTCTTGATGCTTTGGATGCTCCTTTCAACCTGACCACTAGTCATCGGATGATATGGTGTGCCTGTCTTATGACGGACACCATACTTTTCAAGGACTTTCTCCAGGGGTCGGTTGCAGAAATGCGTCACTTCATCACTGATCAAGGCGCGTGGACATCCAAACCTCACAAAGATGTTCTTCTTTAGAAATTTCATGACCGTCTTATGATCGTTGTGAGGAGTGGTCTGAGCCTCCACCCATTTAGACACGTAGTCTACGCGACTAAGATGTATTTGTTACCGCAAGATGATGGAAATGGTCCCATGAAATCGATACCCCATACATCAAAGACCTCGCATTCTAGGATGGGATTCAAAGGCATGTCAAAACGCTTTGTCGAGTACCGGTTCTTTGGCACCTATCACAAGCTTTACGAAAAGCTTCGTGTCCTTAAAGATCGTAGGCCAATAGAACCTGGATTGGAAGATCTTAGCAACGGTTTTCCACGGACCAAAGTGACCTCCAGTGGGTCCACTGTGGCATTGCTCAATGATATCTCGTTGCTCAGATTCCGGAACACATCTCCTAAGCAAACCATCTTTACAGATCCTAAAAAGATAAGGTTCATCCCAAACGAAATATTTCAAATCAGAGAAGAAATTTTTCTTCTCCTGATAAGACATTTCTGGATCGAGATAACGGGCATGAAGGTAATTTACAATGGAAGAATACCATGGAACATCAGGAGGACAACCGTCGATAAGCATAATGTTCTCTAGAGGAAAGTAAAGATCTATATCATCTGGATCATCCTTCTCCTCACTTAACATTCTAGAAACGTGATCAGCCACTACGTTTTCACTGCCCTTTTTGTCCTTTATCTGAACGTCAAACTCTTGTAGGGTCAATATCCAACGTAGTAGGCGCGGTTTGGCCTCTTTCTTCGTCATCAGATACCGCAAAGCAGCGTGATCAGTCCATACAATCACTTGTGCTCCTAACAAGTAACTACGAAACTTGTCCATAGCAAAGACTACGGCCAAAAGTTCCTTTTCAGTAGTGGTATAGTTAACTTGAAAGGGGTTCAATGTGTGACTGGCGTAATAGATAGGCTGGAACTTCCCCTTGATCTTTTGTCCTAGAACAGCACCAACAGCATAGTTTGATGCGTCGCACATAAGCTCGAAAGGTAGGTTCCAGTCGGGCGATATAAGAATTGGAGCAGATATTAAACGATCCTTAAGCTCCTCAAACGCTTGCTTGCAGCTCTCATCAAAATTGAACTCAACGTCTTCCTTTAATAAAGTAGACAGGGCTTGGCTATCTTGGAGAAGTCTTGAATAAATCTTCTATAGAAACCGACGTGTCCAAGAAAACCTCTGATTTCGCGCACATTCTTAGGATAGCTCATCTTCTCGATAGCTTCCACTTTTGCCCTGTCAACTTCTATACCCTTGGCGGAGATTTTGTGGCCAAGAACTATTCCTTCATCAACCATGAAATGGCATTTTTCCCAATTAAGTACTAAGTTCTTTTCCACACATCTGGATAACACTTGATCAAGATTGTCAAGGCAATCATCAAAAGACTGACCAAAGACCGAAAAATCGTCCATAAAGATCTCCATACACTTTTCTACAAGCCCGTCAAAGATAGCTAACATACATCGCTGAAATGTTGCCGGTGCATTGCAGAGACCAAATGGCATTCGCCTGTAAGCGAATGTACCATAAGGGCAGGTGAAGGTGGTCTTTTCTTGGTCAGCTGGATCAATGGGTATCTGGAAGTATCCTGAATATCCATCTAGGAAGCAATAGAATGCATGTCTCGCCAGACGCTCAAGCATCTGGTCAATGAATGGAAGGGGAAAGTGATCTTTCATGGTTACCTCATTGAGCTTTCGATAATCGATGCATACTCTGTAACCAGTGACAAGTCTCAATGCAATTTCCTCTCCCTTCTCATTCTTCTCAATTGTAATTCCACCTTTCTTGGGAACTACTTGAGTCGGGGAAACCCATTCACTATCCGCGATGGCATAAATGATTCCCATGTCCGAAGTTTGATGATTTCCTTTTTAACGACTTCTTGCATATGAGGGTTGAGCCTCCTCTTGGGGCTATCGTACACATTTGGCACCCTCATTCGTCTTGATCTTATGCATACAGATGTCCGGAGATATCCCTCTGATATCTCTTACTTGCCAACCAAAAGCCTTTTCATTCTTCTTCAAGACTTTGATTAATTTCATTTCCTCTAACCGAGACAGCTTGGCAGATATAATCAATGGAAGCTTGTCACCTTCTCTTAAAAACACATACTTAAGATGTTTAGGCAACGGCTTCAACACCAAATCTGCAGGGGGGTCTTCTAAACTCGACTTGAGATCTCCACTTTTCAACTCAATATCACTGAGTTTACTCTGTGGTCCCACTGCCAAAGCTTCTCCTTCCAACAATTCTTCCTCAGAATCAGCTGCTAATTGGTCTAGATTTACCACACCATGAGTATTTAGATTATCAACCAATCGCTCGTATTCCGCTTCTACAGTCATGACTTGCTTATCCATATAATCGGTGAAATCATCCGTCATATAATCAATGGAAATGCCGGTTGGAGGGCCAGAGGGTATTTGAATGGACTTTAAGACATTGTAACTCACCTCTTGGTCACCAACTCGGATAGTCGATCACTTGCCCACCATCGCAATCGATAAGGGCTCTAGCTGTAGATAAGAAAGGTCTTCCAAGAATCAGGGGGACGTTTTCATCTTTCTCCATATCTAAAACATACCAATCGACTGGAAAGGTAAATCTATCAATCTGAACCAAAACGTCTTTCAGGATCCCTGAAGCTTTCTTAGAAGATCTATCAGCGAATTGTAAACTCATAGTAGTGGGTTCTAGAAGGCTTTGTAAACCGAGCTGTTTGCATATAGACATTGGCATAAGACTTATAGAGGCACCTAGATCACACAAAGAATTAGGGAAGACTAGACCTCCCATTAACACTGTAAGTACGAACTTGCCAGGGTCACCTCTTTTAATTGGTAAGTCTTCATAATTAATCATGGAGCAATCCTCACCAATTTGCCTTTCCATGCCTGCTAACTTCTTTTTCCAAGACACAACATCCTTGATGAATTTTGTATACTTAGGCATCTCAACCAAGACATCTGATAATAGAAGATTTACCTGAGTATTTTTCAACAGGTTCAGAACCTTTTCATACTTTTTGTCCTCAATCAAGGGAATGTTGCTCTTTCTCGGTGGAAATGGAAGCTTCTTAAGGTCACTCTCAGAAAAGGCTTTATTTGAGGATGCACTTACAGCTCTGTCTTCCAGATGTTTTCATCGAACAGCTTTTTCAGATTTTTGTGTAGTCAGGGGATCAGCCTCCTGACTTTCGCTTGCTTTTTCAGTCCTCAAGGGATCAGCCACTTGAGGATCACCAACTTCTTCACCTCTCAGGGGATCAGCCACCTGAGTTTTCTCTTGCAGTTGAGGGGAGTGTAGGTGCTCAGCTTCCCCTCCTGCCTTATCAATGGCAGGAGGGGCTAGTGGTTTCCCTGATGGGAAGGACCACTAACTTGAGTACCGCTTCTCAGATTCATTGCACTGGCCTCCTCTTTACCGTATTGAATTGATGGCACGAGGTCAGTACATGGGCCCTTGTTCAAGTCAGCCTGAGCAACTTGACCACCCTTTGGATTCTTCTCGGTGAAACTGGGCAGCTGCCCTGGGGGTCTAGAAGCTAACTGTTCAGCCAGTTGCCCAATTTGTCTCTCAAGATTCTTCATTGATCTACTTTGCTCCTCCAATTTAGCTTCAAGATTGGTAGATTGGGAGGGGCCTTGAAAGTTTTGGAAATTTGGAGAATAGGGGTGGCTGGGCCGTCCTTGGACTGCAGAATTAGAATTGGCGGGCCAATTCTGATTGAACCTTTGAGTAGGATTGGAAAAATTTGAATTTTGGTTCTGATTAAATCCAGGGTTTCTATTGAAATTTTGATTTGAATTAAAATTTGAATTAGGATTAAAACTTGAAGGTTGACTAAACCCTTGGTTTTGAAAATTATTCTGGCCAGAAGACTGATTGAACCTTTGATTGTTCTGGCCATAGAATGCATTCACTTCGGCATTCTGTCCGTTCATAGGACAGAATTTAGAAGTGTGCCCCACCTCGTCACAATTCTGACATGTGCTTGATTGTACTGTCCATAATCATGAACATCATTAACTTGATAAGGTGCAGGGGGATTAAATTGACACTGGCCATTCATATGGCCAGTCTGACAACAGTTTTCGCAGTACAGAACCTGAGGGTTCTGTGGAAAAGAAGAAGTTTGATTTATCGGATTTGAAACCTGAGGTGTTGCCATCTGCTTCTACAGCATGGCGATCAAACTTTGAAAATTGACTTCCTCAACCTTGGGAGGAGGAGGTGCTTGAATTGCTTGATAAGAGGGGGCGTAGTTGTACCTTGCAATGTCCTCAAACAATGCCCATCCCTCATCAGGCGTTTTCTTCAGAAACGCCCCACCAGATGAACTGTTGACCATGCCTTTGGTGAGCTCGGTCAATCCACTGAAGAATGTATTGACTTGCCTTTCCAGTGGCAAGCCATGGTGGGGACACTTTCTAAGAAGAGACTTGAATCTCTTCCAACATTCGAAGAAAGATTCATTATCTTTCTGATAGAAAGTGAATATTTTGTTTAAGCACTGGGCCGTCTTTGAAGGTGGAAAATATTGACTCAAGAACTCCTTTTCGAGTTCTGCCCAGGTGGTGATAGATTCAGAAGGGAGAGAGGTGTACCACTCTTTAGCCTCTCCTTTCAAAGAAAAAGGAAACAGTTTAAGCTTGATCACATCCTCACTTACTCCTTGGATGCGTGTAGTACCGCATATCTCTAAGAACGTATGTAAGTGGGTATGCGGATTCTCTGATTGATAGCCATGAAAAATTGATGCATGCTGCATCATCTGGATAAGTCCTGGCTTTAGCTCAAAGGTTTGTGCAGTAATGGCTGGGATAACAATAGCCGGGTTGACTTTGACTTCGCCTGGCATGGCGTAGTCTGCCAACGTACGTCTATTATTAGCGGCCATTATCACAAAATCAGTGATTTCCTTTGCTAATTGATCTTCAAGATCTTGCTCGGTTCTGTCTGCCAGAACCGCAGAACGGAAAATCCGCCTGTTTGGCCGGACTACGGTTCTCTCGGGGTCAGGGGTGTATAATAACGGTCCCTTTTGACTCCGAGTTTGCATAAACCGGACCAAAAACAAGTGAAAAGAAGCCTAAAAACTAAGAAATTAAAAGCATAAACTAAAAATTAAAAGCCTAAAGAAAAGAAAAGAAAAGAAAAAAAGGAAAAAGATTAGTAAGGAAAAGATGAAACAGACGGGCGTCCAAAGTCTTGGACGGGCGTCTGCTCAACTTTTGGACTAGATGGGCGTTCGGTTTCCCAAACGCTCGTCTGATCTTCAGAAAACTTGAACGGGCGTCCAAATTTTATGGACGCTCGTCTAATGTGAAAGAAAACAGAACAGAATTGATAATTTTTCAGCGGACGGGCGTCCAATATCCCAGACGCCCGTTTGGTAGCGGAAAAATTAGAACAGAAGCAGGAAATTTTGCAGAAAAATAACAGAAAAGAAGGGGAATGAAAGAATAGAAAGAAATAGAAACAGAAAAAGAGAGAAGAGATAGAGGGGGGAACTAATCACAAGAGAACCTTAAACCCTAAACTAAAACCCTAATTAACTAATTACCTAAACGTTTATCAACTAAAAACAGGAAATTAAAACGAAATAAAAACAGGAAAAACAAAAACAACACAGAAAAACGAAAAACAAAAACTAGACAACCGTCCGGGTCCCCGGCAACGGCGCCAAAAACTTGTCACGATTTTTATTAACACAAAACAAACAAGTAATAATCCGTTTAACCTCAAGTATAAGGATCTTAGTAATAGTGGTTAATGCCGGGTCGATCTTACGGGGAACTGGCGATTGCTAACCCTAGTTTTTGTTTAACTAACTAACCTATGTCACGATTACTAAACTAAACAGCGAATAAAACAAAACAAAACAGAAAATAAAACTAGACAGAGGATGTAATCCAAAGCTAGGAAGAATACGGGTTGCGAACCTTTAACTAGACTAATTTAAGATGCAAATAAAAGTGAACTAACTAAACAAATTCAAGTTTTAAGGGTTTAAATCAAGTGTGTAACGAGCAAACGAGGATTGATCCACCTATCCAACAAGCATTGATTTCCTATCTCGATTATATTGTGGTTTTTATTTAGGTTGTGATTCACCTTATCTAAACATGAACCCTAATTCCTTAGAAAGTTCATCTATTAATCTATTATCTTCCAATGCAAGATTAACGCGTTTTCTAACCAAAGGTGTAAACTTTACGTTTATAGTCTAGCAATTAAACCTATTAACTTCCGTTATGATAGATTCAAAGTACTATTCTTATTCATGATGATCTAGGGTTTATTATGATTTCCATCAACAATAAACAATCACACATGCATATCTTCCGATGTAAAAGCAATTAAACGTAATAAACATGAATAAGAAACAACCTTTAAATAAAAACTCACAGTACAACCGAAGAAAACGAAATCAACAATCGTTGGATGGCTTCACAATACTCGTTTGATGAAGCTTTCACCTCTAAACATCCTCGAACTCGAATTTGCGTAAATAGTACATAAAAAGTAACTAGTTTAATCTAGATCTAAAGTGCATAAAAACTGGAATAAAAGAAGAAAAACGCAGCCTAAAGCCGCCCCTAGGTTTAGGGTTTTGAATAATGAGTGTATGGTATGTATTGGGTTGAGAAACAGCCGCCTATTTATAGATTTTAAAGTCGGTTTCAGCAAGTCGGCTACCGGACGCCCGTCTGGTTCCTTGAACGCCCGTCCACTCTTCAATAGAACTTCAAATCGGGCCGAGTCATGACCAGACGCTCGTTCACCCAGCGTCCACTTCAGCGTCCAAACTTTTTGAATCAAAAGATGTCATCCTGGACGCTCGTCCAGTTTCAGCAAACGCCCGTCCACTGGACGGGACCTGGACGCCAGTCCAATATGATTGAATTTTGATTTCTTGATCTCTATCTCTTTTCTTCTTGTCAATTCCTTCATTATCTCTTTTATCATCATATATTTCGACTCTCATCTCTTTTTGATCATCATTTGAGCATCAAGCACGCACCTATAACACATAAAAACATCACAAAATGTAATAATGCCCAAATAATCATAAAATCACAATTAAAACACATAAATCAACCTATTTTGCGATTAACTCATCTAAAATATCATTTACTCAATATTTCTATTAAACACACGTTTCTTATGCAAATTAATACAAATATGGGGGAAATTAACATAGAATATAGCCTTATAAATCGTGTAAAATCACCCTTAACAACACTCAATTATCATCCAATTTGTGGCCCAGCTTCCCAAGCCTCTCTATGTACCCGATCATCTTAAGCACGTGTGACCCCACAGCAGTCCCAGATGCCATCTTACAACTAAATAGGGCCTTCGAGACCTCGTACCTCTCAGTGCAAGACTGAGAAGCATAGAGTTCCTTCATGTGGACCATGATTGTGTAGGCGTCCATAGGCTCATGCTGTTTCTGTAGTTCAGGTGTCATAGAAGCAAGCATGATACATGTAGCATCAGTCCTGTCAGAATAGTGCTTGTTATACTTCTCGACAGCATCCGCAGCCGAACCCTCAGCGGGCTTCTCCGGTAGGGCCTCGTCCAAGACATAGCTAATCTTCTTGTTGGACTTATTTTTGAGTTTTAGTGATGAGTGTCAGACTAGCTGTTATAGAGCAAAGGCAAAAAGATGTCTAGATCAAATGTATAGGTTTATTAGAGTTTGATATTTGTATAGGTTTGATCAAACAAGCACTATATTTGGTCAGCTGACTTTCATCAGCAGACCTGTCTAGATCAGTAGGGTACCCAAGTCTGTAGACTAGTTTAGGAACCTACTGAAGACTGAAGGCTGAGGGCTCAAACTCAGTTATTGAAGGCTAAGGGATCAAACTTAGTAGTTAAAGTCAAGGATATGGAATCAGAATTTAGGGAAGTCTGTGATGACCTAAACTGATTTCATATACCTTGTGTACAAGGTCTAAGTTCCATAAGTAAAGTGGTGATTGGAACTTGGTTATATTTAAAATGGTGTAATCTAACTTCAAAATAAAAAGTTAGATATTAGAGAAGTCAGCTGCAGTGTTTCATAAACATAGCAACTTGGATCAGCTGACTTATATATATTTCAGCAGACTTACATTCACAGGAACCTACTGAACATATATTTCGAATTAATCAAAGGTTACATTGGAAACCTTTTTGTTGTGCGTTTGAGTTTGATTAAAAATACAAAGATAAGGACAGATAACAACCTCTGATTTTATCAAAAAAAATCAATGGTTAAGATTAAAGGGACGTTGGAAAGAAACAGAGGTTTATCCAATGGATACAAGTCAAAGGGTGGACAGACTGAAAACTGTCAAAAAGCAATCTGACAGTGTCAGTACTATGTACAGGGACAGAAAGCAAGCAAGATGGGACAAATCTGAAATGGATATGTTTGAATTTCAAACATAAGTCACAAGGATTCCTACCTATAAATAAAGGACTCCTAATTCAGATACGTGTGATGAAAATTGAGGAAAAATAACAGATAATCTTGAGCTTCAGATTCTTATCAAGAAATTACCCCGCTGGCCCTACTGAACATAAAGCTACTGATCTAGTCAAATTCTTCAAGTGTAATCTGGTATCAAGCTACATCAAGTTTACACACTTGAAGATCCCAAGCTGCGCGCTGATCATATCATTCTGATCAAGCTGCTGAGAGCTGAATCACTTTCTTGATTCAAACTTTCTTTTGCAAGAAATCTACTAAAGACAGTGAAGCATCTTTGGGTTTCACGGACTGTTGTTTGTGGTGGAGCTGGTGAAGAGGCAATCCTACCCTTCAAGGACCAGTGGAAGACTTTGGAGCAGCAATCCTACATGTTCCAAGTGTTCAGTTTGTGAAGCTATAGTTATTGGTGAAGGACAAACATAATAGGGATTTTTGTAACTGATACATCAAAGATCTCTAGTGAATTACCTCCAACATCACATGAGAAGAGTGGACTGACAGGATTACACCACCTAGAACCACTATAAAAATTGCCTACTTACTTTCTGCATTTACATTATGCATTTAGTATATTTCACACATCAACCTACTGAAACTAGCAACTGAATCACACACATACACTACTGAGTATCTAATACTTGGTATCATATTTTAACAACAAGTAATAAGGCTTAATTTAAATATATTTCGCTGCAACAAATTCAGTAAAGTCAATAGTCAGAAGACTACTGAGCAATCAGCAGACTGCTGAAGTTGCTGAGTTTGTTAACTCCAAAAGTTTTAAGTGTTAAGTTTATTCACCCCCCTCTAAACTTAACCAAAGCCTTTTCAAGGGACCATCAATTGGTATCGGAGCAGTGCTTCTGTTCTGAAGTAATCCTACTTGTTGTGCTTGTGAAAATACTTTGAAAACTTTTTCAAGTCTCTGATTTTCAAAGTTTTGCATCATGGATAACAACCAGTATGCTAGAACAATGTTGATGTGTTATTTAGATCGTTTTGAGGAATATAAACTTCGTATGCAGGCTTTTCTAGCTTCAACACATGATGAGATGATGGATGTGCTGACAGATGGACCACTGGAGATCACCAAGTCAGTAACAATGGGGAATGAGACACAGTACATTCCAAAACCAAAAAGAGAGTGGAATGCTGAAGATAGAAAAAGAGCTAACCTCAACAATATTGCTATTGACATCATATACAGAACTTTGGATAGCAATATGTACACGAAAGTGAAGGATTGCAAGACTGCAAAGGAACTTTGGGATAAGTTGTAATTAACCTGTGAAGGCACTGATGCAATCAAGAAGAATAAAATCAGTGTGGCAAAGAAGAAGTTCCAAGAGTTCAAAATGAAACCAAATGAGACTATAGAACAAATAGAGATTCAATGCAATCATGGATTAACTCACCCTACTGAGTGTAAAGTACTCAAAGGAAGAAATCAATTCAAAAATCTTGGAAGCATTACCTGCAAAAGAAGTTTGGGAAATGAAGGTAACTGCAATAGTAGAAATGAGAAGTCTACATGAAGAGGGCACCTTCAAATTGTTTTCAGATCTCAAGGACTATGAATTCAGTAAGAAACTTGTACCTGAGACTGAAAAAGAAGAACCAAAGACCACTGCATTGGCTGCTACACATCAAGAAGAAACATCAGGAGCTCAAGATGATCTACTGGATGAGATGCAAGAGCAGATTGCCCTACTGAGCAAGAAAATCAGATTGATGAAAACTGGAAAGGGTTCTCCTAGAAATTTCACAAAGAAATTTAGTGAAAAGAAGAAGGAAGAATCCAAGAAAGACAATGATTACTTGTGCTATCAATGCAGAAACCAGGACACTTCAAACCTGACTGTCCTGAACTAAAATAGAAAAAGGAACCTGATTATCTTTGCTTTAATTGCAAGAAGCCTGGACATTTCAGACCTGATTGTCCAGACCTACTGAAGAGCAAAAGTCAACAAAGAAGATCTGGCAAAAAATCTATGGTTGCTGAAGATGAATCAGGATATGAAGTAGAATAAGAAAAGGGAAATGATTCTGATGATACTGCACTTGTTGCTGATATGGATGATTATGCTTTAATGGAAAATATGGATGAAACAGAGGAGGTATACAATTCTGTATCTATTAACACTCATGCTGGAAGTGATTGTGAATCAAATTGTGGTTCAAATCCTAAAAATTCTGACAATGAAGAAACTTTGGATGCCATCCTTAATCAACTGAGGATAATACAATCTGGTTATGAGATTGTGAAGGCTGAAAAAGAAGCTCTTCAAATAGAAGTTGAAAGGTTAAATGTTGAATTAAGAATTCTCAAAGGAAAGGAAAAAGAAGTTGGACAGAATCAGCATAAGCCTGCTGAACATTCAGTAGCTGTTGAATCTGCTGAGCAAACTTGTTCCTCCACTGCATTCAAATATGGAAAGCCTTATGGTGATAGAACAGGGCTTGGATTTGGAACTCAACAATCTAATAAGAGTGGATCCAGTAAGGTTACTGAACCTAGTACCAGAATTGGTCATAAGTTTGTACCTTCACAAGATCCAACTCCAAAAAGGGTTGCTGAAGCAGAGAAGTCTACTGAGAAAACTTCAAGGAAGCAAAATCAGAAGTCAAAAAGGTCAACAGTACCTACCAAAAAGAATAAATCTAATAGTAGGACAGTTGTACCTTCTAGACCTACTGATAGCAGACCTGCTACCAAGTCTGCTAGACCACAAAAAGGTAGAAATCAGAAACATTCCAAGGATAAGAATCCTAAACCTAAAAATGTCAATCATTCAAGGGATACTTATCTAAGGGGGAAAGGTAGACTATTCCCTACTGATGAGGATTGGAATATTCCTGCACCTACTTATAGAAACACCAAGTATAACCATGCTGTAAGGGTAAAACCTAAGCAATGGAATCAGCAGAGGACTCAGCAGAGGACTTATACAAGACCTCAGCAGACTCCATATTACAGGGTTGTTCCTAACAGACAGCACACCTATGGTTATGCTAGTGTTTCTAACAACAGAAATCACTTTAAACAGCATTATATACCAAAAGGCCAGAAAGCATATGTGAATCCTACACAACCAATTGTTAGACCTTATTGATGTGTAGAATACATGTATAAACCAAAGTATGATACATTTCGAAGAAGACCTTATGGAAATTTGCCAAGGGTCATGCTTACCACTGACCACTATGGACCCAAACAGTTTTGGGTACCTAAAATACATTAATTTTGTTTTGTAGGGTGTCTGGTACTTTGACAGTGGATGTTCTAGACATATGACAAAGAATAAGCACTGTTTGTCAAATTATGTGGCAAAGGATGGTCCAAGAGTGAATTTTGGCAACAAGAACACACCAGGATACACAAGAGGATATGGCACACTTGTGAGAAATGGATTAACAATCAGGAATGTTGCATTTGTGGAAAGACTGGACTAAAACCTACTAAGCACTGGACAATTTTGTGACATAGTTACAAGGTCACTTTTGACAAGAACACATGTATTGTCATCAGTGAAAGAGGAGATCAAGTTGTGTTGGCTGGAAGAAGACAACAAAACATGTATGTTGTGGATTGGTCTACTGTTGTTCCTGAGACATGCCTGATTGTGCATACCAATTCAGAACTTAATTGGCTATGGCATAAGAAGTCGAATCATCTAAACTTTGATGATATCAATCAGTTGGTGAAGAAGAAATTGGTGATTGGTTTATCTGAGATCACATTCAAGAAGGATGCTATATGTGATGCCTGTCAGCAAGGTAAACAAACAAAATCAAGCTTCAAATCAAAGACTGAGCAATCAACAAAAAGAGTTTTGGAGCTGATGCACATGGATCTATTTAGAATAGTAACACCAACAAGTGTAACAGGAAAGAAATACACTTTAGTAGTTGTGGATTATTACTCAAGATACACTTGGGTAATATTCATGAACAAGAAAAGTGAAACGCTTCAAAAGATGCCTGAACTTTTGAAGAGATTGCAAAATGAGAAAATTTTGACAGTAGTGAAGATCAGATAAGGGTACTGAATTTCTCAACAAAGTTATAAGAGAATACTGTGAGCAAAATGGTGTACTACATCAACTAGCTGCTGCTGGTACACCTCAGTAAAATGGGGTTGCTGAGAGAAGAAATAGAACTTTGAAAGAAGCAGGAAGAACTATGATCTGTGAAGCATTATTACCTGAAAGATATAGGGCTGAAGTAGTTAATACAGCATGCTATACACAAAATAGAACCTCAGTGAACAAGAAGCTGCTGAAGACACCTTATAAGATCTGGAATGGAAGGAAACCTAATATCTTCTATTTCCATCCATTTGGAAGCAAATGTTTTATCTTAAATCATAAGGAGCAATTGAAGGCATTCCAACCAAAATCAGACGAAGGAATCTTCTTGGGGATACTCTTCTGTCAGCAAGGCATTCCGGGTACTGAATAAAAGGACACTGAAACATGAAGAAACAATACATGTTGTATTTGATGAACCTAAGTTCACTGGAATGGAAGACGAAGCTTCAGAACCTGCTGAGAATCAATAAGTCACTGATCCAGAATGTGTTGATGTTTTGGAAAGGTTTAATGACCTAAAGGTTTCTGATTCTGTCCCTACTGAACACCCTGTTGGTGACACAACTGATGCAACAACTGAAGCAGTTCAAGGATCTGCTGAACCCCCTGAAGCAACAGCAGACCCTACTGAAGATGATGTTCCTGAGAATCAATCTAACCAGAATCCACAATGGTTAAGGGATCACCCTACTGAGCAAGTTATTGGCAACATACAGCAAGGTGTGAGGACTAGAAGACAATTAGAAGCAATGTTTACCTGTTTTCTATCTCAAATGGAACCTAAAGTTGTTGAAGAAGCAATATCAGATCCAGATTGGATAATTGCTATGCAAGAAGAATTGAATGAATTTGAAAGAAATCAAGTTTGGACACTAGTGGATAGGCCTAATCATGCAAACATAATTGGTACCAAATGGGTGTACAGAAACAAATTGGATGAATCTGGTACCATTGTAAGAAATAAGGCCAGACTAGTTGCAAAAGGCTATTCTCAAGCAGAAGGAGTAGATTTTGATGAAACATATGCCCCTGTTGCAAGATTGGAAGCAATAAGGTTATTCTTGGCATATGCTGCTTATAAAAACTTCAAAGTATACCAAATGGATGTCAAGAGTGCATTTTTGAATGGCATTCTGGAAGAGGAGGTCTATGTTCAGCAACCTCCTTGTTTTGAAGTTAAAGATCAAGAAAAAAAAAGTGTACAGACTCAACAAATCACTTTATGGTTTGAAACAAGCACCAAGATAATGGTATGAGACTATATCTCAATTTTTAGTGGACAATGGTTTTATCAAAGGTACCATTGACAAGACTCTTTTCAGAATCAATTAAGGGGACAGTGCCCTGCTGGTACAGATTTATGTTGATGACATAATATTTGGTTCTGAAAATGAATTACTATGTGAAAAGTTTGCTAATCTAATGAAAAGTAAGTTCCAAATGAGTATGATGGGAGAAATGAACTATTTCCTGGGTTTACAAGTCAAACAGACGAAAGAAGAGATCTTCATTCATCAAACCAAGTATACCAATGAGCTACTGAAGAAATTTGGTATGGAAAACAGCACCAAGGTATCAACTCCTATGAGTACAAACATTAGATTGGATGAAGACAAAGATGACAAAGATGTTGATCAAACCTTATACAGGAGGATGATAGGCAGTATGCTGTACCTTACTGCCAGTAGACCTGATATATCCTTTGTTGTAGGTGTTTGTGCAAGATTTCAATCAAAACCTAAGGAAAGTCATCTAGCTGCAGTCAAAAGGATTCTCAAGTATCTAAAAGAGACTTTGGATGTTGGTATATGGTATTCTGAAGATGGAAGTTTCAAGGTTATATCCTACTCAGATTCTGATTATGCTGGCTGCAAGATTGATAGAAAAAGCACCATAGGAACCTGTCAGTTGATGGGAAATAGACTGGTTTCTTGGTTCAGTAAGAAACATAATTCAATATCAACTTCCACTGCTGAAGCAGAATATATTGCTACTGGAAGTTGTTGTGCACAAATACTTTGGCTAAGACAACAATTAAGGGATTATGGAATTGAAGAAAGAGAAATTCCTATAATGTGTGACAACACAATATGGAATTGAAGAAAGAGAAATTCCTATAATGTGTGACAACACAAGTGCAATTACAATTACAGAAAATCCTGTTTTGCACTCAAGAACCAAGCATATTGATGTGAGATATCATTTTATAAGAGATCATGTTGAAAAGAAAGATGTGGTGGTTCTGTATATCCCTACTAAAGATCAACTTGTTGATATCTTCACTAAACCATTGGATAGTGAAAGATTTGCTAAACTAAGGACTGAACTTGGAATTATAAAAGTTGACTAACACATCTTTGATCAGCAGTGTACTGGAATTCACCAAGGAGATTAGTCTTTGCTATGTTGGGTTAGCTCACTTAGCAGACTAGTCATTGGTATCAACAATTCCATGTACTTATTTATGTTTGAATAATTAAGCAAATGAATTTGCCAAGGGGATTGGTCTTTGTCCTGTTGGGTGAGCTCACTTGACAGATCAGTCATTGGTATTAAACTTCATCTTGTATTATCAGTTGAACAAAACAAGAGGAATTGAAGATCAGCAGAGTGACTTTGTCAGCAGGCTGCTGATGACAAGGCTGCTGAGACATACGTTACACAGTCAAACTTTAATAAAGTCAAAAACCAAATTACCAGGATTCTTATCTTATCCTTATAACCGCAGTTACACGATCTGACGGTTACAACTCTTTATGGAAAGTTAGTGGTCCATGTGTCGAGATCTCATTAACTCAAATTTAATCGTGGTTAATACAACAGTACTCCATCTGACAGTTTCTACCCCTACTCTCTGATATATATACAGACATATTCACAGAAGATACTTACAAACTTTCAAATTGATTTTCTCTGCAAATTCATCGTGTGAACACAAATTTGAAAGCTATCTTCTTCATCTTTTTCTTAAACAATGGCGGATAAGGATGATGTTCAAATTGGAACAAGCCAAAGTGTAAGAGGGTTTGTTGTTGATGCTAACAAAACAGAGTTAGCTATCAATATTGGTCGTAGAATAAAAAGAATTGAAGGATTAGAAGATGTTCTAAATATCAAATTGGAAAGAATAGCATATACAAATGTTGTTAGTTTCTGGAGAAACGTTGTGATAAGAGAAGGAAGAGAGGCATTTACTACAACAGTGAATGGCCAGGAGATTGAAGTTTCCTCAAACCTATTGAGGGAAGCTTTTGGTTTTGGACCAGGAAACAATGCTCCAACTAATACTGAAGATATGGGACTGTCAAAATTAGATTTTGTTGACAGAATAATGACTAATGATGCTGTCAAATCATCTCTGGGAATCAATGTGAAGCACATTGGGATGGAATACAATTTGCTGAGCAAGATAATAGCAAAGAATGTCTTGGGACTCAGTGGAAGCCTTGATACTTTATCAGGACCCAAAATAGAACTGTTAATCATCATTTGCAAAACTATGAAGTTTGATTGGGCTGGATTCTTTGTCCAATATATGAAGAAAGTGATAACTGAGGAGAGAGAATGGACAAGGGAATCCAAGGCCCTACCTTTGGGTTTGATGATTCAGGCCCTGTTGAATCATTTAGGGATTGCTGATATTGCACCTGAGAAGATAAACAAGTCCAGATACAAGAAGGAGATTGACTATCCCATCCCTGGTTTGGATGATGATGATGTGGATGAGGAAGCAACAGAGAGCGATAATGATGGTGATGGTGATGCTGGTGGTGAGCAGGTTAAGCACGGAGTTAAACCTGCTGCACCCAAGAAAGCTGCTGAGAAAAGGAAGGCTGTTGATACCAGAAAAATCACAGAAATGTTACAGCCTAGGAAAACAAGGAAGCTGACAGCAGAGACCGATAAGTCCACTAAGGGTCCAGTTGAAGTTGAAGTTACTGACCCTGCTGAAGTTACAAGGAAGAGGAAAGCTGCTGAAGTTGAATCAGAGAAACTTTCCAAGAGAATGAAGGAAATTGCCAAGAAAAAGAAGCATGGAAAAGGCAAGGAGTTAAGGTTTCTAGAAGCTCAAAGGGAAGAATAAGAAGTAGAGGCTATTGAAGTAGAACCTTTGAAAGCTTTTATGCCTACTAAGGTGGGAGAGGTTGTTGTTGGACAACCTGCTGAAGCTACAGAAGTTGTTGTTGAGCAACTTGTTGAAGAACCACAGCAAACTACTGAGTCTGCATCTGCTGTGGAAATTGAAACATTGATACAAGACCCTGCAAGTTCTGCAAGAATTCAGGGGGAAGAGCAAGTTGTTGCTAACCCTAATGATGAGCATGTAAGTCAGGGGGAACCAAGTGTTGAACAGATGGAGGTAGTAGGTACAAATGTACTACCTGAAGAACCTACTGACCTAGAAGCATCTGTTGAGGAAACTCTAAACCTACATGTTGAGACCTTTGGAGGTCAGCAAAGTGCACAAACAGCTCCCAGAAAGCCAACAATGCCCTTTGAAATGAGAGAAATGAAAAAGAAGGAAGGGTATGTTGATCCTAAACTACTGTTGGTTGCTAACTACTTTCAATGGAAGTCTGGATTTTACAAGAGACAAAAATCAGCAGCTGAGCCTATGACAGACTTTGAGGAGTGGGCCTTTGAAAAGTTAGGAGTGGAGAACTTGCTTGATTTGGTTGATATTTCTCTACTGGAAATGAGATTGATGGATCTCATTGATGAGCAAAAGAAAGAATAGGGTATCACATTCAAAGAACCTAGATATGGATCAGATAGTGATGATTCATCATCATCTGACTCTGGTGATGATCATCCCTCTGGTCCAGGAGAAGTCAGTGGAACTGCTTTGTTAAATGAACCAAGATTAGAACAGTCCACTGAAGCTGGGAAGTCTGCTGAGGGCCAGCAGATTGGTCAAGTGGGTGAGGATATGGGAGATCTCACCATTGATGATTTAGAAGCCCTAATCAATGATGGAGTAAACCTTGGAGGTAACAGGATGGTTGGTACATCTGATGCATTCAAGGTTATAGAGACTGGTGTGAATCCAGAAGATCAGCAGACTGGGGATTTAGATGAAGAGAATGTTATTGAACATAGTGAGGCTGATGTAAATTCTGAAGATTCAGTTCAATATCAAGAATGGATTGATACTCAGGGCACAATCTCTAAATCTACCGAGGTGCTACAGAAGATTGCTGATGCTGAAGGATGTCTAGAGGAAAGCATGGCTACTTTTCCTTTCATTTGTGTAGAAGAAAGAGTCATATTCACTGAGGAACAGACAGTGATTGGACAGAGGCTGGATATGGTGATGGGATGTGAAGAATCACCACTGTTGAGGAGGTTCAGGCTGCTGAGGTACAAACAACACCTGAACAAAGGTCGGAATTGGTGGTACAGGTTGCTGAGGACCAAACAACACCTGGACAAAGGTTGGAACTACTGATGGGTTTGGAGGAAACCCCTGCTATTATTGGATAACATGCTGTTGTAGTGGAGCCTACTGAAGGAAAAGTCACTGAAGGGAAGGATGGTCAGCAGACTGCTGTTATTGATGAGGATGAGCAGCTGCTGGACTATGACTTCAGTGATGAGGAGTTTCAAGTGCCTGAAGAAGAACCTATTGATGATGAACCACAACAGGCATTTGTACCTATTTTTGAGGAACCTGCACACGATCCTATAATGGAAGACATTCTTGGTTCTATGGTTGAAGAAGGACCTGCCCCTGCTGGAAGGGACATGAGTAGAGCCATGGTTGTCAGTAGACAGAGGGCACAATACAATGTTGAAGAGCCTGCTGATGAAGCTGCTGGACATATGGCTGGAGGAATGGCTGGTGGGGTACCAGCACATGTTTTGGATGAGTTGAGGGCTGTCAGAAGTGACATTACAAGGTTAAGAACTCAACTTGACAGGCAAGAGCAAATGTTTGAAGATTTGGTGAATCTAGTGGAAAATAGAGGGAGAACCACTGAAACTGTAGCTTCCAATATTACTTCCACTCAGTATGCTCTTGCTGACCTTGCCCAAGATGTGAAGGGGATCAAACAAGGTAATACACTGAAGGACAAGTTTTTGAAAGATCAATTTGCCTCTATTCAACAAAAACTTGATAAACTTGCTGAAGAACCTAAGCCTGTTGTGGCTGAACCTGCTGGAACACTTCACCCTGCTGGATTGGATCCTAAGTTCACTGAGAGGATCAATCTACTGGAGCAAACAATGCAAGAAAGGATTAATGCAGTTGACACTAGAACTGAGATTATGGAAGGTCAACTAAATAACCTAGTAATCACACAGGAGAGTGTTCATGCCCTGCTGTCCCGTTTTGTTGATGATATCAATAAAGGGGAAGAGAGCCAGACAGCTGTAGCAAAAGAGGCTGCTAGGATTTTTGCACAGAAGAGATAGGAAGCTGACACCAATTCATACAGAGAACCTACACTTGGCAGACTTCCACTGACTGATGATCTTTTTAAGGAATATAAGAAGCAGTACTACAACAAGAGAAGACCTTACCATGACAAGGGTTTACATGAGGGACTAAATTCCTTTCTGGGACTTAAGTTTTGGGAAGTGTTATGGGTGAATTTATACGATTTATAACACTATGTTTTATGATAATTTCCCCCATATTTGTATTAATTTGCATAAGAAACGTGTGTTTAATAGAAATATTGAGTAAATGATATTTTAGATGAGTTAATCGCAAAATATGCTTATTTATGTGCTTTAATTATGTTTTTATGATTATTTGAGCGATATTACATTTTGCGATGTTTTTATGTGTTGTAGATACATGATTGAGGCTCAAAAGATGATCAAAAGTTGATTTAGTTCGAGCTAATTGATGATAAAAGAGATAATGAAGAAGTGGGATAGAGATAGAAGAGATAAAGATCAATAAATCGAAATTCAATCATATCAAACTGGCGTCCAGGTTCCGTCCAGTGGATGGGCGTCTGATGAAAATGAACGAGCGTCCATGGATGGAAAGTTAATTCAGGATGTTTGGACGCTGAAGTGAACGCTGGGTGAACGAGCGTCTGGTCATGACTCGGCCCGATTTTAAAGAGTGGACGGGCGTTCAAGGAACCAGACGGGCGTCCGGTAGCCGACTTGCTGAAACCGACTTTAAAATCTATAAATAGGCGGCTGTTTCTCAACCCAAAACATACCATACACTCATTATTCAAAACCCTAAACTAGGGGCGGCTTTAGGCTGTGTTTTTCTTCTTTTATTCCAGTTTTTTATGCACTTTAGATCTAGATTAAACTAGTTACTTTTTATGCACTATTTCAGCAAATTCGAGTTGCTGAGGATGTTTAGAGGCTGAAAGCTTCATCAAACGAGTATTGTGAAGCCATCCAACGATTGTTGATTTCGTTTTCTTCGGTTGTACTGTGAGTTTTTATTTAAAGGTTGTTTCTTATTCATGTTCATTACGTTTAATTGCTTTTACATCGGAAGATATGCATGTGTGATTGTTTATTGTTGATGGAAATCTTAATAAACCCTAGATCATCATGAATAAGAATAGTAATTCGAATCTATCATAACGGAAGTTAATAGGTTTAATTTCTAGATTATGAACATAAAGTTTACACCTTTGGTTAGAAAACGCGTTAATCTTGCATTGGAAGATAATAGATTAATAGATGAACTTTCTAAGGAATTAGGGTTCATGTTTGGGTAAGGTGAATCACAACCTAGATAAAAACCACAGTATAATCGAGATAGGAAATCAATGCTTGTTGGATAGGTGGATCAATCCTCGTTTGCTCGTTATACACTTGATTTAAATCCTTAAAACTTGAATTTGTTTAGTTAGTTCACTTCTATTTGCATCTTAGATTAGTTTGGTTTAAATAGGTTCGCAACCCGTATTCTTCCTAGCTTTGGAGCACATCCTCTGTCTAGTTTTATTTTCTGTTTGGTTTTTATTTGCTGTTTAGATTAGTTTCGTGACATAGTTTAGTTAGACAAAAACTAGAAATCACAATCGTTTAGTTCCCCGTAAGATCGACCCGGCATTTACCACTATTACTACGATCCTTATACTTGAGGTTAACCGGATTATTACTTGTTTGCTTTGTTAGATAAAATCCGTGACAAGTTTTTGGCGCCGTTGCCGGGGAACCGGACGGTTGTCTAGTTTTTGTTTTTGTTTTGTTTTTGTTTTTCTTGTTTTTATGTCGTTTTAAATTCCTGTTTTTAGTTGATAATCGTTTAGGTAACTAGTTAATTAGGGTTTTAGTCAGGGTTTAAGACCTTCCCTTAGTAGTTTCCTTTGAGATTAGATCGTCTTTCTTTCTGTTTTTCTGTCTTACCTTCTTTTCTTTTCTGCAAATTTCTGCTTCTATTCTGATTTTCCCGCTACCAAACGGGCGTTTGGGATCTTGGACACCCGTCCGCTGGAAAATTATCAATTCTGTCCTATTTTTTATTCACTTAGACGAGCGTCCATAAAATCTGGACGCCCGTTCAAGTATTCTTCCTTTCAGACGAGCGTTTGGACCACTGAACGCCCGTCCAGTCCAAATTCCACCCGGACGCCCGTCCAAACCCTTGGACGTCCGTCTGGTCCCCCTTTCTTCAATAAATTTTGTTCCTTTTGCTTCTTTCCCTTTCTTTTCTTTAGGTTTTTAATTTTTAGTTTAGGCTTTTAATTTCTTAGTTTTTAAGCTTCTTTTCACTTGTTTTTGGTCCGGTTTATGCAAACTCAGAGTCAAAAAGGACCGTTATTATACACCCCTGACCCCGAGCGAACCGTAGTCCGGCCAAACAGGCGGATTTTCCGTTCTGCGGTTCTGGCAGACAGAGCCGAGCAAGATCTTGAAGATCAATTAGCAAAGGAAATCACTGATTTTGTGATAATGGCCGCTAATAATAGACGTACGTTGGCAAACTACGCCATGCCAGGCGAAGTCAAAGTCAACCCGGCTATTGTCATTCCAGCCATTACCGCACAAACCTTTGAGCTAAAGTCAGGACTTATCCAGATGATGCAGCATGCATCAATTTTTCATGGCTACCAATCAGAGAATCCGCATACCCACCTACACACATTCTTAGAGATATGCGGTACTACACGCATCCAAGGAGTAAGTGAGGATGCTATCAAGCTAAAACTTTTTCCTTTTTCTTTGAAAGGAGAGGCTAAAGAGTGGTACACCTCTCTCCCTTCGAATCTATCACCACACGGCGTAACTCGAAAAGGAGTTCTTGAGTCAATATTTTCCACCTTCAAAGACGGCCCAAGTGCTTAAACGAAATATTCACTTTCTATCGAAAGAGAATGAATCTTTCTTCGAATGTTGGAAGAGATTCAAGTCTCTTCTTAGAAAGTGTCCCCACCATGGCTTGCCACTTTGGAAAGGCAAGTCAATACATTCTTCGGTGGATTGACCGAGCTCACCAAAGGCATGGTCAACAGTTCATCTGGTGGGGCGTTTCTGAAGAAAACGCCTGATGAGGGATGGGCATTGTTTGAGGACATTGCAAGGTACAACTACGCCCCCTCTTATCAAGCAATTCAAGTACCTCCTCCTCCCAAGGTTGAGGAAGTCAATTTGCAAAGTTTGATCGCCATGCTGCAGAAGCAGATGGCAACACCTCAGGTTTCAAATCCGATAAATCAAACTTCTTCTTTTCCACAGAACCCTCAGGTTCTGTACTGCGAAAACTGTTGTCAGACTGGCCATATGAATGGCCAGTGTCAATTTAATCCCCCTGCACCTTATCAAGTTAATGTTGTTCATGATTATGGACAGTACAATCAAGTCACATGTCAGAATTGTGACGAGGTGGGGCACACTTCTAAATTCTGTCCTATGAACGGACAGAATGCTAAAGTGAATGCATTCTATGGCCAGAACAATCAAAGGTTCAATCAGTCTTCTGGCCAGAATAATTTTCAAAACCAAGGGTTTAGTCAACCTTCAAGTTTTAATCCTAATTCAAATTTTAATTCAAATCAAAATTTCAATAGAAACCCTGGTTTTAATCAGAACCAAAATTCAAATTTTTCCAATCCTACTCAAAGGTTCAATCAGAATTGGCCCGCCAATTCTAATTCCGAAGTCCAAGGACGGCCCAGCCCAGCCCTATTCTCCAAATTTCCAAAACTCTCAAGGCCCCTCCCAATCTACCAATCTTGAAGCTAAATTGGAGGAGCAAAGTAGATCAATGAAGAATCTTGAGAGACAAATTGGGCAACTGGCTGAACAGTAAGCTTCTAGACCCCCGGCGGTACCGCCCGCCACCGAGAAGAATCCAAAGGGTGGTCAAGTTGCTCAGGCTGACTTGAACAAAGGCACATGTACCGACCTCGTGCCATCAATTCAATACGGTAAAGAAGAGGCCAGTACAATGAACCTCAGAAGTGGTACTCAAGTTAGTGGTCCTTCCCAACAGGGAAACCACTAGCCCCTCCTGCCATTGATAAGGCAGGAGGGGAAGCTGAGCACCTACACTCCCCTCAACTGCAAGGAAAGACTCAGGTGGCTGATCCCCTGAGAGGTGAAGAAGTTGAAGATCCTCAAGTGGCTGATCCCTTGAGGACTGAAAGAGCAAGCGGAAGTCAGGAGGCTGACCCCCTGACTACAAAAAAATCTGAAAAAGCTGTTCGATGGAAAGATCTGGAAGACAAAGCTGTAAGTGCATCCTCAAAGAAAGCCTTTTCTGAGAGTGACCTTAAGAAGCTTCCATTTCCACCAAGAAAGAGCAACATTCCCTTGAGTGAGGACAAAAAGTACGAAAAGGTTCTGAACCTGTTGAAAAATACTCAGGTAAATCTTCCATTATCAGATGTCTTGGTTGAGATGCCTAAGTATACAAAATTCATCAAGGATGTTGTGTCTTTGAAAAAGAAGTTAGCAGGCATGGAAAGACAAATTGGTGAGGATTGCTCCATGATTAATTATGAAGACTTACCAATTAAAAGAGGTGACCCTGGCAAGTTCGCACTTACAGTGTTAATGGGAGGTCTAGTCTTCCCTAATTCTTTGTGTGATCTAGGTGCCTCTATAAGCCTTATGCCAATGTCTGTATGCAAACAGCTCGGTTTACAAAGCCTTCTAGAACCCACTACTATGAGTTTGCAATTCGCGGATAGATCTTCTAAGAAAGCTTCAGGAATCCCGAAAGACATCTTGGTTCAGATTGATAGATTTACCTTTCCAGTCGATTGGTATGTCTTAGATATGGAGAAGGATGAAAACGTCCCCCTAATTCTTGAAAGACCTTTCTTATCTACAGCTAGAGCCCTTATCGATTGCGATGGTGGGCAAGTGACTATCCGAGTTGGTGACCAAGAGGTGAGTTACAATGTCTTAAAGTCCATTCAAGTACCCTCTGGCCCTCCAACCGGCTTTTCCATTGATTATATGACGGATGATTTCACCGATTATATGGATAAGCAAGTCATGGTCAGTAGAAGCGGAATACGAGCGATTGGTTGATAATCTAAATACTCATGGTGTGGTAAATCTAGACCAATTAGCAAATGATTTTGAGGAAGAATTGTTAGAAGGAGAAGCTTTGGCGGTGGGACCACGAGTAAACTCGGTGATATTGAGTTGAAAAGTGGAGATCTCAAGTCGAGTTTAGAAGACCCCCCTACAGAGCTGGTGTTGAAGCCGTTGCCTAAACATCTTAAGTATGTGTTTTTAAGAGAAGGTGACAAGCTTCCATTGATTATATCTGCCAAGCTTTCTCGTATAGAGGAGATGAAATTGATCAACGTCTTAAAACGTAATGAAAAAGCATTTGGTTGGCAAGTAGGAGATATCCGAAGGATATCTCCGGACATCTGTATGCATAAGATCAAGACAAATGAGGGTGCCAAATGTGTACGACAGCCCCAGAGGAGGCTAAACCCTCATATGCAAGAAGTCGTAAAAAAGGAAATCATCAAACTTTTGGACATGGGAATCATTTATGCCATCGCGGATAGTGAATGGGTTTCCCCGACTCAAGTAGTTCCCAAGAAAGGTGGAATTACGATTGAGAAGAATGAGAAGGGAGAGGAAATTGCATTGAGACTTGTCACTGGTTACCGAGTCTGCATCGATTATCGCAAGCTCAATGAGGTAACCATGAAAGATCGCTTTCCCCTTCCATTCATTGACCAGATGCTTGAGCGTCTGGCGGGACACGCATTTTACTGTTTCTTAGATGGATATTCAGGATACTTCCAGATACCCATTGATCCAGCTGACCAAGAAAAGACCACTTTTACCTTCTTCTTATGGTACATTCGCTTACGTGCGAATGCCATTTGGTCTCTCGCAATGCCCCGCCTACATTTCAGCGATGTATGCTAGCTATCTTTGACGGGCTTGTAGAGAAGTGTATGGAGATTTTTATGGACGATTTTTCGGTTTTTGGTCAGTCTTTTGATGATTGCCTTGACAATCTTGATCAAGTGTTATCCAGATGTGTGGAAAAGAACTTAGTACTCAATTGGGAAAAATGCCATTTCATGGTAGATGAGGGAATAGTTCTTGGCCACAAAATATCCGCCAAAGGTATAGAAGTTGACAGGGCCAAAGTAGAAGCTATCGAAAAGATGAGTTATCCCAAGAATGTGCGAGAAGTTAGAGGTTTTCTTGGACATGTCGGATTCTACAGAAGATTCATTCAAGACTTCTCCAAGATAGCCAAGCCCCTGTCCACTTTACTAAAGGAAGACATTGAGTTCAATTTTGATGAGAGCTGCAAGCAAGCGTTTGAGGAGCTCAAAAATCGTTTAATATCTGCTCCAATTCTTATATCACCCGACTGGAACCTACCTTTTGAGCTTATGTGCGACGCATCAAACTATGTTGTTGGTGCTGTTCTAGGACAAAAGATCAAGGGGAAGTTCCAGCCCATCTATTACGCCAGTCACACATTGAACCCCTCTCAAGTTAACTATACTACTACAGAAAAAGAACTGTTGGCCGTAGTTTTTGCTATGGACAAGTTCCGTAGTTACTTGTTAGGAGCTCAAGTGATTGTGTGGACTGATCACGCTGCTTTGCGGTATCTGATGACTAAGAAAGAAGCTAAACCGCGTCTACTACGTTGGATATTGACCCTACAAGAGTTCGACGTTCAAATTAAGGAAAAAAGGGCAGTGAAAACGTAGTGGCTGATCACGTTTCTAGAATGTTAAGTGAGGAAAAGGATGCTCCAGATGATATAGACCTTTACTTTCCTCTAGAGAACATCATGTTGATAGACGGATGTCCTCCTGATGTTCCATGGTATTCTTCCATAGTAAATTACCTTCATGCCCGTTACCTCGATCCAGAAATGTCTTATCAGGAGAAGAAAAAGTTCTTCTCTGATTTGAAATATTTCGTTTGGGATGAACCTTATCTTTTTAGGATCTGTAAAGATGGTTTGCTTAGGAGATGTGTTCCGGAATCTGAGCAACGTGATATCATTGAGCAATGCCACAGTGGACCCACTGGAGGTCACTTTGGTCCGTGGAAAACCGTTGCTAAGATCTTCCAATCCGGTTTCTATTGGCCTACGATCTTTAAGGATACAGAATCTTTCTGTAAAGCTTGTGATAGGTGCCAGAGGACCGGTACTCTGACAAGGCGGTTTGACATGCCTTTGAAACCCATCCTAGAATGCGAGGTCTTTGATGTATGGGGTATCGATTTTATGGGGCCATTCCTATCATCTTGCGGTAACAAATACCTTTCAGTCTGCGTAGACTATGTGTCTAAGTGGGTGGAGGCTCAAGCCACTCCTCACAACGATCATAAGACAGTCATGAAATTTCTAAAGAAGAATATCTTCGTGAGGTTTGGATGTCCACGTGCCTTGATCAGTGATGAAGGGATGCATTTCTGCAACCGACCCCTAGAGAAAGTTCTTGAAAAGTATGGTGTCCGTCATAAGACAGGCACACCATATCATCCGATGACTAGTGGTCAGGTTGAGAGGAGCAACCAAAGCATCAAGAAGATCCTGGAGAAGACAGAAAACAAGTCATAGAAAAGACTGGAGTTTGAAGTTGGATGATGTACTCTGGGCTTACAGAACTGCCTATAAAACTCCTATGGGTACATCTCCATATCAAATGGTCTATGGTAAACCATGTCATCTGCCTGTCGAGTTAGAGCATAGAGCTTATTGGGCTACAAAGTTTCTGAACTTTGATTCCCAATCTTGTGGGAAACATCGATTGCAGCAGTTACATGAGTTAGACGAATTCAGACTCCAGGCCTATGAAAGTGCCAGGATTAGTAAAGATAAGATGAAGCTACTCCACGATACTAATATTAAGAAGAGAGAATTTCAAATCGGCGAACAAGTTCTTCTATACAATTCTAGGTTACATTTGTTTCCTGGGAAGTTGAGGACACGTTGGTTAGGCCCTTTCGAGATTCTCCAAATCATTCCTGGAGGCGTTCTAGAACTTCACGGTTATAGTGGTAAACCGTTTCGAGTGAACGGTCAGAGGTGCAAGCACTACATTGGTGAACCTAAAGAGAAGCCTTCGACTGTTCGTTGCCTCGATATCCTCGGGTATGGTGCTACGCAAGTCGATGAATTTGATGTGTTTTCACCTGACCTATTTTCAGAGGATGACGGTAATGATCAATCTGAAGAAGTTCTAGCTGGTAGTTGGGATATGGAAGAGTATTGGAAGGAGCGTCAACTGAAAAGTCATCAGAAGAATCAGAAGAGGAAGAAGTCAACCATGGGGGAGTTCAAGCGTATTTGGAAAGCTATTAAAGATTTCACCCCATGTGTGAGATGCTGTTTCTGCAACCACACTACTGATCAGAGCTTACACGAGGTAGTGGCTGGCAGAAAAGTCAAATGGCCTGATCCTGGCTGAGCTTTAAACGGTGTCGAGCTAACGACATTAACCAAAAGCGCCACAAGGGGGCAACCTAGATATCGTTCTTTTAGTTGTTTCTGTTTTCTGCTTTTGTAGTTTTAGTATTTAAGTTTAGTTTATTAAGTATTAGCCTTATTAAGTTTTTTTTTTGTTTTCATCTGTCAGTTAGTGTGCTCTCTAGATATGGATTTCGGTGTTCAGCCAGAGGAGTTACCTTTCCTTAGGAAGATCCCACTAATCACTGTAGATGACGGACCGGGAGGAACCATCGTTTTGCACGTGGATTTTGACATTAGTACCCGCGTCAAGACAGTCACCTATGTTCTCATTGTTCCCCGCTGTTCGGGAGGTGGAGACTTTACTACTGAGGAGTTACGGGCAGCTCTAGGACGTCCATACACGATCCTCAATGATCCGGTGCTTTGACGGCATTTAGCGCTAGTGCTGCACGCTGAACATTTTCAAGGTGTTGAGGTAGCTGGTGAGGATTGGGGTTTGCAAGATGAATATGACTTCCCTCCGGCGATTGACATGCTCCGCCGTCTTATCCGAGTTATAGATTGGTCGGCCATTTACGATGACTAGCGTTGTTAGGTTGTTTCGTCGAGCAAACGACGTAAAACAAAAGTGCTTTGTGGGAGGCAACCCACTGTTTTCTATTTGTTTTTATTTATTCTCTAGTCATTTTATGTACGTTGTTTGTATTTTTGAAGTTTTAGTTAAGTTTAATAAGAAGTGCACTTTTGAATTTGAGTTGTATGGAAACTTTATGATTTTTGGCATTTTTCCTGCTTGGACGCCCGTCCAGAAGTCTGGACGCCCGTCCGCCTTAACCAACTCTTGGACGAGCGTCCACTAAGCCTGGACGCCCGTCTGCTTTCTTCCCTCCAATCCTGTATGTAATTTAAACTCTTGGACGCGCGTCTAAAAAACTGGACGCCCGTCCAGTTCATCTGATTCCCCAGTGGACGCCCGTCCACTGAGTTGGACGAGCGTCCAACCTCTGTCTATATATACCCCTTCTTCGAGTGAACCTTCACTTTTCAGAATTTTCAAACGCGACAAAACGGTTCTTCTCCCTCCTTTTGCCCTAAAATCGTCAATTCTAAACCATTTTGAGCGATTCAAAGTGCTACAGGCCGCCCTTGATCCTCTCTCTTTGATTTTCGTAACCAAATCCCCCAACACACAATATTTTTGGAGAATCAGACCCCATTGAAGTCCGACTTTTTGGAAGAAAAATTCAATTTTGGAGGTCATTTTTGTGTTGTTTGGACTGATTTTCACCTCGATCAACATCTACTCATCCTACTTGGTAAGTTAGTAACAACGTTTCTAGTTTTTATTCACATTTTTGCGAGTTCGATCTTTGGGTCGGCTCGTTCACTTGAATACCATCTTAATTCATTTTTTTTTTCTGGTTTTGTGTTTCTTTCTGATCTGTTATGGTGATGTGGTGTTGTGGTGGGTGATGAATGGGTTGTTTGGTGATGGTTATGGTTTGGTTGTTTTGAAATCCCGCTTTGGATGTTAAACGGGTATCTTTTGTGGTGAATTGGGATTGTTTTTGTGTAGTCTAGGCTTGAAAATGGTTCATAAGAAAGCAGTCGTGAAGAGACACGGTAAGGAAGTGGCCCGGGAGGCGGGAAAGAAACGCAAGGAGTTTGATCCCACCTTAGTTGATCCTAACCGGGGTGTGAGTATCCGAGAACAACCCCCTAGAGCCACCCAAACTAGGACTACTTTAAGGGATGAACCGACCTCGGAATCTGAAACGGATGATGATATTCCCTTGGTGAGGATGCCTAGAGCTCAAAAAGGAGGAGCATCATGTTTGGAAGATTTTGCATCATTTAAACAAAAGAAAATTTATAAACCCATACTTAGATGCAAAACTAACTCCTAACCGGCCAAACACCGGGTAGTTGATAGTATAGCAAGATAAGTAAGGGGTCGATCCACAGGGAATTGGGATGTTGAATCTAATTTCATTAATCTTTCCAATTGTTACTACTAATTATTACTAAACCTAAACTAAAGCGGAAAAATAAACTGGACAGAGGATTTTAGTCCAAAGCCAGGAAACACATAATTAAGAACAAACAAACAAGAACAACACGAGAAGATAAAAACATCTAAAGCTAAGGAAAACATAAAAACGACCTAAACTAAGGAAACATGAAATCAAACAACGTACAAACCATGTAATTTCAATCCTACCTCATCTCATGATTTTAACTCGAATTGTGGTTTCACCTTACGAAGGTATGAATCCTACTTTCGTAGTAATTCGCCTATCAATCTCATCATCTTTCGATCTATAGAGATTAACGCATATAAAACAAGGTGTAAGATCTTTCAATCTAATAACCTAGATAATCAACCTATCAACTTTCATTATGTCAAGGTTAAAAATCACATCTTTTCTATGGTGATCTAAGGTCTACACCGACTTTCGTCATACGGTAAACAACGATTAGTAACCAATCTCTCGATCTAGTCACACAATAGCATGATAATTGCATAGAAAAGATACAAAACGAATCATAAATCATAAAGATAAAACAGAGACTGAATTAATTGAAAAACAAACTCACAGGGTTCGATACAATTGATTGAATCCATGAATCAACAAGCAAAACAAAGAAAAAGCCTAATCTAACCCCGGATCACCCGAGCACAAGGCTCGGGTGACCGGCCTTGAGACTCCAAAAGAGTGGCTGCTCCTTGGAATTTTATGATGTAAAATGTCGAATAATATGAATGGGTTTGGGATCTGCTGGTATTTATAGGAAATCAGAGGCAGAGATCTTGAACGCCGCTTTCGAGTTTGAACTCCGAGGCATGTAGAACGCCGCCCGGGCCGTGGAACGCCGCCCGTCGTCTTCGAGCTCTCGCACTTCTTTATGCTCCTCCGGAACGCCGGTTCTATCTCAAACGCCGCTTTGGGCTTCCAAACGCCGCCACTGTGCTTGAGCCGATCCGATCCGATGATTCTGTGTCCTTATCTCTTAACAAACCATCCTTATCTTTTGCAACAAACCTTATCTCTTGCATATTCTAGATGATTCATGACTTGATCTCCTTGATCTTATCCCTTGCCACTTGTCAATTCCAAACTTCAACACTTGTGAGCTCCTAATTAATCAATGAATAACACCAAAATGTAATACAATTCCAAAATAATAATAAATCATCATTTAAGCACTAAATTTGATACATTTTGAAATTAACTCATTAAAAATATCATTTGCTCAATATTTAAATATAAGGCTCGATTTCTATGAAAATAATACGAATATGGGGGAAATTGATATAAAATATATCGTTAAAAACACTACAATTTGACCCTGAACAACACCCCCACACTTAAACTTTTGTTCGTCCCGAACAAAACAATACAAAAACATACTATCAAGAATCCACATAACCTGACACTAGATGTAGTCATGCTCACGACAAGCTAGTATTCAGCAAATCGAAGTCACTCGGTGATTGTGTGTGCAGAACCTACTAAACTTCCACCGATCCTCTCTTGATGTATTAAATCAAGCACTGACAGTCATCCGGTCAACCAAACGAAAGCTTCATTCTATCTACAACACTTACCTTACAAAAACTACTTGCCAAGAACAAAGTAACTAACTCACAATTAAATTCCTTTACTTAGTGCCAAGAAAATATCTCTCGGGTCTCTACTGGGTTTAGATCAACTCGACTTAGAGTTCCAAAGAGCATATTTATTCTTCTATCGTCGTGTCTCAAAAGTATAACACTCTCCCCTACTTTAGAGGCAGTCACCCTGAGATCACTCAAACCCATACGGTCCAAGGTAAACCACACTCCCCAATTGGGGCAGTATCCAAATGGACTCGAGGTGATAGTCATAAACAAACTTCCTCAATATTATTTTTTTTCAAATTCTTCTAATAATTTTTTTTTTCAAACTCTTTGGAAACTTCTAGTCAGGTATTATTTCTAACACATTCAAAACCCTTAAAGTTCTCAAGACACTAAGGTACTGAGATTCTAACTGTGAGTATAGTACAAGTTCTTAACTTTCATTAATGCTAAATAGGTGTTATCTGCATCGAGAATTGGCTATCCTTTAGCTAACCGGAGACTATTTTATATTTGGCTCTTCATCTAATAGGTTCGTGAAATGAAATTCAAGTGAGTGTCAATCTACTAAATCTATTCTTAGAACATGACACGACTACTGATAACAACTAAAGGTGTCAGAATATAAAACTAGCATGCAAGTGAAATGAAATTACTCGGGACAAAAAGAAAAATTTTGAAAAAATTAGCACTTTTTCATAGAAATATGACTAATATGGCAAAAGAGTGTAGATACTAATCCCTTCCCCCACACTTAGATTGCAACTTGTCCTCAAGTTGTACAGAAATAAAAAGTTTAGGAACTTAGCTGATTGTATTTCCAAGCTGGCAATTCTGGAAAGAACCCCTGAAGAACCAAAATTGCTTGACTATCCTTGGAAATGTGGAGCATCACAGATCCAAGTAAGCTTGAATAGATCGGTAGACTTGTGGAGCATCACGGGAATACGACATCGACGTGAAAGCGCACAACGGCCTATCAAAAGTGTCCCGCATACTTGATCGGTGCAAAAAGAGTCTACGGGGAAAAAGAATTATACATTGAAAACACAAGGAGAATAAATCATAGAGATGTTTCAGATTAAGCTCAGATAAGGATGGAACATATATATGGACATTGCAAAATAGTAGGCTAGGTGCAACTACATTACAATGCAAACTACATGATATGTAATCCTAATAAAAGAAAACGCAAACAGGCTCAGGCTGAGCAGGTTGTGAAGACAACCCTACAGTGACTACGGCCCTTAAAGAAAAGAAAACAATGCAACTAGATGACATGCAACTAAATGAGATGCACAAATAAAAGAAAATAAAAGAAAGAGAACTAGCCCCTTAATTTGAAACATGACATGTATAAAATAAACGTCTACCAAATAATGACAGGTTACGATAAACGACAGTGCTGTCCATTACAATGCAGTGTAGACGCGCCTTAAGACTCATCAAAAGTGATAGCATTATGGAAAACCAACAGTTAGCTATACTAAACGATATAACTCATAAGACGCGATGGTAGCATACGGAAAACCGACGAGTAGCTACCCATATGAGTTACAAAATAACAAGAAAGCACATAAGTCTCAAAGCTTAAAAGATTCATCACAGCGGTGTGTAGCATGGAAACCGACATTAGCTACTAAATAACAATAAGACCAGTTATAGCTTACGAGAACCGACAGTCACTATAACTTGCATAGATGAATCAAGTATATTAAAGTAAATCAATTATTTAACATGGATTCGTAGATGGAAAGATATGAATATGCAAGTTCAGAACATCTACGTAAAATTAAAAAGCCACAGAAGCTAGTATAAAATTATCCATGTCAAACAGAAGCATTAAAAATCAGATCAAGGAAAATTCAGAACCTGAACTGCATTTCTCAGACCAAACGGACGTTCATGCAGCTGGACGAGCGTTCATCTGAAAATTTAGCACTGAACGGGCGTTTCATCACTTAAACGGGCGTTCCCCGCATATTATAAACTTGGACGGGCGTTCGGATGCCTTGAACGCTCGTCCATTTCCAAAAATGCACGGATAGGCGGGAAAAATAACAAAGAACCCAAAACTAATCATAAACTCAACACACATAAGTACAGACAACAGCCACAGATAAATTTTTAGCACAGGGGTCAGATTAGAAATCACCTAAACACATAATTCACGTTGAACAAATTGAGTAAAAAACTTTTTGCACATTCTTAACCCAACGGTTATCGAAACACGGCAAAAATAAAAACTCTCAATTCAATTAACGCTACTTTTATTGAAAGAAAAATAAATCGTAACAAAATAGAAGAATTAACTCAAGTAGATCCAACAAAACACCGATTCCCCGGCAACGGCACCACTTTTGTTTGGAAGATTTTGCATCATTTAAACAAAAGAAAATTTATAAACCCATACTTAGATGCAAAACTAACTCCTAACCGGCCAAACACCGGGTAGTTGATAGTATAGCGAGATAAGTAAGGGGTCGATCCACAGGGAATTGGGATGTTGAATCTAATTTCATTAATCTTTCCAATTGTTACTACTAATTATTACTAAACCTAAACTAAAGCGGAAAAATAAACTGGACAGAGGATTTTAGTCCAAAGCCAGGAAACACATAATTAAGAACAAACAAACAAGAACAACACGAGAAGATAAAAACGATCTCCTAAAGCTAAGGAAAACATAAAAACGACCTAAACTAAGGAAACATGAAATCAAACAACGTACAAACCATGTAATTTCAATCCTACCTCATCTCATGATTTTAACTCGAATTGTGGTTTCACCTTACGAAGGTATGAATCCTACTTTCGTAGTAATTCGCCTATCAATCTCATCATCTTTCGATCTATAGAGATTAACGCATATAAACAAGGTGTAAGATCTTTCAATCTAATAACCTAGATAATCAACCTATCAACTTTCATTATGTCAAGGTTAAAAATTACATCTTTTCTATGGTGATCTAAGGTCTACACCGACTTTCGTCATACGGTAAACAACGATTAGTAACCAATCTCTCGATCTAGTCACACAATAGCATGATAATTGCATAGAAAAGATACAAAACGAATCATAAATCATAAAGATAAAACATAGACTGAATTAATTGAAAAACAAACTCACAGGGTTCGATACAATTGATTGAATCCATGAATCAACAAGCAAAACAAAGAAAAAGCCTAATCTAACCCCGGATCACCCGAGCACAAGGCTCGGGTGACCGGCCTTGAGACTCCAAAAGAGTAGCTGCTCCTTGGAATTTTATGATGTAAAATGTCGAATAATATGAATGGGTTTGGGATCTACTGGTATTTATAGGAAATCAGAGGCAGAGATCTTGAACGCCAGTTTCAGAGTTTGAACTCCAGTTTAGGCATGTAGAACGCCGCCCGGGCCGTGGAACGCCGCCCGGGCCGTCTCTTCGAGCTCTCGCATCGCTTTATGCTCCTCTGGAACGCCAGTTCTATCTGTCAAACGCCAGTTTGGGCTTCCAAACGCCGCCACCTGTCTTGCCGAGCCGATCCGATGATTCTGTGTCCTTATCTCTTAACAAACCATCCTTATCTTTTGCAACAAACCTTATCTCTTGCATATTCTAGATGATTCATGACTTGATCTCCTTGATCTTATCCCTTGCCACTTGTCAATTCCAAACTTCAACACTTGTGAGCTCCTAATTAATCAATGAATAACACCAAAATGTAATACAATTCCAAAATAATAATAAATCATCATTTAAGCACTAAATTTGATACATTTTGAAATTAACTCATTAAAAATATCATTTGCTCAATATTTAAATATAAGGCTCGATTTCTATGAAAATAATACGAATATGGGGGAAATTGATATAAAATATATCGTTAAAAACACTACAATTTGACCCTGAACACATCATCTAGGGTTGAGGAGGTTGTAGAAGCCACTCGGGAAGACGAACCGGTTGAAACTAGGGCTGCTCCACCTAGGAAGAAATCTAAAACCGTACCCCCGATGCCTATGCCTCGCAGATTCGTGAACCCTAAGGCCCACGATGCTTACACCAAGCACTATTTCTCAAGGACTATGTTGATAGAAAGGGCTATATTGGAAGCTAAGGTCGATCCGGGGTTCGTTAAGTTGCTTAAGGATAGGAAATAGGATGCCTTGATGACGATCCCGACTACCCCGGTCAATGGTTCCTTGGTTCGGGAATTTTACGCCAATTGTTTAGAAACCGACTTAGAGACGAAGGTAGTCGTGGTTCGAGGGGTACCAGTTCCGTTTACACCAGATGTGATCAATAAGAAGTATGGGTTGGTAGCTTTTGAGGGTCGAGATTATAAGGAAGAAATTGTACATAGACAGAGTTTGGGACAGGATCCTTTGGAAGGAGTTGAGATTGAGAGTTTGCCCGGATGTGGCCTGGACGTTGAGACCGGGAGGAGACCGGAAGGAGTTGGTTACCACGACCTGGACGGAGGATTGGAAGGTCCAGTGTCGATTTATTCAGAGTCG
Organism: Gentiana straminea; assembly: GCA_036785695.1. Classification (NCBI taxonomy): domain Eukaryota; kingdom Viridiplantae; phylum Streptophyta; class Magnoliopsida; order Gentianales; family Gentianaceae; genus Gentiana; species Gentiana straminea. The sequence goes on along the minus strand of JAVUPR010000444.1, from coordinate 6,507,886 downwards.
GTTGTTGCCTAAAAACAACTTGACACATTTTCACATTGGTGACCTTGGCATGTTGTATGCGTTGACGTTTGGTTTGAATGTGGATGTGGGACAAGCTTTATATGACGAGATCTCTATCAACCAGAAGGTTTATACACGGAGCTTGATCGTCCCTCACTTGATCCACAGTTTATGTCTCGATGCCGGTGTGCCTGAGTTTGGGGCCGATCATAAGCCGAAGAACCCGAGGCCTTTACAAAGGGAAAAGGGTAAGTCTTCGGGACAGTCTGAGACGGAGGCACCACAGGAGCCTGGTTCTTCGGCACCGCCTCGTGCATCCTCCCTTCCTACTTTATCTCCCGCACTTCGGATGCGGTTGAGCATGGCCAATAGTTTCCGGGAATGGCTGAGTGATATTCGGGATACGCAGAACAACATTTTGTCGATTCTTCAATGTATTTGTGAGGGCCGGCAGCCGAGGGACGACAGATCCTTCAATCCGAGCTCCGTTGATTATCTCTTTGCTGGTGAGATCGAGCAGGTCATTGCGGATGTTCTACACGACTCGAGTCATCTTTAGATGAGGAGCGACGACTCGGCGATAGGACTACGGCACCACCTTCTGGACCCTCCTCTGATCCTCCAGCTGGTGATTCTGCGGCGCCGAGCCAACCTTGATCTTATTTGTCTATTTTTATGTTGGTTGTTTTGTATTGACATTTCTACTTATATGGTTCGTTGTAATTTTGATATTGCTACTATTTATTTTCGATGGATCGTGTAAGCCATAAGGCACCCGTACTTTCATTTCTGCTGTGTTTATACTTTTTGGATGTATTGGATGCTTTACCTTTTGATTTCTCCTCATTTTTGATATCTCTTTTCATTTTAGTATGATCCCCCGTTTTCCCCGAGATGTTTCCGTGTCTGTCAAGTCGTGCAGGTATCTTTTTAGCGGTTTTGTCACGCTACATTGTCTGGTTCCGAGTTCTAAGTGTCACTATGTAGGCTCCGGCCTGACCGACGATTTGAGTAACGCTTGAAATCAGCTAAGTCTTTTATCCTTTCTTTCATTCTGCACAACATGAGGACATGTTGATTTTTTTAAGTGTGGGGGAGGGGAATGTTCGATACGTATCTACACATTTGCTTAATTCGATATGTTTCTATGCAAAATGAGCAAAATGAGCTATAATTTTCAAAAACAATCGACATTTATGTTTTTGTTTTGTCCCGAGTAGGCAATTCAGATCTAAGTTCGTTATTTTTATAGTCATCCAAGCTATATATTATATGTTTAGTAAGTTAGTTGTTTCACCTGATCTATTTTTCACGAGCCATAGTAGATGATGAGCTAATTTATAAAGTTATACCCCTTTTGGATTAGTGATTTCTGATGTTCTTATGAGTTATGTGCTTAGTGCTACGTATGTATCTTGAGATTTATGATAGTTTGTATTTAGATCCAGAGTATGTTGTACTGTGAATATCTAAGGTTTGAATGTGATAAGTAACACGTAACTTAATGTCAAATGAAAAAGTTGAAAAATATAAGAATTAGTTGGGTGTGTCGAAAGCTAGTCAATGATTTGAGTGCGATAGGGTATACCACGTATGTCCTATACCACTATGATGACTAAGAGCCCACGATAGTCAGGAGAAGCTGCCTTATGATTGGAGTAAGGTAGGGTATATCTCGAATATCCTATTCTGCTATGACAGGGCAAGAGCTCATTCTGATGTGCGTTTAAAAGTGAAAAAAGTTAAATCAACGAATGAATTGTTATGAAATGTATATAAGACTAAGTTATCGTCTATCTTATCCCCAGTAGAAACTGATAGATATGTTGTAGGGATTATCCTCTGAGTATTTCAGAAAGGCCCTAGATATATTCGATCATCTTTTTCGGGATACTTTACGTTTGTAGGGTGCATCTTATGGGTGTCAATTATTGCTAGTCTACGAGGGGGTATTAGCTAGTTTTTCTTTGAGTTTCTCGAGTTTGGATTTAGTGGAAGTTTTCTATGGCTATGCACACACGCACTGGTGAACTTCTGATTTATTAGATATGTGTTATGTATGTTTAGATGTCTGTTCTTTTCTCGAGCCTAATCTTTGTTTTGTTTTGCTCGGGACGAGCAAAAGCTAAGTGTGGGGGAGTTGTTAAGGGTGAATTTATACGATTTATAACACTATGTTTTATGATAATTTCCCCCATATTTGTATTAATTTGCATAAGAAACGTGTGTTTAATAGAAATATTGAGTAAATGATATTTTAGATGAGTTAATCGCAAAATATGCTTATTTATGTGCTTTAATTATGTTTTTATGATTATTTGAGCGATATTACATTTTGCGATGTTTTTATGTGTTGTAGATACATGATTGAGGCTCAAAAGATGATCAAAAGTTGATTTATTTCGAGCTAATTGATGATAAAAGAGATAATGAAGAAGTGGGATAGAGATAGAAGAGATAAAGATCAATAAATCGAAATTCAATCATATCAAACTGGCGTCCAGGTTCCGTCCAGTGGACGGGCGTCTGATGAAAATGAACGAGCGTCCATGGATGGAAAGTTGATTCAGGATGTTTGGACGCTGAAGTGGACGCTGGGTGAACGAGCGTCTGGTCATGACTCGGCCCGATTTGAAGTTCTATTAAAGAGTGGACGGGCGTTCAAGGAACCAGACGGGCGTCCGGTAGCCGACTTGCTGAAACCGACTTTAAAATCTATAAATAGGCGGCTGTTCCTCAACCCAAAACATACCATACACTCATTATTCAAAACCCTAAACCTAGGGGCGGCTTTAGGCTGCGTTTTTCTTCTTTTATTCCAGTTTTTTATGCACTTTAGATCTAGATTAAACTAGTTACTTTTTATGCACTATTTCGCAAATTCGAGTTGCTGAGGATGTTTAGAGGCTGAAAGCTTCATCAAACGAGTATTGTGAAGCCATCCAACGATTGTTGATTTCGTTTTCTTCGGTTGTACTGTGAGTTTTTATTTAAAGGTTGTTTCTTATTCATGTTCATTACGTTTAATTGCTTTTACATCGGAAGATATGCATGTGTGATTGTTTATTGTTGATGGAAATCTTAATAAACCCTAGATCATCATGAATAAGAATAGTAATTCGAATCTATCATAACGGAAGTTAATAGGTTTAATTGCTAGATTATGAACATAAAGTTTACACCTTTGGTTAGAAAACGCGTTAATCTTGCATTGGAAGATAATAGATTAATAGATGAACTTTCTAAGGAATTAGGGTTCATGTTTAGATAAGGTGAATCACAACCTAGATAAAAACCACAGTATAATCGAGATAGGAAATCAATGCTTGTTGGATAGGTGGATCAATCCTCGTTTGCTCGTTATACACTTGATTTAAATCCTTAAAACTTGAATTTGTTTAGTTAGTTCACTTCTATTTGCATCTTAGATTAGTTTAGTTTAAATAGGTTCGCAACCCGTATTCTTCCTAGCTTTGGAGCACATCCTCTGTCTAGTTTTATTTTCTGTTTGGTTTTTATTTGCTGTTTAGATTAGTTTCGTGACATAGTTTAGTTAGACAAAAACTAGAAATCACAATCGTTTAGTTCCCCGTAAGATCGACCCGGCATTAACCACTATTACTACGATCCTTATACTTGAGGTTAACCGGATTATTACTTGTTTGCTTTGTTAGATAAAATCCGTGACAGGAAGCAAGGGTTAAATCTTTAAGAGCTTCACATAGAGGTGGTAGAGGTGGAAGGAGTCTACGTACTACATTAGCCAAAGATTCACTGAATGAATTCAAGGAATTATACATGCGTTTAGGCTTTAGAGTACATCAGATCAATCTTACTATACATGAAGCATGGAAATGGTGGTAAGAAGTGAATCCGCATATTGATTTTTCCCTTATAGAAAATGAATGGATGAGAGAAATGGTTAGAGAAATAAGGGGATATCATAATCAGCAAGAGAAGGAGAGGCAAGAAAGAGAAAGAAGAAACTAGATCGGCATACCTCATATGCTTTATTTTATTTTTTTTTCTGAATCTTGCTTGTAATACTTTTGAACAACTGATTATAATGAGAAATGACTAAGTTTTTTCTGTTCTTGTTTTTACTCTTTTTGCTTTGATGTAAGGAGGGTATTGGCATCATCACCAAAAAGGGGGAAATTGTTGGACTTATTTTTGAGTTTTAGTGATGAGTGCCAGACTAGCAGTTATAGAGCAAAGGCAAAAAGATGTCTAGATTAAATGGATAGGTTTATTAGAGTTTGATCTTTTTATAGGTTTGATCAAACAAGCACTGTATTTGGTCAGCTGACTTTCATCAGCAGACCTGTCTAGATCAGTAGGGTACCCAAGTAAGTAGACTAGTTTAGGAACCTACTGAAGACTGAAGACTGAAGGCTGAGGGCTCAAACTCAGTTATTGAAGGCTAAGGGATCAAACTTAGTATTTAAAGTCAAGGACATGGAATCAGAATTTAGGGAAGTCTGTGATGACCTAAACTGATTTCATATACCTTGTGTACAAGGTCTAAGTTCCATAAGTAAAGTGGTGATTGGAACTTGGTTATATTTAAAATGGTGTAATCTAACTTCAAAATAAAAAGTTAGATATTAGAGAAGTCAGCTGCAGTGTTTCATAAACACAGCAACTTGGATCAGCTGACTTATATATATTTCAGCAAACTTACATTCACAGGAACCTGCTGAACATATATTTCGAATTAATCAAATGTTACATTGGAAGAATACAAGGATAAGGATAGATAACAACCTCTGATTTTATCAAACAAATAAATGGTTAAGATTAAAGGGGTGTTGGAAAGAAACAGAGGTTTATCCAATGGATACAAATCAAAGGGTGGACAGACTGAAAACTGTCAAAAAGCAATCTGACAGTGTCAGTACTATGTACAGGGACAGAAAGCAAGTCAAGATGGGACAAATCTGAAACAGCTATGTTTGAATTTCAAACATAAGTCACAAGGATTCATACATATAAATAGAGGACTCCTAATTCAGATACGAGTGATGAAAATTGAGGAAAAATAACAGATAATCTTGAGCTTCAGATTCTTATCAAGAAATTTCCCTGCTGACCCTACCGAACATAAAGCTACTGATCTAGTCAAATTCTTCAAGTGTAATCTGCTATCAAGCTACATCAAGTTTACACACTTGAAGATCCTAAGCTGATGATCATATCATTCTGATCAAGCTGTTGAGAGCTGAATCACTTTCTTGATTCAAACTTTATTTTGCAAGAAATCTACTGAAGACAGTGAAGCATCTTTGGGTGTCACGGACTGTTGTTTGTGGTGGAGCTGGTGAAGAGGTAATCCTACCCTTCAAGGACCAGTGGAAGACTTTGGAGCAGCAATCCTACATGTTCCAAGTGTTCAGTTTGTGAAGCCATAGTTATTGGTGAAGGACAAACATAATAGGGATTTTTGTAACTACTACCTCAAAGATCTCTAGTGAATTACCTCCAACATCACAGGAGAAGAGTGGACTGACAGGATTACACCACCTGGAACCACTATAAAAATTGCCTACTTACTTTCTGCATTTACATTCGGCATTTAGTATATTTCACACATCAACCTTCTGAAACTAGCAACTGAATCACACACATACACTACTGAGTATCTAATACTTGGTATCATATTTTAACAACAAGTAATAAGGCTTAATTTAAACATATTCCGCTGCAACAAATTCAGTAAAGTCAATAGTCAGCAGACTACTGAGTATCAGCAGACTACTAAGCAATCAGCAGACTGCTGAAGTTGCTGAGTTTGTTAACTCCAAAAGTTTTAAGTGTTAAGTTTATTCACCCCCCCCCCCCTCTCTATAAACTTAACCAAAGTCTTTTCAAGGGACCAACACTTCTCGTGCCTCAAAAGGATTTCGAGGTTTCTTTCCCAATCGAGAAAAATAGTTTCATCAAGCTTATTGTCGATGATAAAATGAAGGTTCAATTTGTTTGACATTTTCTACAACAATAAATAAAGATAGAATAAGTAGAAGATCATGTATAAAAACCCTATATTTGCACTTAAAATTTTATAAGGTTTTACTCCCACTAGCCAACTATTCCCAATTGGCTTTCAAGAAAAATATTTTTTTTAGTGGGCAAGATCCCATCGAACTACCTCGACCCCCAACTTTGGTTGATGGGCCAAAAATAATTTAACAGGTGGACAGCACTTTGTTGTTCGTATCTTATATGACTGTTGTTGTTTGACTAGTCAACTCTTTGACAATTTTTTAATCTTATGAAAATAGTCAAACCCTTGCCTCTAAAATCCAAACGACCCCGCTTTGGCTGGTGGCCGAGAGAATTCTTAGTCGAGTCTTAACCCCAATATTCATGAGATCTCTTACGATCATATCTCGATAACGATGATATACCCGAGGTAGGTCAACCCCGCTTTGGCTGGTGAGTTGGGTCCGAACAAGGGCTCTTCACCGTCGTTATAATATGGGGAGGCAATGTCGACTTGATTTTTGACGTGGGAATAATTTTAAATTAATTCACTTAATTAATTTCGTTTAATTATGGTTTTATCTACTATGTGCATATTACTACGCTATCATATAAAGTAAAACATACACAACATTCCGCGCACAATATAACCGGTATTGTCATGGACTTTTCCTAGGTGCGGTTTCGAATACAAACTGACGAAACCGCGGGTCACAAACTAAGGGTGTCTGCAACCGCCAATAGGATCTTTACTGTTGTATGCCAATGGGTTCTTTATCTCTCTTTGGTCTTCATCTTCTTGCTCCATTCTTGTTACATAATAACCTATCTAATAAATAATTACACCCGCCGCACACGGGGGGTTGGGGGGGCTAACGGGAATGGGATAAATGCAAAAAGTAAACTAGGTCACGTTCTTCATAACGGCCTAAGACAATTTTTCAAAAATCCTATTGGGCGAGTCCATGATCAATCGGGGTCCATATAATCACATTATATCTACACATTTAATCCATACAATTTTATCTTATGAAAAAGATTAAATTCTAATTTTAACTACTTATGCGTCTTATTTTATCACATCAAATAATTAAATAAAATTTAATTAATTATATGACTTAATCGAAAATAAAATTAACATTTAATTTTAAATCGATTTTAATTTCAATTTTATTAAATTTGAACTATTTAAAATAAAACTAAAATTATTAAGTCTCCAATTTGTTTCCTTTCCATTTGGTTCTTAACCAAAAGGGATGCCTTTGGTTTCCTAAACCAAAAGGCATTTTCCAAAACCAAATTTGGTTTAGACCTGGCCACTTTCAAAATCATAATTTTGAAAGTGGCCTAGGCCTAGGCCTTTTACAATTCAAATATTTGAAAAGGGTCTAGGCCTATTCCAAATCAAAATTTGGAAAGGCCAATATATTTTGGTTTAGGCCTGGCCACTTTTCAAAATCAAAATTTTGGAAGTGGCCTAGGCCTTTTACAAATCAAATATTTGAAAAGGGCCTAGGCCCATTCCAAATCAAAATTTGGAAAGGCCAATATTTTGGTTAATATGCCACTATGGTTTCCAATTGCCCAAACCATTTGAACCATTGGTTGGCCATATAACACAACTAAATAAAAGAGATATCTATGCATAATAAATATCACAGAACGAAAATTGTCGATCTCTCCGTTGGAAGAGGACAGCCGACGACGGCAGCCCTAGAGCCGCAGCCGCCGCAGATGAGGGGGCCGCCGCCAGTCGGCCGAGCCCCTAACCGTTTCCTTTTTTTTGTTTTAACTGTATCGTGGTTTAAATCTTGCATCTATCGATTAATTACTACGCAATTAAATTGTGCTTATTGCTTAAGCTCGAAGTCTGTCTCTGATACCACTGTAAGGAAATCACTAGTTTAACTTAGCGGAATTTAAAATTTTATTTCCTTTTTAGAGATCGTTCTTCGTTTAATGCAATAAATATGTTAAGTAGTTTGACGGTTATACCTTGATGATCTATAAGATCGGCACTTTGACCGTCGCTTTGACCGTCAACGGAGAGTAGTACAGTGCGCAAGCCGTCCACGTGTCCGGCCACTATCACTAATCCACATGAACTCCTCGTCGGAATCCTCCTTGGATTGCTATTGGAAAACTCCGGTTGCTAGACCGGCCTTTTTCCTCTCTCACAAACTCACTATAGAATGCTCTCTATTTTACACAAGAACTATTAGCTCTTGCAATTGTGATGTACAAAAGAGCTTGACACCCACGTCTTATTTATAGCTAAACGTTGCGCCCCATATGTGTGTAGGAGAAGAAAACATTTTCCCAATAAAATAAGGAAAATCTTCTAGATTGATTTATCTCTTTAATTATAATATATTTTGCCAATATCTTATATTGAATATAATTATCTTATTACCATAAATCTATTTTTCAAAATCAATTAATATCTTATATTAATATTATGGTAATCTTATTAATTAAATAGCACAATCCAAGTGTATCTCTTATACCCTAGATTTGGGGCCCAATTAGTCAACAAATTGACTTCCGGAATATTCTTTAATTAATATAATTTTTATATAATTAATATCTTGTATTTTATTTATTCATAATAAACAAATACCACCATATTAATTTACCACTATAACATTTATAGTCTAGAGATAAACTTTCCTTATTTGGTTATCAACTATAACCGCATTTTAATCCGACTCGATGTTCATATGTGTGTGACCCGATAGGCTTCCGAATATGTTGGCCGTAGACACAAAGTGCAATTTACTAAAATGCCCTTCATGCCTAACGATCATGGGATAGCGTCTAGCAACACACCGTGACCCCCAATCATCGGAAGAGTCAAAAGCAATGACTACTACCTTTCATGTGAAGCAGTTACCGTGTAACTTACAGTCCTATCGCTGTATTAATATCCATACGATCGTATCTCAAGTGTCAATACATTAACGATCGTATCTTATAATCTGGATATCATGCTCTCTCGGAATAACACATTTACTCCCACTTTGCAAAGATTCTCGAGAGCTAGATATTCCGTATAAGAAGGTCATTTCGGATATTCGATCCCAATCATAGGATACGCGATTCCCGGACGACCAATCATGTATACTCCGTATGCTTCAATATCATACCCAATCACTACTGCATGATCTCCCCGTGGCTAGGGGAAATCTCAATAGTGTCAAAGCATGACAATCCACTCCGTGATGTCATGAAGACTCCGGTCAAAAGGATAATTACACAACCGCCACATAGTGTGACACTTAATGTAAGTGGGTCAGTCTAACGTACGCATTCTCTAATACACGTCCACATACAGCCCAAGTGTCTCTACACTTCGATAGACGAGACCTATCCCTACCTTCTATAAGATAGAAGACATCCAATACGTTCTTGTCTGGTTATACTATCAATGTCCGTACACAAGACTAGAGACATTTAAGTACCACACTTGTTATAGTGATTAGAGATCTCATCAACCATAATCACTATCATGGTTTGTGTATCACAGTTTGATACTAGGGACGTTACTACATAAGTACAACAAATAATATGAAGATAAACAATATATAATAACATAAGTGCTTTTATTAATCATAATAAAGTTATTACATGAACTAAATAAACTGTAAATGACCCGACCCGGTCGGATCCGGTCCAACCCGATTGGGTTTAGGACAACTTTCCAACAGCTTCAACATGGGGGACTTCACAAACCTGGCAGCAATAGAGTCTATGATGCTAGACTTAAAGAATTTCAAGCCGGTGAACATCTGGGCGGCTAAGTAAGGCCGTAGGTCGGCTGCTCAACATGCCAGTGCATCTTCAGTTCAGCCCTCTGACAATCCTTCTGATCAGCCTTCTCAACAAGATCCTGCTACTGAGTCCTAGGCATTATGATTTTCTTTTTATTTTCTCTTGAAAATTTGTAATAATTTCAAACTTTTTATTGTCTTTTCTTCTCGACAATATATGCCTTTTAGGCACTTGTTCTAGTATTTATTTTTGGCTTTTAGCCCTTTGTTCTTTGTTTTCATTTTCATTCAAGCAGGGTCATTTACCCCCTGAAGGACATCATTTACAAGATTTTCTTTTCGAAAGTTCTGATCGTCTGTCCTGCAGTCTTAGAAAGTTTGACTATTTCAAATTTTCTGAGTTTATAATGCATTTCAGTTCTGAGCATGCGTCAGTTTTGATCGTCTGATTCGTGGTTAATTGTGGTTTTTACCCACTTATGCTTTGCAGTTCAGTTCATATGGTCTGTCCTGTAGACTTGTTGAGTTTGTCCTTAGCAAACTTTTTCTGAATCCGACCTGTGGCTCACTTCGTATGGTCTGACCTGTAGACTTGTTGAGTTTGTCCTTAGCAAACGTTTTCTAAATCCGACCTACGGCTTAGTTCGTTGGTCTGTCCTGCAGACTTGTTGAGTTTGACCTTAGCAAACTTTTTTTGAATCCGACCTTAGGCTCAGTTCGTATGGTCTGTCCTACAGACTTGTTGAGTTTGTCCTTAGCAAAATTTTTCGAATCTGACTTGTGGCTCAGTTCATATGGTCTGTCCTGCAGACTTGTTGAGTTTGTCCTCAGCAAACTTTTTCTGAATCCGACCTGCGGCTCAGTTCGTATGAAATAAACAATGCTTTTGTGCAAAAATGATAATTTATTATAATAACTGATGTTTAGTTACATCTTATTGAGACATAAAACTCAAAACATAAATAAAGCATAAGTAAAGTCTGGAACCTGTCCTTACATAAAATTTTCTTAAGTTGGTTGCATTCCAGCTGTGCGGTACGGTCCTGCCGCTTGCATTAGCCAGCTGATATGCTCATTTCCCATGCACTTTGACCACTTTATAGGGGCCCTCCTAGTTCGGGTCAAGTTTCCCTTGAGGTCCTTGTCTGCTGACCTCATTCTTTCTGAGCGTAAGATCTCCCTCCTTGAAATATGAGTGTTTAACCCGGGAGTTGTAGTACTACGATATACGCTGCTTATACTTGGCCATTCTAAAGAAGGCCACATCTTGAGCCTCTTCCAGGTCGTCTTTTGAATGCCTAAGCTCAGTTAACTGTTTTTCTTCAGAGTAGAACACTGCTCGCGGTGATGGCTGGCCGATCTCAGCCGGAATTACTGCTTTGCACCCATACGCTAAGTTGAACGGAGTTTCCCCTGGCCAAGTTCAGCGTTGTTCTATAAGCCCACAAGATATTAAGCAAGTGCTCGGTCCAATTTTATCCTTCCTCTTCTGGGCATTTTTTCAGCCCGGTTTTGATCTGTCTGTTGGTCTGTTCGACCTGCCCATTAGCTTGGGGATGGCCAACAGAAGTGAAGTGTTGAGATATGTGCAGTTCGGCACACCATTCTTTGGTTGTAACTCTGTTTGTGCGGGTTGAGGGGGGTTGAATTTGCGGATAGGTTGGGGTGGTAATCCCTCAGCAATCAGTAATGCATTTCCCATTCGCATTTCCTCTACGTATTCCATATGTGCCCGTAGAGCTATTCTATAAGCATCTTGCTGTGGGGGAGCTCCCCCTGCCGAAATAGCCTCTTGTTCGTTATTTGGATTGGATGCTCCAACAATTCCCTTTCCTTTATTTTTCCTAACCGCCTCCTCATGTGTTTCGCGGGCTTTAGCTCTTTCCCGTATGTATGCCCGCATGTCGGTTGTGACGGCAGGGTTGACGTCTGCCCCATCTGACATAACCTTGCGGCTAGCCTCTCCCCGCAACGCGCTTGTTCCACGTGTCGGGCGCTGATTGAATGGTTTAGTCGGTGTTGCTGGGTTCAAGTTTTTCCCGCCAGCCATGCTAAATAATCAAACTTTCCTTACTTGAAGATCTGAAACCGACAAAATAGTGTATAAACCAACCTGGGTATTTAAAGATGGACTCAAGCGTGAGTATGCGGTGAAATTAGTGATCTCCTTGTTGAGATGAGGAGAGCAGCGGTTTCCTGGGCTGTATTATCCCAAAAGGTCAAAGCTTCAATGACCGATGGACTGGTGATGATGATAACCTCGTCTAAAACACCGTGAAATCATCTTCGTGGTGGAGCAAATGATCTCCAAAAGCTGAATGATGATCGTTCCCGGTAACGAAGCCAACTGATGTTGCGTAAAACACCAGGTTTGCGGTAACGTTGCTTATCTTGTGGATATAAGGCCGTGATGGGTGATTTCGACGGTGAGGACACGGTGGTGTTCAAGAACAAGTGGTGGCGATTTAAATGTTTATGAAGAATCGGTGAATCATGTCGACAAATTGCGAGTTTCTTCTTGTAGTATATTATAGCTTAAAGCTTGAGAGATTGATCATCCTTTTCTATTACAATGTGATCCCATACTTATAGGCTAAAAAGTAAGTCGGTCTACTGTTCACTGACAAGACAACTGAGAGTACATAGCTAAGTTAACTACGTATGCATTACAAGTGTCCTAGCCAGCTGTCACGATTGGCCTGCTGGATTGATAAGAACGACGGACAGCGGACAGCGATAGGCCGCGGCGAGTAACGACCATCAATCATTGGTAAGAATGACGAGCAAATGCGGACTCATTTGTGCCTTGACCGTATGGGTAGAAATCACATTGAGAAGATGGATCCGACATTGAACTGGCGGACAAGATCCGGCTTACGGTTGGCGGACAGGTCCCGGCTTGTAGCTAGCGGGTAAGAGATGGTTGTGACAGCGGTCAGTAGGCGCAGAAGCCCATTATCTATGTTGATGGGCCAAGATTGTAGGCCCAATATGGTTGAACAGGGCCCCATTCCAATCCGGGTATATCAATGGCCCCCTACTCTGTGCCTGGCGTGTCCGCCAAGGCGGAGAGTAGATTTTTTGAAGAAGAACTTTAGGTGAAGCTCCTTTGTAGTTGCACGTGACAGGGGATCGCCGATAATGCTCTATCGGGCTTGAATCAGTGTTGGTGAAAACCACTAGATATATGCTGTGCATTTGCAATGCGGACGGTGCTTGATCGCCGATAATGTTCTATCGGGCTTGAATCGTTGTTAGTATCGCGTAGCGAATTACCGATTATATGCTGTGCATTTGTAGCGGACAGGCTTGATCGCCGACAACGCTCTGTCGGGCTCATTTAAGTGATAACGTTCTATCAAAGGTGCTTTGTCAAGATAAGCCACAGCGGGCATTGATTGGTGTTAGCCGCTTGAAATAAGGTTGGGAGATAGTAACATGCTGAAGCCGCTTATTCGGCGGATAAGCTGATGGTCGTCAAAAGAGTTTTGAACGGTTGGAATGTACAAACGGATGTATCGGTACACGAAACGTCACGTCAGTCACGTGTACTGACACGGCGGTTGGAAATGAACCGTCCCTTGCTCTGATTGGCGGAGAAAAATCGGTAACCGTTCCAGTCATCATTACATTTGAATTTTAGATCCCAAACGTCGTTCCCCCTCAATTTTCCCTCTATAAATAGAGGAGCCACCCCAACTTCTCCACTTTTTCCTCTCTTTCCTTCTGATAAAAATCTCCGATCGATTAAAGCAAGGAAATTCCGGCGATTGCAAGCAGGTTCCGGCGAGTGCTTGTTTCAGTCAAAGCTTAGCACTTTATCACCCCATTGTTAATCAGGTATGAACTTTCACTCCTTTATTTGCTTTCTGTATTGATTTATGCTTTTCATTATCGTATATTCTTGCTAGAGACATTAAAGATGCGATTTAGCCTCTGTGATTTTTCTTCATTTGTTTTCTGATGAACACCATGAGCCCAGCCTGAGTTTTTGCGGTTTTATACCCATCTTTTCCCAGAAATATCCCTGTATGCATGTATGCTTTGTTTGGTAGTGTTTGAATGTGTGTTTAGGGTTTTTCTGGGAAAGTTGGGGGTTTTTCTGGGAATTTTGGGGTTTTTGTTTGCTTAAGGAAGGTGGAAGGGCGAGGTGTCGGGGTGTGATTGCTTTCACCTCGGCCCGATTTCCATGTCCGGGTGATAATCTGATCCACCTTGCCCTTTTTTATTTTCTAGCATGTCTTCAGAACACACACAGTCAGATGAAGAGGCTAGGGCCGCTGCGGGTTATGGGTCAGAGGAGGTGAGCATGGAGGATGCTAGCTCTAGCGGCGACGAGGAGGAAATGGAAGAAATTCCAAACCCTGGACCCGTTAACATAGAATCTGACCCGGAGGTATCAATTACTGGTGTGGGCGCTGCTGAGGTCGAGGTCGAAGACGACGATAATATAGTATTGAGCGGCCTTATTACCAGAATGGAGAAAGCAATACACCCTGGAGCCGCCAAGCGTAGCGGCAAGCTCAAGGAAGCCGTGGAAGCCGCTGTGATACCGGAGAAACTTAAAAAATCTCCTAAAGTCGTCATTTCAAAAAAGAAGACCACAACCGCTGATGAGCCCGAAAAGAAGAAGAGACCGCCCAAGAAAAGGTCTGTTGCTGTTGAGAATGAGCTCGCAGAGCAAAAGCGAGCGGATAGGGCTCTTATATCCCGATGGAAGGAGTTCAAAGATCGGGAAGACTATACTTTGGCCTTGGGGGCGTATGATGTTTCTGCGGACAATCGGTTTATCAGCATGGGTGCGACCAATGCATCGTGGGTTTGTGGTCGGGAACAGCAAGATTACCTGTGGTTGCACTATGATCATTTAGCAGCCGGACTCAGACCTCCCTTTGACCCATTCTTTGTTACATTTATGGAAGAGTTGAAGGTGATGCCTTGCGACCTGAGCTTGGGAGTTGTTCGCGTGGTCATGTCCTTCATTATAATCAGTAGGTTGAGCGGGCGCGAACCGTCGATGCCGGTGCTTTTATATTTTTATAGCTTTTCTCGGAAGGGCGGCGCTGGCCAAATCCAACCGCGTAGTCGATCGAGTCATGGTCGGCCCCGTTTACTGTTCGATCTCCCTGATAAAGTGGCGGAATGGGACAAAAGATGCATGAAAGTGGAGTCCCGGATAGGCTGGCCGTTTGAGAAGCTAGCGGAGAATTCGGTCCAAACTGAGCACTTGAAAAAGATAAGAACTCAATTCGATGATGATGAGTTTAACTCCGAGCTGAAAGACGATCTGGGCTATACCCGCAAAAATGAGCCTCAAGCTAGGGCGTTTAACTGGAGATTGTTGCTAGACGTTGGCCAGCCCTATCTCAGACAGGCCGGACTTTCTGGAGCCGGCGTCGGCGAACCCTTAGTTGTAGTCGACCCGTTGCCTACTCATCCTGACTGGTATGGCGAGTGTCACCATGGCAGGTTCATGCCTTCTCAATGTGAAATCTGCGGCGGCTATCCTAATATGCGAGCACCGAGTAGGATTTTTACTTTTCATAGTATGTTTCTTTTCATATCTTCTGGTCGCTAATAAACATTTGTTCTTCGCAGGTACCATGGATAGATTAGTTCGACGCAGCCAGCTGACGAAGAAAAAGACCGTCGACGAGGTGAAGAGGGCCGCAGAGCTAAAGGGGATCAAAACACCCCTTCCCATGGTCGACTTATAGACGACGGCGGCCGGAGCTTCCGGAGCTAAAGCCGTGAGATCAACCCAGCCGCTCTTAGTAGAGAAGACCGCGGCGAGCAAAACCATGAAGCAGACCACTCTGACAAAACCGCCTGCGGGTGATAAGAAGAAGAGGGATGATGTTGAAGAGATTGAGCCCGTGGGAGAAGATAGCGGCGCGCAGGAGGTCCCTCCTCTTAAAAAGTCCAGAACGGACAAAGGTAAAGAAACAATGGCTGATCAAGGCAAACCTGTGGCCGAGGAGGTGGCCTCTGCGGGCACGAAGACAATAGTGCCCTTTGCTGGAGTTCCTACTGGGCCTAGAGGTTGTCCCGCCGCCTGGTTGGATAAAGAGTTCATGCGGCAACAACCTCTTGACCTGCCCAAGGCGCGCACAATTTCAATGGGTATCGCTGATGTGCCCCCATTGAGGCATTTCAGATGGGGTATCCCTAATAACATCCAGCTGGAGATAGGCCGCGGGATAGCGGACAGGGTTGTCCTGGCGGATCAGACTGATCCCCGCCGTGCCTTTCTTGGGAGCATTGACGATTTGTGGGGCTTATACGGCGCCACGGTGAGCATGGTAAACTTCCTTTCTTGTTTTTGTTTCTCATTCTTTTATTTTCGTTTTTCTCATGTCAATATTGACTCCGCTGTTTATTTCTCTTCCGTTAGGTTGGCACTGGCTTGGCACAGTTCGTCAATGATTATAGAAACACCATAGCTGAGAGTGCCGATGTCAGAAAAGAGCTGGTCGAAAACCAGAAAGCTCTTGGCGCCGCAAATGCAGTGTCTGCCGGTCTTCGTGGGCGATTAAACGCAGCTGAGGCGGAGAATGAGAAGCTGAGAGCACAGCTTGCTGAGGCCAACCAGATTAATGCAAAACTTATCGAGCAGAGCAAGTCCGTTGATCAAACTATGAAGGAAATGAAACAGAAAGTATTGGAGGCTCAAGCTCATTGGGAGGCCGAGCAAGCAACGTGTGTGGACCTGCGCGTAAACACTTAAGGATCTGGGCTCAAGTGTTGAAGGTCGGATTAAGGCCGCTAATGATGATGGCTTTATGATGGGATATGACCAAGGGTTTTATCACATCGCGAGGTGTGTTCTGGCTCATGACGGTGGTACCCCCGATCTTGATGTCTTAGAGGAGTGGATTCTCACCCATCCCTTCTCTGATTTTCTGAGAGAGTTTCATGACCGCATACCTTTCTCTGATATTGAGCTTCAGGGCTATGTTCCAGAGTGCGATCCTGACTGGGTGGCCCCTGCTGTGATTGAGGCGAATCTGAGGGAGCGTGTTCGCTTGGCCACAGAAGCGAGAGAGAGAGCCGCTGAAGAAGGCGAGGTCGAGCAGCCTGGTGAGAAGTCGACAGAGCCTACTGTGTCGGAGACCAATGCTGATCAGATGCTGCACCATTCTCTCCGCGAAGAGAATGTCCACAATGAAGAGATGCGGCCCGAGGGCTCTTAGATTTCTGGCTCTGTTTTGTAAAACATTATTCTGTGCTCGCATATGTATAACTCTTTTCCTTTTCCGCACTTTTGTCCGCACATTTGTATCTGTAATAGCTAGTATGTACTTTGTCCAGCTTATAATTTTATTCACAAGTTTGTTTCCTGCCCGTTTTTTATGTATGCTTGCTTTTTGCTCGAATTTATTGTCTAAATTGAGTCCGATGATAATAACATCCGTCCCCCTTGTTTTAGATAAGATTCTAGGTCGATCTTGTGCGGACTTCTGTATGAGATATGCCCCTCTTGAATCTTATCTAAAATAACTTGTTCGCTAGGGAGTTGTGGCCGCGTTAAATTTTCCCAAATATTGCCCCTATTTTAACAACTCTGAAGTCCAGCCGAAGTTTTGTTGAAAATTCTTCGAGCACAATTCTTTCTTACCCGTGCATACTTGTAATAATTTGCATATAAAAAAGAGAATGTAAAATCGGGATTTATTAATTTCGACTCATCCCGCTAGATGAGTAAAGATTACAAGCAAAATAAGAAAGCCTAACCACTTACGTCGTAAACGAGAGGATAGCTATATCCCTAGCCGATTTATTACATGTAGTACCTTTTGAGGTTGTCCGCATGCCAAGGTCTATTGAGCTCGTAGCCTTGATGATTTCTGAGGACATAAGTCCCTTTTTTGATTTCTCTCGCGACTTGATAAGGGCCTTCCCAATTTGCTGTTAGCTTCCCTTTATTAGGCTCCATACCCGTGGCCTTTCTGTTCCGAAGAACGAAATCCCCGACTTTAAATGAGTGGTCACGGATTCGCTTGTCGTGTTGTTGTTTAGCGATTTGCTTGTAGTTTGCTAATCGATGATAAGTCGCAATTCTTTTTTCCTCCACTAGATCCAAGTCGATCTGTCTGTTTAAAAGATTATCCGCTGGGTCATACAATGCGACCCTGATGTTGGGTAGAGCCATTTCAACTGGAGTCATAGCCTCTGATCGGTAAGAGCAAAAGGAGTTTCTCCTGTGGGTGTTTTGATAGTGGTGTGGAGTGCCCAAAGTATATCGGGTAATTCATCAACCCACCCTCCTGCTTTTACTTTGTCGTCCACGCTTTTCTTCAACATTTTGATAATTTGTTTGTTGCCGGCCTCAGCTTGGCCGTTTCCTTGAGGATAAGCTACCGATGACTGCCAGTGTTTGACTTTGAATTCGTTGCAAAGATCTGAGAAGTCCTTCCTAAATTGCGGGCCGTGATCCGATACTACTGCCCGCGGGACGCCAAAACGTGAAAAAATCTGATCGTGTAAGAAGTATCCTGCTGCTTTTGCGGTTATCTTAACCATAGGTTTTGCCTCAATCCACTTTGTAAAATAATCCACGGCTACTATGATAACTTTGCATCCGCCTCTCCCTGGTGGAAAAGGTCCGATAAGGTCGAGTCCCCACATGTCGAAAGGCCAGGACGCGGTCACGATGCTTTGTTCGACAGACGGTATCCGGGGGATGTCCGCATGCTTTTGACACTCTGGACATTCTCTAACCAATTTTTCTGAATCTTTAAGAATTGTTGGCCAATAATACCCGGCGGTTATAACCTTCTGTGCCAAGGAGCGGCTAGCGGGGTGTCCCCCACACACTCCTTGGTGAAGTTCGATAAGGATTGTCTTGCTCTCCTCCTTTCGAACACATCGTAAAAGAGGCCTTATTGCGGATCTTCTGTAGAGTATTCCGTTATTTATAATATACCTTGCCGCTCTCTTCTTGAGTGCACGGGCTTTGTCCGCCCCATCAGGTAATATGCCAGTTTCTATGTAAGCTTGGACCTCATCAATCCAACATGTAGTTGGCGCTGGTGTGTCGATTTCCATGATTTGTATTTCCTCTATGGCGGGTATGGCAAGATACTCAATCATTATTGAAGGATCTGCAATCTCTTCTTTGAGTGATAGCTTAGAGAGATAGTCTGCTCGCTCATTGTCCTCTCTTCGAATTATGATGAACTCGCAATAGTTGAAACCGCTTTTTAATCGTCGAACAATCTCACCATACTTCTCAAGAATACCACAGTGCGTGTCATAGTCCCCTGAGATTTGATTGACGATGAGTTGGGAATCACAAAATGCTTCAACATTTTCCACTTTTAATTCTCGGGCAAGTTTGAGCCCGGCTATAACTGCTTCATACTCGGCTTGATTATTTGGCGCATTGGACTATCCGTTAAGACAATAATCGTATGTGAAGTAAAGTAAGCCCTGAGTTTGCGGGCAGCAATGACAAGCGAGTAGGCTAATTTTTCAATATTAAAATAGCGACTCTCCACCGGACTGAGAGCCTTGCTTACATAATAGACGGGATTTTGGAGGTTTCCGGCCTCCTTGACAAGAGCGGTGGCAACAGCCCGGTCTGAAGCCGCTAAGTACAAAAACAAAACATCTCCCTCTACGGGGCTGACCAAAAGAGGTGGTTTTCCTAGATATTCCTTCAGAGCTTGGAATGCCTGCGAACAATCTGCGTTCCATGAGAAAGTTTTATCGCCTCTGAGAATCTTGAAGAAAGGAAGGCATTTCTCCGCTGATTTTGATATGAACCGACCCAACGCGATGATGCGGCCATTAAGCCTCTGAACTTCTTTGATAGTTGTAGGCTCTTGCATATTCATTAAAGCTTGAATCTTTTCTGGGTTAGCCTCGATGCCACGACGACTAACCATGAACCCCAAAAACTTGCCCGCCTGGACACCAAAAGTACATTTGGCCGGATTGAGCTTCATCGAGTGTTTTCTGACATTGTTGAAGGTTTCTTGAAGGTCAGCGGCGTGACCGTCCCCAGCGGACTTAACAACCATGTCGTCTATATAAGCTTCCATATTTCTGCCTATCTGTGAACTGAAGACCCTGTTGACCATTCGCTGATAGGTCGAACCCGCATTCTTCAACCCAAATGGCATCATTTCATAATAAAATAGACCTCCAAATGGCTCGAATGCCGTTTTCTCTTTGTCGGATTCAGCCATCCGCACTTGGTGATACCTGAATATGCATCCAAGAAACTTAAAACTTCAAAGCCAGAAATAGAGTCGACTAACCGATCGATTCGTGGAAGCTGATAAGGATCCTTGGGACAAGCTTTGTTGATATCGGTGAAGTCGACGCACATCCTCCACTTGCCATTGTGCTTCTTTACCATAACCACATTTGCTAGCCAGGTCGGGTAGGCGAGCTCTTTTATTATCCCCGCTTGCAGGAGTTTTCCAACCTCTATTTTCACCGCCGCCTCCTTTTCAGCTGAAAATTGGCGCGCTCGCTGTTGTATTGGCTTGAAAGTAGAGTCGATGTTAAGATGATGAAGAGCGACGTCAATTTCGACTCCTCGCATGTCCGTGACAACCCAGGAAAATGCGCTCAGATTTTCTTTGAGTAATTGTACCAAATTTTCCCTTTCAAAAGAACTCAGCCGAGCCCCAATTTTGACTTTCTGATCGGGGTATTCATCGTTGATGATTACCTCTACTAACTCATCCTCTGCTGTAAAATCAGGCTCGTCCCTGACTTGCAATGTTTCGCACTCCACTTTAGCTGTCACATGTTCGGCAGCGACCCTGATCATGTCAATGTTTTCCATGTGCGGGGGCTGCTCAATCCGTGCTCTCTTGTTCCCTGTTCTCATTTCATGTATGTATGTTAGGACAGCTGTAGGTTCGCTGATCGACGTTCCGATCCTGTCCCCTACATAAAACTTTGCCCGTTGATGAGGAATGGAAGTTACCATTTGAAATTGTTTCAAGGTGGGTGTCCCAATTATCATGTTATAATTGGACTGGAGATCGACTACCAGAAATGTCACCTTTTCCGTGCGAAATGGCGCGTAATCTCCCATTTGTATATCTAAGTCGATGGCCCCCTTGACCTGTATTTTGTGATTTGTGAATCCCTCAAGGGTACCATTGTGCGGCCGCAGATTGGAGTCGCTGAACCCTAATTCTTTAAAGCAGTTGTAGTATAAGATGTCGCGACAAGCTCCTGTATCAACCATCACTCTATTGACACATGCCCGATTGATGACCACTGAGATGCATAAGCACATATCCTCTGCGTTGATCGAAGTCACCAGTTCACTTCGAGTAAAGGTCAGAGGTTGCTCATTTCCACGCAAAACTATTGGCTTCTCCACATGTTTGTTGATGGAGCCGATGCGATTCTTAATCTGATTGTTACTGGGAGGAGGCTCAGTTATCATTCTAATGTTCCTGTCGAACTGACGAGTTTGTCGATTCCTCCTATTCGGACCACCATTATCTAGTTTGAGGTGATCATGGTGTCCGCGGGCGAGCAACTTCTCTATCGCCCGTTTAAACCGAATGCATTCATCGCAGTATGCCCCTTATCTCTCGTGATAGCCGCAGTATTTGGACGCATCGCGGCGGGTATCTGGTACCATCGGATATGGCTCTGGTATCTCGTCTCTTATTTTATTCAACACTTGGGAATAGGAAATTCTGAGCGGCGTGAAATGCTCTTCCTTAAATCTTTCCGGTTTCTTGATTTCCCGATCTGCCCCTCGGCGGGTATCTCTTGGCGGGCTACGCTCAGCCCTCTGTTTGCCTTTGTTGGACGAAGACGCTCCTTCGTTTCCCGCAGTCGCAATGTACTTCCTGGTCGAACTCAACATCTCTTGTAGGTTCGCTGGTGGTGACAAAGCGAATAAGATTTCAAATACCCCGGCTTCAACCCCGTTTCGAAGCTAGTCATGACGACGTTATCCGCTATGCCCCCGGTTAGCTCGTACACTTTATAAAATCGTTCATAATAGCTGCGGGTAGCCTCATTATCGCCCTGTCGGACCTCATGCAGGTCGATGTGTGTCTTTTTAGGTCCTCCCACCGACCTAAATTCAGCTATAAATTTGTTGATCAGATCATCCCATGATAATATTGAACCGGGAGGAAGACTGCGGATCCAAGATGCCGCCCTATCTTGCATTGATCCCACAAATGTTATACACCAAGCCTCGTCGCTAGAGGTACATAAATTGATTCTACTCTGGAAAGCTGACAGCCAATCCAGTGGATCTGTGGCTCCATGGTAGTTAATGAAATTGGGTAGTGAGTCCCCCCTCTTGGTGCGGCTTTCAATATACTCGGATGGAGCACACTCGTTCCCCATGTCGGCACCACCTTAACACTCTTTGTACCCTTCTCAGCCTCCTCTATCTGTTTTTTCATGATGCCCATTTCCACCCGAGTTTGGGGAATTGGTGGGAACGCCTATATGTCCTCCCCGATCTTGCGAGTCCCCATGTCCCTCTCGTGCGAGTACGGACTGTCTTGGATTCCTTGGTCGCCACGGGGCTGCACCGCGGTCGTCGACCACGGGCCCCAACCAACCAAATGCCGATCTCCTATCTCCCCTTGGATGTGACGTCGCATGGTCGCTTTCTTCCATTTCGATCGTTGGGTTTGCACGGTTTTTTGAGGAATGAAAGTTGGTTGTAACTCGTTTGTGCGGGTTGAGGGGGTTGAATTTGCGGATAGGTTGGGGTGGTAATCCCTCAAAGAATCGCAATGCATTTCCCATTCGCATTTCCTCTACGTATTCCATATGTGCCCGTAGAGCTATTCTATAAGCATCTTGCTGTGGGGGAGCTCCCCCTGCCGAAATAGCCTCTTGTTCGTTATTTGGATTGGATGCTCCAACAATTCCCTTTCCTTTATTTTTCCTAACCGCCTCCTCATGTATTTCGCGGGCTTTAGCTCTTTCCCGTATGTATGCCCGCATGTCGGTTGTGAGGGCAGGGTTGACGTCTGCCCCATCTGACATAACCTTGCGGCTAGCCTCTCCCCGCAACGTGCTTGTTCCACGTGTCGGGCGCTGATTGAATGGTTTAGTCGGTGTTGCTGGGTTCAAGTTTTTCCCGCCAGCCATGCTAAATAATCAAACTTTCCTTACTTGAAGATCTGAAACCGACAAAAGAGTGTATAAACCAACCTGGGTATTTAAAGATGGACTCAAGCGTGAGTATGCGGTGAAATTAGTGATCTCCTTGTTGAGATGAGGAGAGCAGCGGTTTCCTGGGCTGTATTATCCCAAAAGGTCAAAGCTTCAATGACCGATGGACTGGTGATGATGATAACCTCGTCTAAAACACCGTGAAATCGTCTTCGTGGTGGAGCAAATGATCTCCAAAAGCTGAATGATGATCGTTCCCGGTAACGGAGCCAACTGATGTTGCGTAAAACACCAGGTTTGCGGTAACAGTGCTTATCTTGTGGATATAAGGCTGTGATGGGTGATTTCGACGGTGAGGACACGGTGGTGTTCAAGAACAGTGGTGGCGATTTAAATGTTTATGAAGAATCAGTGAATCTGTCGACAAATTGCCAGAGTTTCTTCTTGTAGTATATTATAGCTTAAAGCTTGAGAGATTGATCATCCTTTTCTATTACAATGTGATCCCATATTTATAGGCTAAAAAGTAAGTCGGTCTACTGTTCACTGACAAGACAACTGAGAGTACATAGCTAAGTTAACTACGTATGCATTACAAGTGTCCTAGCCACCGTCACGATTGGCCACCGGATTGATAAGAACGACGGACAATGGACGATAGGCCGCGGCGAGTAACGACCATCAATCATTGGTAAGAATGACGAGCAAATGGACTCATTTGTGCCTTGACCGTATGGGTAGAAATCACATTGAGAAGATGGATCCGACATTGAACTCGGCGGACAAGATCCGGCTTACGGTTGGCGGACGGAGTCCCGGCCAGTAGCTAGCGGGTAAGAGATGGGCGTGACAATGGTCGGTGGGCACAGAAGCCCATTATCTATGTTGATGGGCCAAGATTGTAGGCCCAATATGGTTGAACAGGGCCCCATTCCAATCCGGGTATATCAGTTTACAACGAGCTGTGAATCGCTGTAAACATACAGGCTATCCGCTCCAAGCTTGTTTTCTAATTTGAGCCCTTTAATTAAGGCTTCATACTCTGCCTCATTAGTGGCTTGGAATCCAAACCGTAAGGCATAAGGGAACTCTTCCCCTTTCGGACTGACGAGCAGGAGACCTGCCCTGCCCCTCTTTGTTTGCTGCACCATCCACATATAGTTTCCATTGATTTTCTTCTTGTTTCGGCTAATCATCCTCTAGGCGAACAGCTATCCCTTCAGCTAAGGCTTATGCTTTGATGGCAGTTCGAGGACAAAAATAAATATCATACTCTGCCAGTTCGACGACCCATTTTTCCAACCTTCATGAGGTTTGTGGTCGTCCTAAGATTTGTAGTAAAGCTGATCGGTGATTACTGTGATTGGATGTGCCTGGAAGTACGGCCTTAACTTCTTGGAGGCATGCACCAATGCCAATGCCATCTTCTCTGCGTTTGTATATCTGACCTCTAGTCCGTGAAGTGCTTTACTTACACGGAAAACTGGAATCTATGGTCCGTCTTGTTCTTTAACTAGTACAACGCTGAGCGCTTCCTCAACCACCACCAAGTAGACGTATAAAGATTCTCCTTACTGAGGAGCAGTGAGTGTAGGCAGTTCAGCCAAGTATAACTTTAATTCTTCAAAGGCCTTATGGCTTTCCTCATCCCACTAAAAAGGACTTGCTTTCCTCAAAATCCTAAAATGGCAAGGCACGTTGTGCCGACCTGGAGATAAACTTGTTCAGTGCGGCTGTCCATCCCGTTAGCCGTTGTACGTCTTTGATATTTCTCGGTGGTGACATAGTCTTCAACGCATCTATCTTATGTGGATTCTCTCTGATTCTGTCTTTGGATATCATGTATCCTAGGAATTTTCCCGATCCGACCCTGAATGTGCATTTTTAGGGATCAAGTTTCATTTGAGTTTGCCTTAACACCTCAAATACTTCTCTGGCATCCCTGAAGTATTGGTCAAGAGACCTGCTCTTGATCAGGAGGTCATCCACGTACACCTCCATGCATCGTCCGATCTGCCGGGCGAAGATTTTGTTCACTGCCCTTTGATATGTTGCTCCAACAATTTTTAGACCGAAGGGCATAGTGACGTAGCAGTACATCCCAAACTCTGTTATAAAGGCAGTCTTTTCAGCATCTTGAGGATCCATTGCGATCTGGTGATATCCTTTGTAAGTATCTAAAACTGAAAACACTTCAAACCCCACTATTGAATCTACTAGACGATCAATCTTGGGTAGGGCATAACAGTCTTTAGGACATGCCTTGTTGAGATCGGTGAAGTCAACGCACATCCTCTAGCTCCCATCTGGCTTATTGACCAATACTGGGTTTTCTAACCATTCTGGGTATACGACTTCTTTGATAATGTTGGCCTGCAACAATTTAGTCACTTCTTGCTTGATGGCCGAGTTGCGCTCGGAGGTAAAGTGCCTTTTCTTCTGACGAACAGGTCTCCTGCTCGGGTCTATGTTCAACCTGTGAACTACTAAATCTGGAGATAATCCTGGCATGTCTTATGTTTTCCATGCAAACACGTCTCTGAATTCTTTCAAAAGATTTATCAGGAATTCCTTATGCAAGGCTGGAATCCATGTCCCCACACTAACCGTTGAGTCCGCCTGTTCATCCCATAGACGAACAGCCTCTGTCTGGTCCTCAGATGACCAGCTCTCTTCATCCTCAGGAAGCAGCTCTTCAATGCTTACTTGATGAACCATCATCTTCCCGTTTACTGTTGCTGTGTAACAACTCTTGGCTGTTTCCACATCGCCTTTGATTTCTATAGAACCTTCCCTCGTAGGGAATTTCATGCTAACATGAGCTGGTGAGATCACAGCTCGTAGAACGATAAGTGCTGGTCTTTCTATGATTACATTGTATACTGAGGGTGCCTTTACCACCACATAATCCACCATCAGGGTCCTGCCCTTGGTTCCTTCTTCAAAAGTAGTAGGGAGTTTGATCACACCCAGTGGATGAACTGGGGGTCCGGCAAAGCCAAACAGAGGAGCTGATACAGGGGTGAGTTCGATATCCTTCAATCCCATAGCTCTAAAAACATTGTAGTAAAGTATATTCACAGCGCTGCCTGTGTCTATGCATATTCGCTTTATCAAATTCCTGCTGATCACCGCCTCTATCACCAATCCTTCATTGTTGGTTACTAAAGGGAGAGAGTCCTTGGGACCATAGGTCACCTCTCCTATTAGCCTTTGTCTCTTACTCGATGGAGTAGGAGCGGTAGACCTGCTACTGCCCGTGACTTCAGTTCTGCTCAGGTTGTTCGGCCCCACTAAGATCGTATCGATCGTATTCATCGGGTAGTTATCCATCAGACCATTAGGATCTGGTGAGCGGTCTCTTCTTCTTCAAAACTCATCTCGATTATCTTTGTCGTTGTAGTTACACCGACCATGCGGTTCGGCCTGATGAGACCGATCTACGACCTCATCAAGCTTTCCTTCCACCACTGCTGCATCGATATCTCTGATCAGATCCCGACATTGTTCTGAATCATGACCAACATCCTTGTGATACTTGCAGAATTCGTTAGGGTCTCTCTTTTCTTTGGGCCCCCTCATTGGTGGTGGGACCTTAGCTATGCCCTTTCTTTCCATAATCGCGAGGACCTGCTCGCGAGACCTGTTCAAAGAGATGAAGTCTCTGTCCTGCAGAGCTCCTTTATTCCCTAGACGATCTGAGATCGGTGTAGTTACTCTATCCCAAACCGATTTTCTCTTCTTTTCTGACTTGTCTTCAGACTTGCTTTTCTTTCCTTCACCTCTTTCCATTTTTCTTTTGAGCCTATTTGCTTCTTCTCCCTGACAATGTTTATAGGCTACATCTAAACACTCTTTCATCATCTAAGGAAGTTTGTTGTTCAGCTTGGCGTGCAGCCGTCCCTCTTGCAGACTTGCCATGAAATAGGCGACTAGAAATCGATCATCTGTATCCTGCACCTGTGCGGATTCTTCATTGAAACACTTTATAAAGTGAAGAACGGACTCATCTTGCTTTTGCTTCAAAGTCAGAAGGTGAGTCTGATTTCTCTGGAAAGGACGAGCTCCGATAAAGGCATGGACAAACTTTCGAGTTAAGGTTCCGAAGTCGGAGATCGACCTTGGAGGAATTTTGTTAAACCATTCTCTGGCTCTCCCTTTAGCAGTGCGGGGAAAGCCTTACACTTCATCTCGTCTGAGGTGTTGTACAGGTTCATGTGCGATATGTACTGATGCATGTGGTCATAGGGATCCTTAGATCCGTTGTATGACTCAATCTTTGGAATTTTAAAACCCGCTGGTCGGGATAGCTGTCAATATGCTCGGTGAATGGTGACGTACAGAGAAGCTAGTCTGATCGTCTGTCGAGCAGGGCATCCACTTCGTCCCTCACCGTATCGTTGGGCCGAAGTGCGTGTATCTGTCTGTATGAGTGCTAGATTCCACAAGCTCGTGCTTTTTATGAGCTTCTGGATGAAAATTAGTTTCTGAAACTTCTGGAGGATCCCTTGCTTTGTGGTTTTCATCCAATATGGCCTTAAGGGTGATATTGTCCATGTTTTTCAAGGCTTCCATCAACGCCTGGTTGGCTGGGTCTTGAAGCGCCGGGATAGGTTGATTCTCAGTGGTGTTCGCTCATGTTTGTGTGGCCGTAGCTTGGCCTTCCCCTTGGGTGGTGGCGGCTGCTCCACCTTGTTGTGCCGGATCCGCAGGGTTTTCCGTTTTCTTGCCGGTATTCTTTGGTGCCATGTTGATCATAAGAATTCTGGGATTATTAGATCGCTTTTTCAGAAAAGGACCCTCCTTCTAGCGCCAATTGACGATGCTGGATCTCATCTATGAATAAATCCGGGCCAATTACTTTTATTAAAGATCTCAAGTCCCAAGAACCCTAAATTGTGCTAATGGGGGTGGATGTTTTGGTATATTTTAGACTGAGCTCTCGAGTTATTTCTCTTGAGTTGCCTATGTATCCAATAATTGAATTGGAATCAAGTCTTTCGTAGTTCCTTAGGGTTGTTTATATAGAGGATGTTTTATCTCATTCCTTGTCCTTCAAGGATTCTCATTATTATCGTTATTATTATTATTGTTTCCCCTAAGGATATACACGCTTAAATCCTGATGATTTAAGGATAATTAATGGACATATTTAAGTGTCAAGATCACAATCCTTATGACTTAGGATTCTTTCCTTATTTATCTCTAGCTATCAAACACGTGGAATAACAACTGGGATCGCTCTGTGCGTCCTGCACCGAGCCCCCGAGGCCATCATGGCCGAACTGGGAAGCTACTCTTCTCTAGCCGACCTACGGTGGCTGAAGGAGGAGCTTCTGCCGATCTCCCACCTGGGGTAATGGACCTGCCCTTAGGTATGCCTTTGGGGCTCCTGGCCCTTATTGCCTTACATTAGAGGCTATTCATTTATTATACGACTTAAAAGGGTGACACATGGCGCAGTTCGCGTCGGCTATCATCATTTAGTAATCAGATTGTGACATATTTATATTCAGTTATATTGCGAGGCAGAGAGACTTGTATATTTGAACCAAATTTTGAATTATGGAATTGCACATGGTTAGTCAACATAAAGTTTAGTTGACTTTTGTAGGAATGTCATTACTTTTGGTTATTAGTAGTATCACATGTTGGGTGTAGCCGAAGCAGCCTCACTTGTTGATGCGTAAATATTTCAATCGCATTATGTGAAGTGATTAGAAATTTATCAATATTCAATAGTATTTATAAAAGGTTCAATTTAAATGGTTTGTCAATATAAAAGACACCCTTATTTAGAAACTTCTAAATCATGTCATATTCTTTTGTTGATTTTGAGTGTGGCCAAAGCTGCTCAATAATTGACGAGTAGAGAGAATTTATCACATATTGTTGGTGAATTGATTGATAAAATTAATTGCATCATGTTGAGCGGTTAATTTAATGCATATTTTAGTTGTGATTGATTAAAGGGCTATTGACATGTTTGAACGAATCATATTTACACCGTGCAGTTTGGTGGAATCTAATGATCATTTGGTTTGATTAACTAATGTTGTTTAGTTTTTCTATATTGTTGTTAGTATACACATTATTTGTTATTATGTGTTATCTGGAGAGTCTATATAATCAAACCGTATGCCACATAAAGATTATTTCTCAAGCATATCTCGGAGTAGCCAAAGCATCCAGAATGTTGGACAAGTAATAAATTGTTGATCACATAATGAATAGTGGTTACACAAGTGATAGATACATTTCGACCAATTAATTCATTGAACAATGCTCGGCCCCAAAGGGAAGCAATTGTTTAATGAGATTAATTGAAATAAGATGGAAATTGATATAACGATGAGGGGATATATCTTATGCCCAAAGGTACAGATGGTCCTTCTCTATTTTAATTGATTCTCCAGTCTTATTATTTTTGAAAGTAAATTCTATGTAGTGTCTACGACCTCTACCCAAAGGAAGGTTTTGAATTTACTATTTGAGAATTAACGTTAGTTGATTCACTCTGAGGCAACTCATATAACAGACTTTGGAATGCATAGGTTTTAATCTTGTGTTTGTATTAGTGCTCCACCACACCTTACGAAATCAATTTTGTCAACTGATGTGTTGTTCTATGAGCATATGGGCTTGATCGCTTATATCTGATGCTCTTAAATCTAAGTATAATCAGACCATATAAGGTATGCTTTTTCATTATGGATTAAGTCAATTTTTTACCACCTTAATATAAGAGTTATCCACAATGACACAAAATTAAAGGCTTTCAATACATAACACATAATGAAGTTAGGTTATAATTGTTGGTTTATAGATTAACTTGGATTACTATTATTATGATATTCCTAACGTCTATGGTGATTTTTGTTTATTATGGTGTAATTAAATACACTCCTTATGTTTGAAAGTGTTCACAATGTTTTTTTGGACACATAAAGACAAGGGGTCTATATAGTATTTGATCAATTGTATTCAAACACTAGAAGTTGAATTTTGAGACATGTAATGATTATCATTGTCTCATTTTTTTTAAATACACGTGAAGGTAATTATGTCCTATTAATTAAATGTCAATAATAATTGACATTTACTTTTGTTAAGGACATTAAGGTTAGCTACCTCATTAGTATGGAAATTACTGTATTGTTGATCTCATATTAATATTGGTTTCATTCGATTGTGATACAGAGTGAAGTGCTTTCGACCTCTACTTCACAGTCACTTAAAGTAGATTGGACATAACTATAAATCTAGCATCCTTTAAGATGTTAGACACTTAGTAAAAGTCATATGCTCGGTTTAAGATTTTAGAATCTTTCTATTGTTGAGCTTGATGGCATGCTAAGTTATATCTAACTTACATAAGATAAGTGGCATCAAGGTAAATATCACAGTTTCGTCATATGAAGTTGCAATATACTTCTTTAAATAATGCTTGAATTGTGGTGAGACTAAGAGCTTATGTATCCATCAACACTATTGGAGTTTTGTGTGGTTTGTATAGTGATAAAACAAACCATTAAGTCCACACACATATTGTCGAATTATCGTTTGAGATCATATTAACGTAAGTGCCTTAGTTCTTATTTTTGGATGGATTGGGAATTTATCTCAAATTTCTATACCATCCATTTTGGGGCATTCTTATCCTTATCGAAGCTTATATTGTCCACAAAGCTTCTATAATCAAGGATAAAGAAAGATCATTTTGAAAGTGTTGAGCAAAAGACACATTTATAATGGAATATATGTCATTTTTCTCCTTGAATGTTGCAATCACACATGCATGCAACACCGTGTGATTGAGTGGGAGAATCTTATCGAAAATGACATTTGTTAGTATTTTATAAAGTTAAAATCTATATAATTAGACACGGTGTAAGATTATTTAATTCTCATCTAGGTTGTCATATTGACATTATTATGCTACGGTGAGAATTATTTTGAAATATTACACATTCAGATTTGTCCTTGTTTTGATAGGAGTTCATAGCTCTTAATGTAGTTTTCGGACAAACAAAGTGTTTGTATGTAAATAGATGTTTTAATCATGTGTTCTAGCATAACATGAAGTTAGAAACCATACTGATTTTGAGAAATGTTAATTGACTCGGAGTGATTGTTTTAAGTGACTAATCATAAGGTAAATGTCATAATCATGCATTGAAGAAACTTGTTGATTCTAAATAAAATACATTTTATTTCATATTAAGAGAGTCACTTGAAGATCAATCACATGTTAAAGGTAATCACATTTTGTGTCTACTTTTTTAAACCACTAGATACAGAAATATAGTGTGAGTAAGATTCTCA
This sequence comes from Gentiana straminea, assembly GCA_036785695.1. Lineage (NCBI taxonomy): Eukaryota > Viridiplantae > Streptophyta > Magnoliopsida > Gentianales > Gentianaceae > Gentiana > Gentiana straminea. The sequence goes on along the minus strand of JAVUPR010000444.1, from coordinate 6,476,684 downwards.
ATCACTAAACCTAATTCTACTTGAGTTGTGTGCATTAATCTATCTGAGCACTGGTTGGATGAAGTTGTTCTTTTGAACATTGTAAGCATGAGTTGCATTATTACATCTTGAGGAAATTCATGTTTTGTACTAGTCTCGTGTTGTTCATTATAAGGTCCCATATTGGTGATCTATAGATCACGTAGGAACTTATTCTTGTTATGATGAACAAAGTTATGTTGGACTGTTGAGAATTTTCTCTATGTGGTACCATAGACTATAAATTCTTCTATATGGTTATTGAAGAATTATTTGTCATTTTGTTAACAACAGCTCATTATAAATGGTTTACTAGACAATTATAGTGTTTGTTATTTGTGTGGTAAACCATATAAATGTACACAACATGTGTTGAGTAATAAAAGTACTTAATATTTGTTTTTAGTTTGCAAGTATGTATATGGATTTTGTAAGCTTCTGATAATTGTATATTGGTTTGCTATCAAACAAATAGCTCAACACAAAAATGAATGTATACAGTTCAAAAAAATGGATTTTAGTTTGCAAGTATGTATATGGATTTTGTAAGCTTCTGATAATTGTATATTGGTTTGCAATGTAATGATGCGTAAGACCAGTGGGAGCACTAACCATTTTTTTGAACTGTATACTTTCATTTTTGTGTTGAGTTATTTGTTTGATAGACGAGTTTCCTTAGAAGGATATGTTGCAGGGTTAAGGTGAATCTCATAATAATTAAGGGGGTTCACTGAGATGATTTATTTGAGAATCTCATTAAAATTTCATTCAATGCTTTCAAGAGTAAGCTTGTGTTTTGATTGAAGTAGCTCACATGTCGAATAGCCAAATGTTTTGTATTGTTAAGTCACAGGCTTTATGAGTGTTGGCCTATGGTTGTTAGTCAATGTTGCTTTTGGCCAAATTTCAGTTCGACTGTGTTGTCCCTTTTATGAGGAATGGTTTTGGATGTCGAAATTAGCAAATTGACATTCATGAGACATTTTTTCAGAGGTACACTAGCTATAAGACAAGTGTCAAGTAAGTAGAATAATATGAGTTATGGATTGTGGCTTTTGCCGGCTTACATTATTTCACAATCATGTTGTACTCATATTTGACTTATTGACACATAAAGTTGATTCGTTTGAATTCTCTGAAAATTGTCAAAATTGGCATCATAGTGATGTAGCTGTTATACATGAAAGTGCACCGATTTCGTGTATGAGGATAATCCATCTTGAATTTATGGACCTGAATGACATTTTGATTAGCTCATTCATAAAGTAACTTGACTAGTTGATGTTGTATACGTAATGATGGAAGGAATTGTTCGACTTAACAGAGCATGCCCACCATTGTTCTTGTGCTTATGTTTTCTAGTTGGAGTTGTGTTAATAAACCAGTGAGTATCATTATGTGCATGCAATATATTAAAGTTACTCATTAAAATTATGCTAACCTAACTATCGGGCCAAGTGGGAGAATGTTGGAATTATCTCTTATTTATCTAATAAATATAGATAATATTATGTGGCCCTTATAGTTATCACGTTACGCTTATTTTGTATTTATCTGGTTTAATTAAATAGAATTATTAGAGAGTCCTATGATGGCTAGGATTCTTTGATATCATTATCTAATAATGCACTAGGTCCCTTGTCTTGCCTATATAAAGACTTTATGTGTATCATCGGTGGGTAATCATTCTGAACAATAGGCATAGACCAGAAGGTCTAGTTGCACCATATGTCATCATGTTGTTGCGCATATGGAATCTATTTCTTATCTCTTTCAGGACTTAAATCGTGGTGACAAACGGAGATGAAATCAAGGTCGAATAACAATGGATGCAGGGAAACGATCCTGATGAACTCTTCCACTTCCGCTTAATCATGTATTCTAGATTTAATGTTTTTTCTATCATATATATCTTATGCGATGTATGGATGTCTATTACTGACCAATCAGAGTCAATAATATATAATGATAATCAGATTCATATATTGTAATATTTATTATGATCGATATAATCATATTGTAATATTATCATATATCGCAATATATCGATGAGAAAGTTGATGCAGTAACACTCTCTGAAGTGAATGCGATCAAGCTATATATTTAATTGCATCAAATTATATAGGTTTCCAGAAGTGAACGTGACTAAACTATATATTTAAGATATGTCAAATGACATAAGTCCATTCCTAGAAGTGAATGCGACCAATATTAATATTCGAAGTGTATCGAATTACCTGAGTCCATTCCCAGAAGTAAATGGGACCAAATGAAATATATAAGTTATATCAAATTTTATAGGTTCATTCCCTGTAGTGAATGTGGCTAAATCATATATATAAGATATAGAAAATTACACGAGTCAGTTCCCAGAAATGAACGTGGCCAAATTATAAATATTAAAGATACATCAAATTATAGAGTCTCATCCCCAGAAGTGAATCTGAGTAAATATAATATTTACGATGTATCAAGTTGTACATGTCCATCCTCAGGAGTGGATGTGACTAAACTCGAAATTTATGATATGTCATATTAGACATCTCCGTTCCTAGAAGTGAACGTGACACAGTTAAATATTCTAGATGTACCGAGTCTTTTCCCCGAAGTGAAAGTAATAGAATCTAGATATTCTATACCGATATTTAAAGATGTATCGAATCACGTCAGTCGGTTCCCTGAAGTGAACTTGACATATATGAGACTGTGATTTAAAATCGTCATACTAAGTCTCACCAGAAATGAGTTGTTGACAATAGTGTGAAAATGAAACATCAATACAACCGGGTATATCATGAGTTTGATTTATATTTTATTATATAATATATATTATGTATACATACATATATATATTTATTTATGTCTTTACTTTTGAATCACTTAGATTGAGTCTTGAAGACTGAATCTAACATAATAGATCACTTTGTTTTGCAGACAATTTGATTATTTGATAACCCGAAGATGACCATTCATTTAAGGTATATAGTGATGGACCAGAAGCTCATCGGAAGCACTTGTATGCTCGTAAAAGTGAATCTGAAATTCACATAAATAAATACGGACTCGAAGTCCATATGAAATGGAATGATGTTCCAACAAATGACCTGAAGACTAAAGATAAGAAAATATAGTAAGAACATCGTGACACTTCTTTAATCCTCGTAAAAGGATTGTATTTATCGTTGCGATAATATGCTTCTGTAGTAGCAATATTGAAAGAAGTGGTTTATATTCAACAAAATGATTATCATAGAATAATCATGAAACACGATCTATTTGATTTAGTCTATTCCCTAAAGTTAATGTTACTAGATTCATGATATAAAAAGGATCAACGAGTACTTTGATCAGTAGTAGTAGTACTGTAGTAGTATAAATTACTTGTGCATTAGTTTTCATAATAAGATATAGATAGCATACGAGAAATATTTTACTTTTGTTGTTTAATTTACTTTATAAGTGTGTCTTCATTCATAGAAAAACCATGGTTACTATATCCCTGACGGATATCACAAACGTTTGTCTCCTTGAAAGGGAAGAATTGTCCACCAGAAGTGGAACAACAATGAAACAAAAATTCCAGAAGAATAAAGAAAATCAATTTTCACGAAGTGGCATTAAAAGGCCATTGGTCGCGTACTTGTTGTGCGGCAAAATATTTGGTTGAAAACAATGAAGCTTCAAACTTATAGAAAAGGCAATGTCATGACACAAATACTATATGTTACAGTCATCCTGAAGATGATCCAGATAGGATAAACATTGTTTATCATTTTTTTTAAGCCTCAAACACAGTAAGTTGTGTGGATACTGTATCCCCTGGTGTGGATATTAAATTGAGACATCGGAAGAATTAAAGAGATATAAATCTCTCAAAGAGATAATATACTTCTTCCCGATTGAGTTGATATCTCGTAATGTTTGTTGATACTCATACAAAAGGATACACATTGACATGTATAATCTCACATAGGGATATCACATCGAAATGCTGAATCCCACAAAGGGTTATTGTAAACTTACATAGATATGACTTGTAATGAAATGTTTTTCCGAGATTAAGGGGAGGAAAGAAAACTTGAAGTTTATAAATCTCATGGAAAAGCATTATGTTAACGCACATTTTATCACCGGACGCATTTAATTACTCTTGAAGAGTGAGCAGCTACAAATGCCCTGGTTAGATTAAATGTCGTAAAAAGGTTTGGCCTAGAAGGATAATATTTTTCCCAGAAAGGAAAGTCCAAGAAGGATAGAGCAGGATGATACGTATCAAATTAAGATATAAGCGTTAAAAACCAATTGACTCAATAATTAAAATTCCTCCGAAGAGGTTATGACTATATGATTTATTAGAACTCCGGGAGAAATTCCTCAAAAGCGGTTCTGACTATATTATTTATGAGAACTCCGGGAGAGTAATCATATGCTCGAACAGAAAATAATATAGTCTATGAAGCTCCGGAAGAGCAATGACATAACATACTCCTATGGAGTAATGAAATTATAAACCCTAGACGAGGTCAAGGCTAGAAAATGCCAACAAGTGCTGATAAATAATGTGTGTGGAACAACTAATACGCAGTTGTCATACATACATGAGGTGGGATAAAACGAACCTGAAGTTCATTCCCTCGTGTTATCTTCTTACAACCCTGGAAGAAAATGTAACGATTCATGAAGAATATGAAATTGCATAGTGGTACATTGTTAGTTAAGTTCAACGCTTGGAGCGTGAGAAACATATTAGTTCCGACGAATATAAATCTTATAGTTTTGAGATAATAAATTAATGTTATCAATAGTTGAATAAAGAGATACGATAACGAATACAACGCTTGGTTTTATGAACGAGGTTCATAAAAAGAGGCATGCATGTTTCGAAACGTCGAAATCGCCTTAAGCAATTATAGTGCCTGGAGCATATAAGACGCTTGAATCGTTCCTGAAGCATATAAGACGCTAGAAGCGTTCCATGAGCGCATAAGATGCAAGAAGCATTAAATTCCTGAAGCATACAAAGTGTGTGAAATACATGATATATATTGCTTAAAGTACCCCATAAGCGGGATAAATGGTTTGATCTGAGAAAGTTTGGATCTGTTATTAAACTCTAATAGAGTTACAAAAAGATGATGAATTATGAGTATTTGACTCATACTATTAAGATCCATTAAATGCACATGCAAGATGCCATTTGGCCTTGAAGACCAATGATTATACTCTTTTTCTCTTTAACAAGTTTTTTCCCACTAGGTTTTCTTAGTTAAAGGTTTTAACGAGGCAATCAGTGCACAAGAGCGCATATGTCATGAATCTTTTTCCCTTGACTGGATTTTTTCCCACTGGGTTTTTCCAAGCAAGGTTTTTGGTACATGCCATATATGTTATGAAAACCAGATCAAACAAAAAGCAAGTCGAGGACTTGTTGGTTACACAATATGATGGATATTTATCGAACCCCCACAAAGCAAGGCTTCAAATCGGTTATTCCACCCGTGGTGGTACATCGGCTTCATGGTGCTGAACATAGCAAGATTTTAGTCGAGACATCTTCGAATCATGCAAAGATAATAGCTATTCATGAAGCTAGTCGAGAATGTGTTTGGTTGTGATCGTTGACACGTTACATCTAGGAGAATAATGGCTTACCCAATCACAAAGATAATATTATACGAAGACAATGCATCGTGTATTGCTCAGTTAAGTGGTGGCTATTTAAAAGACACAAAATAAAACACATTTCAACAAATCTTCAGAAGAAGGTCCATATTGATGTTCAACGAATCAAATCAAGCGACAATCCAAAATATTTGTTCACTAAAGTATTGACCCACGCTATGTTCGAGAGTTTGATTTATATGATCGAGGCGCACCAACTTAAAGATCTGAAGAGATGTTAAAATCAGGGGGAGTATAACACAAATGAAGGTTGTATTCTTTTTCCTTCATTGTGATTTTTTCCCACAGGGTTTTTTCATAATGAAGGTTTTAACGAGGCAGATTTTTTGTGGATAGACATCCAAGGGGGAGTGTTATAAATATACACGTAATATGTAGATGTCCATTAGATATAATATCTATCTCCTCTGTGTAAAGTACTAGCCCCCAGCTAGTTTACTTAATAGCTAAGACTCGAAGCAAGCACGACAAAGTGGATAAGTCTCGACGCAAATACATGTTGTAATCGACGGATGTTTTTACACCGTAAAGCCACTATATTATGCCGTATCTTTTATTAAACGGTACAGCGTTAGATAACTATCCGGGATAATTATCGGTTGTCGCCACGTGATCATCACATGGTAACCTTTGGTTACCCTCTGATGATGCCGAAAATATCATCATGCTTTTAGCGGTGTTTATATGTAGGATATCTGGCTATAAAAGTGTATAAAAGTGGTGTTAGCCGTTGGTGCCCGGTGGCGGCAATGGGTTCCGGTGGTGCCCGGTGGCGGCAATAGGTTCCGGCGGTGGTTCTTTTATACACTTTTATAGCCAAATATCCTACATATAAACACCGCTAAAAGCATGATGATATTTTCAGCATCATCTTGGCTCCGTTGCCGGGAAATCGACATTTTCATCACTTTTCCGGCCAGATCTAGAATTTTCGGCGGCCTGAAATCACTCATTTTTGGCTTTCCGGCAGAGTGTTAAACAAGATCTGCACCCAGATCTCAAAGATCTGCATCATGATTTCCAATATATCCATCTAGATCTACAAGATCAACCTTTAAAATAAAATAAAAAATCGAAGCTTTCTCTTCTTTGCTGCTCTCATCAATCGAGCTGTGGAATACTGCAAGAGTTTCTTCTAAGAATAAAGGAAGAAAAGAGGAAAGCTGCGAAGGAGTTTCTTTGTAAAGCACACAGCTAATTCAGCCTCCGATCGATTCCCGTTCCATCTTATCGGAGAAGATGACCGGAGCCAAAGAAGGAGCGCTAGTGAAACTTGGGAGCTGGAATCGAATTAGAGGGCTGCTAAGAAGAGAGGATGCCTGTGTCGGTCTCGATTTCGAGGGCCCACTTGAAATCGAAGTTGAATCCGGCCTTTAACCCATGAATTCCGGCGAGCATCTAACTCAGGGAAGTTCTATTTTTTCTCATTTTCAATAACAAACCAAAAATAAATAAATAAAAAAATGTAGTCTTCATCAATATGCTTAATAGATATACACCTTTTGCATACTTTATATCTTGTGAGAACGGTAAATTCGAGACTGTTTGGAGTTTGGGTGAAGAATGAGAAAAGGAAAGGATGGCGCTCCCATGGTGACTCCTCAGGCATTGTTGATTATTATCAGAAAGTATTGTGTTGTACATGATGCGGATGTAGAGCATTAGCTATTCTGTAACAAAAGCATGTTCCCAGTAGAGACCAAAAGCTTTAATATTTTTCTGAATGGTTTGCGTAATGTTTTTGGCGACTTACGTGAAGCACAGAAAGGTTGGAGAGATATGGACTCAAAGAAGAGCTTGATAGGCGGTCACATGAGCATTCAGATTCGTTAATTGCTACAAAAGACCTCGAATTTCAAGTTTTGAGCTTGGAGGATGAGCTTGAAATGCAAGCTCACGGGTTCAAATCTGATCTCAAAGCTCTTACACAAGCCATAGTCAAAAAATGAAAGAAAAATAATAATAATAAAGAAAAAAAAAAGAGAATGCGAAGGGGAAATAAGAAAAGGAACAGAGAGGATTGGGCTAGAAGTGGTGAAGCTCGATGGCCGAAAAGCTCTATTTGCTTCCAATCGTCTTTCTAGGAAAGATAAAGGAGGCAGAAAAGATGTTCAATGATATGGTGGAAAGCGGCAAGCTCTAAGTCCGATCCATCGGCCAGCTCTAAGCCCGACCTTCAGCTCGGCAAGCTCTAAGTCCGATCCATCGGCCAGCTCTAAGTCCGACCTCATCGGCAAGCTCTAAGTCCGACCTCTTCGGCCAGCTCTAAGCCCGACCCTCAGCTCGGCAAACTCTAAGTCCGACATCATCGGCAAGCTCTAAGTCCGACCTCTTCGACCAACTCTAAGCCCGACCCTCAGCTCGGCAAGCTCTAAGTCCGACCTCATCGGCAAGCTCTAAGTCCGACCCATCGGCCAGCTCTAAGCCCGACCTTCAGCTTGGCAAGCTCTAAGTCCGACCTCATCGGCAAGCTCTAAGTCCGACCTCTTTGGCCAGCTCTAAGCCCGACCCTCAGCTCGGCAAGCTCTAAGTCCAACCTCATCGGCAAGCTCTAATTCCGACCCATCGGCCAGCTCTTAGCCCGACCTTCAGCTCGGCAAGCTCTAAGTACGACCTCATCGGCCAGCTCTAAGCCCGACCTTCAGCTCGGCAAGCTCTAAGTCCGATCCATCGGCCAGCTATAAGCCCGACCTTCAGCTCGGCAAGCTCTAAGTCCGACCTCTTCGGCCAGCTCTAAGCCCGACCTTCAGCTCGGCAAGCTCTAAGTCCGACCTCATCGGCAAGCTCTAAGTCTGACCTCATCGGCCAGCTCTAAGCCCGACCCTCAGCTCGGCAAGCTCTAAGTCCGACCTCATCGGCAAGCTCTAAGTCCGACCCATCGGCCAGCTCTAAGCCCGACCTTCAGCTCGGCAAGCTCTAAGTCCGATCCATCGGCCATCTCTAAGCCCGACCTTCAGCTCGGCAAGCTCTAATTCCGACCTCTTCGTCCAGCTCTAAGCCCGACCCTCAGCTCGGCAAGCTCTAAGTCCGACCTCATCGGCAAGCTCTAAGTCCGACCTCTTCGGCCAGCTCTAAGCCCGACCCTCAGCTCGGCAAGCTCTAAGTCCGACCTCATCGGCAAGCTCTAAGTCCGACCCATCGGCCAGCTCTAAGCCCGACCTTCAGCTCGGCAAGCTCTAAGTCCGACCTCATCAGCCAGCTCTAAGCCCGACCTTCAGCTCGGCAAGCTCTAAGTCCGATCCATCGGCCAGCTCTAAGCCCGACCTTCAGCTCGGCAAGCTCTAAGTCCGACCTCTTCGGCCAGCTCTAAGCCCGACCTTCAGCTCGGCAAGCTCTAAGTCCGATCCATCGGCCAGCTCTAAGCCCGTCCTTCCGCTCGGCAAGCTCTAAGTCCGATCCATCGGCCAGCTCTAAGCCCGACCTTCAGCTCGGCAAGCTCTAAGTCCGATGATGTGATCCGGTTCATGCTCGGAGGATACCATCATTCGTGCTATTTATGGATATTATTTAAATAATTAGGAGTTGGTTTTATTTTATATTGGATTTTCAGCACTTTATTTATTTATTCTTTTATTAGCCAATAGGAACATTTCGTTTCTGGCCAATAGGAAGTAGGCACATTTTTCATAGTGGGCATTTATCCTACATTGCTTTTTAGTTTATAGTTCTTTTGGTTGTAAGCCTATATAATGCAAATACTAGCTTTTCATTTGAGACAATTATAATGATATAAATTTGGCTTCTTAGCTTTTATTAAAGTCTTCTTGACTTTGATTTATCACTTGCGAGTGAGTGTTCTCTTCGTTGTAGGGAATCACAAAAATCACATGCGTGTGAGAGTTCTCTTCGTAGTAGAGGATTCAACCCTTTGAGGATTTACCAGCATTGTGAGCGATTGTTGGGCGTTCTCTGCAAGGGCGGACTTATAGAGGGGCAAGGGGGGCTCGTGCCCCCCCTTAAATTTTCCGAGAAATTACTAAAATAGCCTTCCTACTCGGTAATATGTTGCAATTGATGTAATATATATTATATGTTCCTTATAAAGAACAATCTGCATATCTGGTGTAGTGGTACAGTGTTGATAGTGAAGGCAGAAGGTTGTGGGTTCAAATCTTCCTTCCTCCCTATTTTTGGGAAGCATTTTTATTTTTTATTTTACTCAAAGTTTACTATATTAAATTCCAAATACTTCATTTTTTTACTCAAAATTTCAACACTTCTTTTCCCAAGTTTACTATATTAAACTTCAGATTTTTATTTTTTTTTTTACTCAAAGTTTCAACACTTATTTTCTCAAGATTTCTGAACATTTTAAAAAGATAATTGATATGACAATCCGAAAATTTATAAACTTATTTACTTTGTTAATCTTTAGATTGTTTTTTTATCGTCAATTATTAATATGAAAAACAATATAGTCAATGTCTTTTTATAATATAAACCCACAACAACTTTCACATTTGTATATTACTAAAAAAAACTTTCACATCTGTATAAACCTACAACAAATTTCTTATATGTATCTACGGAAAAAATAATTAAACACTTTTTCCACGACAATTAATTTTTAGAATTCCGCCCCCCTAAACTATAATCCTGGCTCCGCCCCTGGTTCTCTGCCTACGATTTAGTTGGATTACTAGGTCTAGGATCATTAGCTCGTCGTTGCTCCCCTTAGTTACTTCCTGGGCAAAACATCGGATCTGATTCCAACCGGAATCACATCAGTTGGTACTAGTGCTCAGCAACTTCGGTGAGCAAATATCCCTTTTATTTTTTTTGTTTTCCTTTATTCCGTATTATTCCAAAGAAAAAAAAAAGAATTCTTTTTTTATTGTTTTCCTTTAATTTCGTCCCCTCCTCAGCCATAATTTTTCAAAACTTCATCCATCTTACCCCGGAAAAAATTGAAGATCTTCAAATCTTCAAACCTTCATCCCAAGAACCCTAACTTTATTTTTCCAGACCCGTTTTTCTCTCAGTTCGTTTTATACCCTAAACCACTCCAAAAATTCCGATATTTTTTTCACAACCCCAGCACATCGTGTTCTACAATTTTTGTCTTTACACCCAATCCAGATTCAACATACATCTTGCCTAAAACCGCCGATTACACCAGACAATCTGTCCAGAAAAACTGCAGTAGTATATCATCGTTTGAATTCAATTTTTGCGGTCTATACGGTTCGGAATTACCCTAAAATTTGTGAGCTTATATGAAATTCTCCGATCTACAACTTTTATCTTTTGAATTTTTCCAAATTCTCTGTATTTTAATCGCAATCGGCACCGTAAGACACTGCTATCAATCTGGAGAATTCTGACAGATTGCACCAGTTGCCGAGAAATACTTGGTTGATCGACTTTTATAAGTCCAAAAAATCTGATATTTTGACATCATTTATAAAACTCTCTGTTCTACAATTTTGGTCTTTTGAGTTTCCCAGAATCGTAGTAGGTGGTCATTAAATACGTGGGTTTAACACCAGGGTGTGAAAATTTTCACACCTGTGTAATTCTCCTGTCGAAAAATTTCATTACGATTGAGCATAAGGGTGAGTGTAAACACGAGAGTTGTGCGAATATATATTATTTTGGTCATGGATTACAACATATTTTATACACAATGTCTTATTCGGGATAAGGAATATGAGTTCTGCATTGATCACGATGAAGAGACAACTTTAGTTAGTAATGCGGTGGTTAAAGAGTTGGACTTGTTGTCATATAGGCATCCTCGTCCTTATTACGTTCATACTGGAAGTCATCGGGTTCAGGTTACAAGACAAGCGTGGGTTCCCGTTGAACTTAACGGTTATAAATCTGACATGTTATGTGACGTGTTTCCAATGAGAGGTGAATCTATAGTTTTCGGACAGGCATGGTTAAGTGAGTATAAAGTCAGGTATAATTCGTCCCGGACTTGGTATTCATTTTATGGTATGGGCCAGAAGTATGTGCTTGACACGAGACGTGGTTTAGTTGTTCATGAGGTAAATGAAATTGTGGAGGCACGATTCAAGGAGCAGGTTGGGACACAGAACGCTGAATTGACACGACAGTTCGAAAAAGTGAAACAGGAGGTAGATGATGCCATACATGCGACAGTGACACCTTTACGTAAAGACATACGTGAAATTCGTGAGGCACTTGCTACTTTGTTGGCTGCTGCAAACCGAGGTGATGATAGGGGAGGTAGAGGAGCTAGATGTGGTATAGGTGGTCGAGTGATGTGTCAAAAGGAGGAGGCTGAGAGGATGGTGGAAGAGAGGTCAAAGAAAGAAGAGCATAGGAAGCAAGAAGCTGAACTAAAATCGAAGAAAGCATTTGACCTGCTTTGGAAGGATTATAAACAACGGTGTGATGTAGTTGACGTTGAAAAAAAATTGAGAGAGGACAAGAACACACGGTTTGTGGCCACTTGCCCTACTGTTGAGGAGTTGAATTGTGCCAATGTGGAAGAGGTAATTACACAGGTAGATGCGTTGGTTGATGTTCCTGATGAGCATAGTGAGTGTGTTGTCACTTCTGAGGTTGTAGTTGTTGTTCATGATGGTACAGAGGTTGAGATCGTTGTTGAGAATGAGGAGGCAACCATGCTCACCATTGAGCCACTTTTGAATTGTGTTGCCCCAACATTTTCTTTGCAGGTACATGCTTCTTTTGTTGGAGGCGTTGACAATGTTGCCAAGTCGGCTGGGTCACTTGCGCACTTCAAAGATATACAAGCAACACATATTTATCATGATCCATTTTTGGTGCATTGTCGTCCTTTCGATTTTGTGGTTGCTGATTATTATGTTGGCCCTGTTCGCTTGTACACGAGGTTGGTTACTAAAGTGTTCACATCTTTACTTTTCCTGGATGTACTTCACTATGAGGGCCTACTCACATATGTTCGGCCACGCTTGCTATTCGATCCAGGTGGATTCGAGGACGAATCCTTTCGAACCGGGAGGGAATGATGTGATCCGGTTCATGCTCGGAGGATACAATCATTCGTGCTATTTATGGATATTATTTAAATAATTAGGAGTTGGTTTTATTTATATTGGATTTTCAGCACTTTAGTTATTTATTCTTTTATTAGCCAATAGGAACATTTTGTTTCTGGCCAATAAGAAGTAGTCACATTTTTCATAGTGGGCATTTATCCCACATTGTTTTTAGTTTCTAGTTCTTTTGGTTGTAAGCCTATATAAGGCAAACACTAGCTTTTCATTTGAGACAATTATGATGATATAAATTTGGCTTCTTAGCTTTTATTAAAGTCTTCTTGACTTTGATTTATCACTTGCGAGTGAGTGTTCTCTTCGTTGTAGGGAATCATAAAAATCACATGCGTGTGAGAGTTCTCTTTGTAGTAGAGGATTCAACCCTTTGAGGATTTACCAGCATTGTGAGCGATTGTTGGGCGTTCTCTGCCTACGATTTAGTTGGATTACTAGGTCTAGGATCATTAGCTCGTCATTGTTCCCCTTAGTTACTTCTTGGGCAAAACATCAGATCTGATTCCAACCGGAATCACATCATCCGACCTCTTCGGCCAGCTCTACGCCCGACCTTCAGCTCGGCAAGCTCTAAGTCCGACCTCATCGGCTAGCTCTAAGCCCGACCTTCAGCTCGGCAAGCTCTAAGTCCGACCTCATCGGCAAGCTCTAAGTCCGACCTTCAGCTCGGCAAGCTCTAAGTCCGACCTCATCGGCTAGCGCTAAGCCCGACCTTCAGCTCGGCAAGCTCTAAGTCCGACCTCATCGGCAAGCTCTTAGTCCGACCTTCAGCTCGGCAAGCTCTAAGTCCGACCTCATCGGCTAGCTCTAAGCCCGACCTTCAGCTCAGCAAGCTCTAAGTCCGACCTCATCGGCAATCTCTAAGTCCGACCTCATCGGCAAGCTCTAAGCTCGACCTTAACATTTGTTTCAGACAGGTTACTCGAGATCTCAATCTTGTCCAAAACAAGGGGGCCGCATACTGGGATTTTCGATTCAGTCATCGAGCCGCCAAAAACAAAGGGCCGAGAGTGGAAATTTTCCACACGGGCATATGAGTGCGTAGACTCAAAACTATTTCAACCAAGTTCGTCCTCAATATTGCTTGAAACAAGGGGATCGGAGGTGGAAATTTTCAACAGCGGAGGTGGAAATTTGCAAACAACCATGAATGACTCAAATTCGACATTTATTTCAACCAAGCCCGCAACGACCTTGCTTGAAACAAGTGGGCCACACATCGAATTTTTTGATTCAATCATCAACCCCTCAACCGAAACAAGTAAGGCTTTTAGCTCAATTATTTTTAGCAAGTTCGATGCTTTAATTTACTCGACCTCGCCAAAAACAAGGGGGCCACATGTATATATATACATGTACGGATATGTCGGACCCAAATAGTGGACTCGAAAAATGTGAATATTTCGAGCAAAAATAAAGGTGCGAACTCAAAAATACTTTAGGAGAATCGTCACAAAAGCAAAATAAGTATTTATTACAAGCTCTGTATCAGCGAGCTCATTTTATTACAAGCTTCATATCAGCGAGTTCATTTTATTACGAGTTCTGTTACAAGCTCGCCATCAACATGGGATTTCTCCACCAACAACAAGTCCGTCCGCTTAATAGCGCGGCACAAACAGGCTACAAGCCAATCACTTCGAGGCCGCTCGCTACAGCACAGTCCTAAGTAAAACAAGTCGCTTTGAGGCCGCTCGCTTGCACCATAGACCCAAAATCACTTCGAGGCCGCTCGCTCGAACAGCACGGTCCTAAGTAAAACAAGTCGCTTTGAGGCCACTCGCTTGAATAGCACGGTCCTAAGTGGACAAGTTGCTTCAGACGACAAGGTCGCCATAGACCCAAAATCACTTTGAGGCCGCTCGCTCGAACAGCACGGTCCTAAGTAAAACAAGTCGCTTTAAGGCCACTCGCTTGAAAAGCACGGTCCTAAGTGGACAAGTCGCTTCAGACGACAAGGTCCTAATTGACCCAAAATCATACTCGGAACTCGCCCTCGAGCGAGCATTTTATAAGACCGACCTTTAGGTCGGCATCATATTTTAGAACTCGCCCTCGAGCGAGCATTTTATAAGACCGACACCAGCTCGGCATCGTATTTGGAATTCGCCTACGAGCGAACCTTCTTATAAGACCGACCTCTAGGTCGGCGTCATATTTTGGAACTCGCCCTCGAGCGAGCATTTTATAAGACCGACCTTTAGGTCGACATCATATTCGGAACTCGCCCTTGAGCGAGCATTTTATAAGACCGACCTTTAGGTCGGCATCATATTTTGGAACTCGCCCTCGAGCGAGCATTTTATAAGACCGACCTTTAGGTCGGCATCATATTTGGAACTCGCCCTCGAGCGAGCATTTTATAAGACCGACACCAGCTCGGCATCGTATTTGGAATTCGCCTACGAGCGAACCTTCTTATAAGACCGACTTCTAGGTCGGTGTCATATTTTGGAACTCGTCTTCGAGCGAGACCTCTACAAGACTAAAAGCTCTCAAGCCACCAAAGGCTAAATCGATTCACGACGCAAAAACCACAAAGTCAGAATCAATTCGTGGCACAAGCCACAAGAAGCGAAGTTCATCAACTACACGCAAGCAACAAAAAGACCAACTCTGAGTACGGCACTCAGGCAAAGCTAACAGGCAATCCGTCACAACAGCGAGCCATCACAGTATTTCAAGGCAATCGATCCGCAAAGACTATTACTCCCCGCCTAACATTTCAGGAAAATGATTAAGGCACGGAGTAGGGGGCCATTGATGTGCCTAAATCGTACTTTGGTCCGCGGATCCTTATTCGGGTCTGACCGACCACCGACATTAGTGGATGATGCCACCGGCCATTACTGTCCGCGAGCTCGCAAGCCAGATTAGGACCGTGAGCCTCTGGATCCATTCCAAGCCCTTTACCCTACGCGACGACAGAAAGGATTAGGGGGCCGATACGCGATCTCATTCAATAAACGGGTCCGCCGGCGACCTCGATCATAACATTTAGAGGAAGAGCTACCTCAAGTTCAATAAAACAATGATATAAAGGGAGGCAGCAGAGAACGAGAGTAAGACAGGACGGCGAAGCGGGCGACCTACGCGATCCTATGAGGACGCCGCCGAGATATTCGATCCACTTACCATCTAGATATTTAGTTTACTTAACTACTAAGTTTACTTAACTATTAAGATATCATGTAACACCTGTCTTGCTTAGCCCCTAAGCTTCCTCCTCCTATTAATATGAGGGATATGTAACCCATTCAAGGGGCCGGAGAATAATCTATAAAATAGAAGGCAAAGCCAAATTGCCCCTGTCCTCTTCTCTTATAAAGCACCACCTCCGGAACCCATTGCCGCCACCGGGCACCACCGGAACCCATTGCCGCCACCGGGCACCACCGGCTAACACCACTTTTATACACTTTTATAGCCAGATATCCTACATATAAACACCGCTAAAAGCATGATGATATTTTCGGCATCATACCCTCCTTGTATCAGTTGCCTAGCCGTTTTTCCATCCACTTGCTTAGCCGACATCACTTTGTATATCTTACTACTCTTAATAAGAAGAGAGTAAAGCTGCTGATGTGTCCACTTGAGAGCCAAACCTGCTGCACTTTTGTTCCTACTGTTCGGGTGACAAAAGGGCTCCTTTTGGGTGGGCTTATGTTACATAATTAATATATAATATAAATAATCATCCTCCTCTACAAAGAAAACATTGGAGGAGCTGACGTGGCAGCTTATTAGCCTATCTCATGCTGATGTGGCTTTTTCTTGGAATTTCACCATTTGTGAAGAAAAAATTTGAGAGAAAGAGAAATAGAAATCACCCATTCGAAATCACCCATTTGAGAGAAATATGTTGGATCATTAATTCAACGTTGGGCTTATACGTGAAATAATTATTTATTACGGACTGTCGATAAATATTAGCTCGATATAAAAGTGATCTAATTCGGTTTACGGTTGTTGAGCTATAATGTATCATTAGGGTGTGGGCCTTTTATGTGTAGAGACTAAGTGGTAATTTCTATTTCGTTGATGGGTAGAAATGGAAATACCTAAAATATATTTCACTATATAAGGAGGGTTATGGTCCCTAGGTCACACACCGATCTATTCTCATCTGCCTCCCATTACCAGAAAGAGAACTACAGAGAATTCTAAAGGGTTCCTCTGAAAATTACTAGGAGGTGTGTAGATCTGGAAGATCGATCCTACAACATCTACAGAGTCTTCCGCTGCTATGGATTCAGGTATATTTGTAGATTAATATCGTTCTCTGATTCTCAATAATTTAGCATAATCGATCCTGAGGTAATGTGATTGAATCACATAAGGATTGTTCTAACAAGTGGTAGCAGAGCCGGTTTATGTTGAATTATCGAGAATCGTTTTTAATATACGGTTGAAATTATATAATTTATCTTTATGGATTCAGATTTAAGAGAAAGTTGGCTCCTTTTTTTTTTTCCCCGTCCAAGATATGTTCTGTGATATTTGTACCGTAAAGAGATTATTATTGATATCTATTAGTATCAATTGTTGCCGTGATTGAATTCTTCTGATATATGAATACATACCTTGGATTCGGCCATCTACTTGCTAAAGCATACAGATTAAGGTGTTGAATTTCGCCCTAATTTAAAATAAATAAATAAAAAGGAATTGCTTGTTCGCTTGTTTATTACGGAAAACTGGGAAGATGGCGGCAGTCTTTTGTTTGTTTAGGTAGTCATTGATGTGTTCATCCGCGGCGGCGATTTTTTTTTTTTTTTTTTGGTAATTTGGTAATACAGATTACGGTATTAGCTAGGGCTTCATTTTGGGCCATTTGCAATTTTTTTTTAAGTAAATGAGCCAACTTTATGTTGCAGTACAAGGCCGAATATAATAAGGCTAAAAATAAGGTGTGTCGGGGTATTTTTATTTGTAATTTTGGACAATTTTTTATTGTTTTGGGGGCTTTTATACGGTTAGAATTTTTTATTTAATAAATTGCGTTATTACGGGCCTTTTAAGGGAATCTTATTAGTAATAAAATTATTAATGAGGGGTTGCTGATTCTTTATTAATTATTGGACATTAATTCAGTTGAACGTTTTATTCAATAATTGGTCTATATAATTAATTGTGCTAAGATCGGAAGAAATAAGCAACCCAATTTTGATAGACCTGTTTTAAGGGTCAATATTGTAAAATCAAACATTGATATATTGCGGTATTTGTATTTATTACTTCTCTAGTGGATTTGTTGAAGCGATATGCTGCCAAAGTGACCTCTACGTGGAAATAGATTCACGATGAGAAGTAAAATTGTTTGTGTTTTTATAAATTCATGCGGATAGTATTCGGCCCAAAGGAAGGATATTGTTTGCGTAATTATAAATACACATGTGGTGATAAATACGTGACAATTATTCGGTTTCCATGTGGGTAATAGATACGATCCAAAGATTGGTCTATTATTTGACAGGACTTATTGTCAGTATTTGATCACTACGCCAAGATGTCAATTACGAGTTAGTATTATCGTCCAAAGATGAGATATTAATGTCGTGCCGGTATCTTGTGATGGGAAAATATATCATAAATTTGTTTGACTTTGGATATTCTTCGGATCTTATATACGTGAGCCTAAGGTCATTAAGTTGTTTTCTGTATTCAATTATAATTTCTGCTTTAAAGTATATCTGCTCATTTAAGCATTATATTCCTCCAAATTGCCTATAATTTATAGAGTTGGAAAGGATGACTTGAATCTGTCCTTCACATTATGGATCTAGACTTGACATTTAAGTATGATCCTCTTGAACGTCTCAGTTAGGATAGTCTAGACAAAGACATTTGTACTTTGAGAAGTGAGAGAGATCAAACAGGTTGAGTCTACCGATCATATAGTAAGTCATTCTAGATACTCTTAAAATTTGCTAAGGATTGTGGTGACCAATAAGGAATTTTTTTTGTGTTTAATGAAGTTGCACCATGTCTAAGAAGAGAAAGATGAGACATGCTTTGTCTTGTCTAAGCCAGTCTCTATAAGGTACAAGGACTAATGCAACATAAGGACACATTATAAAATTAGCTTATTTGATTTCCAAAATTCAGATATTTGATTTGGATATCCGTGATGGACTATGGTAAATTAAATGTCAGTTATAACTGACATAAGGAATGGTGGGAGTTGAAGAAATCGATTTCCCACTGAGTGCAAGAAGTCGAATGATTTAAATTTGGGCAACCAGAAAGTGCTAAATATGGTCACCATTACAAGTAAGGGCACAATAAAATTAAAGGAAGCTGCTGGTATTCAACAATAGGGGTAAAAGTGACAACATGAGGATATTGGTTGTTTATTAAGCCAATAGGTAGGTACACAATGAAAGATTGCTTGTAGTGTCATGCTTACGGAGCAAATAAAGTTAAGTTTTTCTTTTCTTTTTTTTTTTTGGTTTGTTTAGGGGTTGAGTTGATTTATGTGCCTGAACATAATTAGTGGATAGATTCTGATGCACCTATTCATTTGAGCATGAATATGCAGAGTAACTAGCATTATCATCACCGGTTGATGTTGAAAGATATATCTTTATGGGTGATGTTGATGCGGTAAAGTTAAGGCTATTTGGAAACTTGATTGTCACCGAAGATTGAACATTTTCTAGACTTGAAAAAGACTTATCAGGCCGTCTTTATGGCGGAATTCAGCTTTTCATTTCTTGATTGGACAAATTAGGACATTCTTGTTCAATTAATAATGATACCTTTAGTCATTCCATAATGATCAAATATATTCTAATCATTTGGCTTTCAGTGATAATCTTAATTTGGTAGATACCATTGTATCTTTAATAACACTCTGCATATAGTTTTTCATGGCACAAATCAAAGTTAACTAATGATGGTTCCTATATGGTTTGGCATTAGCTTTTTTTGGAAAATTTCTCGAAAGAAAATGTAAAGGTTTGTGTCAGATGGAACATTTGGTCCCCTTGATATGTCAGATGGATTTTTTGTCTGAGCAGGTTGTATTAAGGGGCAACAAACCAACATAGGAGATTAGATATTTGATTGCTCTAAGTACGTCTTAGAATTGATACATATGGTCACTTGATGTCTATTCCCTACAGTATGTTGGAATGGTCAGCAATAATGTATCACCATCATAGACGAATATTCGCTTTTAATTACCTATATCTAATGGTAGTCACTACGGAAATTAAAGATAGCAAATTTTCACACTAAATAAATACCCACTACAACAAGAACCAAAACACCATATGAAATATGGGTCGGGTAACCCAAAGATTCGGTGTAATCATATTGGTGGTTGTCCAATTAAGGTTAGGCCTTATAAGCCAAAAGAAAGAAAATTAGACTCTGGTTAATTGTTATGTTATGTGGTGTTTTTCAAGAGGTCCAGGGGTTTTAAGTTCTATGGCCCTACTTCCAGTTTTTTGTTTTTATCATTAGACGGGATCTGCAAGGTTCCTTGAGGATATTGAGTTTGGGGGGAAGATTAGGGATGAAATATTGTCTTTAAAGAAGAGCCTACCATGTCTCTCCCTACAGTGGCAGTTGGTAACAATTTGTTTTCCCAAATGGGATGTATACTATTGCCAGATACGGTTTATGACAATATTCGTGAACTTCCAATTAAGCAACCTCTACATCCTCAAGAACCTATACAGGAGCACAATGAGCATATGAGGTACCACATGAGAAATCAGTGGTACCGCAACTTAGGAACTCCACTAGAGAGATGAGGTCAACAATTCAGTATGATTATATTGTTTACCTCTTTAATCATAAGGATCCTGGCATTATGGAGGATGATCCGGTTACCGTTCCCCAAGCCATGGAAAGCTCCAACTCTCATAGTGGATTGAGGTTATGCAATATGAGATGAAATCCATGAAGGACAATGACATTTAGGATCTTCTACAATTACTAGAAGGATCGAAACCCATTGGTTGTAAATGGACATTTTAGACCAAGAGGGATTCAGATGGTAATGTGGAAAGATATAAGATTTGTCTTGTCATTAAGGGCTTTACTCAAAAGGAGCATATGTTGTAAAAGGCTTTCTCTTTGGTTTCTTTGAAAGGCCCTTTCAGGATAATTATGGCTCTACTTGCTCATATAGATTATGAGTCACATCAGATGAATGTAAAGATAATGTTTCTCAGTGGTGACATTTATGAAACATTGATTTGGTGCTGCCAGAAAACTTTGCATTTGGCGACGCAAAGAATATGGTTTGCAAATTAAAGAAATCCATCTATGGACTCAAACGGTTTTTTCCTGTCAATGGTATAATAGATTTCATTAAATTATTGTCTCATTTGGTTATGGGTCAAATTATGTTGATGAATGTATCTACCATAAGTTTAGTGGGAGTAGGTTCATACTCTTGGTTTGACATGTCGATGATTACCGGTAACGATATAGTTTTTGGGCGTGAAACTAAATCATTTATCTCGTTCGGTTTGGAGTTGAAAGATTTAGAAGACGCTACTTTCAGTTTCGGGATCCATGTATATCGGGGTTATCCCTGAGGTATTATTGGATCATTACAAATAGACTATATCGATAAAGTTTTTTGAAGAGATTCGACATGCTAGACTGTAAAACACATGGTACCCCTGTGTCTAAGTGAGACAAGTTTAGTCTCAAAATGTGCCTTTTCTAATGATATAAAGTAGGAGGAAATGCAGAAGATTCCCTTCGAATTATTTAATGGGAGTCTAATATTTGCTTAGGTTTGTACATGTCTGGTTATTGTGTACATTTCAGTCAAGTTGAGCAGATTCTTAAAAGATCATGGAAGTGGTCATTTGGTCGCAGCCTATAAGTTTATATAGTACTTACAGAAAACAAAATATAATATGCTCACATATCTGGAGTCAGAAAAGTTAGAGATCATTCAGTATACTGACATAGATTTTGGTGGATGTTAAGATAAATTTAAATCCAAATAAGGTTATGTCTTCATTTTGTCAAAAGAAGTTGTTTTTTTTGAAAAGTGCTAAGCAGACACTTATGGATTCTTTGACATTGAACACAAAAAAAAAAATTTGGGCTTGTACTGAAGCCACTGGTGATGGGATATAGATGCGGAAATATATTTCACGGCTGCAAATTTGGTCATTGAATGACCACTGAAGTTTTCTTGTGATCATGATTCCGCAGTGTTTTATCCCAACAACAACAGGAGTTCATCAATGTCTAAAAACATTGATATAAGGGTCCTAGTTGTTAAAGATAGAGTTCAAAGTGGAAGGGTGTCTATTGAAATTATCATGACAAACTCCATTGTTGTGGATCCACTCACTAAGGGACAACCACCCAAGATGATTGAGCATACTGCTCATATGGGTGTCATGTCAGTTAAGGATACTTAGGTTTAGTGGGAGTTTGTAATTGATAACATTTGTTTCTATATAGACACAATTTTTTGGTTGTTTCAGTTTAAAGTTAAAGTTAAAGTTACAGTTGCGGCTATTTCTGCAGAAATTAAAGTTTTTGTTATTTCACACTTTGATCTCAATATATGGTTTGATCTCGTTAAAGTTTAAGGTGGACCAGTTGGAAATATACATGTTAAGATCACATGTCATGTTATTTTCAATGCTACGCATCCACATCATGATCCATGTCATTCGCCTTTATCAAGATATGTGGTCATTGATGGGTCCCGTCACGATAGATGTGACGAAGGCCGCTTTGGTCCTATGTTGATGGGATTGATGGACGGGATTGTCATTGATACATTCTTTTGTGATGACAAAGCAAGTTGAGCGCTCATTCGGTTATCTTGTGATAAATAATTATAAGGTTACACATATAGCCCAAGTGGGAGATTGTTGGATCATTAATTCAACGTTGGGCTTATACGTGAAATAATTATTTATTACGGACTGTCGATAAATATTAGCTCGATATAAAAGTGATCTAATTCGGTTTACGGTTGTTGAGCTATAATGTATCATTAGGGTGTGGGCCTTTTATGTGTAGAGACTAAGTGGTAATTTCTATTTCGTTGATGGGTAGAAATGGAAATACCTAAAATATATTTCACTATATAAGGAGGGTTATGGTCCCTAGGTCACACACCGATCTATTCTCATCTGCCTCCCATTACCAGAAAGAGAACTACAGAGAATTCTAAAGGGTTCCTCTGAAAATTACTAGGAGGTGTGTAGATCTGGAAGATCGATCCTACAACATCTACAGAGTCTTCCGCTGCTATGGATTCAGGTATATTTGTAGATTAATATCGTTCTCTGATTCTCAATAATTTAGCATAATCGATCCTGAGGTAATGTGATTGAATCACATAAGGATTGTTCTAACAAAATACTCTCTGCAAGTGGTTGCTTTTATTCAAAGTTAAATCTACCAATGCTCCTCCTTCCCGTATACCTACTAATTGATATGAATTGATGTTGCAAATAACTGCTCTCATATGATTTTTTATTTTATTTTTTATTGTTTGTTATGTTTTTCATATGATTTTTTCTTTGATTCATTACTTACCTTGTTTTTATGCTTGTGTTAATGTGCTTCGCTGCATTCTTTGATTCATTACTTACCTTGCTTTTATGCTTGTGTTAATGTGCTTCGCTGCATATTTATGCTTAGTGTTGTTATTGTAGTACTCCTTCCATTTTATGTTGAAATTTTAAAGAGCTATTATATTCTACTGTTGTGTTGTGGTTTGGTTTTGTTGAAAAAAACAAATACATAGTATTGCATTCCCAATACAGAGTATTTATTCACAGCAATTACGTCAGCGGCTACAACCTTCCAGCTTGTTGAAATGGAGAAAAAGAACACAAAAAGTCTGTAAAGGTATCACTTGTTCAGATGTTCTTATGGTCCCTTATTATGGTTTTAGTATTATTCTACCTCCGTCCCAAAATATAAATCGTTTAGACTATTATTAATGAAATGATTTTAAAGTATTGAAAAGTACTTGAATTGTTAATAAATTAGTAATAAATACTTAATTAGTAATGTAGAATAACTTATAATTTTGAATAATCAAAAAGATGTAGGGTGACTTATATTTTGGAACGGATGTAGTATGTGTTTTCTTGCTACAAAGTAGTGTGAATCCTGATGACTTAAACTTCATGTTATGTCCACTCAGAAAGTATATAATACTCGCAAAAATGATTGTCCATTTCTTATTATATGAAATGCCTTCTTTTTACTCAATAAAATAATTTTCTTTTTAAGGGAATAAAGTAGTTGATTTTCTAAAGGTTTTTCATGCAGCTGGCCTTGGTTGAATCAAGGATAGAGTTTCCCATGAACAAAAACATATCATCAACTTCATCAAATATTATGAAAATGAATTGCCTCCCATAAAGTAGCTGATTATAAAAGTGTGTCCTAAAATATACTACGCCCCGTCCCATAAAAACGTCTATTTAAAAAACCAATATAATATTTAATGCATTTTTTGAAACATACCCATATCATTACATTTAATATTTGTTGTTCATTTCACATTTCAAAGATGCATTCATTATGTGATAGAGGCATATATGCCCGTTAATACTTAAAATACAACATATTAATTGATTTTTTAATCTGTATATAAAACAAACATTAGGCACTTTTTATGAAACGGAGATAACAAATGTTTGTGGTATACATTAAATGTGGCTACCATATTTATATACACCCCGACACGGCTGCATATTTTACTAATATATATATATATATATATATATATATATATATATATATATATATATATGAGATATGTTCAACAGCAATGAGTAGAAGGAGATATATACAAAAGCTACTATTCTTCTACCCTTAATATATTCTTTCATTTCCTTCTGATTGAGTACAAAACGTACTATATTGTGTTTTTTTCGTTGAAGTCATATATATATATATTTTTATAACAGTTCTCTTATTTCTCAAAAAGGCAATATAAGGTTTAGATTAGAATTATGTGGATAAGTTGTGCAAAAGTTTTGTGGATATATCACTTTTTTTAAACGGAAGCTTAAAGTTTACAATAGGAAAATCATATAAGAAATCAATAAAAAAAATAAAAACATAAACAATCAGGAGTAAATACTTAATAGAATCCTCGAGTATGAAGAAGAGAAATTCCAAACCTGAAAATTACCTGGTTAAAAAAAAAACATGAAATTACAATAATTATAACTGAATTGAATTAGGGGTGTCATGTTTATTCATTTTGTATTAAAAAAATGGATTTTGGGCTCATTCTCTCCTTTTTTTTTTTTTTTTTTTTTTGAAGGTCAGATGGTTTTTTTTAGAGCAGAGAAAGGAAAAGAAAGCGCCGAAAATGAAATCACAATTTGACGGCAAAGGATAACTTCCGTTTAGGTTTTTACTTTTTAAAATTGAGTTATGCTTGGGTCCACATAAATGAGGTGTCAAAATTTTAATGGATGCGTTTTACCACATAAGATATCCACTTGGTAAAGTTGTTGTATCATAAAACTTGTTATATGAGCACTATGATATAACTTAACAAGTAACTAGGGTTCGAACCATGTTAGAGTCAATAAAAAAAACATTTTTTTGTTACTCCTTTTTCTTCAAGGGCCTAAAACAAATTTTTTTTTTTTTTTTTTAAAATGGCCTAAAATAAAATTTGGCCTTGAGCGTAAATTTACAGGGACGCCACTAACTATAGCTTACATTACATTTACACCGCTTTGTGTTTATTTATTCTTTTTGTTTATTTAGTAATACTTTTACATCTTCAAACAAATTTTCATATTTCTTCTTCCTTCCCGCCTTCCCCTCCGGCTCCCCCCTCCCCTCCTGCTCCTAAACTGTAAAATAGATGAAACTTTTCAGAACCATAAACTCAAATCAACAAACACTGCAATATTTTCTTCTCATCACCACCTTCATATCTAGCTTTAAAATAAGTCCTAAAATCAAAAAGATGGTCACAGAAAAGAAAACAAAAGTACAAGAAATTAAAATTCGAGTAATTTTTTTTTTGACCAACGGAAAGATTGGTTATGAAAGGATGTCGGAGATGGTCTGTGATAAACACCAGTAAAAAAAAATATTAATAATTTTTAGAACCGTGATCTGAACCGGAAAGGAACCGTGTAAACCGTTGAACCGCAGGTTATGAACCTTTAACCGTCGGTTCTGTGAACCGGCATGAACCGGGAAAAAAAAGCGGTAGGCAGGTCCAGTGAAGGGCCGGTTGATTCATTTGGCCGGGTCTAAGGTGACATGAACAAGGGGAAATTTTTTGAGACAAGTGCGGTCCGGAGACCCTCCATTTCTAGAGGTTGAATTAGATATTTATGAGGGTGGAGTGTAATATAGAGGTGCCACCGGGAGTTTCACATAGTCCAACGTCGGGACGCTTTAAGAGAAACTATTTTTACCGTGGTGTGGAATAGTTACTGACCATTTCTTCCCACCTTTTCACCCTTGTTATTATTTCATTACGTTGTCATTTACTATAGCTAGGGGCGTCCCTGGGGGGTCAAGGGGCCATGGCCCAGAGACTCCAAAATCTATGAATTTAAAGGCCCCGCGAAATTTTAACTCAATGATATATATATTTTGTATTTTTAAAAACCAATAAAGTATCACCTTAATGGTGAGCACTATGGTATAAGTTGACAAGTGACCAGGTTCAAGCATTGTTAGAGCCAATAATTTATTTATTTTTTTTTATTTTTTTTGTTACTCTTTTTCTAGAAGGGCCTAAAACAAAATTTGATAGCCTCAAGCGTAAATTTGTACAGGAACGCCCTAACTATGGCTTACATTTACACCTCTTTGTTTTTATTTTTTTCTTTTTGTTTATTTAGTAATATTTTTACATCTTCAAACAAATTTTCATATTCTTCTTCCTTCCCGCCTTCCCGCCTTCCCCTCCGGCTCATAAACTGTAAAATAGATGAAACTTTTCAGAACCATAAACTCAAATCAACAAACACCGTAATATTTTCTTCTTATCATCACCTCTCTTTCATATCTAGCTTTAAAATAAGTCCTAAAATCAAAAGGATGGTCACAGAAAAGAAAACAAAAGTACATGAAATAAAAATTCGAGTATTTTTTTTTTTGACTAATGGAAAGATTGGTTATGAAAGGATGTCGGAGATGGTCTGTGATAAACACCAGTCAAAAAGATCACGCTTGCAGCCTTGCTGGTGAAAACTTTCTTTCTTTCTTGTACACCAACCGGTGAAGGTGCCGCCGGGACGAAGAGATCCACCAACATAACATATAGGAAACTCGGAGAAAATGTTTTATTTTTTTTTTCTCAACCAGTGGTTTTGTTGATGTTATATTTGGCACATGGTTTTGGTATATATTCACTTGACAATGGTAGTTTTTGTTGGAAATATTACATTATTTCAAAAGTTTGTAACTATATAACTATATATATATATATATATATATATATATATATATATATATATATATAAAGAATATAATTAATGTGTGATATTTTCTCAATATTATATATTATAAATATATTAATTGTAATTCTTTTAATAATATCTATTTTGACTTGGTCTCTTTCTCTTAAACATGGGTTTTAATAAGATAACAACTTTGTTATCTCTTAACCAAGATTTACGGGAGCAGTGCGCCATTATTTATGGGAGAAGATGGTACTCGTAATGGGGGCATTTCTCAATCTACCACTTTATGGGTTTTGATGATTATTTAAAAAAAAATAGTGAAAATCCTTTGAACTAAATCAAAATGATATTCTC
The DNA here is from genome assembly GCA_036785695.1 of Gentiana straminea. Lineage (NCBI taxonomy): Eukaryota > Viridiplantae > Streptophyta > Magnoliopsida > Gentianales > Gentianaceae > Gentiana > Gentiana straminea. Next base: position 6,449,215 of record JAVUPR010000444.1, on the reverse strand, counting down.
ACAAATAAAGATTTTAAGTAGTGGTATTCTAACAAATTTCCTCTCGTAATGCAGAGATGGACGCAGAGAAAAGAAAGAGAATAAAAGATTTTTACAAATTTCGGATCATTTTTCCTTGTACAAAATAACTTAGGTGGGTTTACTACAAAATGAAAATATCATTGATTCCTGATTCTTTTTCAAAGAAAGGAAGGCTGTGTTTTATCTTAGTGGGACGTTTCGATTTACCCGAAATAAGTCGTTAGTGTTTTTTGACATGACTCACAGTATTGTGTTCGGTTGATCATTATATTGATCGATTGGTTATTATAATTGATTCACTATGAAGATTGTTACTTGTTCATTGAAGACAATTACATGTTCCTGACGTCACTCGAAGCCAATTATTACAACAGTTTTAATGGTGAAGAAACTAACCCAGCTGTTGATGATATGTACTTATGTATTGTGACTATGTGTACAATTGAATATGGTGATATAATAATCCCTTTTTGTACCATAACGAAATTGTTTTCTATTATGTTTGTGTTAGTGGGCTTTGGGTTTATTGATATTCTACTAACTGCGATGGTGGGTTATGTTCTTGATTTGCGAGAGACATATCTCTTGAAAACTCTAAAATGGGATAATGATGCTGAGAGGTTTAACTTAATGTGAAAAGGGAAGGATGTGAATTCGGATGAAACTTGAAAGTGGCAATAGCACTTGGTGTTGTGGTTAAGTGTATTGGCCATCATAAGCTTCAACATTTGAAAGTCGAATTTGATATTTATACATTTGGATTAGATGTTATTTAGTTGGTGATTTTGTTGGCTGATTGGGTTGTTAATTAATCACACTTGGGTTGAGGAATGCATTGCATAACTGATGATATTGTGTTTGTTCTCTTTCTAATCCCTTCTAGTACATATAGGGTTGGTGGATTGTAATATAAGTTTAGTGTTTTTTTGGCAGTGATGAAGTAATATATATTCTCTAGTTATTGTTTGTGAAGGTTTTGCTGATGTGTAGATTTTCTCGGTCATAGATGTATAATGAGATGATTGAGTGTGTTACAGTAAAATACACGTTTTTTGGGGTGTCACTGTGATTGAAAGTGTTATTGTGAAATACACTAGTTTTTAGGGGTGTTACAGCGAAGACACCAGTTTTTCAGGGTGTCATTATGATTGAAGGTGTTATCGTAAAATACACAAGTTTTTTGGGGTATTATTGTGAGAACACTAGTTTTTTTGGGGTGTTATTGTAAAATACACTGGTTTTTTGGGGTGTTATTGTAAAATACACTAGTTTTGGAGGGTGTCACTGTGAGGACACTAGTTTTTCGGGATGTCACCGTTGGATGTAGTGCCCGAAAAACAATTGTTTTTATAATTAATAAATGGCTGATTTATTCATTATCTTATTATATGCTTCGTGCTCATAAAAAATACACCACTGAAACCCTAAGTTATATCATATGTAGCCATATAACTTAGTGTGTGTCACACGCGAGGATTAAGTTTATGGTGATACAATTAAATGTTAGTCTGCAGTGAACTTAATCAAAGTATGAGGTCTATTAAATCGCCATTAATGCGCTCAGAACAGTTTATGATGTGACCGTCTAATCTGGACCGTCGATATTGGTTATCTAAGTGGGGCATTTATATATGATATAGTCATATAGAACTGTATCGATTTAATATAAATTTCTCATATAATTCAGTGATTGAAAAATCTTATTAAATCACAAAATGATCATATATGGATAACCTTCATTCTAAAGTGATTGCAGACTCCTGCTTGTTTCAAGATAGAGTTTGATGTGTTCGTTAAGGATTGCTAAGTGGCGCGGTCCAAATCACTTTCACGTTGGCACTACCGAGAATGAGTAGTTGTGAATGCGTCTCACAGATACAAAATCCATTCATTCATGCGGGAAGTAGAAAGAGAGTCCCCTTATTTGTTAATCCTAGAAACAAATCGATCCCGGAAGTTCGTATTGGTTATGAACTAATGGATCATTGATGGGTTAATGGTAAATAAGGACAAGATGTACTGAAGAATGTTTACGGAAACTTTCTCGCTTCATTACGGCTAGTCTATGGAGGGTTGGTCTGCATGTAATGATTATATCAAAGGACGCTTATTGACTCGACATATTGAGAATAAATTATATTTATAATCGATAGAGTTCAGTCTCAGATTTATAGTGGTGTAATTCCGGAATTAATAAGTTGAATAGAAATGTTGTGTTCGATGAATATTTTATTCAATTTATTAGAGCTACTGGTTATGATACACGAGTGAATTCTCGTATTTTGGAACCTCGAGAATAAATTAAATAGTTGGTATATTTAATGATAATGTGAAATATTATTTTTCAGTAAATTATATAAAATAGAAAAAATATTTTCTATTATTCCATGAAAGTATATGGCGCAACATGTGTAGAAATTTGGGGAAAAAAATTTATATCACACATGTAATTAATTATTTATTTGTTAAATAATTAATGGATAAAAAAAAGAGATTGATTTTCTTATTTAATGAAGATTATCTTTTATTTAATGAGGAATATCTTTTCCTTTAAGAATAGATAATTGTCTTGTGGGAGGGATAAACCTTCATTCTTGTATTGTCTTATGAAAGGGATAAACCCTCATTCTTGTTATTTTTCTATATAAAGAGAGTTTTTCCAACACAATAGCCATCGGGAGAGCATATTCAATGAGGCTTCGGTACGGGATCGACGTCCACCAGTCGTCACTTGGAGATACAAAATCGAAAGATCACGGCTGCTCTTCGGTTGGGTAAATGTTCAAACCTTCTTGTAGTTGTAGATCAACTAATTACGATTTTATAATGTTCAAACCCTCACGCTAACCTACTATTAACCACGATAAGATTCACATAATAAATTAATCTACACTACCGGAAGGATTTAAAGGTTTGAGCTTTTTTTTTCTAGTTAATAGTAGGTTAGCGTGAGGCGGTCCATATTTTTTGAATTTGTAACTAGTATATTTTCTTATAATAGTCCGTATTTCACCGGTCAAGTTTTAATTTGAAACCCCGAACAATTGGATATGGCTTGTTCTATGGTAATTCAAGCGGAAGAAAATGTTGAGTTATTTCAGGCCACAAAGGATTACATGTCATTGTTGGGAATGAGTATGAATTGTCAATTTTTGTACTAAAGACATTGCATGAAGGTTCCATTTCCGCATGAAAGAAGATGGGAGAATTATTTTGCACCCAACGTTGGAGGTGGATGTATTGCATGTTGAAAATCGTAGACGATTAATCCTTATAGACATTCTGTGCGAATTTCTTGTTGTTTTTGTAAGTATTATATGAGAGAGGTTTCTACCTTCATGATCATGTCGACAATGTATTGTTGTTTTAGGAGCCGTTCATAGTGTAGAAGCATATCTATTTATCAGTGTCATATATTTGTAATTTGTTATAGTAATTTATGTTTCAGTTTATTTCTACCTTTACGAAATATTGACAATGTACCGTTGAAGTAGCCGTTGTGCAGAAGCATAGATTTATCGGTGTCATGTATTTGTAATTTGTAAATTGTAACAGTTATTTATGCTTTTGTAACATGAGCAAGGGTTTTGTTTGAGAATGGCCATCAGGTTAGACATGATAGTTGTTAAGTGCGAGGATGGTCGTAGGCTATGCTGTATGGATACGGATATGAGATACACGGACACGAGATTTGAAAGAAAATAGAGGACATGAGTAGAAAGTTAATATTTAAATATTAAAATTATAATGAGTAAAATGTAAATATAAACAAAATATCTCATCTTTTATTATTATTATTATTTTATTACCGACATACACACCATGAATAAATCGGCCATTGCTTTTGATTTATCGACAAAAATCAAAGCGCACTCTCTTTCTCTCTCTGTCCAATCATTCTAGTAAGCGAGAGACAAATATGGAAAATTCTTAGGCGGGGACTCCCTACGGTGAGTATCCCGCTAGATGTGCACCACGTATGCGCCATCTATGCACTGTTTTGTCATCTTGCGCCACATGGCGCAAATCTACTGGGGTACTCACCGTAGGGTGTCCCCACCACCAAAAATTACCCGACAAATATATACTGATGTCATCCTTCAGCAACTTCAATATACTGATGTCACATATATACTGTTTTTTGTTTTGAATGTTAGGCAATCTCTATCAGCAACTTTTATTGGTGGGGATGAAACAGGTAGGCTATTGTAATTCAAATAATAATATTTAAAAAAAAAAAAAAAAAAAAAAAAAACAGTTCTCCTTACTGGACTAGCTATTGCAAATGGTGTGTGGTGTTGAGCAAAGACAAATCCTTTCTGCTTGTGGCTGAAAGCAATGCTTGCAAAATAATAATACTAAGAGTTTGGCTCAAAGGTCCTACAGGAGGTAGTGTTGTTAAACGAACTGAGCCACTCATGAACAAAATCGTGTTCAACTCGTTAAGATTCGCGATCGTTCATTTGTTTAAAACGAACCAAACTTCGAACAATATTTTAAGCTCGTTTCCTAAACAAACGAACACGAACTTACTCGTGAACGTTCGATTATGTTCGCGAATCTGTTTATATAGATAAATCAATGTACAACATACCTGACTTATTAGATGATAAAACATCCATTAATCTAATATATACTCTAGGGTATTCTTATAAAATCTTGATAGAGTTGTCATAATATTTTTACTACCTTAACGAACCAAGCTTGAACATATTTTTCTGTTCGTTTATTAAACGAACGAACATGAACAAGCTTGTGATATAAACGAATAGAGCTGGAACAAGTGATACTCGGTTCGGCTCGGTTCGGCTCGTTAACAGGTCTAACAGGAGGAAAGTTTTTGCAAAAATGATATATCAACAAAGGGAGATTTTTGGGTTGCATTGCACTAAAGGAAAATTTTGTTTTATTTTGAAGGGCACTAAAGGAATTTGATTATATACAACTTAGCTTTTCTTAGAAATTGCCACAGACGTTACTTTGTGAGTGGAACATCAGTGTCGGTGGCATTACTCATTATTGCCCCTATTCTGTAAAAATAACGTCACTGCCTACTTCTTGCGAAAGATAATCGTGGTGCATAACAAGAACGAGCCTCTACTAGTCCATAACATTCACCAACTTTCAAGCATGCAAATGTTCACCGTAAAAGACGGGCAACAAATGTGGGAAGCATAACATGATGATGACCAACACTATTAATTTATACAAAAGAGGTGAGAGAGTCTATCAGCATAACCATAACCATAACCATAACCATAATCATAACCATAACCATGACCAACACTATTAATTTATACAAAAGAGGTGAGCGAGTCTATCAGCATAACCATAACCATAACCATAACCATAACCATAACCATGACCAACACTATTTATTTATAAAAAAGAATGACAGAGTCTAGCAGCATAACCATAACCATAAACATAAACATAAACATAACCATAACCATAACCATAACCATAGTTACATCTACATTCAACCAACTTGGTCTAGCCGGCTTTCTGGTTGGGTTTGGCTTTCTCTTTGTCCAGCAAAGAATCACTGAATTGCCAAAGGAAGCAGTAGTAAGAAACACCAAAATGGAAACATCCAAATAATTTTAAATTAAAAAAAAAAAAAAAAAAAAGAAGAAGAAGAGGCTGAATTGTATCATCAAAGAGCCTGACTTAGATAATCAGAGACGTAAAGGGGGGAATCATGTTTATTTGCAAATTAAGAACTCCACTGACACGTGCAGTAAAGTAAAGTAAAAAAAAAAAAAAAAAAATCAAACAAGTTGTAAATTGATACTACAGTTTTTTCAACCCCATTCCCTTCCCATTTCTTTATGGGGGTTAAGCATATAGGTCACAGGCAGGATTTAGACTGTTAGAAATAAATACCAAGTATTATGTATTAGTAAGTATGGGCTACCGTGCTGGTAAAAAGCCTGTGGGTCTTAGTTTACTGAATAAGGCGGCTTAAAAGTCCTTTTCCTATTAAAGAAGGGATCAAGCAATTCAATCTCGGTTTATTCCAACTGTGTTATACCTTTTGTTGAAGAATATTTAATATTTATTAGCAAGATATTCTCTATTATTATTGTTATTATTGTAGCCGGATTATAATGCATTTATTTGTTGATTCTGTTAGGATTTACACGTCTTGACAGGCTGGTGGTTAGAGTCCTAGGAGGTTAAGTTTCCTATTTCAGGCTGTATAAATAAAGACTCCTAGTAATGAATAAAATCAAGAAGCCTAAGTTAAAAGGTTTCTCTTTTAACATGGAATCGGAGCCACTACACGAAAAAAATTCTTCCCGTAATTAATCCGATGAACTATCAAGTAGCGTTCACCGGAGAAAGGACTCCCACCTCTGGGGGCACCCCCTCCGACAGTGGATCATATGGAACGGAGACTTGGAATACAAGCCTCCTAACCATTGATGACAATTCCAAAAATTCTAGGGCAATCTACTCCCTGCTAGGAAATTAGATGGTAAGAATTATCTTTAATGGGCACAAACCATCACTCTCACCATCGATGGGAAAGGGAAATTGGGATTACTGACTGGAGAGGAGGCTGCTCCACCAGCAAATGATCCAAATTTCAAAACCTGGAAATCTGAAGACTCGATGGTGAGGGCCTGGCTCCTAAACTCTATGGAGTCAAACATTGCCAGACCCCACATGTTCCTGTAATCAGCCAAACAAATCTGGGATTCAGTCAAGGAGATGTACTCTGATCTTGAAAATACATCTCAAATTTATGAGTACAAGACCAAGTTATGGAGTTTGAGGCAAGGAGAAAGAGATGTCACCTCCTACTATAACAACATAGTAACCTTATGGCAAGAGTTGGATCTATGTCATGAGGACAAGCGGGAATGCACAACAGATAGTGTAAAGCTCCACAAAAGAGAAGAAAATGAGAGAGTATACTCATTCCTGGCTGGACTAGATCAAGACCTAGATGAGGTCAGGGGGAGAATTATGGGTAGGAATCCACTACCATCACTCAGAAAGGCACTTTCTGAGGTAAGGAGGGAGGAATCAAGGAGAAGGATTATGCACACATCAGGAGGCACTTATGGGCACACTGAAGTGGAAGGATCTGCAATGGTGGCAAGCAGATCAGAGTCAATGAGGAAAGCTGACATGCAGAGGCTTAAGTGTGACCACCGCAAGAAAACTAGGCACACTAGAGACACATGTTGGGGTGTTCATGGGAAGCCATCTTGGAAGAACAAAGGCACAAATGCTAAGGGGACTGATTAGGGGAAGGCAAACCAGGTTTCATCCGATTCTGGGTCGCCAAGTACTACAGGGCCTCTTTCATTCACTCAGGACCAACTAGAGCAGTTGAGCAAATTGCTGAATTCACAACTCTCCATGAAGTCAAAGCCTAACTGTTCCTTAGTTGAGTCAGGTAACCATATATCTTTAGCCCTGTTAGGAAGCAGTCATAAAACAGAGTGGATAGTTGACTCTGGAGCAACTGACCACATGACTGGATCCTTTGAACTTTTTTCAAATTATAATCCATGTCCAGGCAATCAAAAAATCAGATTGGCAGATGGTTCTTTTTCCACTATTGCTGGGAAGGGAACTGTCTGTGTAACACCAAATATAACCAAAAAGATGTCCTCCATGTCCCTAAACTGGCATGCAATCTTCTGTCAGTAGGTAAGTTTACACTTGATCAACACTGTGAAACTGTTTTTTCTAAAGATCGTTGTCTGTTTCAGGACAAGGACTTGGGGACGATGATTGGCAGGTGTAAGCTCATTGGAGGACTCTATGTACTAGAATCTGGAATAGACTCACAAAAGCAGAACCTTAGGAGAGGAAGCTACCATACAAGGTCCCAATCAAACCAGAATCAGATTCTAGTGTTACATAGGAGATTAGGGCATCCCAGTTTTTCTTATATGCAAAAGTTGTTTGCTGAACTCTTTTCAAATAATAAAAGTTTGAATTTTCATTGTGAATTCTGTATTCTTGCAAAAGTGACCAGACAACCACACCCTGCTCAACCCTATGTTCCCTCGAAACCATTCACTATGATTCATAGTGATGTATGGGGTCCCTCTAGGGTGAGTACATTGAATGGAAAAAAAATGGTTTGGTACTCTCATAGATGACCACACACGTTTGACATGGGTCTACTTAATCAAGGAAAAGTCAGAGGTAGAAATGATATTTAAAAGATTTTATGAAATGATAAGTACGCAGTTTCACACACAAATTCAGATTTTAAGAAGTGACAATGGCACATAGTACTTCAATCAATACCTAGATGGATTCATGGCTGTAAAGGGTATTATCCATCAGAGTTCCTGTGTAAAAACCCCACAACAAAATGGGGTTGCAGAAAGAAAGAACAGGTACCTGCTGGAGGTTGCTAGGACACTCCTATGTACTTCAAAATGTCCAAAAACATTCTGGGGAGAGTGTCCTAACTGCCACATACCTAATCAACAGACTTCCATCTAGAGTATTAGGGTTCAAGATACACATAAGTCTATTTCAAAGTGTTTTTCCTGAAAGCAAACTTGTTGGGAAACTACCTCTAAAGATTTTTGGATGCACAGCCTATGTACACACTTATACCCAAGGGAAATTAGAACCTAGGTCAAAAAAATGCTGTTTTGTAGGATATTCACCCACACAGAAAGGCTATAAAAGCTTTGACACCAACACTGGGAAGTTTGTTGTCACCATGGATGTAACTTTTCTAGAACACATGTTTTTTGATAAGGTTCAATTTCAAGGGGAGTATAGGGATAGTACAAGTGTGTCTGAGCCTGGAAATATGTTTGAAAAACAATTTGATTTTCTGGAAATTGAGCTTAGAGGCACAAGTAAGACACTAAAGTCTGATTCTGGTCTACAAACAGAGGATAAGACTACTCATCCTCCAGAACCTCTTAGGGAGAGACCTTTCCAAGGTAAAACTTATGTGAGAAAGTATCCAAAGAAGGCAGACAAGTCCAACAATGAGCATGCACAGCAATCAACCCCTGAGCCTGTCACTGATACAGACAGTCAATCTGAGGAAGCAAATGACACAGATGTTGCATCAGGGATTGAACTGGAACCAGACTCAGAAAACATCCAACCTGACACACCAAAACCAGAAGATGATAACCTACCCATAGCTCTCAGAAAACCAACCAGAAAATTCACCCAACATCCCATAGCTAGATATTTATCCTATGCCAATCTGTCACCTTCATTTAAAGCCTTCACCACCAGTCTATCATCCACCACCATACCTAAAGATGTTCATGAAGCTCTTATGATACCTGAGTGGAAGGAAGCAGTCCTGGAAGAAATGATGACACTGAAGAAGAATGAGACTTGGGAAGCTATTTCCCTGCCAGAAGGAAGGAAAACAGTGGGATGTAAGTGGGTATTTGTAGTTAAATACAACACTGATTGAAGCATTCAGAGACATAAGGCCAGGTTAGTGGCTAAGGGCTACTCTCAAACATATGGAATTGACAGAGTCCAAGAATTTACTGAACATTTTGGGGAAAAGGTCTGCAAACTCAAGAAGTCCTTATATGGACTTAAACAGAGTCCAAGGGCTTGGTTTGACAGATTCATGAGGTTCATGAAGAGCATAGGCTTTGTACAGGGGAGGTCTGATCACACTCTGTTTATAAAGAGATCTGGGAAAGGCAAACTAACTGCTCTAATTGTGTATGTGGATGACATCATTTTGACTGGGAATGATGAGGAAGAAGCAGGTATGGTCAAGAAACAGTTAGCATCAGAATCTGAAATCAAAGATTTGGGACCTCTGAGACACTTTCTGGGCATGGAGGTAGCCAGGTCTTCTAAAGGTTTGGTGCTAACCCAGAGAAACTACACCCTAGATTTGCTAAAGGAGACTGGATTGGAAGGTGCCAGACCAGCAAACACACCAATGGAATGCAATCTCAAGCTTGGGAGTGCCAAAGGTGACCCTGTTGATATGGCAAATTATCAAAGAATGGTTGGAAAACTAATCTACCTAGCACACACCAAACTTGATGTGTCCTATGTTGTGAGTATACTGAGCCAGTTCATGCATTCACCCAATTAGGCTGATATGGAGGCATCTAAGGGGTTGTTGAGATACCTAAAAACCACACCTGGAAAAGGACTACTTCAGAAAGAGTGACAATAAAAGTGTATATGTATATACATATGCAGACTGGGGGACTTGTACAAAGGAAAGGAGATCCATGACAGGGTATTGTACTTATGCATGGGGTAATCTAGTCACTTGGAGGAGCAAGAAACAGACTGTTGTAGCCAGAAGCACAATTGAAGCCGAGTTCAGAGCCATGGCTTTGGGAATATGTGAAGGTCTATGGATCAAACAAGTAATGGAAGACATTGGAGCAGATATATCTGGGCATATGAAATTGTATTGTGATAACAAGGCAGCAATTGACATTGCAAATGACCATGTACAGCATGATAGGACCAAACATGTGGAGATTGACTGGCACTTCATTACAGAAAATTTAGAGAGTGGGGTGTTCTATGTGCCATTCCTACCGTCCACACAACAGATTGTAGATGGGCTAATCAAAGCTTTGGGCAGGGGACAGTTTGACTACTTTGTGAGCAAGTTGGGCTTTATAGATATCTTTGTCCCAACTTGAGGGGGGGTGTTGAAAGAATATTTAATAGTTATTAGCAAAATATTCTCTATTATTATTGTTATTATTGTAGCCGGATTATAAGGCATTTATTTGTTGATTCTGTTAGGATTTACACGTCTTGACAGGCTGGGTGGTTAGAGTCTTAGGAGGTTAAGTTTCCTATTTCTTGTTGTATAAATAAAGACTCCTAGTAATGAATAAAATCAAGAAGCCTAAGTTAAAAGGTTTCTCTTTTAACACCTTTCATATGTTATCCGAGCCATCCCAACCTTAAATAAAACCCAAAATCATGAAAATCCTAGTTAGTTCTTCATGTCGAACGCTGACATGGATAAATAAAAAAAAACCGGACGGATCGTCGTCCAATCTGCTTAACCCATCAGCCGCAACCAACCTGCTTATGTGTTTGGTGAAGTTGAATGGAAAGTATAGAAGTTGAGAGAAGATAGAAAATAAAGTTAAGTTTATTGCATAGTAAACTTGAATCTCTATTACAACTATTAATAGAAGAAATACAGCCTGAGGACTTGGTCCCTAACGGCTACAAACTAACGGCTATATTATTTTGGGAGATAATATAAAGCCATTTAAACTAAAGCTAATCACTAGGAATATAAAATATCCAAAGAGAAGTTACAGACTGTAAAATAATTAAAAGACGGTAAAGGAACAGTATTTACTGTAACAGTAAATACTGCAAAGCTATTATCTTCCAGTCATTATCTTTCCATAGAAAGAACTACACATTGTGGTCACGTTCTGTAAAGATCTTCTTAACCGGAATATGTATGGATCACCACCTTGTTCGTGATACATAAAAAAAAAAGTATCCACGAGCCGAATCATGGAAGCAGGAAGACGCCCGGATTATGTCCCTTGATGTTGAACATCATTGAAGAGAATATTGGTTCCACCTTATTGTATTTAAAGTCAGCAGGAGACATGTGGTAGAAGAATAATCCTAAAAATTATTATTATTGTTAATACCTCTGTTTTATTATCCTTATCATTATTACATCCTTATTACCGTTGTACATAGCTGCTTTAATATCCAGGTTGTTCTAAGGTAGTTGGGCTGGTCTAGGTGCCTCTCATTTATGGCAGCTGTTTTCTACCCTTTTAGATTCAGCTGTACTATTTAAAGTTCCTTTCTGGACTCTTGTAAATTATCTAATAGAAAATAATTTTCTCCAATTTACTCTTCACTTTGTATATGGTATCAGAGTCTAATATCTAAAGAAGCTCAAACGTCCTTTTCTCCCAGAATGTCTATATCAACATCTTGTTCGTCTGGGACAGTTGTAGGGGAATCTGATCTCAGCTCTACTAGGGCATGGTTCAGTAGATTTACCTATGCCCTCAAAAGGCATGGGTACACAAAATGTAACACTGATCACATCGTGTTCCTTAAATTTTATGATTCTGGTAAATATTCAGAAAAATGTTTTTGTTTACATGAACATGAAAGTAACAGATTTGTATGTGTATTGTAAAGGAGTTCAACAAAAGCCTCAATTTTCCCCTCTTTGGCTAAAGAAATATCTTCAAAGCTTTATGCTCATGTGAGGGTAGAGGAAGCTGTAGATTTTTGAGAGAGAGAGAGAGATGAAGATTAGTTTTATTAACTTTCTTCTTACTTTACAAACTGAAGTTACAAAGCTAAATAGAAGTGGAATTAGTCTTTCCATCTTCTGATAATAAAGAGCTAGGGAATAAGAGGGAGACAAAGCATTAAATGTAGCCACTAAACAACTAACTACAAACAGTTTACTTATAACATGTAAACGGCTAGTAAATACAAGAGGAATAATAATAAAAGAATGTATACAGCAATATAGATATATTATGATCTATAATTACTGTCAATACTCCCCCTCAAGTTGGTTTATAAATATCTAATAAACCAAGCTTGCTAACGCAATACTGGAAAGGAACTCTGGGTAATCCCTTTGTAAACATGTCTGCCACCTGGAGTTTTGTAGGAATGTAGCATAGATCAATGACACCATTTTCCAGTTTTTCTTTGATAAAGTGCTTGTCAATTTCAACATGTTTTGTCCTATCATGTTGAACAGGATTGTTTGCAATCTTTATAGCTGATTTACTGTCACTTAGGAGTGTCATAGGCCCATTAGTCCTGATTTTGAGCTCAGTTAGGACTCTTTTGATCCATATCAGCTCACAGATACCCAATGCAGCAGCTCTGAATTCAGCTTCTACACTACTTCTTGCCACCACTGCTTGCTTTTTACTTCTCCATGAAACCAGATTATCTCCAATAAAGATACACCATCCTGAAGTGGACTTTCTATCTGTGATGGAACATGCCCAGTCAGCATCAACATACCTTTTTACTTGAACATTTCCTGTAGCTTTAAAAATAGGCCACTTCCTGAACTTTTCTTTAGGAATCTCAACACTCTGAATGCAGCATCTTGATGGATTTTCCTCGGTTTGTGCATAAATTGACTGAGTTGACTCACTGCAAAAGAAACATCAGGTCTAGTATGAGACAAGTATATCAACCTCCCAACTAATCTCTGAAATAGTTCTTGATTAACAGGCTCACTATTCTCATCATCCCATAGTTTTACAGTGTTATCCACAGGTGTGTCCACAGGTTTGCATCCAAGGAGTCCATAGTCACTTAGGAGATCAAGAGTATACTTCCTTTGAGTGACATGGATTCCTTGTTTAGTTCTTGCAACTTCCATACCAAGGAAGTACCTGAGGTGACCTAGATCTTTAATATCAAAGTTGTCTTTTAGGAAGGATTTGAGCTTGTAAATTTCAGTCTCACAATTTCCAGTGATAATGATGTCATCAACATAAACAAGAAGAATGGTGATCTCACCATTTCCAATATGTTTATAAAACAATGTATGATCACTATGACCCTGAGTGTACCCTCCCATCTTTATAACCTTAGAGAATCTTTCAAACCAAGCTCTTGGAGATTGCTTCAATCCATAAAGAGATTTGAGCAATCTGCAAACTTGGTTTTTCTTAAAATTATTTTCAAGTCCAGGTGGGGGTAACATAAAAACATCTTCTTTAAGATTACCATTTAAAAAGGCATTTTTTACATCCAATTGAAACAGAGGCCAATTATTGGTAGCAGCTAAGGCAATGAGAATTCTAACAGTGTTAAGTTTGGCCACAGGCGCAAAAGTCTCATTAAAATCTATACCAAAGGTTTGGGTGTACCCTTTGGCAACCAACCTAGCTTTATATCTGCTCACCGAGCCATCAGAGTTATATTTAATTGTAAATACCCACTTACTTCCAACAGGTTTGACATTGTCAGGCCTATCAACAATTTCCCAAGTTCTGTTTTCCTTGAGAGCTCTTCTAAAACAGCTTCTTTCCATTTGGGATGTTGTAGTGCCTGACAGATGTTCTTAGGTACGGTATTGCTGTCCAGATTTGAAATAAATAAAGAGTAATCACTAGAAAGAGCTCCATAGGAAACAAACCTTTGGATGGGATGAGAAGTGAATTTTCTCGTACCTTTTCTAAGAGCAATAGGCAATTCATTTGGTATAGGGGTAAGACAAATATCACCTGGTTCACTGACTTCAGTATCAGTGGAGTCATTATTGGTAATGTCTTGAGGCACCTCTTCCAATGCAGCTTCCTCATTGCTGTCCAAGGAGTTCTGACAGGGCTCAGAGTTTACCTCTTCTTGTTCATTGTTGTCCAAGGAGTTCTGACAGGGCTCAGAGTTTACCTTTTCTTGCACTTTATCCTTTCCCTTTCTGGTGTAAACAATGATGTCTTGGGATTCTTTGTTGATAAGGTCTTTCTCAGGATTTCCAGTTGTGATATATAGATCCTCACTGGTGTCAACACAAGGTAATGTGGGTAGGACAAGAAAGTTGTACCTGTCATCATTAGACTCAGATTTATCAGGATAATAAGGTTGTTTCTCAAAAAAGGTGACATCGGCAGATATATATATTCTTTTAGATGAAGGATCATAGCATTTGTATCCCTTTTTTGTGGAGGAATAGCCAATAAAAACAGTCTTGACAGCCCTTAGTTCCAGTTTACCTCTGTTCTGTGTATGAATATGTACAAAAGCTGTGCATCCAAACACTTTTAGGGGTATATTGGACATCAGCTGGCTGTCAGGAAAACAAGAGGACATCATACTGATAGGTGTTTTAAAATTGAGAACCCTAGAGGGCATTCTATTTATCAAAAAAGAGGCAGTAAGAATGGCTTCACCCCAGTAAAAGATAGGCATATTGGTAGTGAAAAGAATAGCTCTAGCAACTTCGAGTAGGTGTCTATTCTTTCTCTCTGCAATATCATTTTGCTGGGGTGTATTGGTGCAAGATGTCTGATGAATAATTCCTCTTTCAGTGAGATAGGGACTTAGGACTGAATTTAGGTATTCGGTACCATTATCAGACCTTAGAATCTTAATATCACACTGAAATTGGTTTTTAATCATCAGATCAAAGTTTCTAAAAATATGAGCCACATCAGACTTGTTTTTCATTAAATATAACCAACATACCCTTGTATGGTCATCAATAAAGGTAACAAACCACCTGTTATTGGTTAAGTTTGGTACCTTTGATGGTCCCCATACATCAGTGTGGATTAATGAAAAGGAGCTGAACTTCTATAAGGTTTAGGTTTAAAAGACATTCTACAATGCTTAGCAAGTTCACATGTTTCACATTGATAACATTCAGCCTTTTTGTTTAAAAATAAGTTTGGAAACAATTTTTGAAGATAAAAGAAACTAGGATGTCCTAGTTGATAATGTAACAGAGTAACATCATCATAAATAGTTCTACTAAAAAAGGCAGTTTCATTCTTTTCCTCTTTCTTGAACAGGTATAGCCCATCACTCATTCTAGCATTGCCAATCCTCATTAGTGATTTCATATCCTGAAATTCACAGTGAGAGGGATAGAATTTAGCAACACAATGTTTATCTTTAGCAAATCTACTAATAGAAAACAAATTACAAGTTAGATTAGGGACATGTAGAATAGATTCTAGAGACAAATTGTCAGAAATTCGGACCTTCCCAGTTCCAGCCACAGTGGATAAGGATCCATTAGCTATCCTTACCTTATGTTGACCATTAGAAGGAAAATAAGTAGAGAAAAGGGTTTTATCACCTGTCATGTGGTTAGAGGCTCCTGAATCTATGATCCAGGAGGTGTTACCTCCTTTCACAGCAGCTCCAGTTAAAGCTTCTGATTTTAGGTTCAGCTTCTTATCCAGCAATTGACTCAATGCTTCAAGTTGTTCTCTTGAAAAAGGTGCAGACTTTTCAGTGGCAACAAGAGCATGCTTCTGATTATTCAGAGTATTAGTCCTTTTTGGACCTGGGTCATTTGATTGACTATTTGGTCTGCCATGGATTCCCCAACAAGTCTCTTTGGTATGACCTTTCCTTTTACAATGGTCACACCAAATGTTTTTCTGGTCTTGCACTTGAAAACCCTTTGAGTTTTTTTGGTCTTGCACTTGAAAACCCTTTGAGTTCCCATATAAGCCAGTTTGAGTTTGGAGTGACATCACAACTGATGGTTCTCCCCCTGGAGTAGGAAGAAGACCGTTCAGTTTCATTGCAGTAATTTGCAGGGCTGGATTGTTAAAGTCCATTCCCAGATCGAAAAGAAGATGGGGCAGAAGAGCTGGTAGCTTCAACGAGAGTTCCAGACATTTCGAAGACAAGAAATGAAGTTTGAAGAAGAAGAAGAAAATACGAGAACCGTTTTATGGCTCCGATACCATGTAGATTTTTGAGAGAGAGAGAGAGAGAGAGATGAAGATTAGTTTTATTAACTTTCTTCTTACTTTACAAACTGAAGTTACAAAGCTAAATAGAAGTGGAATTAGTCTTTCCATCTTCTGATAATAAAGAGCTAGGGAATAAGTGGGAGACAAAGCATTAAATGCAGCCACTAAACAACTAACTACCAAACAGTTTACTTATAACATGTAAACGGCTAGTAAATACAAGAGGAATAATAATAAAAGAATGTATACAGCAATATAGATATATTATGATCTATAATTACTGTCAATAGAACCTCACAATAACATGTTCTTCTTCCCCTCTTCCAGGAAGGTGTTGTTGAGGTTTTCCTAAAGATCACATTCTGATATCCTAGTTAGGGAGAAGTGTTGGGCTTGTTAACCTTGGTCAACACCCGAAACAAGTTTCAGCTTGATTTGCTTTTGCTCAATATATCAATGTGATTTATGTGTTATAACATGTTCTTCTTCCCCTCTTCCAGGAAGGTGTTGTTGAGGTTTTCCTAAAGATCACATTCTGATATCCTAGTTAGGGAGAAGTGTTGGGCTAGTTAACCTTGGTCAACACCCGAAACAAGTTTCAGCTTGATTTGCTTTTGCTCAATATATCAATGTGATTTATGTGTTATAGAGGAAGAGGCATAGGAGCGTGTTCTAACAAATGTCTACACCGATTTTCGTCATTGAAGTAGAAATTTCAAGATTATACGATTAGTAATGTCTAAATGGGAAAAGATGTCAAAAGAAAATTGAGCTGAAAGAAAGTTATTTGGCCGTAGACTTTGCTAACTTTTATGGATGACTATGGGTTGGGGTATTGTGTAGCCCAAGGTCTTTTTGGAAACTATGTACAACACTTTGTGAAATAATCGGATTTAAAAAAACAATTAAAAAAGCAACAATGGGAAAAAAATTGAAAAGAAAAATAGAAGAAAGGTTATCACACAAAAGAAATTAAAGGACGAAATGTCAAATTCAAGATGATAATGAAACAAACCATGCATGAATCTTTGCTTTCAAAGCTTGTTTTGCCCTGCAAAAGAGAATGTTAATAATTGTAGGAAATGAAGGGGAGTAAGAATGCATAGTTCATAAACCCTAACCCCCCAATAATTTACCATTCACCCACCCATAAAAAAACACCACCAACTCAATCACATGATAAGCCAAAGATGGGTCCAAAGGCTGACAGGAAATAGATTTAGTAGCATCACTAAAAGGATACAAAGTAATTGAGAAGATCAATCATATCACACATTACAAGACCGTCAATGTCTTCCAGCAAGCATTAGTCATATATCACAAGACCATGTCTATATCCAATTATTAGTCATACATCGCAGCCTTTCCATTATGATAGTGTTAGAAAAGATAAGAAAAAAGGATGTGGAAAGAACTGTTTTATTATTTTTTGAATAATATTACACAGCAGGGTTACAACCCTTTTATAATAATAAAAAGACATAGCCGCACAACCCTAGCAGCCGCCTTCCCTACTTGGCTCCCAAGTAAACTCCACAAACCCTAGGCGCACATCCCCTGTGCCCTAATCACTAAATAAGACAAAAATAACCTTATTAATTCAACACCCCCCCTCAAGTTGAGCATAGATATCAATCATGTTCAACTTGGACACATAATCATCAAATTGCTGCTTCATTAGCGCCTTAGTAAGACCATCAGCTGCTTGCAAAGGTGATGGTAGGAAAGGAATACAAATCAGCCCCTTCTCTAGCTTCTCTTTGATGAAATGCATGTCTACTTCCACATGTTTAGTCCTGTCATGTTGCACAGGATCATTTGCAATAGCAATTGCTGCCTTGTTGTCACAGAACAGCTTCATAGGCATCGCAACAGGCAGATATAGATCATCCAGCACCCGTTTCAGCCATAACTCTTCACATATCCCCTGTGCCACAGCTCTAAACTCGGCTTCAGCTGAGCTTCTAGCCACCACATCTTGCTTTTTGCTCCTCCAAGTAACCAGATTTCCCCAGACAAATGAGCAGTACCCTGTAGTAGACTTCCTATCTTTAGAGCCAGCCCAATCAGCATCAGCATATACTTCCACAAACCTTTTTTCCACCTTTTTGAACAACAACCCTACTCCAACCGTTCCCTTTAAATATCTCAGAATCCTCACCACTGCTTGATTATGAGACTGCTTTGGGGCATGCATAAACTGACTCACCACTCCAACGGCAAAGGAAATGTCTGGCCTTGTGTGAGCCAAATAAATCAGTCGGCCAACCAACCTTTGATATTGCTCTCTGTTAACTGGTTCCTCACCATCAGCTTGATCCAACTTCACATTTTGATCCATAGGTGTACTAGCAGGTTTACACCCCAACATTCATGTTTCGTCGGCAGATCCAACACATACTTCCTTTGGGACACCACCATCCCCTCCTTGGACCTAGCTACCTCCATTCCCAGGAAATACTTCAAAACCCCAAGATCTTTAATTTCAAATTCCCTAGCCAGATTTTGCTTCACCAAATTAATCCCAATCACATCATCTCCAGTGAGGATGATATCATCCACATATACTACTAGGACTACCATCTTTCCTTCTCTGGACCTCTTCACAAATAAGGTATGATCTGAGTGCCCCTGCTTAAAACCTATCTTTAGGACAAACTGCCTAAACCTATCAAACCATGCTCTTGGACTTTGCTTTAACCCATACAGAGATTTCTTCAATCGACAGACCTTGCCTCCAAACTGACTAGCAAGTCCTGGGGGAGGATCCATGTATACCTCCTCCTTGAGTGTCCCATGAAGAAATGCGTTCTTCACATCAAGTTGAAACAATTGCCGCCCAGGTTCACAACATGGAGAATACAACCCTCACGGTATTGAGCTTAGCCACCGGTGAGAAAGTCTCGAGTAATCAATTCCATAAGTTTGGTCGTAGCCCTTGGCTACCAACCTAGCTTTATATCTCTCAACCTCACCATTAGACTTGAACTTAATGGTGAACACCCATCTACACCCCACAGCCTTTCTTTCCCCATGGCAAATTCACTACTTCCCAAGTGCCATTCTTCTCCAAAGCCCCGATTTCCTCCCGAACGTGCGACCAGCCCTCCACTCGTGTACATATAGAGCTTCCTGAATATCCTTTGGAATTTGATGTTCAGACACACTAGTAAGGAAGGCTTTGTGGGATGGTGACACATTTTGATAGGTTAAGTAGTTTTGTATAGGGTATCTAGGATTTTTAGTGCAGGCCCTTGGTGGTTTTCTAATTGCAATGGGAACATCCAGTAAAAGATCTGGACTATTTGTCATGGTCTGTTTTTTAGGCTTAGGAGTGGATGGTTCATCAAGATCTGGGACCAAGGGTACTGTATCAAGCTGTGCATCAAGGTCTGGGATTAGAGGCTCAAAGTTTGGCGACTCAGATTCCTCCATATCATTTGGTTGCACAGGATGTGCTGGTTCAGGTTCTTGGGCAGTCCTACCTGGGCTCCACATGCTCTCTAGATTTAGGATAAGTCCTAAAATATGTTTTTCCCTAGAGTCTTTGAGTAGTACTGGGAGTTTTAGGGGTTTGACCACTCACACGAGGTGATTTACCACCTGTTTCTCCCAGATCTTCCAACACCTGTTCATTATTGATGATTTCCATAGGATTTGGCATACTAGACTCATCACCCCCAACCACAATGTACTGAAAATCAGCCACATCTTCTGGAGTCATAATCCCCCCCGAAGATGGTGCTTGTCATAGTACATTGTGTTTTCAAAAAGGTGATATCCATTGTTTCTATGACTCTTCGTTTACCAAAATCAAAAACCCTATACCCCCTTTTATTGGCAGAATACCCCAAAAACATACACTTAGTGGCTCTAGGATCCAACTTCCCTTGGTGATAGGTGTGTGCAAATGCTACACACCCAAATACTTTGAGAGGAAGATCCTGGACCAATCTAGTGTTTGGAAAGTTACTTTTTAATTCATTTAAGGGAGTTTTAAAGTCTAAAATTTTAGAGGGAAGCCTGTTGATTAAATAAACTGCAGTGAGAAGAGCCTCACCCCACAAGAATTTAGGGCACTTAGAGGACAACATGATGGATCTGACCACTTCCAGGACATGTTGATTTTTCCTCTCTGCCACACCATTCTGTTGGGGTGTATTAGGGCATGAGCTTTGATGGATCATGCCTTTTTCAAAAAAAAAAAACTGGCCAAAAGATTGTTATAGTACTCAGTTCCATTATCAGTTCTTAAAATTTCAATTTGTGTATGAAACTGAGTGCTAATCATGGTATAAAAATTTTTAAAGGCTTTCTCAACCTCAGACTTCTCCTTTAATAGATAGATCCAGGTAACTCTTGTGTGATCGTCTATAAAGGACACAAACCATCTCTTCCCAGTCATAGTTAGGTGTCTGGAAGGACCCCAAACATCACTATGAATAAGAGTAAATGGTTTAGTGGGTCTGTAGGGTTTTGGAATGTAAGTGCTCCTCTTATGTTTAGACAAGGCACAAATTTCACATTGAAAATCAAAACTCTTTTTATTAATAAAAAGTTTAGGAAACAATTTATTCAAATACCCAAAGCTAGGGTGACCTAATCTAGTATGCCACATCATTATTTCATCATTAGATGACAGACTAGAAGTACTAAAACAATGATTCTTAGGAAATAACATATTTTTTGAACTACCCTCCTCCTCAAGGATGTAGAGCCCTTCTTTGATTCTAGCACTGCCAATCACCTTCCCCAAAGTCACATCCTGAAACTCACAAACAGTAGGAGAAAAGATTAATTTACAGTTGGCTGCTGAGGCCAACTTGTGAACTGAAATTAAATTGCATGAAAGTTTGGGAACATGGAGGACATCATGAAGAGTAATAGAGGCGGTAATTGGCACTGAACCCTTTCCAGCCACTGCTGAAAAAGATCCATCTGCCACTCTTACTTTCTGATTTCCTCCACATGGAAAATAGGAACTGAACATTTTGGAGCATGGGGTCATGTGATCTGTTGCACCTGAATCAAGGATCCAGTGTGCTCCAGTGTGGGATTCAAGGGCTGTAAAAACAGATGCCATACCTGACTCAGCAAGTGTACATTGTGGTTTAGAGGGCTGTTTTGAGGGCTGAATGTGTGTCTGACTTGCTAGAAGGGTACTCAGTAGCTCTATCTGCTCCTTAGTCAAAGAAAACTGTCCAGGACTCGTCGGACTTGGATCGGATGATACTTGGTTGCTCCTCATCTCACCAACATTCCCAGATTGACCCCTTGGCTTCCAGTTGGCTGGTTTGCCATGAATTGCCCAGCAATTTTCTCGGTTATGCCCCTGTTTTTTGCAGTGGTCACACCACAATTTCTGTTTCTTGCCTCTGTTATCACCTTTAGCAATCAACAAGGCTGATGATTCAAGGTCTTGTCCCCCAGATTTCTGATTTTGAAGAGAATCAGATCCATTGTGCATAACCTTCCTCCTTGCTTCTTCCCTTCTAACTTCTGCAAACACCTCTCTCAATGATGGGAGGGGCTTCCTTCCAAGGATCCTACCCCGTACCTCATCCAAGTCATAGTTTAAACCTGCTAGAAAGGAATACACCCTTTCATTTTCTTCTCTTTTCTGAAATTTAGTGCTGTCCCCTGCACAATCCCATGTGTCCTCATGACACATATCCAATTCTTGCCAAAGTGTGACTATCTCATTGTAGTAAGATGTCACATCCTTGGCTCCTTGCTTCAAATTCCACATTCTTGTTTTAAGATGGTAGATTTGTGAGGAGTTTTCTAAGTCCGAATACAACTCTTTGACTGCTTCCCATATGTCTTGGGCGGTGTGTAGAGACATATATGGGGTCTGGCTATGGTCCGTTCCATTGAGTTAATCAGCCATGCCTTGACCATGGAGTTTTCGGACTGCCATATACTGTGCCTGGGGTCAGTGGCAGCCGGTTCTTTGGTTGCACCAGTCAGAAATCCTAATTTGCTGCGTCCATCAATGGCTAGTTTGATGGTCTGTGACCATTCAAGGTAATTTTTGCCTTTTAATTTGCCAGGTACCAGCAACAGGGAGGAATTGTTGAAGGTTCCTTCCTCACTGTTTGCTCCAGAATTCGAGGACTGACCAACAGCAGGAGAATTGATCAATTCTCCTGTAAAAGCTGCACGGTAATTCATGTTTGTAGGGTTTAATCGAACCTACTCTCTGATACCATGTTAGAAAAGATAAGAAAAAAGGATGTGGAAAGAACTGTTTTATTATTTTTTGAATAATATTACACAGCAGGGTTACAACCCTTTTATAATAATAAAAAGACACAGCCGCACAACCCAAGCAGCCGCCTTCCCTACTTTGCTCCCAAGTAAACTCCACAAACCCTAGGCGCACATCCCCTGTGCCCTAATCACTAAATAAGACAAAAATAACCTTATTAATTCAACAGATAGTTTCTTTCCAATACTTCTAACAAATTACCAACTCACCCAAAAGTTAAAGTTATGAATAATTGTTATTTATACACTTATACCTAACACATTGTATCACATGGGCTAGCCAGTGGGTTTGCTAAACGTGGAATAGGCTAACATGTTATAGCAAAGTCAACATACTGCAGTAGCAGAGCAATAACAATATATATATACATGTATATATACACATATACATATATGTATACACATATACATATATATACACACACACACACACATACATATATATACATATACATACATATATACATATATATGATGATGAAAGATGTATTAACTAACTGTTCCTTTAGCATGTTTATCTTCCTAATCATCTCCTAGGTGATCTTATCATTGCTAAGTGAAGTAAAACTGTTTTTACTCTTCACTAGCCGTTGTTGCTGGGCTGTTTGCATTTCTAGCCGTTGGGGGATTCTATATATTTGTAATCTCTCACTTGTCCTACCCGATAAGTTATTAGAGCAATATACAAGCATCTTCTCTATTTTCTGGCCCTTATTTTCTCTAAATTCTACATGGTACCAGAGCTATAAAGTTCAAATCTCTTCATCTAATCTTCTTAAATGGCAACAGAAAGCGAGTCTTCGAGATTAAACTCAAGGGAAAAAGCTAACACAAACGCTTCTTACTGGAACACTGAACCCTCCATGATGCCATTCTCTAGTCACAAACTCAATGGTGACAACTTTCTTCGATGGTCCAGAACAGTTAGGATGTTCGTGACCGGCGAGAGGAAAGAAGAATACCTAACTGGAGAAAGCAAGGCACCAAAGACCGATGATCCCTCTTACAAAAAAATGGAGGGTTGAAAACGACCTTGTGATATAGACCCCGACCAACTGCTGAAAACTTCATCCTCTATGCTACCGGAGAGGAAATTTGGAATGCAACAAAGGAGTTGTATTCCAAAAAGGAAAACACCGCAAAAATATGAAATTGAATCCATGTTGCAAGACATGAAACAAGGAGAACTACGTACAAATGATTTCCATAATCTCCTATCAAGATCTTGGCAACAACTTGATAACATTGAAAACATAACATGGCATTCTGTTGAGGATGCCAAGTTATACAAATCTCCGAAAGATCAGAGAAGGATCTATAAGTTTCTCATGGGATTAAATCCTAATCTTGATTATGTAAGGGGTAGAATTCTATGTCTGAAACCCCTTCATGAAATAAAAATGAGGGGAGTAGGAGAAAACTCTTGATGAGTGGAAATACTGCTCCTACTCCCTTTGTTCATGAAAACAGTGTCATGTTCACTAAGATCACACCTCAGTCTCACCAAACTCAAAAACCAATGGGTAACAGGCCCTGGTGTGATCATTGCAAAATAACTGGACACACTAAGGAAACTTGTTGGAAAATCCATGGCAAGCCTCCCAACTAGAAACCATCAAGAAAAAACAAGAACACTGAATGCTCTGGGAGATTAGCCCATCAAGACAAAATAAGAACACTGAATGCTCTGGGAGATTAGCCACTGCTAAGGAACAGAAGTGTGAAGGAGACTTAAGCAAAAAGCGGATTAAAGCTCTAAAAAGGCTTATGTCAGCTCAAACTCCCCAGACCTCTGCTCCTCATGGCTAACACATGTCTGTGTTTTAATGTATATTCTGGTAATGAAGTCCTAAAGAACATTTGGATTGTAGATTCACGGGCCTCCACTCCTATGACTGGAAACCTTTATCTCTTTGCCGAGCTTATCAACTGTAAAAGTCCTCACTGTCAAAATAGCAGATGGAACCGTCTTGCATGTGTCTGGGACAGGGGATGTACCCTTAAATGAGAATATCACACTAAAAGATGTTCCTTATATACCTAACTTACAGTAATAGCAGATTGAACAGTCTCACATGGGTCTGGGACAGGGGATGTACCCTTAAATGAGAATATCACACTAAATGATTGTGGAAAATATAGACCCAAGCCCATATAAGAGGAGGGGCCTCATCCCCAAAACCTAGGTTGTCAGGTAAGGGGAGTCCATCTCTTAATATGGTGGGTGAAACAACCACAAGTTCCCAATGTGGGACACTTTAACACGCCCCCTCAAGTGTGGGCTGAGCACACAAGGCCAACAAATAGGCCCAACACTTGCACAATAAAGGGTGGCTCTGATACCATATAAGGATCAAGCGCTTACCGTTGTACTAAAACCAATTGGTGTTAGTAAAGGCGCTACTATATTTCCTTATATCACTTTTAACAAGGATGCTCTTTATATACCTAACTTACAATGTAATCTTTTGTCTGTTAGTAGGTTCATAAAAGACTAATTGTGCTGTGATGTTTTATACTGATGGGTGTAAGTTTCAGGATTTTAATTCTCTGAAGGAGATTGGCAGTGTTGAAGCTCTCTGGACTAGTTATATTCAAGACTCCCCACACTATCAAGTTTCTTGATGATATTCCTAAGAGATTAGCTAGTTGTAGCAACTCCGAATCTATTTGCAATCAAATCATGCTCCTTTATTATAGATTAGGCCATTCAAATTTTGCTTATATGAAATTTGTATCTTGATTTGTTTAATGGAAAGGATATTGGTGACCTACATTGTGAAATTTGCCAATTAGCTAAACATACTAGATATGTTTTCCTAAAGGAGGTTATCCCTCAAAGCCCTTCTTTATGATACATAGTGACATTTGAGGTTCTTCTAAGAAAATTACAACCATTGGAAAAAGATGGTTTGTAAGTTTCATAGAATATAGATGACCACAGTAGAGTCACTTGGCTATTCCTCTTAAAAGAAAATAATGAAATGAGGAACATCTTCAAAAACTTCTATACCTAAGATCATGGGTTGACATACCCCGACAAAATGGGGCGACAGAAAGGAAAAATCAGCATCTACTTGGGGTTGCACGGTCCCTTATCTTTGCTATGAATGTCCCAAATTATCTCTGGAGAGAGGCATCAAGCAGTTTTAACTGCCATATATCTGATAAACAGGATGCCCTCTAAGGTCCTGAAGTTCAAAACTCCCATCCACAGTATCACTGAACATTTTCCTAATACCCATCTCATGTCAAATTTGTCCCTCAAAGTTTTCGGATGAACGTCTTTTGTTCACATTCACCATAGAACGAAGTTGGAACCTAAAGGCATAAAATGTGCATTCTTAGGATATACTCATCGAAAGAAAAGTTACAAGTGCTACGATCCAACCTCAAGGAAATTCTATAACCCAACAGATGTAACCTTTTTCGAATCTCAACCTTATTTTCTTGCAAAGGAAAAATCTGAAAAAACATATTATTAGTTGATATATTAGCTGTTATAATTATTAACTTTATCACAGCTGTATTCTTTAATCGTGTGTAACCTTAAATGATGCTGTTATATAAAGCATCTAAGTGGTTAGGACAAGAGTCTCCTAGGTTCTCCCAATCACATTTATTAGCCACCCATATTTATTACCCTGTCTGATTACTACCGTTGTAATCCCTATTTAACAAACTGTAAATCTCTTTTGATGGAATAACAAGAACAACAACTTGTCTTCTTCATTTCTATTCTCTATTCTAAGTTTCTACATGGTATCAGAGCGCTGAAAAATTCAGCCTGCCGTTTCATCTTCTTCTTCGTCTCTCTTGTCTTCTTCAAAAATCTTGTCTTTCTCAAAAAGACTGAATCCAGTACAACTTCTGGAAACTCAGAAAGACTGTGTCACTTTCTATGGGAGGATTTGAAAATCCGGCCATTCAGATTACTACAAAGAAGCTCAGTGGCGGAGCTAACTACCTACAATGGGCTCAAGCAGTCCGTATGTACATCACTGGTAGAGGAAAGTTAGGCTACCTCACTGGGTATACCAAAAAATCCCAAGATGAGGAATCCGATGCCTACTATACTTGGGAGACAGAAAATGCAACCATAAGTTCTTGGCTTATTAACTCTATGATCGATGAAATAGACCAGGTTCATATGTATGCAAAATCTGCAAAAGATATATGGGATAGCATCACTGAAACCTACTCAGATCAGGGAAACTTTGCTCAGGCTTTTGGGATTAGAACCAACCTGAAAGAGATTAAACAAGGATCTATGGATGTCACCAGATATTACAACTGCCTCAAAAAATTATGGCAAGAATATGATCAGCTTACCATCACTGAATGGGGATGTAATGCTGATACTCTGCTGTTTCAAAAACTTATTGATAAGGAAAGGGTGTTTGATTTCCTATATGGACTCAACCCCATTTATGATGCTGCCAGAGAAAGGATTTTGGCACAAGTCCCAATACCTACCCTTCCTGAAGCTTTTGCTACTATAAGGAAAGAAGAAAGCAGAAAGGGTGTTATGGGAGGAACCATATCTACATCACAAGGCCTGCTGCCTACTCCAGGAGGAGAGCAATCTGCTCTCAATGTTGCTGCTCTGGAAACAGCCCTCATAAGTAAAGGCTATGTCAAGAAAAATGACCAGAAAAGTAATATGTTGTGTGATCACTGCAAAAAGAGGGGTCACACCAAAGATACCTGCTGGAATCTTCAAAACCACCACATCTGCAGAAAAACCCAAGGAGAAATGGAGACTGGACAGAGCAGAAACAGGGGTATGGTGCAACTGATGGTGGTCAGACTAATCTATTCACTAAGAAGCAAATGGATGCTCTAAATCACCTGTTGGACAAAAGGACACAACCAACTGATTCCTCCACTGGTGCAACTGCTCAAAATGGTAAGAATACATGGATAATTGACTCAGGTGCTTCTAGCCATATGACAGGTGATTTCTAGTTGTTTAATTCCTACTCTAAAACTAGTAAGCCACACTTTGTTACCATTGCTGATGGCACTAGTTCTAGAGTGGAAGGAACAGGGACTGTTAAGTTAAATGATAACATCACTCTAAACAATGTTCTATATGTTCCTAAACTATCTTGTAACCTATTTTCTGTCTGTTAGTTTTGTAAGGAAGAGAAATGTGCTGCTAATTTCTCCGAAAATTACTGTGAGTTTCAGGGGCTGGAATCTTTGGAGAAGATTTGCAATGCTAAGAAGATGAAGGGATTGTATTTTCTTGAAGGCCACTCAAGACAAACTGATAGGGGCTTAAGTGTTTCTGTGGATGACAAGTGTAATAAGATCAAAATGTTACATCTTCGTTTAGGTCATCCCAATTTTGTGTACCTTAAAAAATTGTACCCCACTTTGTTTTCTGGAATAAATTCTGAGTTTTTAAAATGTGAGTTTTGTGAAATTTCTAAACACACTAGAAATCCTTACAAGCATGTGTCTTATAAAGAATCTGTTCCTTTTAATCTTATATACTCTAATGTATGGGGACCATCCAAAAACCCCAATCTCACTCATAAAAAATGGTTACATTTATAGATGACCACACTAGATTATGTTGGGTCTATCTCATGCAACTCAAATCAGATGTGAGTGAGATCTTTGAAAGGTTTTACAAAATGGTTGAAACACAATTTCAAACCAAGATTCGGATACTCAGATCTGATAATAGAACTGAATATCTGAATTCTTGTCTAGGGCCTTTTCTCACAGAAAAAGGGATTGTCCATCAAACCTCCTACCCTAACACTCCGCAACAGAATGGTGTGGCAAAGAGGAAAAATAGACATCTCTTAGAAGTGACCAGAACCCTACTTTTTTCTTATAATGTTCTCTCACACTATTGGGGTAAGCAGTTCTCACAACAGCCTTCTTCATCAATAGGATGCCTTCCAGAATTTTAAAGTTTAAAACCCCCATTGAAACTCTCACAAAATTCTTCCCTCACACCAAGCTGGTGACTGCCATACCTTTAAAAATCTTTGGGTGTACTGCCTTTGTCCATATTCACTCCCGAAACAGGAGTAAGATTGGACCAAGAGCAGTCAAAACTATTTTTGTGGGGTACTCTTCTACCCAAAAAGGTTTTAAGTGCTTTGACCCTAAAACAAGTAAGTGGTACATCTCTTATGATGTCACCTTCTTTGAAGATCAACCCTTCTACAACAAGGATTCTAACACAAGCCTGGAACAATATGACTTCCTAAACAATGAGTACATTTTACCTGTTGCTACTCCTTATCTCATCCCAGAAACACTGCCACCACAGTCTGACAAGAGTATTGCTGAGCCTGATAAAAGAATTATTTTCTATACTAGACAAAAGAAGTCATCAAAGACTCTTAGCACTACTAATCCATCTCAAGATACTGGTATTAATTTGTCTTTACAGGAAACTCAGCAATGTGCATCAGAGGAAGAACAACAAAATCAAATGACTGAACCTACTGCTATGGAAGTCCTGATCTAGAGCAAACTGAACAGACCACTGGTGAAAGTACTGATCTTGAGCAAACTGGTAATATCTCTCCTCTTCTTTCTCCTGAAGACTTACCTATTGCTCTAAGAAAGAGTACTAGGGCCTGTACCAATCACCCTATAGACAGGTTTGTGTCCTATGGGAAAGTGTCCACACACTACAGGTCTTACCTTGCTAATATTGACACAGCGAATATACCAAAAACAATCCAACAGGCTCTGATTTGTCCCTTGTGGAAAAAGGCTGTCATGGAAGAGCTTCATGCTCTTGAAACTAATCACACTTGGGACCTTGTTGACATGCCTAAAGGAGTTAAACCTGTTGGATGTAGATGGTTGTTCACTGTGAAACATAATCCTGATGGAACCATTAATAGATACAAGGCTAGATTGGTTGCAAAGGGTTATACCCAAACCTTTGGTATAGACTACAATGACACTTTTGCCCCTGTTGCTAGGCTCAATACAGTAAGAATTCTTATATCCATTGCTACTGTCCATAACTGGACATTGCATCAAATGGATGTAAAGAATGCTTTCTTGAATGGAGACCTTAAGGAAGAAGTCTATATGCTACCACCACCTGGCTTCATTGTCAAACCAAACCAAGTCTGTAAATTGCATAAGTCTTTGTATGGACTTAAAACAATCACCTAGAGCATGGTTTGATAGATTTTCTAAGGCCATGAAACTGGGAGGCTACTCACAAGGCCACAGTGACCATACTTTATTTTATAAACACTCTCACTCAGGAGGAGTCACTATTCTGATTGTCTATGTAGATGACATCATCGTAACGGGCGATGATCATGAAGAAATCACAAGAGTGAAAGAATACTTGGCCCAAACCTTTGAAATCAAAGACCTTGGAAACATAAAAAAAAAGTCCTTGGAAACTTAAGTACTTCCCAGGTATAGAAATTGCAAGATCCAAGGATGGAATCTATGTTCTCCAAAGAAATACATCTTGGATCTAATAAAGAATATTGGTATTGGGGTGCAAACGAGCTAATACACCTATAGAACTAAGCATCAAACTTGGAGAAGAAAAAGATTGTGCTCCAGTTGACAAAGGCAGATACCAAAGACTGGTTGGGAAACTCATTTATCTTTCCCAGTTGCCGAGTTTAACAATATCAGAATCCTCAACTTAGTTGCTGTTATCTAGATATGCCTCTAAACTAACTAAATGTAAAGAATGTCTTCCTCCATGGTTATCTAAAATCTACACGGATGCACGATCATGTTTTACTGATAAGTTTGGTGAAAAAGCGTGCAGGCTAAAAATATACTTGTACGGGCTCAATCAGAGTCCACGGGCATGGTTTGACTGATCTATGAGATTCTTAAGGAGGCTGGGGTTTGAACAAGCTAAAGCATACCACACTTTCTTTGTGAAACAATCGAAAACTGGAAAATTGTATGTGCTAATAGTGCATGTTAATGATTTAGTGCTTACCAGTAATGATCTTTATGAAGCACATAGTGTCAAGATAAAGCTGGCGGAAGAATTCAAGATAAAGGATTTAGGTCCTTTAAGGTATTTTTTGGGCACAGACCACACAGGTGGCAAGATCCAAGCAAGGTGTTGTAATCTTGCTAAGGAAATACATCATTGACCTATTAACAGAAACATGTATGATGGGCTATGAGCCCTCTAAAACTCCTATGGAAGCTAACTTGAAGCTAGGAGACAACAAAGATGAAGCTCCAGTGTGAATGAATAAAGGTGTCTAAGGCTAGCTGGGAAGCCATTTTACCTCACCCATACCTGACCACATCACTTACTCGATAGGAGCAGTAAGTCAATTCATGAACTCACCAATTTAAAAGCACATGGAGGCAGTCTGTAGGATTTTAAGACATCCCTAGAAGAAGTTGTTGTGCTAGAAGACAGGAAGCAAGGGGTAGCAACATACATTGATGTTGACTGAGGGCCATGCACTAAATGATAGGAAGCCCATTTCGGGATATTACACCATGTTTAGGGAAATGTTATGACTTGATAGAGCAAGAAACAGAAAGTGGTGGCACGTAGCAATGCAAATGCAGAGTTTAAGGTAATAGCCCAAGGTATGTGTGAAGCTCTATGGATACGACAAGTGATGAAGGACTTGAAAATTCCATGTGATCTTCCTACGAGGTTGTTTTGTGACAATACGGCAGCTATAGACAGTGAAAATGAACTTGCCCACCATGATATGACAAACACATGGAGATAGACATGAATTTAATCTTGCCATCTTATTGCAGATGGGTTGACCAAACCCTTGTTCAGGCAGGACTACCATCTCTTTATTAGCATGTTGAGCATGAGAAAAATCCATACGCCAACTTGACGAGAGTGTCAAAAGAATTATTCTAGAAATATGTGTAACAGTTAATTTCCTACTTAATATAAAATAAGTGTAATTGCTGTATTTAATTTGATTAGACCCGAGAGAGAATATTTTCCTTATTCTCCTTCCTTATTTAGTTGATTCGATTCTCTTTAATGAAATAGATTCCCATCATTATTTTAAGATGCCTCAAGATCTTATCTGTTAGTATTTATAGGGATCAAGTCTTGTACAAAACAAAATAAGAAAAACTATTCTCTATTCCTATGCTTGTCGACTTTGATTTCTATATTACAACAGTAACACGCGCATTAAAACAACCCCTAACAAACACTCGTCTCTCAACACCTGTAATTTTTCTAAAGCAGAACATTTCCTACTTCAAATTTACTCAATTAAAGATAAACGCAAATGAATAAAGTATGGGGGGTTCTATTGGCGCCCCCATTTTTACTACTGGCACTCTATTATTCCCGGCACCACAAAAAATTACTTCGGCACCACGATTATTTTTAATGAACATAACGTCAGTGGCACTGACGTTGCTATTGAAAACCAAAGTCAGTGACATTAACGTTGCTATTCAAAACCAAAGTCATTGGCACCGACGTTTACGTTATAAAAGTGTCACTACTTAGGAATGTTCAGTCCACGGACGTTCATATCGAAAAGAAACGTCAGTGACGCTGACATTTCTAGTGTGGTGCCGGAAGTAAAAACAATAATATATGTGTGGTGCCGGAAGTAGAAAAAAAAATAAAAAAGGGTGCCAATAGTAAAACTGGGGGTACCAATAGAACCCACCTAAAGTATACTTGGACAAAATAATTAAGGACATAAATTAATAAATCCTTCCACGGTTATTGAAGACAAACCTTTCAAAAGTCTTCAACTTCAATAAATCAGGTTCTCTGTGCATAGAAAATCTTGATCAGATACCTCCAACAAACTAACAAACCCCCACAGTTAAAAATAAAAAATGGAAACAAAAGGACAATTAAAACCACAAAATTGCTAGAAAGATAGAAACAGACAATGGAAAGTGTTAAGAATTCTAAAATGTTATTTATTATTCTCTCGGTTGTATCTCAGTCAATTTTTGTCAATTTCTTTGACAGACTGTCCAACTCTTAGTATTCTGTCAGCCACTATACAGCTGTTTATGGTCGGCATTTCCTTTATTTCTTACTAGCCGTTATTTGACTATTTATACCATGTAACTCTGCAATTCTCATAATCAGATTAAAAAAGAAATATTTTCTTTTCCCTCTCTTGAGTTTCACATGGTATCAGAGGCGTAATCTCGACTGTCTTTTCGCCTTCTTTCTTGTTTCTTCCTTATGGCGAAATTATCTGGTTCTTCTAAAGCTACACTAATACGGTAATCGAAGCACCCAACATTTTTGGGGAGTTGCAAAATATTCAAGCTGTGTTCAGATTAAACGGTAAAAATTACCTCAAATGGTCCCAGCTTGTTCGAACCTTTTTAAAGGGAAAAGGAAAGCTGCGTCACCTTACTGAAATGGCTCCCAACAATGAAGACCCAACGTTTACTGATTGGGACGAAGAGAACTCAATGATTATGCCATGGTTATGGAATTCAATGATCCCTGAAATCAGCGATACCTGCATGTTTCTTGGAACGGCTAAAGAGATGTGGGACTCAATCAAGCAAACCTACTCAAAGGTTAACGATGCTGCCCAAATCTACAAAATCAAGACCAAGATATCCACCACAAAGCAAGGAAACTGGAATACTACTGAATATTCTGGTCATCTTCAGACCCTTTGGCAGGAACTCGACCACTATCAATGCATCAAATTGAAAGATAGTGACATCTTAAAAAGGATTTTGGAGAAAGATAGGATAAGCTCTTTCCTTGTTGGCCTAATCCAGAATTTGACACAGTAAGAGTACAGATGATGCAGTAGCAAATAAAGAATGTTTCACAGATTGTTTGGAAAATCGATATATATGACTCACATCAGGCCATATATATCATTTGTTGTACATTCAATTAGCCAATTTACGCACACCTACAGAAAAACAATTGGAAGTAGCTTATCAAATTTTAAGATATTTGGAAAGAGCACCTGGGAGAGGGCTCTACTCTCAGAAGACTCAAAAGAGAGGAGTTGAGATTTACACGGATGCTGATTAGGGCAGTAGCACAACTGATAGGAAATCCATCACTAACTACTGCACTTATTTTTTGGGAAGTCTAGTAACGTTGAAGAGCAAGAAACAGGGGGTAGTGGCTAGAAGCAGCATTGAAGCTGAGTTCAGAGCTATGGCTCAAAGCAGATGTGAAGAATTATAGGTGAAGTGAGTAGCAGATGATCTGGAAGTTCACTGCCTATGATGCTTTATTGCGATAACAAACCAGCGATAAACATACTTGTTAAGGCGCGCGCCATGGCGTGAGGCTCGGCTCCAACGCCTTAATAGTATCTATGGCGCTGAAAATGTCGGGCGCCCCTATAGCAAGGCGTGAGGCGTTGCACGCCTGTTGTTTTTTTTTTTTTTTTTTTTTTTTTTTTTTTTGAATTTAAAAGGTAAAAATGTCAAACCAGTTAATAATAATATTAAACCTAGTCAACCCATCCCTATTCTCTTTCATTCCCTCCCATACAGCCTCCTCACTCCTAAGTCCTAAGAATATGCGACCTTCAATGGAGATGGAGTAAAAAAAAAAGGAGGTCAAGTTTCCCGATCACAACTAGTGGATGAGGAAAGTGAAAAAGAATTTCAAGATTATGATACTGAAGAAGATATACAAGATCATATTGATGTTGACCCATTTGTTTTGGATGATGATGACACTGACATTGATGAAAGAGTGGATGGGGAGAATAGTGATGAGGGGACGGGTCCGATGGAGCTTATTAGAGAGTGGATGGGGAGAATAGTGAGGAGGGGACGGGTCCGATGGAGCTTATTAGTGATGATGATGAGTGATGACCGATGATTATTTGAAACTATCATTCTATTGATACTTGTTTTGCCTAATGGCTAATGCCTATCTTTTATGTCATTTTGTGATCTCTAGTACTAGTATTAGTCTATCAGATTCGTTTAAAACTTTTGAAACCGGAAACCTTTTGGTTGATTGGTTCTCTATAGTTTATCGGTAGTGCTTGTTTTGTGTGTTAAAAGCTTAAAACTTGTTTAGATGACATTATGTTATCTGGTTTGTTGACTATTATATATGTTATAATCTAACAGCCCAAAAAAATAAGTGCTATGACTTTATTGCTCGCCATGGCGCCCATACCACGCCTCGCCTCCACCATACGCTTTAACAAGTATGGCGATAAACATTGCAAAGGACACAATTCATCATGACAGCACCAACCACAAGGAAATACGTGGAAATTGACAGACATTTTATCAAAGAGAAACTGGATAGGGGAGCTATATGTGTTCCTCTTGTACTATCATCTAGGCAGGTCGCTAATGGGATGACCAAAGCCTTGTCGAATCAGAACTTTGCTAACTATGTGAGCAAGTTGGGCCTGAATGACATTTATGCACCAACTTGAGAGGGAGTGTCAAAATAGCGCACCTTTATTCTGTTTTTGAGCCATGTTATGTTTATTTTTTTATTTATACTAATTGTATTTTTATTTCTTTTTATGATGTTAAGGTGCTAGGTATTTTAGGTGTTTTAGTGTGTGTATAAGAGTCTAGAAGGTGTGATGGTTGACTCGATATTTGCAATAAGGAAGATTCTTACCATGTTTAGGCTAGGAGTGACAATACAGTTGGACTCTTAGAACAGTGGGAATCTTTTCCTATTTAATGTTGATGTATTCCTCATACAAATCAATGGATGAAATTCAATTCTGTTCCTGTTTTCTCTATTTTTCAAGATCGATTTATAAATGTAGTCGGGTTACGGAGATATCTGGTCTACAACAATCATAAACATTGCATTGTAGACAAAACTACGGAAGAGCCTAAGGTATTAGTATGGGCACATTGTGATTCCCAAGAGCGAGTCAAGATAAGTTATTTTGACAGACTAAAAAGTCAAGGTCAAACACAATCTTCACAAGACATGGTTGATTTGTGAGCGGAGCCGGGGTATAGAGAGTTTTGGTCTACACCTAACATAAACATCACATTATAGACAAGTAGTGGGAAAGAGACGACATATACCATCAAAGTTATTAGTACGGATGAGACCTTGTCCCAAAAGGCAAAATGAAGGAGATTATTCAAACAGATGCCACTAAAAAACAGTTGGCGAGGAAGAAAATATGAGAATCATATTCAGTCCAACTATGGAAATGGTCACTCCGACTGACGATTTCGAAGGCCTTGACTGACTCGTATGAACATAACTTGCAATATAGCCATTTAATATACAGTACTCACATAGATACAAAACAAGTTGGTGATTAATGGTTTTGCCAAGTTGCCAATTTTTATGAACACGCGTTTGCCAATTAATGGACAAACTTTCTCTTTCTCACTCATGCACACAATCCATTTTCACAATTCTAAGGGTGTAACCCCACCCCCCACCCCCCCCCCACCCCCGGTGTCAGTACACAAAAAAGAAACATAAGTTACTCTGGACCACAAAGAGAATTAGAAAGAATAATATTAAAATTCAGCACAAACCCAGTGAGAAGCTCTGCTTTCATGGCATCAAGTTCCCTGCAAAATAGAATTTATCAGCAGAAATGCCATCAGACTTTCAACATTTACGTGGCAGTTATTCTAACAATTATGTGTCTCGTATTATTTACTACTCAAAAGCCAGCGTCAAACCATTTTTCACTTAATATATATGACACTGCCTACTTCCAAAGATGCAGAAGTGTTCACTATCAACATCAACATGTTGTAAAAGTACTAACGACAGCAGAAAAATTGCCAAAGTTTAATGCAGGTAAACTGGTGTGTGATGGTTGTCCCTTTTGATGGGGTTAGGTAACTTTAAAGGGAAGACAAAAGGCAAAGATAAGCGGTGGTGGATCCCCACAATTTCAATCAATTTGGGCTTAGATGCCCGAGTTGCCCACCATGAAAACAGATGTGACACGGCATCGGCATAGATGCGGAACTAATGCAGACTAGGGTAGAGAGACTTCAACAAGCTTATGACTACAAATGGGAACTCAAAAGCGTAAAGCCAACTTGATCCTTAGGATTGGTTGTAACCTTGTACAAATCTTGATATAAAATATCTTGTGAATAAGTGCTGCAGAATAGTCTGGAGGGTTCATGTGTTCTAGTATTTCATATTGAGTGTACCTTGACCAAAACATGTAATAAAATTTCTTGTAATCAAGTGCAATAGAATTGCCTGGATGTGTTCTAGCATTTCAAAACAAAAAACTTCAAAAAGATGAATGAAATGTGAAATTCTGTATGTAAAAATCTAGCTTACAAAATTAGATAAAGAGGTGTTACTCTATTCACATGCAGGTGAATCCCAGAGAGTACTTTCGGCAAAAATAGATCCGGTTAACAAAACAGAAATAAGGAATAAGATACAATAGTATTATTAAATAAAAACAAACCTTCCTAGCATTTCCACATAAGCATCGTCCGATTCATACTTTTCTCTGCATAAAAAGAGTCATTATTAAAATTCAATGTGAAATACATCGAACATTGGGCTGAACTTTACAAGTTCCATCCCCAATGTTTCAATTTGATAGCATTTACTGTCTTAACTCCCACAATACCATATTAGAGAGAGTCAACGTTATTAGACTCAAAGTGTTGACGGGAAATGCTTGGGAACACAACGCATTAAAATTTGGGGTTAATGAAAGAATAGAATTATTCTTATTACGAAAGAGCAAAGGCTCCAGTGTTCTGAAAATCAGTCTAGGCGGCGCCTAGGCGCTAGGCGGGTATAAGGCGTCCCGATTATACCCTAGGCGGGCTGGGCTGCAGGTAGGGTCCCGGACAGGTATGGACGGGTCTAGCCTTATTTTACTATGTAATATATATATATATATATATATATATATATATATATATATATATATATATATATATATATATATATTTGAGTCTCTTCGCTTATGCTTATTTATATGTATGACTCTTTGCTTATGCCTTACTTTTGACTCTTATTATTCATTTTATGTTTAATAGAATGTATTTCAGAATTTTCCAGGCAAAAAAAAACCTAGGCACCCCCGCACTGCCCTACTAGCGTCCAGCGTCTGCTAGAACATTGAAAGGCACAGATATAAATAGTAAAAAGAGGACAACAGCTAGGAGAAAGCTTAAAAAATGATCCATCTGCCTAGACAATTAGTTTACAGCTAATGACAAATTAGCCAACTACTTAATTAAGTGGGTTGTCAGACTAGAGCCCCTAAACATAATTAGTTAAATGATAATAATAACAGATATTATACCTAACGACAATTATATCTACCAATATTCCCCCTCAAGCTGGTTTATACATATCTAATAAACCAATCTTGGTAATACAAAATTGAGTCTGATTCTTAGGGAGTCCTTTTGTGAACAGATCAGCAGCTTGGTCTTTTTGTTGGAACATAGATTAAGCATACACTTCTTTCATCCAGTTTTTCTTTGATGAAGTGTTCGTCAATTTTAATACGCTTGGTTCGACATGTTGAACGGGATTATTGGAGAATTGGTTGTTGACTTGCTATCACGGTAAAGCCTCGTAATCTTGTTAGGAAACAATCTTAACTCGGATAGAACTCTCTTCAGCCAAAGTAGCTCACATATTCCTTGTGCAACAGCTCTGAATTCAGCTTGTGCACTGCTCCTTTCAACAACACTTTGTTTTTTACTTTTCCAGGTATTAGCAGATATACATTCATTATAATTAATATTTTAACATTAATTATGTTATATCTGCTCCTATGTTGTATTATTTATGTCTCATTACTTCTAACAGCTAGTATGAGCTGGAGTGTCTGTTTAGCTTCTGTTAGTTGTTTATTACAGCTGTCTGTTTAGTTGACTATTAAATGCAGTCCTCCCAATCCCAATATTCCCTTGGTCCTATAAGTCATTGTAATCCTGTTGTAACCAAATGTATCATTATTAATACAAAGTTTTCTTCTTCTCCTTCTATTCTAACATGGTATTAGAGCTATAGGCTCTTTCCCTTCCGCAAAAAAAAAACTTCCAGCTTTGCTACCGCCGTTGGGAACTGTCAGAAAACCTTTCGTTTACCACTTTAGTCAACTCTGCAACCTCTGAAGTTGCTTCTGTTAATACAGGAGATCTGCAAAACATTCAAGTTGCATATTGTCTAAATGGAAAGAACTACCATAAATGGTCAAAAATGGTTAGAACGTTCCTGAAAGGCCGCGGAAAGCTGGGGCATCTTACTGGATCAAGTCCTGCATTGGATGATCCAAAATATAATGCATGGGACAAAGAAGATTCGATGGTAATGTCTTGGTTGTGGAACTCTATGTCCACAGCCATTAGCGACACGTGTAAGTTTCTTGGCACTGCCAAAGAAATCTGGGATTCAGTTAAGCAAACTTATTCAAAAACAAATGATGCAGCGCAGATCTATGAGATTAAAACAAAAATCTCTTTCAGCCAAACAAGGTACTAAATCTATCACTGAGTATTCTGGGATGATGCAAGCGTTATGGCAAGAGTTAGACCACTACCAATGCATCAAGATCAGCAAAAGTAAGGATTCTGCCACATTAAAGAGGATGCTGGAAAAAGATAGAACCTTCGCATTTCTTGCAGGGCTGAACGTAGAGTATGATGCTGTGAGAGTCCAAATCCTAGGCAAGGAGGAACTGATTCCTAAATGAAACAATTTCCATTGTTAGGGCTAAGGAAAGTAGACAGAATGTCATGCTTGATGCCTCTGCCGAAAATGGATATGCTCTTGCCACAAAATCCTCTAAGAACTGGGACATGGGTACTAGAAATTCCAAAAAGAGCTCTGAAAGAACTGCATCAGTGGAGCATTCTAATCTGAAAACCAAAACTTCTGAAAAGGATTCCTTTTACTGTACATTTTGCAAGAAGAAAAGGCATACTAGGGAAAAGTGTAGGAGGCTCAATGGAGGCGACAGTGAGAAAGATTCAGCAAACTTTGCAGAAAGCACTGAAGTCAAAGGACAGAACTCCAACAATCTTCACGGTCTTGACGTCATCCAGATTGACAAACTGAAAAAACTCCTTCAGACACTTGAGAAACCGGTGGAATCCAAGTGTACTCTGGCTATGTCAGGTACTTATAAAACTTATCTCAGTATAGGTCAAGATGATCATATCTCTTGGGTATTTGACTCGGGAGTAACTGATCATATGACCTATCTACATTCATGTATGCCAGGGGTAGGACCAAGATCCTCATCTCCAATAGAGACGGTGACAGGA
Source organism: Gentiana straminea (assembly GCA_036785695.1). Classification (NCBI taxonomy): domain Eukaryota; kingdom Viridiplantae; phylum Streptophyta; class Magnoliopsida; order Gentianales; family Gentianaceae; genus Gentiana; species Gentiana straminea. The sequence continues at coordinate 6,409,304 of JAVUPR010000444.1, read as the reverse complement.
TTCTCATTTTCTAAAGGCATAGAAGATGAATCAAGAAGACACAAGTCTTTCTCATAATCAGTAGTAGGCATCTCCCCCTGAATTGTGGACTTATCAATGCAGTAAGGACACATCTCATAGAAGGTTACATCTTTAGAGATGATATACTTCTTGGTAGGAGGGTGGTAGCACTTATACCCTTTTTGAGTATTAGAATACCCAATGAAAATGCACTTTAGAGCCCTGGGATCCAGTTTTCCTCTATTGGGAAAATGGACATGAGTAAAGACCTCACACCCAAAAACTCTAGGTGGTACACCATCAGAAGTTAAAAAGGAGGGAAACACTCTTGTAAGAGTCTGTATGAGACTCTTCTTGTCTAGCACTTTGGCAGGTAATCTACTGATAAGGTGAGCAGCTATGAGAACTGCCTCACCCCAATAGCATTTCATTCATATGAAATAGAAGGGCCCTAGCAGATTCAAGCAAGTGCCTATTTTTCCTTTCAGCCACCCTATTTTGTTACGGGGTGTGGACACCTTTTCCTCCATAAAAGGATTGAGGAATCTGTTAAAAGTAGTCCCTTGCATTGTTAGGTCTTGACCTTTTGATCTTGGTATCGAATTGGGTTAAGATCATGTTGTAAAAACCAGGGAACACATGAGCAAGAACAGACTAGTGTTTTAGCAAGTACACCCAAGTGGTTCTAGTGCAATCATCAATGAAAGTCACAAACCATCGGGCACCATTCACATTAGGTACAGTAGAGGGGGCCCAAATATCATTATGAACCAGATCAAAAGGATTAATAGACAAGTTAGATAAAGCAGGATAATGAACTCTTTGATGCTTGGCAAATTCACATTCATTGCATTTAAATTTTTCAACATTTGAGTCCTTACACAAACTAGGAAACAAATGCTTTAAAATTTGAAAAGATGGATGCCCTAGTCTTCTATGGTACACAAGAATTTTATCATTATCAGACTTAGAAAGCAAAGAGACTATCTAAAAACTATCTTTATCTTCCTCCTGATCTTTAACACAGTAGAGGCCCCCTTTAATTCTAGCAAGACCAATCCTTCTCATTGTTGTTAACTCCTGGATCACACAAAAGTTAGTAGATTATAAAACATAACAATTTGAGTCAGTTGTCAATCTTCTAACATAAATCATATTAGCAGATAAATCTGAGACATGAAGAACATTTTTAAGCACTAATGACTCATTCAAAGTTACATTCCTTGTACCAGCTATTTTAATAGAATTACCTTTAGCAACTGTGATGTATTTGCTAGTATCACATGGAATATACTCGGTGAAGAACTCAAAAGAGGGTGTCACATATGGTCAGTAGCTCCAGAGTCGACCACCCAGCCTTTAGCAACCTTTAGATTTAAGAGATCGAGGGAAGCCATACCTGAGAAAACCATTGATGAAGTGGATTTTTCAAGGTATCAAGGAACATCCTCAATTTCTCAATCTCAGATAGACCCAAGCTCGATTTTGACCATAGGGAGTCTGATTTGCCCCTTGAGAGCTGTTTCAGGTTTGTTTGTGTTCACAGCATGTGCCAGGGCATTATTCTTGCCTGATCTTCCATGAAATTTCCAACAGAATTCCTTGGTATGTCTGCTCTTTTTGCAGTGAGTGCAATTAAGGTTATCCCTATCACCAGATTTAGGGTTCTGCCTCTGGTTTGAGGGTTTTCTGCCCAGAATATCCTTGGACTCATTTGTTTTAGGATATCCAGTTTTGTTTTGCCCAACAAACAGACCTGAACTCTCAGTATTTGTGATGTCCAGCATGACACCTCTCCTACCCTCTTCTGCTCTTACCATGGAGATGGTTTTATTGAGGGTAGGGAGGTCACTTCTGCCCAGAATCTGCACCCTTACAACGTCAAATTCTTGATTCAAACCAGTCAGAAAGGAGAAGATCCTCTCTTTCTCTACCATCCTTCTAAGTGTGGCAGCATCCTCACTATCCATCATCACTATCCTTCATTTTAATGCATTGATAGTGATCTCATTCCTGCCACAACCCTTGAAGGAGGCCAGAGTACTCAGTAATAGATTTGTTCCCATGCTTAGTGTTTTGAATTCTTACTCTTATTTCATAGATTTGGGCTGCATCGTTGACCTTAGAATAGGTCTGCTGCACAGTATCCCAAATCTCCTTGGAAGAATTCAGAAACATGCAGGTATCACTGTTAAATGTGATCATGGAGTTCCATATCCAGGACATCACCATTGAATCCTTTTCATCCCAGCTTGCAAATTTTGGATCAGTAGCAGGAGGACCAGTCCCTAGCAGATGGCTCAGTTTGCCTCTACCTTTCAAGAAGGTTCTAACAAACTGGGATCATTTAAGGTAATTTTTCCCATTCGGTTTATAAGCAGCCTGAATGTTTTGAAGTTCCCCCGAGATTATGGATTTTCAGAGGTAGAAAGATCAGTGGCTGCACTAGTTGGAGTAGATTAAGAAACAGAATTGAAATTCGAATATTTTTGAATGAAATCCCAGAAAAGAGGCCTAAGGCTCCAATACCATGTAAGAACTAAAGAATGAGGAAAGTATTCTTATTATTTAGAATAGAAAGCTCATTACAACTAAAAGACCCACACACTTCTACTTATAGAAAGGAGCCCAACTGTAATAAAGTGAAAAGACTGATAATGTGACTGTTTGGGGGAGTGCATAAACTGACTCACCACCCCAACAGCAAAAGAAATGTCTGACCTAGTATGAGCCAGATAAATCAGCCTGCCCACCAATCTTTGGTATTGTTCTCTATCCACGGCTTCTTCACTATCACCTTGATCCAGCTTCACATTCTGATCCATGGGTGTGCTGGCAGGTTTGCAACCCAACATGCCTGTATCTGTCAACATATACAACACATACTTCATTTGGGATACAACCATCCCTTCCTTGGACCTGGCTATCTCCATCCCCAGGAAATACTTCAGAACCCCAAGGTCTTTAATTTCAAAATCCTTGGACAGACCCCTCTTTACTTGGGCAATACCGTCTAAGTCATCCCCTGTAAGGATGATATCATCCACATATACTACCAAAACCACCCTTTTTCCTTCTTTAGACCTTTTCACAAACAAAGTATGGTCTGAGTGAGCCTGCTTGAACCCTATCTTCAGGAGGAATTGTCTGAACCTATCAAACCATGCCCTTGGACTTTGCTTTAGCCCATATAAGGACTTTCTCAGCCTGCAAACCTTTCCCCCAAACTGATGTGCAAGTCCTAGAGGAGGATCCATATACACCTCTTCCTTAATGGTCCTATGCAGAAAGGCATTCTTCACATCAAGCTGGAACAACTGCCAGTCCAGATTGACTGCTACAGAGAACACAACTCTCACAGTGTAAAGCGTTGCCAGAGGTGAGAAATCAATCCCATAGGTCTGCCTATAACCCTTAGCCACCAACCTAGCTTTATATCTCTCAACCTCACCATTAGACTTGAATTTAATGGTAAACACCCATCTACATCCCACAGCTTTCTTCCCCCATGGTAAATCCACCATCTCCCAAGTGCCATTCTTCTCCAAAGCCATGATCTCTTCTTGAACTGTAGCCCTCCACTCATGTACTGTTAGGGCTTCCTGAATATCCTTACGAAATTGATGTTCAGATACATTGGTAAGAAAGGCTTTATGAGAGGGTGAAACATTTTTGTAGGTCAAGTAGTTTTGTATGGGATATTTGGGGTTTTTTGTGCAGCCTCTTGGTTGTTTTCTGATAGCTATTGGGGCATCCAGTAGGAGATCTGAATTGCCCCTTTGGTCTGCATCCAGTAGGGATTAAAGGTTCTGGATCAGAATTATCCATGTTGTCAGCTTGCTCAGGATGTGCAAGATCAGGTTGAGTTTGAGTCTCCACATTCTGTTTAGACTTGGGATAAATCCTGACATAAGTTTTTCCCATAATTTTTTAGTTAACCTAGGAGTCTTGGAGGTTTTGTCACCTACAACAGGTGATCTACCTCCCTGTTCTCCAAGATTTTCCTCAATTTGTTCATTCGTATCTTCCGTAGACATTGGCATACTAGTTTTATCACCTCCATCGACAATGTACTGAAATTCAACATCTTCTTGAGTAGTCACAGACCCCCCTGAAGATGGTGCTGATGACAGTACATGGTGTTTTCAAAGAAAGTGACATCCATAGTTTCTACAACTCTCCTCTTCCAAAAATCAAAAACTCTATACCCCCTTTTATTTGTAGAATACCCCACAAACATACACTTTGTGGTCTAGGATCCAACTTCCTTTGGTTGTAGGTGTGTGCAAAAGGCTACACACCCAAATACCTTGAGAGGAAGGTCCTGGATCACTCGTGTTTGGAAAATTCACTTTTAATTCATTTAGAGGAGTTTTAAAATACAAGGTTCTAGAGGGAAGCCTATTAATTAAGTACACAGCTATGAGGAATTTAGGGCATTTGGCAGTCAACATGATGGATCTTACTACTTCCAACACATGCTGATTCTTCCTTTCGGCCACACCATTCTGTTGGGGTGTGTTGGGCATGAGCTTTGGTGGATCAAGCCTTTTTCAGAGAAAAAAATCCTTTAGTAAATTGTTATAATACTCAGTTACATAATCAGTTCTTAAATTTTCAATGTGTTTGGAACTGAGTACTAATCATGCTATAAAAACTTTTAAAAGCTTTTTCAACCTCAGACTTTTCCTTTAATAGATAGATCCAAGTAACTCTTGTATGATCATCTATAAAGGACACAAACCATCTCTTCCCAGTCATAGTTAGATGTGTAGAGGGACCCCAGACATCACTATGAATGAGAGTAAATGATTTAGTAGGCCTGTAGGATTTTGGAAGTACTTTTGTGTTTTGCCAATTCACAAATCTAACATAGAAAATCAGAAATCCTTTTATTAATAAATAGTTTGGGAAATAATTTATTCAAATACCAAAAACTTGGGTGCCTTAACTTAGTATGCCACATCATTATTTCATCATTGGATGACACATTGAAAGTACCAAGACAAAGATTCCTAGGAGCTAACTTATTCAGTGAGCTATCCTTTTCCTCAAGAATGTAGAGTCCTCCTTCAACCCTAGCACTTCCAATCACCTTCCCCAAATTCACATCCTGAAACTCACAACCAGCAGGAGAAAAAATTAGGTTACAGTTAGCCTAAGAGGCTAACTTATTTACAGAAATCAAATTACATGACAATTTCGGGACAGGGAGAACATCATGAAGGGTAAAGGAGGCAGTAATTGGCACTGAACCCTTTCCAGCAACTGCTGAGAAGGATTCATCAGCCACCCTTACCTTCTGATTCCCCCCACATGGGAGATAGGAGCTGAAAAAGTCGGAACAGTGGGTCATGTGATATGTTGCACCTGAATTAATGATCCAGTGTGCACAAGTTTTAGATTTAAGGGAAGTAAAGGTTGTGATATTACTTGACTCAGCAAGAGTACACTATGGTTTAGGGGAGGAAATGTGTGTCTGACTTGCCAGCAGATTACTCAATTGCTCTATATGTTCCTTAGTGAATGGCAGCAGCCCAAGCCCAAGCCCAAGATTTTTTCTGACCAGGATCAGTAGACACTTGATTTCCCCTTATCTCTCCGGTATTCCCAGGCTGATTTCTTGGTTTCCAATTAGCTGGTTTTCCATTGATAGCCCAACAATTTTCCCTGTTATGCCCCTGCTTCTTGCAGTGATCACATCACAATTTCTGTTTCTTGCTTCTATTATCACCCTTAGAAGTCACCAAAGCAGATGATTCAAGATCTTGCCCCCGGGTTTTCTGATTTTGAGGATAGTCAGATCCACTATGCATCACCTTCCTCCTTGCCTCTTCTCTTCTTACTTCTGCAAACATTTCTCTCAATGATGGGAGGGGATTCCTTCCAAGGATTCTACCCCTTACCTCATCCAATTCATAATTCAGCCGTGCCAGAAAAGAATAAACCCTCTCGTTTTCCTCTCTTTTTTAAAATTTGGTGCTGTCCCCGGCACAATCCCATGTGTCCTCATGACACATCCAATTCTTGCCAAAGTATGACTATCTCATTGTAGTATGATGTCACATCCTTGACTCCCTGTTTCAAATTCCAAAGTCTGGTTTTTAGATCATAGATCTGAGAGGAGTTCTCTAGATCGCAATACAGCTCTTTGACTGCATCCCATATGTCTTTGGCAGTTTTCATACATATATGGGGTCTGGCTATGGTCCGCTCCATTGAATTGATCAACCATGCCATGACCATGGAATTTTCTAACTTCCAAGTGCTGTGCTTGGGACCATTTGCAGCCGCTTCCTTGCTCGCTCCAGTCAAGAACACTAGCTTGTTGCGTCCATCAATGGCTAGCTTGATGGTCTGTGACCATTCAAGATAGTTTTTTCCATTTAATTTACCGGGAACCAACAGCAGGGAGGAATTATTGGAGTTTCCTTCCTCACTGCTTGTTCTATCATTCGAAGATTGACTAACGGCTGGGTTGATCAACTCCCTTGTGAAAGCTGCGCGGTAACTCATATCCGTAGGGTTTAATCGAACCTACGCTCTGATACCATGTCAGCAAAAGATAGAAAGGTGTAAACTTTTATTAAGTTCATGTCAGAATATATGATGTCCTTGTATCCCATTTATGACATCATTATATTATATGACATCATTATATTATATTGGTTGTAGAACTTATTAATATCTGATAGTTGTCTATCCTAGATAGCTTAAACCACCTATTTAATAGCTGTTATATTTAATAGCTGTTTGCTGAGCTGTTATATTATAGCCGTTGGTCACTTGTGACCTTTCCTATTCCTTTTCTATTTATGCCTCTTGAAATCTGATTGTAACTTTTAAGTCTATACAAATGAAAGCTTGTTTTTACTTCTCTCTATTTTAACATGGTATCAAAGCCAATGGAATGATCTACCATCTTTAATAAATAAAATAAAATAAAACCCTTCACCTTCCTCCAAAAAAAATTCAGCCAATGGAATGATCTACCATCTTTAATAAATAAAATAAAATAAAACCCTTCACCTTCCTCCAAAAAAATTTCATTATCCCGTTTGATCAGAATGTCGGTTGTTTCCAACCAAGAAGCCGAATCCTCTGGTGCAAACATGCCTGCCAATAATGGTGATCTGCAAGGTATTCAAGCAGCCTATCGGCTAAATGGCAAAAACTAACTGAAATGGTCCTAGGTGGTCCGAACCTTCTTGAAAGGGAAAGGAAAACTCAACCATCTCACGGGGCCTGGTCCAGCAAAGGATGATCCAAAGTTTGGAGCTTGGGATGAGGAGGATTCTATGATTATGTCATGGCTATGGAATTCAATGTGCCCAGAAATAAATGATACATGCATGTTTCTGGGTACAACAAAGGAGATTTGGGATAATGCCAACCAAAATTACTCTAAAGTCAATGATGCAGCCCAAATCTATGAACTGGAAACAAAAATCAGTTCGGCCAAACAAGGAAACAAGAGCATCACTGAGTATGCCAACCACCTACAAACCTTATGGCAAGAATTGGACCATTATCAGCGCATAGAAATGAAAAATGCTAATGATGCTGCCACCCTAAAGAGAATTCTAGAGAAAGACAGAATGTTTGCATTTCTTGCAGGTCTCAACATTGAATTTGATGCTGTAAGGGTTCAAATCCTAGGAAAGGAAGAACTACCATCCTTGAATGCAGCCATCTCAATTGTAAGAGCTGAAGAAGGAAGGAGTGTGATGATGGACACCATTACAGAAGAGAGTTCAGCTCTTGCTGCCAAGTTCAATAAGGGAAGAAACTCAAATCAAAAGGGGAGGAATAGATAAGGGCAACGATGCTGCAATCAAAACTCCCTTGAAAAACACTGACAGGGATTCCTTATATTGCACTCATTGCAAGAAGAAAAGGCACACTAGAGAGAATTGCTGAAAACTACATGGAAAAGACCAGAAAAAGGGAAGTGAAAAGAAAGCAGCCTACAATTGTGCTTCACAATTTGAAGAAACCAAGAGTCACAACACTTCTGTTGCTGGTCTGGACACCACTCAGATTGAGAAGCTGAAAAAGCTACTTGAAACATTGGAAGCTCCTCCAAAATGCTCCCTTGCTCTGTCAGGTACATCTCTCTCATACAATGTGTCCGGAAATATGTTTTGGGTCATTGATTCTGGTGCCACTAACTATATGACCAATGCTCCAAACATATTCATGACATACTTACCTTGTCCTAGCAATAAGAAGATCACAGTTGCTGATGGAACTTTCACCACTGTGGCAGGGGTAGGAGATATTAAGATATCTGAAAATCTTACTCTTAAAAATGTCCTTCATGTCCCTAAATTATCTACCAATCTGATCTCAATTAAAAAGTTGACTAATGACTCCAACTGTCAAGCTATTTTCTCACATGATATGTGTGTAATACAAGATCAACAATCGAGGAGGATGATTGGACTTGCTAGAGTTAAGAATGGTTTGTATTATCTAGAAGAACATGAAGTTTCTGAAAATGATCAACCTACTATTTATATTGATGCCTCCTTAGATAAAGTTTGGTTGTATCATAGAAGACTAGGACATCCATCTTTTGTTACTTTAAAGCAATGTTTCCCAGTATGTTTAAGAATATCAATCTTGAATCTTTGCACTGTTATGAATGTGAATTTTGCGAAGCATAAAAGGGTGTCTTATAATTCTACTTCTGAAAAAAGGGCCTCACCATTTTCCTTAATACACAGTGAGATTAGGGGACTCTCAACAACCTCAAATATCACAAGGGCAAAATGGTTTGTATCTTTTATTGATGACCATTCTAGAACTACATGGGTTTATTTACTAAAGCATAAATCAGATGTGTCTAAAATATTTCCTGTTTTTTTATAATATGATAAAAAATCAGTTTAATGTTAACATTAAAAGATTCAGATCTGATAATGCTAGAGATTTTTTCAATTCTACTCATCCATGAATCCTCCTGTGTGCACAACCCACAGCAGAATGGGGTAGCTGAAAGAAAGAATGGCATCTCCTAAATGTTACAAGAACACTCTTGTTTCAGAAAAATGTTCCTAAATACTACTGGGGAGAAGCCTTATTAACATCTGCCTACCTGATCAACAGATTACCATCATAAACCTTAGGAAACATCAGTCCAGCAGAGACTCTATCTAAAACTTATCCTGATTTCCATATCTCTCAAGGTCTCACACCTAGGATCTTTGGTTCTGTTGCTTTTGTTCACATACATGCACATAATAGGGGCAAACTTGATCCTAGAGCACATACATGTATCTTTATTGGTTATTCTCCTACCCAAAAGGGGTACAAATGCTATCATCCAGCCTCCAAAAGAAGCTTTGTGTCCAAGGATGTCACTTTTGATGAAGAAGTCAATTTCTACTCTAAGTGTATCTACCCTCAGGGGGAGAACACCTACAATGATTCAAGGGATCTCATCCTCCTTGAGTCATCTAGAACCACTGAAAATCAGAATAACAATTTTGAACCTGAAACAGAACAACATAGTGATCAACCTAAGACCCCTGTTGAGAGGACTCCTGGAAGAAGGGAGATCAATACTCCCCAACAAATTTATCATAGGAGAAAGGGCAAGAGTAGTAAGATTGATGATCTCAACTCATCAAAACAACCTTTATTTCCTGAAAAAGAATCGAGTAATGAAAGTCAGACTATTCAAGATAATCTCAACAGCGTGAAACCACCCAATGAGTTTGAGAAGGAACCTGATCCATCAGAAATATCCCAAAATAACAAAAAGGATATCCCAGCTGATCTATACATACCTATTGCCATTAGGAAAGAAAAGAGAGCCTGCACTAACCATCCTATTAGGACATTCCACACCTATGAGGACCTATCTGAAAAACACAAAGCTTTCTTATCTAATCTAGAAAAGAATAAGGTCCCTAATTCTGTTAAGGAAGCCCTTTCCGACAAAAGATGGAAACAGGCTATGATTGAAGAAATGGCAGCCTTGGAGAAAAACAAAACATGGATAATATGCACTCCACCTAAGGATACCAAACCAGTAGGTTGTAGGTGGATTTTTAACATTAAATACAAGTCTGATGGGTCTATAGAAAGGTATAAGGCTAGACTTGTAGCCAAGGGTTACACTCAAACTTATGGCATAGACTACTTTGACACTTTTGCCCCAGTTGCTAAAATGAACACCATAAGAATTCTGTTGTCCCTAGCAGTGAATCAGAACTGGGAATCACAACAATTTGATGTGAAGAATGCCTTCTTACAAGGTGATCCAAATGAAGAAATATATATGCAAGTCCCACCCGGCTTTGAAGCAAAAAGGGGACAAGTTTGTAACTACAGAAGGCCCTTTATGGCCTTAAACAATCACCAAGGGCCGGGTTTGGGAGATTTACCAAAGCTATGACTTCCTTTCAATACAAGCAAAGCCAAGGAGATCACACTCTCTTTATCAAACACACTGCACCATGGAAAATTATGTGCCCTTATTGTGTATGTTGATGATATTATTGTAACAGGCAATGACCTAAAGGAAATTGAAAAACTTAAGAACTTATTTTCAGTATTTGATATCAAATCCTTAGGAAAGTTGAGGTACTTTCTTGGTCTTGATTTTACTTACTCCAGAAAGGGGATCTTTATGTCACAACAGAAGTACATACTTGATTTACTTAGAAACTGGAAAACTTGGTTGTAGACCTATGGATACTCCTATTGAGTATAATCTGAAGGTCAACAATGATCCTGAAGGTAGTCCTGTTAATTCTCTTTTATATCAAAAGATTGTTGGTAAACTAATCTACCTGGCACATACTAGGCCAGATATTGCTTATGCTGTTAATGTGGTTAGCAGGTATATGCAGAATCCAAAGGAATGCCACTGGCTAATTGTGGAAAGAATTCTGGGATACTAAAGAGCAATCCAGGAAGTGGAATCTTATTCCAAAAACATAACAAGATGAACCTGGAGATATTTACCAATGCAGACTATGCAGGATGTATTGATGACAGAAGATCAACTTCAGGGTACTGTGCCTATCTTGGAGGCAACATGGTGAGTTGGAGAAGCAAAAAGCAAAATGTGGTTACAAGATCAAGTGTTGAAGCAGAATTTAGAGCCATGGCCACAGGCATATGTGAGCTAATTTGGATAAAGATTATTTTGGAGGACCTAAAGATTCAATGGGAGAAACCTATGAAGCTATATTGTGACAAGTCAACCATCAACATGGCCCACAATCCAATCCAACATGACAGAACAAAGCATATTGAAGTTGACCGACACTTTATTAAAGAGAAGATTGAAAGAGGACTCATCTGCACACCCTTCATCCAATCCAAAGCCAGTTGGCTGATATCTTCACTAAAGCATTACCTAGCAAGATGTTTCATGATCTCAAGTGCAAGCTGGGCATGTCAAATCCATACTCTCCAACTTGAGGGGGAGTGTCAGAATATATGATGTCATTGTATCCATTTATGACATCATTATATTATATGACATCATTATATTATATTGGTTGTAGAACTTATTAATATCTGATAATTGTCTATCCTAGATAGCTTAAACCACCTATTGAATAGCTGTTATATTTAATAGCTGTTTGCTGAGTTGTTATATTATAGCCGATGGTCACTTGTGACCTTACCTATTCCTATTCTATTTATACCTCTTGAAATCTTATTGTAACTTTTAAGTCTCTACAAATTATATTATAGCCGATGGTCACTTGTGACCTTACCTATTCCTATTCTATTTATACCTCTTGAAATCTTATTGTAACTTTTAAGTCTCTACAAATGAAAGCTTGTTTTTACTTCTCTCTATTTTAACAGTTCAGAATGAATTACAATGACTAGCAGCCTTTGCTTAAATAGGAAAAATACGAAAGTCTTTGACTGATTAGGACTCCTTGATTCTAGGATCAATCACAATCAGTCCATCATAATTACAAAATAACAGAAAATCACAATAGAATATTCTAAATAAGAAAGTCAACTCTTGGCTGATTTACCCTAATCTCTTAGCGTTTTATCAATATATTCAACAAAAGATGACTCAGCTTCCCAAGCCCACCTAAGTAAGAAAATTTAGCAGGCAAAACTTTAAACAAGCGGACGTCATCCTAAAGACAATTTCCAATGGTAATAAACATGATTAAATCCTGACAAAAACATTATTTAGCTATAAATAATTACTAACACTAAGAATTTGAACAGCTGAACACTACTCGCTGACTACAACCCATGCAACAACCCATGTAACAACCTGATCTCTTTCTATCTACATAACAGCCATATCTTTCTACACTTTCACATAATATGCCATGTAATCTGAAATGAATGTCCTGCAAGATTGAGAGTATCTAGGAACACTATGACTAACTGACTATAGAGAGTTCTGTAAAAACAACCAAAGCCCGCCTTTAGTAGTTCTTTCTAGCAGATTCACAAGGAATGTGCATCTGTTACTTCCTTTATAGAGCCATGCACTTAGGAGCAGCTGGATGATAGATGTTAGGCAAATCATTAAAAGGAAAGATCAAGAATCACCCAATCAAGCTAACACTTTCCAAACGTAATATATCATAATAAGCAAAAGAACATATGGAAATACATCATGTGTAACAAGAAGCAGAATCACTGAGTGATAAAGAAGGGATAAGGAGGATTGCTACACACTGATCTTGCAAAACGTTGAAAATGGAAAGAAAAAAAAAAACATTAAAACACACTTCGTTCAGTTAATTGGGGGTAATCATATAACATTTTTACTTGAATAGTTTATCCTTCTGTATGCTTCAATATAATGCAATTAAACACTCTTCAAAAGAGGTTAAACAATAAATTTGACTATAACATTTCTTGTGAGTTAGCACAGAAGCATGTTCAAGGAGAATTTTGGCAGGTGGTCATGTATTTGGATAAACACCTTACATGAATGAATACAAAATTGTGATATTTAGCATTTAAGGGTGAAAGTCAAACATCTACTACACGATAGTCCTCATTCATGCCTAAAGTAAAATAAAATATTATCAGAGCAAAAAATAAATAAGAAAAATGAGATATATCCTAACATTCATGATTTTGAAGTCGGTACAAACCTATCCAACTTCTCTAGCATCTCCAGCTTCCTCTTCTCACCCTTCCACTTTGCGTACTTTAATCTACATAGGAATCATTATCAAAAGTCATAGCGCTACAAAATAGAAAAACATGCACAACTTCACTTCTTTCCTACATTTCAATATGCCAGAGAAATAAAAGTAACGACAAGACATTATTGAAACACCAAAGAAATTTGTTGGGAAAAGAAAAAGGAATTTGTAGTATTTTATTGATTACCTAACTGAATGAATTACATTGAGGCATGCAACCTAGTTAAATACAAATAGAGGACAGAAACCTAGCCGACCTCGCAACCTGATTAAATAGAAACAAAATACAGAAACCTAGCCGACCTAACCTCCTTAATCATAGGAGTTATTCCTTAAACCCTTGACCCCCCCCCCCCCCCCCCCCAAAGAAACAATCAACGGGATCATTAAAATTTAAACATAATTAACACACGGTAAAAATAAAGGACAACAGAAGGACTAAAGCACCCTTATTCCCTACACTCCCCCTCAAGTTGAGCATAGATGTTAATCATGCCCAACTTGCCCACATAACCATCAAACTGTTGTTTCATGAGGGCCTTAATGAGACCATCAGCAGCCTGTTGAACAGATGGAAGATGGCAGGAATGGAATGCATATTAACCCATTTTCCAGCTTATCCTTGATGAAGCGCTTGTCCAATTCAACATGCTTGGCCTTGTCATGTTGGACAGGATCATTCGCAATTGCAATCGCAGCCTTGTTATCACATAACAGCTTCATTGGCTCCTCTAGTGGTAGATGAAGGTCCTCCAATACTCTCTTCACCCAACATAGCCCTAAAATCAGCTTCTGTAGAACTCCTAGCCACTACATCCTGCTTTTTGCTTCTCCAAGTTACCAGGTTTCCCCAAACAAATGTGCGCTATCTTGTGGTGGATTTCGTATCCTTGGACCCAGCCCAGTCTGCACCAGTGTAGACCTCCACAGACCTTCTATCCACCTTCATGAACAACAGACCTACTCCAACTATCCCCTTCAAGTACCTCAAGATCCTTGTTATAGACCGACTCACCACTCCCACAGCAAAGGAGATATATGGTCTTGTATGAGCCAGATAGATCAACTTCCCAACCAACCTTTGGTTCTGCTCTTTGTCAACTGGTTCTTCAGTATCAATCTGAGTTAGTTTCACATTATGATCCATTGGAGTGCTAGCAGGCTTACACCCCATCATACATGTCTCCGTTATGAGGTCCAGGACATACTTCTTTTAACACACTACCATTCCCTCACTTGATCTTGCTATTTCCATCCCTAAAAAGTATTTTAGTGACCTTAGGTCTTTGATTTCAAACTCCTAGGCAAGATCTCTTGACTTGGTCAATGCCAGCCACATCATTCCCAGTGAGAATGATATCATCCATATACACCCACCAGAACCACCATCTTCCCACTTGTAGATCTTCTTACAAACATGGTTGATCTGAGTGACCTTACCGGAAACCCTTCTTCAAAAGAAACCGCATGAACCTATCAAACCAGGCACGTGGACCTCTGTTTAAGTCCATATAGTGACTTCCTCAGTCTGCACTCCTTACCTCGAAATTGTTGAGCAAGTCGTGGATCCATATAGACCTCCTCATTGAGTGATCCATGGAGAAAAGCATTTTCACATCTAGTTGATGAAGCTGCTAATCTAAATTATCTGCCACGGAGAAAACAATCCTCATAGTGTTAAGTTTAGCAACATGTGAAAAAGTTTCAGAATAGGCAATCCCATAAGTTTGGTTGTAGCCCTTGGCTACCAACCTTGTTTTATATCTTTCAACTTGGCCATCTAACTTAAACTTAATGGTTAACAACCATTTACACCTCACTGCCTTCTTCCCCCCATGGTAGGTCCACCACCTCCCATTTGTCGTTTTTCTCCTCTTGAAATTTACCCCTCCACTCAGGTACAACTAGAGCAATATGAATGTTTTGGGGGATTTGACGTTCAGACACACTTGATAGAAAGGCTTTATGAGAAGGTGACACATTTTTGTATGTCAAGTTCTGTATAGGGTATCAAGGTGTTTGGTGCAGGCTTTGGGTGCGTTTCTCATGGCTATAAGGACATCTAACAAAGGATCAGGAATATTGATATTAGGTTGTTAATCTGAGTTTGGGCTAGGTTGGGATTCCAGATCTGGAATAGTTGACGGTCCAGGTTTTGTGGTTCAGAATTACTGGCACTAGGTGTTTGTTCAAAAGTTAATGGTTGTGGTTCTTGAACAGTTTGAGGGTGAGTATCTCCGCCTTTCTTGGAATTAGGATAATTTCTAAAATAAGTAACCCCTCTAAACTTTTGTACAAATCTAGGAGTTCGGGGCGGGGCGGGGGGGGGGGGGGGGGGGGGGGTATCATTCAAGCTAGGTGACCTTCCTCCATGTTCTCCCAAACTCTCGTTTCCATGTTCAATTAAAATTTTATCAGATAGTGGCATACTAGACTTGTCCAAACCATCCTCAGTGTACTAAAAGTCTGCACCATCTTCCTCAGTAGTCATAGACTCGCCCTGAAGATGATGTTGATCACAACACATTGACAGCTAAGAAAATGTGACTTCCATAGTTGAGACTATTTCCCTTTTTCAAAATCAACGCATATGTACCCTTTTTTAATGGCAGAATACCCGACAAACATGCACTTGGTAGACCTAGGATCCCGCTTCCCTTGGTTATTGATGTGTGCAAAGGCCACACATCCAAACACTCCCAAATCACTATAGTATTCGGGAAAACTCAATTTTAGTTCATTTAATGGTGTTTTGAACCTCAGGGGTCACGAAGGGAACCTGATAACAGCAATAAGAATGGCTTCACCCCATAAAAACTTTGGACACTTGGATGACAACATGATGGATCTGACCACCTACAACACATGTTTGTTCTTCCTTTCAGCCTCCCATTATGTTGGGGTGTGTTAGTGCAATAACTTTGGTGTATCATACCCTACTTAGAGAAAAAAATCGTTCAAAGGATTGTTATAATACTCAGTTCCATTATGTGTGCTTAAAATTTCAATTTTTGTATGGAATTGATTGTTAATCATGTAAAAAGTTTTTACAAGCTTGTTCAACCTCATATTTCTCTTTTAGTAAGTAGATCCAAGAGACCCTTTGTGTGATCATCTATAAAAGACACGAAACACCTATTCCTATTCATAGTGAGATGCCTAAAGGGTCCCCAGACATCACTATGGATTAGAGTAAATGGCTTGGAAGGTTTCTAGAGTTAGGAATGTAGCAGCTACGTTTTTTTTGACAATTCACATACTTCACATTGAAATTCAGAAACATTTTTATTAAACAACTTTGGAAACAATTTATTCAAATATCCAAAACTTGGATGACCTAGCCTAGTATGCCATATCATAAATTCATTATTAGACAAGCTTGAAGAGTTGCAACAACTGTTCTTAGAAGCTAACTTATTTCTTGAACTATCCCTTTCCTCAAGGATGTAAAGTCCTCCATTTACCCTAGCACTGCCAATAACCTTCCCCAAATTTACATCCTGAAACTCACAACCAACAGGTACAGTTTGCCTCTGAAACTAACTTGTTGACATAAATAAGGTTTACATGAAAGTTTGAGAACATGAAGAACCTCATGAAGGATAAAAGAAGAAGAGAAAGACACTGAACCCTTCCCAACAACTGGATCCATCAGCCACCCTTACTTTCCGATTTCCCCTACAAGGTAGGAAGCAGTTTGTCATGTCATCTATTGCACCTGAATTAATAATTTGGTGTGCCCTGGTCATGGATTCAAGGGTAGAGAAAGCTAGAATATTACCTGACACGGCAAGGGTACATTGTAGTATAGCAGCACTGCTTTGTGTCCGGTTTGCAAGAGGAATAATCATGCTCCTTTGTGAAGGGTAGTGGTCCAAAATTCTTCTGGCTTGGTTCAAACGACACTTGGTTGCTCCTTCCTGCTTCACCAGTTGTCCCAACCTGACCTCTTGGCTTCCAGTTTGGTGGCTTTCCATGAATTGCTCAGCGGGTGTCCCTGGAGTGACCTTGTTACTTGCAGTGATCACACCATGGCTTTTGTTTCTTACCCTTATTATCATTTCTGAATGTGAGTAGTCCTGATGATTCCAGGTTCGGATCACCATTCGTGGGTACCTGGCTAGGACCAGGACCCTTGTGCATCACTCGTTGCGTTGATTCTTCCCTCCTAACATCAAAGAATACCTCCATTAAAGATGGTAGAGGCTTTCTCCCCAATATTCTGCCTCGTATCTCAACAAGGGTACATTTTGGTTTAGTGGCACTGGTTTGTGTATGGTTTGCAAGAAGGATACTCAGTTGCTCATTTGTGAAGGGTAGTGCTCCAAAATTCTTTTAACTTGGTTCAGATGACGCTTGGTTGCCCCTTCCTGCTTCACCAGTTGTCCCAGCCTGAGCTCTTGGCTCCCAATTTGGTGGCTTTCCATGAATTACCTAACAGGTATCCCTAGTGTGGCCTTGTTTCTTGCAGTGATCACACCAAGGCTTGTGTCTTACCCTTATTGTCACTTCTAAAAAAGATTATCGTTGATGATTTGTTATAAAAGGAAGGGAAGAATATTTTATTCATATGGAAAAACCCATTATTACAATATTCTGACATCTCCTTAAATAGGAGGTGAAATAGACTTGACTGATTTGGATTCCTTGATTTAATGATCTAAATCAGTCACCTATTATTACACAATATTCTGTCATTATGACAGAATAACTATAAATCAGGAAAGTCGACCATCCGGCTTATTTACCCTAGGAATGACCATATCTATTACAATTGACTATAATACCCTTATTATTCAACACCCCCCCCCAAGTTGAGCATAGATGTCAATCATGTTCAACTTGGATACATAGTCATCAAACTGCTGCTTCATCAAGGCTTTAGTGAGCCCATCTGCTGTTTGCAGTGCTGAAGGCATGAATGGAATGCAAATTAGGCCCTTCTCTAGTTTCTCCTTGATGAAATGTCTATCTCCACATGTTTAGTTCAGTCGTGTTTCACAGGATCATTAGCAATTGCTATGGCTGCCTTGTTATCACAGAACAGTTTCATAGGCATTATCAATGGAAGGTGTAGGTCACTTAACACTTTCTGAAGCCACAATTCCTCACAGATGCCCTGTGCTATTGCCCTAAATTCAGCTTCAGCAGAGCTTCTAGCCACCACATCCTGTTTTTTCTTCTCCAAGTGACCAAGTTGCCCCACACAAATGAGCAGTACCATGTTGTAGATCTACTATCCTTAGAGCCAGCCCGGTCTGCATCAGCATATAATCTACATGCCTCTGATTCACCTTTTTGAACAACAACCCCATTCCAACTGTTCCCTTTAAGTACCTCAGAATTCTGATCACAGCTTGATAGTGGGACTGTTTGGGAGTGCATGAATTGGCTCACTACCCCAACAGCATACGAAATATCAGGTCTTGTATGTGCTAGGTAAATGAGTCTACCTTCCAGCCTCTGATATTGTTCTTTATCTACATTTTCTTCACCTTCACCTTTACCTAGCTTTACATTCTGGTCCATAGGGGTATTAGCAGGTTTGCATCCCAACATACCAGTGTCTGTCAGCAAGTCTAATACATATTTCCTTTGGGACACAGCCATCCCTTCTTTAGATCTGGCTATCTCCATTCCCAGGAAGTACTTGAGGACCCCAAGATCCTTGATTTCAAATTCCCTGACCAAGTCCATCTTCACTTGCTTGATGCCTATTAGATCATCCCCAGTGAGGATGATATCATCCACATATACCACCAGTACTACCTTTTTTCCTGCTTTAGATATCTTCACAAACAAGGTATGATCAGAATGCCCTTGTTTGAACCCTGCCTTCAATAAGAACTGCCTGAATCTATTAAACCATGCTCTAGGACTCTGCTTTAGTCCATATAAAGACTTCCTAAGTCTGCATACCTTTCCTTTAAACTGATGTGTTAGCCCCGGAGGAGGTTCCATATACTGAGATTTCCATGTAAGAACGCATTTTTTACATCAAGTTGGTAGAGTTGCCAATCTAGGTTCACTGCCACAGAGAACACAACTCTTATAGTGTTGAGCTTGCCACCGGTGAGAAGGTTTCAGAGTAGTCTATGCCATAAGTTTGGCTATAGCCTTTTGCCACCAATCTAGCTTTATATCTCTCTCTCTCCATTGGACTTGAACTTGATGGTGAATATCCACCTGCACCCAACTGCCTTCTTTCCCATTGGTAAGTTTACTACTTGGCAAGTGACATTCTTCTCTAGGGCTTTGATTTCCTCTTGGACTGCTGCCCTCCACTCAGGTATGGATAAAGCTTCATGAATGTCTTTTGGTATTGGATGTCCAGTTACACTGGTGAGTTAGGCTTTATGAGGTGGTGATATATTTTTGTAGGTTAAGTAGTTCTGTATAGGATATCTAGGATTTTTTGTACAAGCCCTTGGCTGTTTTCTAATGGCAATGGGGACATCAAGTAGAAGGTCTGACATGTCCAATATGGTTGGTCTATCAATATGGAGGCTGGATCTTGAATCTGGTGTGGGAGGTGGTACAGAAGGTTCAAGGTTAGACTCCCTTACACTGTCTGATGGTTCAGGTTGTGCAGGTTCCAGATCTTGAACAATGGTAGGTTGAGTTTTTGTGCTCTGTTTATACTTCGGATAGGTTCTGACATAGGTCCTTTCCCAGAATTTCTGAGTAGATCTGGGGGTTATAGGTTGATTATCACCTTTAGTAGGTGATGTATCTCCATGTCCTCCCAGATCTACTTCGGTAGCCTGCTCAGCCTGTTTATCCAATTCTGCCTTTTGTTTATCAATTTCCACTTCTTCTGTTGGCATACTAAGTTGGTTTTTTGAACCCATACTGTATAGGAATTCAGCAGCATCTTCTTGAGTGATCATTGACCCCCCTGAAGATGATGTTGGTCATAATACAATGTGTTTTCAAAAAAGGTGACATCCATAGTTTCTATGACTCATTTTCTTAAAATCAAACACCCTATATCCCTTTTTGTTAGCAGAGTACCCCACAAACATGCACTTAAAAGATCTAGGATCTAACTTCCCTTGATTGTAGGTGAGTGCAAAGGCTACACACTCAAATATCTTGAGGGGTAGATCCTGGATCACCCTAGTGCTAGGAAAGTGTGATTTTAGTTCACTTAGAGGTGTTTTAAAATTCAGTGTTTTAGAGGGCAACCTATTAATTAGGTAGGCTGCTGTGAGAAGAGCCTCACCCCATAAGAAATTTAGGGCATCTAGAGAACAACATGATGGATCTTACAACTTCCAAAACATGTTGGTTTTTTTTTCTGCCACACAATTCTGTTGGGTGTGTTTGTGCAAGAACTTTGGTGAATCATGCCTTTTTCATCAAAAAAAAAGTACTTAACACATTGTTATAGTATTCAGTACCATTATCAGTTCTCAAAATTTCGATTTTTGTTTGGAACTGAGTGTTGACCATGTCTTGGGTGCCCTAGTCTAGTATGCCAAAGTATTATTTCATTATTAGAAGGCAGACTTGAAGTGCTGAAATAGGCATTTCTGGGTATAGACTCATGTCTTGAGCTATCTTTGTCCTCCAGAATGTACAGTCCCTCTTTGACTCTAGCATTGCCAATCACCTTCTCCAAACTCATATCATGTATTTGACAGTCAGTAGAAGAAAATGCAACCTTGCAGTTAGATTCAGAAACTATTTATGGACTGAAATTAGGTTACATGAGAGCTTGGGGACATGAAGTACATTATGGAGGGTAAGGTTGGTATTGAGTTTGATTGAACCCTTTCCAGCTACTGCTGAGAAGGATCCATCAGCCACCCTTACCTTTTGATTTCCTCCACAGGGTAGGTATGATACAAAACAGGTAGAGCGGGGTGTCATATGATCTGTGGCACCCGAATCAACGATCCAGTGTGCATTTGTGTGATATGAAAAAGTAGAAAAAGCTGTTAAGTTACCAGATTCAGCAAGGGTAGATTGGGGGTTAGGATTAGAGATTTGTTTATGGCTTGCCAAAAGACTACTCAGTTACTCAATTTGCTCCTGTGAGAATGGCAGCAGCCCTTGATTCTTCTGACCCTGATCAGATGGCACGTAAGATACTTGATTTCCCTTTATTTCCCCAGTATTACCAGCTTGGTTTCTTGGTTTCCAATTTGAGGGCTTTCCATGGATCGCCCAGCAATTATCTTTGTTATGTCCTTGCTTCCTACAGTGGTCACACCATAGTTTCTGTTTCCTTCCCTTGTTTTCTCCTTTGGCAGTCACCAATGCAGATGCCTCCAGATCTTGTCCTCCAATATTTTGATTTTGGGGCAAATCAGAGCCAAAATTCATCACTTTCCTTCTGGCCTCCTCCCTTCTGACCTCTGAAAAAACTTCCCTTAATGAAGGAATGGGCTTCCTGCTTAATACTCTGCCCCTAACTTCATCTAGGTCAGAGTTAAGCCCTGCAAGGAAAGAGTACACTCGTTCATTTTCTTCCCTTTTGTTAAACTTAACGCTATCTGCTGGACATTCCCATGTGTCTTCATGGCATACGTCCGGCCTCTTGCCAAAGAGTGACCACTTCATTGTAGTATGAAGTCACATCCTTATTCCCTTGCTTCAAACTCCAGAGTTTGGTCTTCAAGTAACAGATCTGTGAAGAGTTTTCCAGATCAGAATACATCTCTTTCACAGCATCCCAAATATCTTTGCAGTGCGGAGTAGCATGAGGCCTGGCTATGCCTGGTTCCATTGAGTTTAATAGCCAGGCCATAATCATGGAGTTTTCTGATCTCCATGTGTTGTGTTTGGAATCATTTGCAGCCGGTTCCTTTTCTGCCCCAATTAGGAATCCGAGCTTGCTACGTCCATCGATCACCATTTTTATGGTCTCAGACCATTCCAACCAATTTTTTCCATTTAATTTGTGTGAAACAAGGTGGGCAGGAGGATAGTTAGATTCTTCCTTGTTTGTGCCAGAGGATTGACCAGTGGTAGTGTCAACCAATTCTCCGGTGAAGGCGGCCCGGTAATTCATGATTGTAGGTTTTAGGATCACCTACGCTCTGATACCATGTTATAAAAGTAAGGAAGGGAAGTATTTTATTCATATGGAAAAACCCATTATTACAATATTCTGACATCTCCTTAAATAGGAGGTGAAATAGAGACTTGACTGATTTGGATTCCTTGATTTGAGGATCTAAATCAGTCACCTATTATTACACAATATTCTGTCATTATGACAGAATAACTATAAATCAGGAAAGTCAACCATCCGGCTTATTTACCCTAGGAATGACCATATCTATTACAATTGACTATAATACCTTTATTATTCAACATGATTCAAGGTTTGGATCACCATTCTTGGGCACCTAGCTAGGATCAGGGCCCTTGTGCATCACTCTTCGCCTTGATTCTTCCCTTCTGACTTCAAAGAATACCTCCCTAAGAGATGGTTAAGGTTTTCTCCCCAATATTCGGCCCCTTACCTAATATAGGTCCTGGTTTAATCCTGCCAAGAAGTAAACTCTCTCATTCCTCTCACTTCTTAACTTTGTATTGTCACCAGGGCAATCCCATATATCTGCAATGACAAATATCCAGCTTTTTCCAAAGTGTGACAATTTCATTGTAGTAAGTTCTCACATCCTTGTTTTCTTGCTTCAAATTCCCGAGTTTTGCTTTCAACTCAAATTTGTGAGGAGTTCTATATTTCAGAGTACATCTCCTTCACTGCATCCCAAATATCCTTGGCAATTGACGAGAACATGTGTGGTCTGGCGATGGTTGGTTACATTGAATTGATAAGCCAGACCATTGTCGGAGATTTCTCTGATTTCCATGATTTCAAAGTTCTAACCCTTGGATCATTGGTTCTTAGTTCCTTGATCTCTCCAGTGATATATCCTAGTTTACCCATGCCGTCCATAGCCAATCTGATGGCCTGGGCTCACTCTAGGTAATTTTCCCATTCAACCTACAGAAAACAAGCAAAACACAGGAAGAGTTGGCATCATTTGACACAATCTCTGATCTAGCATTAGGGGATGATTGAGTAGATGAAGTGCTACTCAACTCCCTTGTCATGGCCGCATGGTAATTCATCTTCGAGCTCTAGGGTTTCAGGAAAACCAGTGTTCTGATACCATGTTGAGAAAAGAAAAAGAATTTGTAGTATCTTATTCATTACTTAATTGAATGAATTACATCGAGGCACGCAGCCTGTTTAAATAAAAAATAAAAGGCATAAACCCAGCCGATCTAACCTCCTTAATCATAGGAGCTATTCCTTAAACCATAGACGGCTGATCAGCGAAACTTGACCCCCAAGAATCAATCAACAGGGTCATTAAAACCTAATTGACACACGGTAAAAATAAAGGTCGACGAAAGGACCAAAACACCTCTCTCAACAAAAATATACAGGTTATGTTTGGACAATGATTTGTTTTAAAACACCCCACCACTATATTCATTCACTACTTTTTTAATTCATTAGTTTATTCATTCCACTTATATCTTACAATTTCTCACACAAAATAAAAAATATTAAACAATCTCTCACCACTTCACTTTATTCACTCCACTACTTTCTTTTACCATTATTTTATTTATTATACTACTTTCTCTCACCAATCATTTCTTTATCTACACAAATTTGAAAAGAAATATCTCAACTTTCTAATCATTATTTCAATTTATTTTATTGTATTTTATCCTCCTGATTCGTTTTTAGTCGAAATAATTCATGTTCAGACAGCCACGGTGTATATTGTTCAACACAAATTCATATGTGACTTTACCATTTCATTCTACACCGATGGTGTTTACAGCATAAAAATTTCTATGTATACCTACAATTTGGCCAGATGAAACTTAGTTGAGTTCCTATCCAATACGCATCCAGTCAAATCAAAAAACATAGCCCTAATATCCACCTTCTCCCTAACACCAAAGCCCAAAAAAAAACATATTTTCAGTGCGTGTCTTCTTCAGCTCATGGTAAAAGTAGACATCAAGCCTAGAGGATCAGATATATTCCTCATTGGTGCTATTTGGAAAACAGATGGAGGACCTCACAAGGCTCCCCTCCAAATGCAAACAAAGAAACTAGGCGCACACAGGATAAGGCAATAAACTTCATACAAAAAGCTTTTTCATTGGGCATTCAAAGCATTTAAAAGTACTCAAAATAAATACTTCAACAAGGATAACAAAGTCAACCATCAGAGAAATTTGCCATTTTCCGCATAACAATGAAGTCAGCCATTGAACTTCCTATCTATGGTCGCCATTAGCCACTGGCAAAAATATTGCATGTGAATCACTTACCATTCTATGATGCAGCATTTTCTTTCGAAAACAGAACCTACGATCTTTTAACTACTATGTTCAGCAATGCCTTGAGTTCAATAAATTGGATTCTCTACAGAATAGAAAGACAATCCTAAGTTACGAGTCCTCCAGAGTCCATAGTTGAATTTTCTCAATCGAGCTACTAACATGCTGCAAATCATAAAGGTCTCTCAAAATGCAACAAGATCACAAATGAGTATTATTATACTCGCATTTGTTTACAATCCCCCAACGGTTATATCAAATGACATTTGAAACTGCATGCTCTAGGTAATGAAGGTCACTAATAAAGACAAATTTTGAGATAAAACACAAGCCTGGGAACTTTACAAAAAGAAATCTTAAAAAGAGCGTACCTGATGCCACCCAAATCATACCTGCAAGCATATGAAAGATCGAGTCAGACAATGCATTCTGGGAAGGGCAGAAGAATGGTAAGATATTAAAAAGTATATATATATATATGTACCGATACAACCACACAGCAGCGGAACAATATCCAGCTGTCTCCAGCACAATTCTCAAAGCTGCACATAAACATGGCACTAGAAATCCTTTCCTTTTTAAATTTGTATATTACCAAACATCGTATTAAAAGTTTCTTTTGTGTAAACACATATGGATGGTTAGAGAAATTAGAGGCGCAGTTGAACCTGAACCTGAACCTGAACCTGGTGGTATCCTCAAAAGAGATGATGAACGAGTAGATGAAGGTGCATCCGAGAGTGGTGGCAGAGGCACGCTGCAAAAGGCTACAAATTTAGATCGAAATACCCAAAACCACGCAGACATACAAACGGAAAAGGTACCTACCTGCTGTATGACCGAGAAGGGTGGGAGAAGCTGGCACAAACACGTCGACAAATCCTACGGCTGCAAACCAGCCGATTTCGCCCATACATCAAAACATACAAATAAGAGAAGCACTGCCACTTTCGAAGAGATATAACCAAACTAAGAAAATGAAAAAAATTCCATTATTTCACGAGAAATTGAGCCCTACCCGAGTTGCATAGTCATGCTCACGATAGCACCTATTCGTCGATGCAGGTAGATGAGATCCGCCGGAAAGTCGGAAACACCAAAATTAGAGCGTCTCAACAAAAAAAAAAAAAAAAGGGGCCTCGTTTTCGGGAAATTGGAAAATAAGGTTTTGTATCCTTGGAATTAAAGTTGTATATTGGGTCATATTTGTTTTAAGGTAACACACCGTTAATAGCGGCGTAAAATCAATTTTTACATTGATGATAGCGTCGTCAAACCACCCCCAACCTTGCTTTGCATATCATTCATTATTGGCGTAACGATACCATTTTAGCCAATAATAGTGGCGTAAAATAGCATTTACGATGATAACAACAGCGTAAAAGATTGAATTTGATAAGAAATAATTATTGCCGTAACGAGGCATATTTTACGCCATTAATATTGGCGTGAATGTATTTTACGCTGCTATTAATAGCGTAAAATATGTCTCGTTACGCCTATAATATTGGCGTTACAAATTCAGTCTGCTAATCTTCTTATCTTTCCTATCATTCGAACAAATTCCCTAAATTTTTCCCCAAATTCCCCAAATATTTCCCCAACTCGGTTGATATTCAAATGGATTCTGTCAATGAAGTTGAACAAATGGAGCAAATGGATCATTCGGACACACAACCAAAGATACACGATGAGGTGATTCTTATGTGTATCATAAAGTTTTTGTTTTTTTTTTATTATTGTTGTGCAAAGGGGTGCTTATTCATGTTTTTTTGATCATGTTTATTATTGTTGTGTAAATTGTGTTGAATGATGAAGTTTGTGTAAATTAGTGTGTAAATTGTGATGAACAGAATGATGAATACGATGAACCAGTTATTGGCATTAAACCAGTTTTAACGCCAATATTATTGGCGTAAAGCGTGTTTTTACGCCGCTATTATTAGCGTTAAAAGTTAAAACTGGTTTAACGCCAATAATATTGGCCTTTAATTTTTATTTTTTTTGTTTAGAAAAGCAATTTTTTTTTGTATCATATAATGTTTACTATGATTTCATAATCATTTTCACATAATTATTGTAAATAATATATTATACTTAGTATATAATATATTATAATAAGTATAATATACTGTATACTAATTATTTAAAAATTATGTTTTTTCCCTTTGTAATTAATAGCATTGTATCGTCGTAGTATAATTTGATATTTAATAGCCTTTTATCATACTTAATATAATAATTGCGTTTAGCCTTTTTATCATTTAAGATCTTTAGTATATGTATATAATTGCCTTAGCCTTTTTTTTATAATTTACAAGGGAATAGTATATGCATATGCCTAATATTACTGACAATGTAACCTAACAAAATACGACCGTGAAGAAATAACTTATAACTCATAACACATAACACAAATAAGAACGAACAACGACAATAACATCGACGACTTCCGCTCTGGCTTACGGTGAAAGCCTCCACCCGAAAGCGAGGTTCTTGTAGGTCTAGGTTGTTTTCGATTCCACTTCTTCCTTCTCACAGTTATGGCCTTCCTCATGCCTGCAAGAAATGAGGTCATATAGGACAGCTCGTAGAGGATTTGTAGGTTCTCTTGTTCATCTCTCCACTCAGCAGCTTGGTAAAACCTCAGTCAGAAGTGAGGCATCATGTAGATTATGTATTTTAGTGCTGTTTCGCCGGACTCGTCCGGCATCTCCATCACTCCTCCCGTCGTGGCACTAGTTGTGTCACCGCCGTACCTTAAACAATTAACAACCAAAAATTCAACAAAATGACACTAATATCCAAACAAACAAAACATCACCGTAACTTGGATAATGAATGACTATACTAATTTACAATCTTATGTATATGTATACTGTCACAAACGGATATGCACATGTATTCGGACTTTGTTTGTGTCATAATGAGTCATAACATTTTTTATGAAAAGAGAGACGACACGACTCTAACGTATATCCGTGTGTACACATATGTATATATATATATATATATATATATATATATATATATATATATATATATATATATATATATATATATATATATATATATATATATATATATATATATATATATATATATATATCAAGTTTTACGTAATATTCGTGTCGTGTTCATTTTCATATAAAATGTGTATACATATATGTATACATTTTATATGAAAATGAAGAGGACATGACTATTAAGTCCTATCTTCACATGTATATACATATGTATAGAAAAAAAATAGATAATATATATACATATGTGTGTGTGAATATATATACACACACACACATAAGATTAAATACATGTATATCTATTTTTTCTATATATATATATATCAACTTTACATGTCTATACATATGTATATACATGTGAAGTTAGGAGTTAATAGTCGTGTCGTGTTCATTTTCATATAAAATGTGTATATATATATATGTATGTATACACATATATATATCAACTTTACATGTCTATACATATGTATATACATGTGAAGTCAGGACTTAATAGCCGTGTCGTGATCATTTTCATATAAAATGTGTATATATATATGTTTGTATACACATATATATACATTTTATATGAAAATGAACACGACACGAATGTAAAAATTGATATATCAGTAGATGATATATCAAGTTTTACATTCGTGTCGTGTTCATTTTCATATATATACACATAATTTTTCTTTAATATGATGAAATATTTATGCATGCTCGTTATACTGTGAATTGCAGCTTGTAGGTCCACACGGAGCGTATATAATCGATCATGCACGTCATTTCAAGGGACAGTGGAATTATAAAGGGGAGAGCGCTAAGATGACAGCTGTGTTAAATCATTTTAATGTGGTCTCGGTTCCGGGTGGTGTAGATTTTGTAGATAGATTTAAAAAGTCCATATTTAAGGATTTTGTAACGGCACATAAAAATCGGAAGTTCTCAGGAGTTCTTATGCGATATCTTGGATTCAACATGATATATCCCGACAGGCCCGATGAGCTACATTTTAGGTTTGGAAACTCGGGAGAGACATTAGTGTTTGGCAGGAGAGAATTCGCAATGATTTCCGGCTTAAAGTTTGGCGGTATTGAGGATGTGGATGTTGGTAGCACTTCTATGTGCTTTGGAAGAGGATGTTACTTGGAAAATTATCAAAATGGAGCAGTTACCATAAAAGACTTGGAGCGTGCATTTGGTCATCCTGTTGGAGACGGTCGTCATAATGGTGAGGTTGTATACCGGTTAGGGCTAGTGTATTTCATTTATGGATATATTTTAGGTTGGAACGATAATCTTGGAATCCCGAAACATATATTCTACCTTGTTGAAGATTTGGAACGTGTAGAAGGTTTTGCATGGAGGGAGTACTTGTGGCTAATTACTTATGACAATATGGCACATCTCATGGTGATTGTTAAACGCTTTAGTGAACAATCGGAGGATAAAAACAATCACAAGCCAGCAGTTGAGGGGTGGGCACCTGGGTTTACCTATTGGGGTTATGAACTTTTCCCACGTTTGCAAAAGTCCGAGCCTCCGTTTTGTAAACGTATAAGCCACGATGCCATTCCTCGGATGTTGAGATGGAACCCTGCAAATAGTACAACGCTTGGACCCACGATGGAAACTAAAGTTTTGGCTGAGGTAATATTCATGTATTCCATTTAATAACACGCATTTAAGATTATATCAATAGCATGATCAAAGATTCTTTTAAATGTGTTGATTGTTTTTTTTCTATAGGTCGGAATGAATATGGGTATGGTGCCCGAGAACGGAGAAGTAGTATTACTACGTCGGCTCGGGCTATCTGAAGACCAAATTTCACCTCCCCCACGTGTTTTTCCAAAACCTCCCCAATAGCCGCCCAAAGAACTCCCCTAACGTCTTGAGGCCCCGGCCGCTCGTGGGAAGTGTAAAGGGGATAAATCTTCATAGATTGGCACGAGTGCAGGTACTAGTCGATCCAATGTTCCTCGTGTTGACCATAATGATGAACCTTCTACTCTTAGACATGGATCGACATCAGGGGGTGGAGTTTTACAGGATGAAGAGACCCGTGACGAAGAAGATCGTGACGTTTTACGGGATGAACAAGATCATGTTGTTGATATTGACAATGACAAACGTGATCATGTTGTTGATGGAGAGAACACTATTCGAGGAGCCCCGATAATTGATGCGGTTGGTAAGATGATCGATGCGGCAGTAAGGAAAATACAAGAGGGAATGAATGCCGAATTCGCTACCATTAATAAAAGGCTCGACGAGCAGGACGAGGTGTTGAAAACGCACAGCTTCATTCTGAATCAATTTTATCTTGGATCGAGGAGTAAGCGGGTATGATTTTATTGGGATTTTAAATACTTTTTTAACAAGTTCATTACGAAATACTTATTCGGTCGTTTGAATTATAGGGTCCAAGCGGTGATGGGTCGGGGCCTTCCGGTGGCGGCGACGGCAATTACACGGGGGCCGGCGCCGGACAAGGCAGCACTGAACGTGGAGTGGCCAACGAGCCACAGTCTACTTCGACACATCCCACACAATCAAATCTGCAACAGCCGCCTCAACCTAATCAAACACCCACATCCCGTCAATGGCCTGATCAACAGACACCTTGCTTGTAGACCGCGCAGTTGTTGTCTCAATCTACTTTAACACCTGCTCCCAAATCAAGTCAACCTCATGCGCCTCACCCGTCATACACAACACATATGGTTAGTTGTCATTCAGTTCCTCATATGGCCGAGGCTGTTGGATTCACCACACCCGAGCCCATTCGTATGCTTGGAGAAGTTTCCTATGATGGTGGTTCAGATCGCAGTCTAAGTCCTGGTGATTATCTAGTGTCAGATTCTGAACCCAAACTTCAAGCGACGGGCGTAGTCCTTCTTGAAGGCCCATCAAATATTCCAGCTAGCGGTAATTGGGTAGTCATTGGGTGGAAGACTAACTCTAAACCGAATAAATGTAAGCAAGTTGTTTAAAGAACAATGGGCCTTCGTGCGACTAGGAAGGCACCTGCAATCTTAAAAAAGCAAAATAGCGAATGGGTTACTGATAAAGCTCCATTAGATAGATACACACCCGCCCGGAGAGTTGACCATGATGACTTAAAACAACTGAAATCGTGATTGGCAACAAAGACATGCGATACCAGGAATTTAGTAGGGGGGTTGCAATGTGATGAAGGTGTTTTTGGTTACCCTGTGGAACGAAACTTCTTTAGCAAGTTCTTGACAAACACCTCACTTGTTAGGGAGGTAAACTCATTTATTTTGTCTCATTACTTTAACATGTCTTTAATATACATGATATATTTTCACTGAGTAATAAACATTTCATGTGCAACACATTGATGCATATATGGGATTGTTATGTGCTCATATGGCTGCTATCCCGGGTTGCTATAAGCGTTATGCGAGATTGTGCTATTCATCTTTCGCATGTACTATTGTGCCTGAATTAGAAAAATGGGATGGTAACATGGATTGTGTGACTCCAGCAAGTTTGGAATTAGAAGTTGGTGCATGGACCTCGAAAACGACTGCTTATGCTATCTGGATGATTAACGATCTGCATTGGGTGCTTCTGCTCATGTCGATGCCGGAATGGTCCATGACGGTATACGACAGCCGATACGGATCCGGTGACTTGGTTCGCATAGATTCCCTCATAGAGAAGTGGTCTCGATACATGAGGGTCCTTTTATCGAAATCACCTGAATGCAGAAATTCACAATGGATGCTCGATCCAGAACAACATCCATTAAGGATAATACAGGTCCCTGAGAAGGATTGTTCACAGTCGAAGGATTGGTATGTATAAAACCTTATTCACACTTGTTCATTTCAACTAGTCAAATTTTAAAATTTATGTCTTTATTTTGTAGGAACCACTGTGGGGTTTTCACGCTCTAGATTATGGAGCTGTTAATCATCGAAGGAGCAATGCTAGATGATATGAATGAGGACACTATATGGATGTGCCGGCAATGAATGGCCGTAGATCTATTTCTTCCAAAGATAGGGGTTTAATATGTATCTTGGAAATTCTAAAGTCGTCTATCGTTCAGCTTTTATGAATGTTCTTTTAGTATTATCTCAACTTATGACAGTGTAATATTCATATTATATTTTTCTAGTATGGTTTTCTAATCGATTCGGTTATTTCTTATTATTTCGATTATTTTTGCATATAGTTAAAAACGAACAGTTGTTGTGTAACTGTCGAAGCAAAAATAGTCGATAGGAAATGATAAGTAGTAAAAGCAAACCGAGTTTAGAACATAAAAAGAAAGAGTAATGATACATTGGCTTACATACGGGGCTTACAAACATAAAAAAAAAGAGTTATGATACATTGGCTTACATATGGGGCTTACAAACATAAAAAATAAAGAGTAATGATACATTGAGATAACAATAAGATGACGCTTAAATAAACCTAGGGTGATCATTAAATACGATAGGATGACGCCTAAATAAATGCTCTTCCATGTTTAGTAATCACCACATTAAACACAACGTGATTTTCTCTAGGTTGATCAACGACTTCAAAGCTGCATTCATCTCCAACATTTAGGTCATTGTCCGTAATGAAATCATTCAACCTGCTTAAACGAACTTGTTGATAGTTTGCGACAGAAGATACAATTCTAGGCCATGATTCCCCTGTGGCAATTTGCAGTTCCACGGTCTGGTTTCGCAACATGTCGTTTGTTTTTAGCAAATGGCATTGGAATATTCTACAAATCACAAATAAATTTATATACTGTTAGAAAGTGCAATGAGGAAAAAATATAAAACAAGAAAACAGCTAAAAAGATTTTAACATATCTCACCACATAACCATGTGAAAATGCCCAGTTTGCCAGCATCGTCGGAAAATGGGGATTTTGGTTACCTGTTCCTGCATCATCATCTGCATCTTCTTCTTCACTCTCGGACTCAGAAAAAGTCTTCTCACAAGAAGTGTGATCCAGTACAATAGTGTCGAAAGTGAAATCCCCTATGCGTTCAAACACTATAAACTCCCTCTCATTCAAGTCATGAGCGGCCACATACTCCTCCCAACCTTCCCCAAAGAAACAAAGAATTCCATTGTCTGCGGCTCCAACCCTCCCTTCCCATGTCCCTAATCGGCTTTTGAGAATGGCCATATCTAGGTACCTCAGTGTGTCATTGAATTTATTAACGTATGCTGGAGGTAGTGTCTATGAAAAAAGAAACATATCACGTTTGTTCAATCATAATATAAGTGATATAAATGTAAGTTAATTAATAATGACATACCAAACTTGTTGCGAAGCCGGCACCAAGAACTTTAAAGAAACAATCAATATCCATTTGCTTCACTGTAGATTAAATATGAATGAGTAATCAGAATTATGACAGAATTTAAAAAATTCAGGTTGTTTTAATACCTGAAGTCTTTTAATTGTTTGTTCTTGCATGAATATTTGGGATGTCTCATAGTATATATAAGGAGAATTGGGCGGGACTGTGCATGGGGTCTAAAGATTTTACGACGATAATATTTTCGTCAAATGGCCTCTTACGACGATAATATTTTCGTCAAATGGCCTCTTACGACGATAATATTATCATCAAATAAGAATCCAAGCCTTGTGTGGTCGTTATCGGCGGGTCCCACACGTCAAGTGGTGGTGATTTATGACCGTAGGCAGGACACATGGGTACAGTGTCAAGTCTTGTCACCAGTCGAGCATAGGGTCTAGGGATTTTATGATGATAATATTGTCGTCAAATGGCCTCTTACGACGATAATATTATCGTCAAATGAGAATTCATGCCTTGTGTGGTTGTTATCGGCAGGTCCCACACATCAAGTGGTGGTGATTTATGACCGTAGGTAGGACACATAGGTACAGTGTCAAGTCTTGTCACCAGTCGTGCATGGGGTCTAGGGATTTTACGTGATAATATTGTAGTCAAATGGCCTCTTACGACGATAATATTATCGTCAAATGAGAATCCCTGCCTTGTGTGGTCACTGTCGGCGGGTCCCACACGTCAAGTGGTGGTGATTTATGACCGTAGGCAGGACACATGGTACAGTGTCAAGTTTTTTCACCTGTCGTGCATGAGGTCTAGGGATTTTAGGATGATAATATTGTCGTCAAATGGCCTCTTACGACGATAATATTGTCGTCAAATGAGAATCCATGCCTTGTGTGGTCGCTGTCGGCCGGTCCCACACACCAAGTGGTGGTGATTATGACCGTAGGCAGGACACATGGGTACAATGTCAAGTCTTGTCACCAGTCGTGCATGGGGTCTAGGGATTTTATGACGATAATATTGTCGTCAAATGGCCTCTTACGACGATAATATTGTCATCAAATGAGAATCCATGCCTTGTGTGGTCGCTGTCGGCAGGTCCCACACGTCAAGTGGTGGTGATTTATGACCGTAGGCAGGGCACATGGGTACAGTGTCAAGCCTTGTCATCAGTCGTGCATGATTTTACGTCGATAATATTGTCGTCAAATAGCCTCTTACGACGATAATATTGTCGTGAACTGAGATTCCTTGCCATGAAAAGAGAGACGACACGGCTCTAACGTATATCCGTGTGTACACATATGTATATATACATGTCAACTTAGGACTTAATATTCGTGTCGTGTTCATTTTCATATAAAATGTGTATACATATATATACACATTTTATATGAAAATGAACACGACACGGCTATTAAGTCCTAACTTGACATGTATATACATATGTATAGGAAAATAGATAATATATATACATATGTATATATATTTTAGTATTATCTCAACTTATGACAGTGTAATATTCATATTATATTTTTCTAGTATGCTTTTCAAATCGATTCGGTTTTTTCTTATTATTTCGATTATTTTGTATATAGTTAAAAACAAATAGTTGTTGTGTAACTGTCGAAGCAAACATAGTCGACAGGAAATGATAAGTAGTAAAACTAAATTTAGTTTAGAACATAAAAAGAAAGAGTAATAATACATTGGCTTACATACGTGGCTTACAAACATAAAAAGAAAGAGTAATGATACATTGGCTTACATATGTGGCTTACAAATCCATTGGCTTACATACGGGGCTTACAAACATAAAAATAAAGAGTAATGATACATTGAGATAACAATAAGACGACGCTTAAATAAACCAAGGGTGATCATTAAATATGATAGGTGGGGTTTGCCAAACAATGTCATCCGTGTCAAGATCCGGTACCCCAAAGCTTCTGGCCATTGCCGTGATAAGAAATAGGAAAAAGATATAACCATCACCATGTATCCCCCTCGCTATCCTGTTAACCCTATCCACGATGTATCTTCCCACGTAAACTCGATGATATAAAACTGCGTATGCAAGGATGTACATATCCAAGTTTGGTTGAACGTGATGTATGGTACCGTGGATGCAATTCGCAAGAAACATAAGAATGAAACGTACCCACTCGGCATTTAATCTTGCAGGAATATATTCAACCAAACCATCATTTGTCCTTTCGTTAGGACCTCAAAGGTGAGTCCCACCAAATGCATTAGCCAGTTCAAACATCAAATCCCTCCCATTGTCCAGGACAACCCTAAGACGATGCCTGAAAAATTCTTCCCCGTCTGGGACTTCTGGAAGGCCATAGTAGCGGTTGATCCACCCCACATCCAAACTGACGGAAACACCTCGCAGGCTTCGCGGTGTGTTGGTAGTCCTCCCTCAAAGTCTCCCATTTTCAACAATTTCATAGTACTCACGAACGATTGACCGATTCATACTCACCGTTCCATCGGGGGTGTTTGCGAAACCATACCACCCAATTCTGAGTAATCTGTCTCTCAAGCGTGTAGGCAGACTATCCCACAATAACCTCATCTCTACAACTACAGCTTTAGCAATCCAGTTTATCTCGAAATAATGTCTATCCCCGTCATCAGGGGAACCCAGTTAAGAGTGTCTGCTCGTCATAGGACACATCTTCCTTACCCTCGTTATCAAACACAGGGGCATGCGGGTCAACGTAAAGAGGGAATAAATAATCTGAGTTAGACATTGAGGTGTTTACTTGAAGAGGATAACGATAATTTGCTGTACGAGAGCTTCACGAATGCGAATTCCATGGAGCTGAATACAATGATGAAGTATTGTATGATTTGACAGAGACAAAAGATGAACTTGAAAAAGTAAGAGAACTATTGCAAGGAAGCTGTAATGAAGGAAGAAGAAGACATGTTCTTCTATATTTTATAATCCAAGTTAGACATTGAGATGAAAGCAAATAAACAAATGTATTTGTAAGGAGATTTTTAATGAACAATTTGTTCGTTCTTGCATGAATATAGAGGATGTTATGTGTGGTTGCTATCGGGGGTCCCACACGTCAAATGGTGGTGAGTTATGACCGTAGGCAGGACACATGGGTACAGTGTCAAGTCTTGTCATCAGTCGTGCATGATTTTACGACGATAATATTGTCGTCAAATGGCCCCTTACATCGATAATATTGTCATGAACTGAGATTCACTGCCATGTGTGGTCGCTATCGGCGGGTCCCACACGTCAAGTGGTGGCGAGTTATGACCGTCGGCAGGACACATACGTACACTGTCAAGTCTTGTCATCAGTCGTGCATGGGTTCTAGGGTTTTTCGACGATAATATTGCCATCAAATGACCTCTTAAGTCGATAATATTGTCGTCAGATGAGAATCCTTGCATGGGGTTTTGGGATTTTATAACTTTAATATTGTCGTCAAATGGCCTCTTACGACGATAATATTGCCATCAAATGGCCTCTTACGTTGATAAGGGCACACGGGTACAGTGTCATTAGGGATTTTACGACGATAATATTGTCGTGAAATGGCCTCTTACGTCGATAATATTGTCGTGAACTGAGATTCCCTGCCATGTGTGGTCGCTATTGGCGGGTCCCACACGTCAAGTGGTGGTGAGTTATGACCGTCGGCAAGACACATGGGTACAGTGTCAAGTCTTTTCATCAGTCGTGCATGAGGTCTAGGGTTTTTCAACGATAATATTGCCGTCAAATGGCCTCTTACGTCGATAATATTGTCGTCAGATTAGAATTCTTGCATGGGGTTTTGGGATTTTATGACGATAATATTGTCGTCAAATGGCCTCTTAAGATGATAATATTTCCATCAAATGGCCTCTTACGTCGATAAGGGCACACGGGTACAGTGTCATTAAGGATTTTACGATGATAATATTGTCGTCAAATGGCCTCTTACGTCGATAATATTATCGTGAACTGATTGTACTTCATACTTTGCGAATTTGTCAGGGCTTGCAATTTTACACACTTGAAAACTCTATGTAGTATATATACCATGAGATTTTAAACTACCTCTGTATAACCCTCAGTTTTACTTCGCCTTAATCACAATGTCTAAACCAATTTCCCCTACGTCTTCTGGTCCTCCGAAATGGCATGAACCAAATTCCCCCGGGTCTGATGACCCTCCAGCATGGAATCCTCATCAACCTGTGTTTGTTAATGACCCTAGGACGGGTGTCTAATCACTATTACGACTTGCAGACACTGAGGTTGAGGTTCAAAACAGACGAAGAGCATGAAAATTGGATTTGGCTCTTTCGAGATAGAGCTATTGTCGGAGAGAGAAGAATTGTATGGGAGAGTCTACCTACTAGGATAAAGAGTCTCTTACGCAGAATTTCTTTGGAGCGCCTCGCAAGTAGTCCCGCACCGACATCGACTATGAATCGATCAATTGTTCGTGAAATCTATGCAGTTGTCAGGTCAAACGTAGCTGGGGAGTACCGCCTCATAGCATCAGGGGTGCATAAATTACGTGGAGTAGATGTTGCCTTGGAGGTGGACTGGATCAATAATTACTATGGTGTAAGTGGAGTTGAAGCATCCGGTGACTTCTTCAACGGGGCTTACAACGTTCATGTAATGCAACGTCTAATTGCTCACCGTCGTCTGCCAACCAAATGGGAGCATGTTATGATCAAATGGTTCGCCAATAGCGTCTATGGTACTATATACACTCTTGAACCGCCATTTGATTTGTACGTTTTGTTGTACGTATTTCTCCATTACGAAGTTGACATTGGACGTTACATCATTAGTAGGATTTATGGCATATCGTTTGGCAGCAGTGGTGATGGTTATATCTATTATCCATTTCTTATCACGGCTATCGCAATAGATTTTCGCATACCAGAGTATGACACGGATGACATTTCTTCGGAAACCTCCCCTATCATCTTTAATGAGCACCCTTAGGTTTATTTAAGTACTTTATCATATTTTCCCTTGCAATTTATTTTCCCGTGCAAGTTATTTTCCATCAAGAATGAAGAAAGTCACCGACTTTGTTGAAGTTGCAGATTTTGCTTTATGATTTTAGTTTTTATCTCTTCTCATAGACAGATTTGTAAAATGAAACAATAAATGGTGGTGATTTATGACAATATGCAGGACGATAATATTGTCGTTAAATGGCCTCTTACGACGATAATATTGTCATCAAATGAGAATCATTGCCCTGCGTGGTCGCTATCGGGGGGTCCCACACGTCAAGTGGTGGTGAGTTATGACAATATGCAGGACATATGAGTACAGTGTCAAGTCTTGTCATCAGTCGTGCAAGATTTTACGACGATAATGTTGTCGTCAAATGGCCTCTTACGACGATAATATTGTCATCAAATAGCCTCTTACGATGAAAATATTCGTCAAATGGCCTCTTACGACGATAATATTGTCGTCAAATGAGAATCCCTACCTTGTGTGGTCGCTATCGGGGGGTCCCACACGTCAAGTGGTGGTGAGTTATGACAATATACAGGACACATGGGTACAGTGTCAAGTCTTGTCATCAGTCGTGCATGTGGTCTAGGGATTTTACGACGATAATATTGTCGTCAAATGGCCTCTTACGAAGATAATATTGTCGTCAAATGGCCTCTTCCTATAAGAAAATGTCTATATATTAACCGATCCTTTATGAAATGATTCAACCCTCTCATTTCCCGTATAGTATATTCAAAGTCTAACCCGTATGCTCCTGTGTTCAATCTCTATAACGAAATGGATCTGTCATTGGACGAGCAGTCTCTCATAAGCCGTTTCACAACCGAAGAGGAGAGGCGTGAGTACGTGGCTAACTGGATGGGATGAGCTATTTTTCTAGAGAGGCGATTGAATATGGAGTGTCACCTATTTTGATCAACAACTTGTTCCGAGATAATGGGTGGCATTGTGTCCCTCAAAGCCCATTAAGCTTTCATCATGTGAACCGGCCTATTGTGCGTGAATTCTACGCTTGTATAGCTACGGTAGGGCTTAATAAACGGTGCGTCACAGTGCGAGGCGTTCCCGTCATTTTGGATTATTGGATCAAAGACGAGTATGCCATTCCAGAATATCCTCAAGGTTTGAATTTCTTTCTTTTTCCAGATGTTCCTGAACAACTACAGCGTGACATGGCTACCTTATTTGGGGACACCCATCTGTGGGAACGCGTGAGGCCTGGGCGGCCTACCCGCCCTTCACCATGGTCCTGGTATGGTCTATTCCTTCCTTTCCGGATTATGTTTCTTGCCAGCAATATGTATGGTACCGTCAACTACACGGCACCGACATTTGATTTGTACGCGCCTGCGTACGCATCTATTACTTCTTACTTCGACGTCGGAGAGTATATTCTGTCTAGGATTTGTTAGATAGCAATAGGAAATGCAGGCGATGTATATATATTTTTCCCGTATCTAATCACAACTATGTGCGTGAGGTCAGCCCGGGTGCCGGAATATGATGATGATGATGTTATCACATATGAAAATTTTAATGATGAATGAAGCAAACATAGATTAGTTAATTGATGATGATAACGTTACATCCGGTTGAAGGCTTATTTAAGTAACATTTTCGCCTTATTAGTAGTTGTCTTATTTCCTTTGATGTTTAGAACTTTAAAAAAATATTATATAGAAAGTTTGGGGTAGAAGTATGAGCTCAACTTGACATTGCTTGGCAATCGGTCGATGTCATCTTCAATAATCCGGTAAAGGTTTATTTAAGTAACATTGTCTACTAATTTGATGTTGTCTTATTTACTTTGATGTTTAGAACTTTGAAAAACAAAGTTTGTCTTGTATTAATGGCTACAAATTATTAAGTATTCCTTCTTAAACAATTACACGGTAAATATCATATGAAATGGTTGCAAGAATTCTAAATAGCCATGTATTTCACTATTTTAGAATAACGAGTCATTGTTGAGCAAAAATTCTAAATAACCATGCAAGCATTCCAATAGGCAAGTGAGAATTCTAAATAGCCATGCAAGCATTCAAATATTTGAGCAAAACATAAACGATTACAAACCATTGTTCTCGAAAAGACAAAGCAAAAGTCATCACTCTTTTCATACATTAAGTTAACAAGCTAAATTATATTATCCATTGGGTGGGCCAGCCAAGTGAAGTGGTGTAGGACATTTGTCTTTTCTGTGTCCAGGAAGACCGCAAGTTGAACATTTTTTGATACGCCGGCCTTCCGAAAGTATCCTCATAATCCTGGCAGCTTTACGTTCTCTGTTTGAACGTATCCTCTTCGTTCTACGTCGGCCTCATTTTCTTCCATGCCGTATCCGGTCTCCCGACACATTATCCCTCAAGTAGGTGGATGAATACAATCTGTTCAAACATTATATGGGAGTTTTCAATGTTCTTCAACAGGAACAGGAAACACGCGGCCTTCATAAATACGTTTGAAGCACACCGCTTTGAAATAAGGATGACAACCGTCATAAATGTTCAGACGACGTTCTGCGACTGCTGCAGTGGCATCTACACATGGTAGCCTATGTGCTTGCCACTCTTCATAATAGCACTTCTGCTCATTGAGATTAACTCTGCTACTGCTATCAAGGTTCGACACCTGAAACTCAACGGCGTCGATGGGATAGAGCATGAAGTTTATGCTACGATGAACGGTATCCATCACCTTCGTTTCAACCTCTGGTGCTAATACACTACCACAACTGTAGGCTAACTCTCTCCGCTCATGATACCAATGTTGTAACGTCTTCCTAACAAACTCCAGCATATTCGTTATATTCATGTTCTGTGCCTTGAGAAGTACAGCGTTGAAGCTCTCAGCATAGTTGCTTGTCATGATAGCGTATCGTGTTCCAGGAAAATGTGCCCGTGCCCAGTATTTCTCTCCGGCATTCACCAAATAAGTATGAACTTCCTCATCTTTATGCTTATTCTCCTTAAACAATATTTTGAATTCCTGTTTTGAACAAGTGTAAGCTACTTTCTTCAATGTCACCTTACAATATCTTTTCTTACCGTAAGTGTCATTGACGTTCATGTCAAGGTGGTGGTAGAAATATCCATGGTAAGCATCTGGAAACAATCTTTCAAGGGAAGACTTGATTGTCTGATTTCTATCGGAGACAAATGACAAATCTCCAAGATCCTCACGTTCTCCGATTTCCTTCTTCAAGTGGTTAAAGAAATACGTCCATGAATCATTGCTCTCACCGTTGGCTACGCCAACGGCCAATGGAAACAAGTGATCACCCGCATCTACTCCGACAGCAACTAATAAAGTCCCTATACTTATTCTTCAAATGAGTACCATCTACGCATAGTATAGGACAACAAAATTTGAATCCAACAATACTAGGTCCCAATGACATAAAACAATACTTGAACCTACCCGTGCTATCTCTTTCTATGTGTGCCAATGTATCGGCGTTTTCTTCCTTGACCATGTGAAAGTAGCCAGCCAACTTACTGTAAGACTGTTATGGAGTTCCACCAATCAGACGTAAAGACTCTTGTATACTTGTATATGCTTGGTCATAACTAAGGGATAAGCTGAATTCTTTATTCACCTTAACTTGGACATTTCTTGCTTTAAATTTTCCCTTAAGTTCAATAATGTCTTTCCTTACCAAACGGCCTATAGAAGCAGGTGTGGCTTGAGCATGCTGATTAGTTATGTTTTCCAGTCCACATGTATGTTTTGCCTCATACTCGGTTATCTTGAAATAATAGACATCGTCACCCTCAACTTTCATACCTTTCAACTATTCACATTTATTCGATCGCTTACATTCCAAATACAGTTTTTCCTTATTAGACCTTTTGAGCTTGAACTGATACATATTCTTCATTGCGTGATATCATAAGTTGTCACACAGCTCATCTTTATTTTTGAACAACTTTCCAACATACAAACCATCTTCGTCTTCAATGGTAATCGTCCCTGTGCTAGGGCACAACGGTATTTCAATTTCCAAAAGACTGTCTCCAAAATCACCTAAATCACTCCCTCCATCACGACTGCTACTGCCATATGTGTGTCGGGATTCAACATGGTGTGCAACACTGTGGTTTAAAAACGAACCGCCTAGGCCAAAACTTGGTTGAACTGGAATATTCGGAACACTACAATTCGTTGTAGGTGGAGCATTATGACTTCTATTCAGAATTTGGTGTCCACCACGTAATCGACGACTTGTATTCACAACTGGTATAGTAGGAGCTGTTGTAGCGTCGTTAAAAGGTTGACTAGAGCTACCAAATAGCAATGTTCTAAAACTCGCTAGGCGACCTCGGTACGCTACAGGGGCGCCTAGGGCCTAGGGCGCCTAGGCGATTTTAGGGTTTTAAGGGAGTTTTAAGGGTTTTAAGGGGGATTTGGGGTTTTTACAGGGTGTTTTAGGGTTTTATGGGGGGTTTTAGGGTTTTTACGGGGGGTTTTAGGGTTTTTACGAGGGGGTTTAGGGTTTTAAGAGGGGTTTTAGGGTTTTA
This sequence comes from Gentiana straminea, assembly GCA_036785695.1. Lineage (NCBI taxonomy): Eukaryota > Viridiplantae > Streptophyta > Magnoliopsida > Gentianales > Gentianaceae > Gentiana > Gentiana straminea. The sequence continues at coordinate 6,366,968 of JAVUPR010000444.1, read as the reverse complement.
TGCCTCTTTCTTGTCTAAACACTTGGGAAACCTTGATGTTTGCCCAGATGGAACCCTAATAGCCTAGAAGGGCCTAAGAGCGCCTAGAAGGTCCTAGGAGCGCCTAGGAGGGCCTAGGAGCGCCTAGAAGGGCCTAGGGGCGCCCAGAAGGGCCTAGAGCGCCTAGAAGGGTCCAGGAGCGCCCAAAAAATTGCCCAGCACACTTGGGCGCCCAGAAAATCGCCTAGAGCCAAGTCGAGGACGCCCGGGGATCGTCCAGGGCCTAGGCGGCGCCTAGGCGATCGCCCAGGGCGATTTTTAGAACACTGCCCAATAGTAGTTCAATGAATGATGTATTTGGTACCTCACTGAGTATATGATCAGACGAGTATGGAGTATCAGAAACCCTGTAATCTGGCATATTGGTAACTTGATCTTAACCCCCTTGTAGTAGTTTAAGTTCTTTAATTATGTATTGTGATATATAAGTCGTGATCCATCCGCTGCGCGTAGATCTAACTCGCTTAGATGTAAGAACCTGCATCCTTCAGAGTGCACACTCATATAAGTGTTTACGAGTTTACGGATGTAAATGATCAAGTAGAGTTTGTAAAACAAACGAAAAGACACGTAAAATTCGGTTTTGCAAAAACAGAGTGACAGGCGGCCGCCTGTGCCTTTAGGCGCCCGCCTGTGAGGTTCTGTCAAGCCAAAATGTTGAACATGTTGTTTTTCAGTTTTCTGGTTTTCACAGGCGCCCGCCTGTGTTTCATAAGCGCCCGCCTGTGACCCGAAAATGCGAATTAGTGTGTCTTTTCATGGGTTTTCAGCAGTTTTTTCCTCTCAACACCTTTCCACAAAGGTGTCTCTTAAACTAAACATTTTTAACTAACTACTTCTGAGCCTAGAAGTTGTAAAAACAAGTTTTTACTTATTTTCTACTTCCATCCTCGTAAATGCCCAGTTGTCAACCTTTCTGAAATTTAAACCCCTTTCAATCAACACCGGTGACTGATTGAAATTACTTATATAAGGGTTGTGAGCCGAAGCATACATAGGCTCGTAAGGAATTTGATGAAAAAAAGGATTTGGAATGACAGAATTCGGTGTATGCGGTGGAGAATAACTGTTAACTGACGAACGATCGGACATTTTAAACTCTTTTATAGTAAGAAAATTAAAGGTAAAGGAAGAGAATGAGCACTTTAGGAATGCTGCATATGTTTCCTTTTATAGACAAAAGAGGACTGAAATGGAAATATCATGAGAAGATTCTGCAGCCCACTACACCGGCGCGTGCCGGACACCAACCGGCGCGTGCCGGTCAAATAGTGCTCAGTCAGAGATATTTCAATTTCTAGCTTGATCCAGCATTTATTTTCTGACAATAGATTCTGTATATTTCTAAAACGTGTGGAAAAGATCTAAAAACATCCGAAAAAAGATACAAAATAACAACGTGCACTACCCCGAGAGTGCATCAAACGTTTAACGTACACAACAAACATAAAAGATACTAAGTCAAACCAAAAAGTAGATAGTTATACAATAGAGACAAAATCACTCGTCCTCATCATAGTTAAGATCAATGTCTATCAAGAGGATAAATTTTAGGAACCCTTGCTGAGAAAATCTCTGGTTGAGCACAACGAACAAGATTGTCATCGTTATTGGGAAAATCTTCACCGTAGCTTTCTTCATTTAAATCAATCGTGCACTCATTTAAATCCATCATGGTCTCATTCATATCTCTCGGAAGATCATAACTAACCACTTTTTTGGCATCCACACATAGTTTCACGGGAATATTTGTTAATTTTTCACAGATGTAACCGTGCCATGAGCCATCATCAGAAATCTTAACAGGAGGTGTTTGTTGTGTTCCACCGGTAGTGTAAAAGGTTTTAATGTTCACCTTATACCCAAGAGGATCAATGCTAGCTCTCTTGTAAATTTTCTCCTTCATTTCGCCAAATGAAATATTCCTGTTCACGCAAGTGATATAAGAGGTTCCATTCGAATAAGACCATTCTTTACCGGATTTGTGATTCCACTTCCCATTCAAAGTAAATGAAATACCCAACATGTTGTCACCTGAGAAAAAATCAATAACCACTCGTCGCATCTAGAAGTAATTTGAAACTTTGAAATAGGTCCGTGTATGCATATGTGTATGTGTGTGTGTGTGTGTGTATATATATATATATATATATATATATATATATATATATATATATATATATATATATATAATGAAATAGTACACACACATATACATATAAATATAATGAAAACTTCTACGTATATCTATTAATAGTCCTAACAATTTCTATGAAAATAGAGATGACCTTACACAATCGTAACATACACAATATCCGCAACAGTCCTGTCGTGTTACCTCTCTTTTCATATAACTTGTTACGACTAATTATAAATATATGTAAAAGTCGTGTTAATGACAGTGTGCATATAAATATACATGACACAAACAAACACATACAAAGTCCAAACCTTTATGATATCCGTTTGTGACTGTATATATTTATGCATACCAGACACAAACAAACACACACGAAATCCGAACCCTTATGATATTCGTTAGTGTATATATATATACACATGACACAAACAAACACACACAAAGTCCGGATACATGTGCATATCCGTTTGTGACAATATACATATACATAAGATTGGAAATTAGTATAGTCATTCATTATCCAAGTTACGGTGATGTTTTGTTTGTTTGGATATTAGTGTGATTTTGTTGAATTTTTGGTTGTTAATTGTTTAAGGTACGGCGGTGACACAACCGGTGTCATGACGGGATGAGTGATGGAGATGCCGGACGAGTCCGGTGAAACAACACTAAAATACATAATCTACAGGATGCCTCACTTTCGGCTGAGGCTTTACCAAGCTGCTGAGTGGAGAGATGAACAAGAGAACCTACAAATCCTCTACGAGCTGTCCTATAGGACCTCATTTCTTGCAGGCATGAGGAAGGCCATAACTGTGAGAAGGAAGGAGTGGATCGAAAACAACCTAGACCTACAAAACTTCGCTTTTGGGTGGAGGCTTTCACCGTAAGGCAGAGCGGAAGTCGTCGATGTTATTGTCGTTGTTCGTTCTTATTTGTGTTATGTGTTATAAGTTATTTCGTCACGGTCGTATTTTGTTAGGTTACATTGTCAGTAATATTAGGCATATGAATATACTATTCCCTTGTAAATTATAAAAAAAATCTAAGGCAATTATATACATATACTAAAGATCTTAAATGATAAAAAGACTAAATTATTATATATCAAATTATACTAAAGATGATACTATGCTATTCTAGTAATTACAAGGGAAAAAACATCATTTTCACATAATTTATATAATATATTATACTAAGTATAATGTGAAAATTATGGAATTATGTGAAAACGCTTAGTATACTTAGTATAATATACTTAGCATATATGAAAATTATGGAATTAAGTGAAAATGCTTAGTATACTTAGTATAATATACTTAGCATATATTATACTTAATATACTATATACTAATTATGTGAAAATGAGTATGAAATTATAGTAAACTATATATGATACAAAAAAAAATTGCTTTTCGACAAAAAAAAAAAATAATAACGCCAATATTATTGGCGTTAAACCAGTAATAACGCTAATAATAGCGGCGTAAAAACAGTCATTACGCCAATAATATTGACGTTAAAAATGGTTTTACGCTTATAATATTGACATTAAAACTGGTAGTAAACTATATCTTAACACTCTTTACGCCAATAACAAACAATCTATCGTAAAAAACAGTAAGATATTGGCGTAAATTAATCAATTTCATCGTCTTCATCATTTTCTCCATGAAATTCAAAACAATATACACATTACATCATATGAAGTTATTGCAAAAAAAAAAAAAATTTAGTTACCCATGCCGAACATCCTTGATGGAGTAACCTCTTTGTTTGATGATACCAACTTCAAGATAAAACACAGGATTTTGTGTATGGTTTTTTGAAGATAAGATTTTTTTGTGGTAAGTGAGTGAAATGGGGGTAATTAACGGATAAATAACATTGTAATGGCGGGGAATTGACAGAGAACTGATTATTGGCGTAATGAGGTCTATTTTATGCCATTAATAGCAGCGTAAAATTTCTTTTACGCCAATATTATTAACGTAAAATGGACCTCGTTGCGCCAATGATCAAATTCAAACTTTTACGGTGTTATTACCATTGTAAATGTTATTTTACGCCACTATTATTGGCGTAAAATGGTCTCGTTACGTCAATAATGAGTGGATATGCAAAGCAAGGTTGGGGGTGGTTTGACGAAGCTATTATCGGCGTAAAAATTGATTTTACGCGCTATTAATGGCGTGTTACCTAAAAACGAATGTGGTCCAATTTGCAACTTTAATTCCAGGGGGGGACAAAGCCTGATTTTCCAATTTCCCCTCGTTTTCGTCTTTCTTAAAAATGACACCGGTACCATTTGTGACATACCGACATATTGTTTGGATGCATCCAAAACATCATGCAAAGTATTTGATATAACAATCAGGGGAGGCTCTATATTAGGAAAAAGGGGTGCGGCCGACCCCCTAAAATAAAAATAGGGTTAATTCCTTAAAAGTATAGTTTTTTTTATACTTATTAGCCTCATAAGGACATAAAGGAATCTGTTGGACTTATAAGGACATAATATATCTACATGGACCAAAGTACCCCTAATCTAATTATAATTCCTCATCCACAGCATTAAAGAACAGAATTTCCACACCATGTCCCTACTTAACATCAACTCCACAGACTCAGAGCCCGTATCCTTCGTTAACCCCTTCCCTCATCTCTGTTTGAAAATGGATCTGGTGGGTTTGATTAATGGTCTGGTTTACCTCTGTTCCCCTCCTGTAGCTCGAAGTATTACACTATGGAATCGTGCTAAGAAGCTCTACAAAAGTATTCGGATCTCCGAGAAGGGGCTTTTCTGGGGTGGTGATGTCATTGAGAAAGTTTCTCTAGGATTTGCGTATGACTCTATCAATGATGATTATAAGGTCATTCATATTGCTCTTTTGCTGACCAACGTTTCAAGCTCATACCCAATTAACCCAAATAATGCTTTTATGCTCTTCAATAATGATCCGACCCCGGATCCGTGATTTTAGCACCTTGATTTCCGTGCTGATTTATTTCCGTAATAAATTCTGTAATTTTATATTTTTGGAAAGTTTCGTATTTGTGCCGCTATAAAATCCCGGCTTGTGGGATGATTTTAATCAGACTTGAATAAAATATCAAAATTTGCCTCTCAGAGCATATTCTGAAACCCTGTTTGTGAGTTCATCTCTTTTTTCGCTTCCCTGTTTGCTTTTCCTAATACGATCCGGCGTCACGTCACTGCATAATTCGACATAAGACGTCACTGCATAAAGTTATCGGGCAACATGAAAAGGAATGTCAAATCCCTTTTTTCCCTTTAGGCGCTATACACAAAATGGTTTCAACTGCATCAAATTCAACAACCACTGATCATTTAGAGAAAGAAAGAATCTGCATGGAGTGGCTAAATAAACAAGAACCAAATTCAGTTGCTTATGTCAGTTTTGGAAGCGTCGCGACTCTAGAAGAAAAGATGTAGTTGAGATAGCTTGGGGATTGGCGAATAGCGGACAACCCTACTAACTGAGACTCTGCAACATATTCGAGTTTCGTAAGTTCATTATGATCAAGTATGTACATTTATAGCTATGAAAATATTCTGTTATGATGTTGAAAATTTCGACATTGTAATGTATTGTGGTAGTGATAAAATTTCGATTTATGATGTGACATTGATGTCACTTCATTACAACTAAAGAATTAATGGAGTGACATTGATGTCACTTCGTTCTGCTGTTTACATTTATTTCTGCATTTAATTTTAAATTGTTGATGAAGCAAATTGTTACTAGTATTTTAACCAAGATTGAGCTACTATTTTCCAAGCCCAGCAAAATAAATTGTCGATGTCACTGCCTAAATTGTTGATGTCACTCCATAAATTGTCGAAGTCACTGCATAAATTGTCGATGTCACTGCATAAATTGTTGATGTAACTGCATAAATGCGGTGTCACTTCATCGTGGTGTCTCTGCATCGGGGGTGGTCACTGCATCAGGGGTGGTCATTGCATCGCGGTGTCTCTGCATTGCGGTGTCACTTATCGTGGTGTCACTTCATCACGGTGTCTCTGCAATCGCGTTGTCACTTCATCGTGGTGTCTCTGCATTGCAGTGTCTCTGCATTGCAGTGTCATTTCATCGTGGTGTCTCTACAATGCGGTGTCTCTGCATTGTGGTGTCTCTGCATCGTCAAATGTTATAACATCGTGATGTCTCTGCAACGCGGCGTCTCTGCATTGCGGTGTCACTTCATCATGGTGTCTCGGCAATACGGTGTCACTTCATCGCGGTGTCTCTGCATCGCGATGTCTCTTCATCGTCAAATGTTATAACATCGTGATGTCTCTGCATCGGGGGTGGTCACTGCATCGCGGTGTCTCTGCATCTGGGTTGGTCACTGCATCTTGGTGTCTCTGCATCGGAGGTGGTCACTGTATCGAGGTGATCAATGGATCTGGCGTGGTCAATGCATCGTGGTGTCACTTCATTGAGGCGTCTCTGCATCGCGGGTGGTCACTACGTCGATGTATCACTGCATTGAGGTGTCTTTGCAATGCGGCGTCTCTGCATCACAGTGTCTCTGCATTGGGGGTGGTCACTGCATCGCGGTGTCATTTCATTGCAGTGTCTCTGCATCACGGTGTCGCTTCATCGCCGTTTCTCTACATCGCGGTGTCCCTTCATCGCGATGGTCATCACATCGGGCGTCGCGGTGGTCAATGCATCAGGATGGTCATTGCATCGAGGTGGTCATTGCATCGGGGTGGTCAATGCGTCGCGGTGGTCATTGAATCGCGGTGGTCAGTATATCGGGGGTGGTCATTGTATCGCGATGGTCAATACATCGGTTAAAAAAAAAAACCCGAACAACGTCTGGGAAAAAAAAAGAAAAACTGAACAGTGCCTGGAAAAGAAAGAAAGGAAAAAAAGAAAAAACAAAAAAAGAACATGAACAGTGCCCGGAACGAAGGACAAAAAAAAACTAACAAGCGCCTATTCTCCCCCCCCTTTTTTTCCCTCTTCATTAAGGGTATTTGAGTCTATCTATCTAATTTGTGTCCTTATAAGTCCAACAGATTCCTTTTTGTCCTTATAAGTCCAATAAGTCCGTTTTGTGTACTTTTGGGTCTTTGGCCCATAAAAATATTATGTTTTAATAGTTGAGATTTTTTTATAAACACACATATATATCAAATTGACCCCCTTATTTGTATGTATTTTCCCCATGTTTTTATCTATTGCCTCATACTTACATGTATAGAATTGAATATGCAAATATAGAACTGAGTATTGGTGGTTCGAGCTTGAGCTCGTTTAGCTCACGAGCTCGTTCGATTGTTTGTTCGAACTCAGCTTGTTTAAAAGATAAAATGTTCGAGCTCGTCTCGTTAAACATAATGTTGTCTTTCAACTCGAGTATGGCTCGAGTTCGGCTCGTGTTCGGTTCGTCAAGGTATAAAACATAATGTGCAAATGCAAAAATAACAAGTTATAGATTAATATTACATACATCACACACAAAAATTATTATAAAATATATAAATATTATATAAAATTAATTTATAATCTCAATTAGATGAATTAATGACTCATCCTTGCTTGAGTTAGGGTTACTGTAAATTTATGTGTTTATATACGCATGTTCGCGAACATAATCGAACGTTCGCGAACAAAACTCGTGTTCGTTCGTTAAGCAAACAAGCCTGCAATCTTGTTCGAGCTCGGCTCGTTAAACTAAACAAACAAACGATCACGAACATTAACCAGCTGAACACGAGCTTGTTCACGAACGGCTCTATTCGTTAACAGCTCTAGAACAACTGCTAAGAACAAACGACTAAAACATAAAATACAATATGGCTTCACTTGTAAGCTTGCTCTTCAAGCTCATCATCAAACTCATCCTAAAACTGCATATGGCTCATATGTCTTTATTCCAAATAAAGGAGTTAGCTCATGCATAAGCTTAGTAAGGAGAAAGAATATCAAAATGAGATATTCATGTTTGTCAAATGTCGGGAGACTTGACATGAATCTACTTCATCCAGTTACAAAACAATTTGAACACAATATAGTGCCACATTAAGAAAATTACTTTTAAAAGCAATACTTGACTAATGCATAGAAACCTGCCATATTAACTACATCACTCCATCTTGCACGTACTTGTTCGGTTAAATTAGTTATCTACTTAACATATCCACGTTATGGTCTTGTCCTTCATATTCATGTTTGGTCACATAACGTCATATACTTAGCATGGGGGCACGGTGCAACATGGCTGATGACACCATAAATGGTACCAATAATTGTACCTATATTCACCCCGAATTCTGCTCAAGAGAGGATAGATAGGCTCGTTATTGCTTAGAATATGTGTTAAATGCTATGTGCATGTTTCCAGGATCGTAATTCTGCATCTATGTTATTTTCCTGAGGTTTTGGTACTGTTTCATCTCGTTTTGCCTGTTTTATAGGATGTACCGAATCTGGAGCATTGTAGAACGGATCTGGACTTAAAAGAATACATTGGGCCAAGTGATTAAAGTCCAAGAAGAAGTCTGCTAAAGAAAAAGAAGAAAAGTAGGCCTGGTAACCCGAGGTCTAGGCCCGGTAAACCGGGGTCTTGTGCAACACGAAATTAATTCTGCCGTATTATCTAGGTCGGTTAGGGTTTTAGAGAGTCTTAAGTCGGCCATTGTATCTATATATGGCCGCGTTTACAGATTATTGTATAAGTTTTCATAGCTTTTAAATAGTTCATTATCAATTATTCATGAAATAAAGTTATTCAAGCTTTGAGGAGTTATTTTCTGGTTTTCTCCCTTCTTCCATCATCTCTAGCTTGAGTAGATCGAGCTAGATCTCCATTGTTGAAGGTATGAAGCTTTGAACGTTCCTTTATTGTCTTCAATACGATAGATCTGTTCGTATTTATGTGTTTTAGTTAATCTGCATGTTTAAAGGCCCCATAATTTACTTATTTTAATCGTACTGAGCAATATAGATCTAGAAATTAGGAAAAGTCGCCCTCGGTAACCCGGCGGTCTATACCGGTTTATCGAGGCATGTTTTGGAAAACCTAAACTGGGATTCACTACAACTACGTTGATCGGTAGGAATACTTAAAACGAGTTGTAGGTCTGGCCAATCTAGTCTTGATGGACCCTAGGAACGTGCTGGTCAATGTCGACAACTGTCTAGGCAGGTTAGCGGTATGAGGTAACTCTCAATATCGGCAGTTCTAGTTTTTTATGCGTATGGGCTATTACGGACCAACTAAGGAGGATAGCTTGCGTATAGATTGTCTACTGCCATTGTCGGAGTAGATAGGGTTAGGAATTGCACCCGTAGCTGAATATGATAATGATAACGCTCACGATTAATTTAAGGAAATTATGTGGGGAAGTAAACATAACGATTAACTAATCCAAGTTAGTAGATCGGTGAGAAGAGGGAGAGGAATACCACGTTTGTTTCTTTTATGTTATTGCTGGTCAATGACCGCCTTTATGTTACTTCTTAACTAGGTTAGAATCATTTATATTCGATGTTGCATTGTCTCGGTGGGATCGACCTTGACTCGCATTTACTATACTACGATGTACCTAGTATTCTTGCTAGTAATATCGACGTTAGTGACTTACACGCGATCATTGGCTAATAGGACTAACCATACCTCCAACGTGACACATAAGATTGGGGTACTCCGTACAATATATTTTCTTAGGGGTGCAATGGAAGCGCAACCCTGCTGGAGCCCCCACCATCTTCCTAGAGAATGAGTTATCTTGGGACCGGAAGATGGTGAATAGATTTGTTTGTGCTCGCCTTCTACCGACCAAGCACACGGTCTCTGTCACCACTACGAGGGCGGAATTGATGTTCTACTAAGAGACTGGAGCCCCGGTCAACATCGGTCTTCTGATGCATAGCCGTATTCACGAGCTTGCCGCCACTTCTGAGCATGAGCTGTTGCCCTACGGGCCGATGATTGACATGGTTTCTTTGGAAGCCGATGTGAAGATGCTTGTCAGTGTTGATTGGGAAGACCCTGAGCCACAGCTCAGTTCACAGTCAGTTTCGAGAGTTACGAGACGTGCTAGAGTAGAGAAGGAGCGTACTCCGGTGCTTGGAGCACCGAGGACTCAGAGAGCTATGCTTGAGGAGCATTCGAGAGAGATTGCAGGTTTACACCGTAAGATGGATAGGATTATAGATTTCTTTGGCATGCCTCCTGCGACCCCGCCACCTAGGACTGCCCCACATCACCTCCTCCCGGTTTTGAGCCTAGAGACGACTGGGAGGGTTATTCCGATGATGATTAGTTCTTATTTCTTTTTATTGTTGTTTTCCATTTTCTAGTTTTTGTTTTAATTTTTCCTTTCCTGTCTAGAAAATGAAGCAGAATAATTATATAATGATTTTGTCGGCTTAAATTGTTTTGGAGTAATTTATTTTCTCTTTTACTGCCGCACTTTTATTATATAGTTGCTTGTCACCGCTATTCTTCTTGGTTTGTTTGAGTTACATTAGCGCAGATTCTTCGTGGACTATTCCATGAGCCCGATGATCTATACGACGATCTGATTCTTCTTTGGTTCCACCCGTAACCGAAGCTAAGTTCCTTTTCATTTTTTATTCTTCATCTTACACATTGGGGACAATGTTTCGATTAAGTGGGGGTACGGGAACGTCACTTAGCTTCTTAGCATTATATTCAGGGAATTGCGTGATTATTTTGATTCTTTTTTATGCACGATTCACCACTTAGAATTTGATTCATTTCGACATAATTTTGAAAAAATTATGATATCTTTGATCTCTTCGAGTTAATTGACTTCATCTTTGTTTTACTTTGTACGAGTAAGAGAAAGTGCCCACTTCTGAAGTAGTGGCGTATTAAGCGCATATTCTGTTATGAGCCACCATTTTAAGCTATAACTCACTTCCCTTGGTGTGTAGTCGATAGCATATTACTTTGACTAGAGTTGACCCTGGCTTTATCACGAATTATGTTCCACCAACGCTTATAAAGGCAATGGAATTTCGGATTCGGTAGTTTATCAAGAGTGTGACCGTCAGGATAGATAAATCAATGAGAGTTCACCCACCAAGAAAGATATGTGCATTGAAATATATACATCCATATTCTGTTTGGCAATTCATCTAGTCGATGGAGCGTAAGATGCACGACTTTTGCATAGACCGATAAACGTGAGCCTACGAGTAACATATGCTCGGTTCTCGATCCGCCTTGCTAGCTTAATTAATTAATTAATAACATGTTCGAGACTGGTCAGTTCGACTACAGGTTGACGTAATGTGAGGTTGTCTGCATTATTAAGAGGTTGTGAAAGTTATTGCACACACACATTGGCTCGTGACATGAATAGTGTTTAATACGTTACTTATGGATAGAGTGGCATGATCTTGATCTTGACTTTGTAGGGCATGGTTGTTTTTAATTAACTTGTATACTGATCAAGGATGTTGTTTTCTTTTCACCTTTTTGCTCGGGACGATCAAAAGCTAAGTGGGGGGGGGTAGTTGATGATGCCCTAAATGGTACCAATAATTGTACCTATATTCACCCCCAATTCTGCTCAACAGAGGATAGATAGGCTCGTTATTGCTTAGAATATGTGTTAAATGCTATGTGCATGTTTCCAGGATCGTAATTCTGCATCTATGTTATTTTCCCGAGGTTTTGGTACTGTTTCGTCTCGTTTTGATGTTTTATAGGATGTACCGAATCTGGAGCATTTGAGAACGGATCTGGACTTAAAAGAATACATTGGGCCAAGCGATTAAAGTCCAAGAAGATGTCTGCTGAAGAAAAAGAGGAAAAGTAGGCCCGGTAACCTGAGGGCTAGGCCCGGTAAACCGGCGTCTTGTGTAACATGAAATTAATTCTGCCTCATTATTTAGGTCGGTTAGGGTTTTAGAGAGTCTTAAGTCGGCCATTGTATCTATATAAGGCCGCGTTTACAGATTATTGTATAAGTTTTCATAGCTTTTGAATAGTTCATTATCAATTATTCATTTACATTATATAATTTGATGAAATAAAGTTATTCAAGCTTTGAGGGGTTATTTTCTGGTTTTCTCCCTTCTTCCATCATCTCTAGCTTGAGTAGATCGAGCTAGATCTCCATTGTTGAAGGTATGAAGCTTTGAACGTTCCTTTATTGTCTTCAATATGGTAGATCTGTTCGTATTTATGTGTTTTAGTTAATCTGCATGTTTAAAGACCCCATAATTTACTTATTTTAATCATACTGAGCAATGTAGATCCAAAAATTAGGAAAAGTCGCCCTCGGTAACCCGGCGATCTATACCGGTTTACTGAGGCATGTTTTAGAAAACCTAAACTAGGATTCACTACAGTTACGTTGATCGGCTGGAATAATTAAAATGAGTAATAGGTCTGGCCAATCTAGTATTCGTAATTCGTAAATTAACATGAAGGACCACCAGTGAAGTGTTAATTAGGGCATAGTCTTGATGGACCCTAGGAACGTGCTGGTCAATGTCGACAGCTGTCTAGGCGGGTTAGCGGTATGAGGTAACTCTCAATATCGGCAGTTCTAGTTCTTTATGCGTATGGGCTATTACGGACCAACTAAGGAGGGTAGCTTGCGTATAGATATTCTGCTGCCATTATCGGAGCAGATAGGGTTAGGAATTGCACTCGTAGCTGAATATGCTAATGATAACGCTCACGATTAATATAAGGAAATTATGTGGGGAAGTAAACATAACGATTAACTAATCCAAGTTAGTTGATCGGTGAGAAGAGGGAGAGGAATACCACGTTTGTTTCTTTTATGTTATTGTTGGTCAATGACCGCCTTTATGTTACTTCTTAACTAGGTTAGAATCTTTTATATTCGAAGTTGCATTGTCTTTGTCTGATTGACCTTGACTCGCATTTACTATACTATGATGTACCTAGTATTCTTGCTAGTAATATCAACGTTAGTGACTTACACGCGATCAATGGCTAATAGGACTAACCATACCTCCAACGTGACACATAAGATTGGGGTACTCCGTACAATATATTTTCTTCATATAACATGGCTAATACAACTAGTTATACATCCGACATGGCTCTTAGAAAACCATGGTACGCCGTACAATACTTTTCTAGTTAACAATCATACATCGCTAAGAATGTTTGGGCAAACATATAAAGTATGTAGGAGCACGTAAAGCACATAAATTCATATTTTAGCCATATCTTAACCTACGTGATCATACAAAGGCCATAGCAATATCATACTACCAATCTATCTTCATTACTCGTAACCAAAACGATTTACTCAAATTTCCAGATGACATAACATACTTGAAAATTACAACACGTAGCACATAATAATCATGAATACAGAACTAGAAGTTGATCATAGATGTTGCATGGCTCAACGCGGAAGGGGTTAAAGCCACTGAGGCGTCTATTACAATATATGATAAGCTGAAGGAAGTGATGAGAGTTGTCTATTAAAGCTTATAATAAATTGTAGACTCAGTAGAGTACTGAGTGAGTCAGTAGAGTAGACTGTTGAGACTTGTAGTTAGAACGGTTATCTTGTTGTATTCTGTTATAACTACTTTGAAACTTCTCTTAACTGATTAATGAGGTGTATGAAGCTATAAATACACCATGATCAGTATCATTGTAACTCAACTCTTTTGATTATTCTTTAATAATAATCCTTCCATTTTCTTTCTTTCATTTTTCGTTGTGTTTACAACTTCAACGTGGTATCAAAGCATAAACTTGAGAGTTTCTGATGCTTTTTTGTGTTTTCCTCTAATTTCTTGGAGAAACTTAAGAGTTTTCTTCATTGTTTATCTTGTTTCTCATAGTTTCTTGGGAGAAATCTGTGATTATTGTGTGTTCTTGATCACCTTCTGATCATTTTTTGTTAGAATTTGGCATAAGTTTTCAGTTCTTGATAGCCATGAAAGGCAATAAGCAATAGTTGAGCTTTCCAGTTCATTCTATGTTCATTCAAATGAGAATCCATCACTGGTTTGGTACAACAATTGATGAATGGCAACAACTACAATCTATGGAAATGTCTATGGAAATGGCGTTGATTACCAAAAGCAATATCGGCTTTGTAGATGGCACAATCATTAGGCCAAAGCAGATTGAACAGATTTCCATGCATGGAGGCAATGTGATACAATGGTGAGATCTTGGATTTTAAATTATGTTTAGAACACCATTCACAAAGTTTAATGAACTTCAAGAGTGCCCATGTTGTGTGGAAGAATCTTGTAACTCATTTTTCTAATGTGGATGCACCAAGACTTTATGATCTTCTTGAAGAAATGTATCTTTGAAGCAGGGTGCTGATTCTGTCAATTAGTATTTTACAAAGCTGATGGTTCTTTGGGTGTAAATAATGACAATTAGACCAATGAAAGTCTGTTCTTGTGATCCACAATGCAATCAACACTTTGGTGGATCATATGGAAGTAGAACATGTCATGAAATTCCTGAAAGGTTTTAGAGGTGAATTTGAGCTTGTGGTTTCCTAGGCTATGTTGATGGTTCCATTCCCAGAGATTCATGATGCCTTTGCAATGGCTATAAAATTTGAAAGGCAGAAGGTATATGTGCAAAATAAAGCCAAAAATCAACATTCTATGATTATGTTTTCTCATAAGAATGGACAGGGCCAGAGTCAGACAGTCAGCAGACCATGATCTGTGCCTGCTAACAATTCTAGATCTAAGAGTTCATTGAATTTCCGTGGTCTAAATGAGCATACTAAAGAAACTTGCTACGAGAAACATGGCTATGCACATGGATAAATGAAAGAAAGCTATTTTGGTAGAAGAGGAACAGTCAGCAGAAGAAGATAAGGCCCCAAACAGGTCTGCTGGACCAGGGTTCCCTAATCTTATTGCACAACAAATAGAGAAGTTAATGTCTCTGCTGAGTTATTATCCTCGTAGACATGCAGGATTTTCTGTTAGGCAACCTACTGCAGTGAACATCCATTTCTCACCTACTATAGGAACAAGTGACTTACATTTAAAGAGATCTATACAATGGATCTTGGACTTTGGTGCCACAGATCACATTGTAGGTTCTTTAGAGCTATTAAGTAATCATAAGCCTTCCTCTGGCATAAAAATGGGATTACTTAATGAAAATAATGTTTATGTAAGACATATAGGACAAGTGAGAGTCAATTCTCAATTAGTCTTACATGATGTGTTATGTATCCCTGGTTTTAAATATAATATGTTGTCTTTACCTTCATTGATTAACCATTCAAATTGTGTAACTATTTTATCTTCTAAGAAGTGTGTTTTGCAGGACGAAAACAAGAAAGTGATTGGTTCAGTCGAGTTGCATAAAGTATTATATGTGTTGGAACAATCAGTTAAGATTTCTGATATTAATATTGTACAGAATAATACTTTGTGTGGTAGACTAGATGAAGCTCTTTTATGGCATTATAGATTAAGGCATTTTCCAGACAAAAAGATTGCAATTTATTAGTTCTAAATCAACTGATGTCAAATACTGAGAACATGATCAGTGGTTTGTTGTCCTATGGCAAAACTAAAGAAAAATCTTTTTCCCGTGAGTTCTACTAATGTGAATGGTGTTTTTTTATCTTGTTCATTTGGATATTTGGGGCTCTTTGAGGCATCATATTGTGAATGGACATTAATACTTTTTGACTGTTGTACATGATTTCTCTAAATTTACTTTGTTTTTTTAATGATACATAACTCTGAAGCTTCTGATCTTGATTAATATTTTGTTAAATTTGTATCAATTCAGTTTAACAAGATTATTAAAGTGATTAGATCGGATAACGGAGGTGAGTTCCAGCTCACAGCTTTCTATGAGCAACATGTCATTATAAATCCGACCTAGTGTGTCAGCACACCATAACAGAATGGTAATGTGGAAAGGAAACATCAACATCTGCTGAATTTTGCCAGAGGTCTAAGATTCTAGAGTAACCTACCCATTGAATAATGGGGTTTTTGTCTTTTACATATTGTGAAATTAATTAATGCAACACCAACACCACTAATGAAGGAAAACACACATCATGAGGTGTTATATGACACTAAACCAGATTACACTCTGTGTTTGTTAAGGGTCAAATTGTAGTGTTTTTAAGGATATATTTCACCTCAATTTCCCCCATATACGTATGATTTTCATAGAATTCGAGGTTTATAGTGAAATATTGAGTGAATGGTGATTTAAAGAGTTAAATATGAAAACGTATCAATTTATACGATTATTTGATTGTTTTATATGGTTTTGGATATTGTTACGTTTTTGTGGTGTTTGGATGCAATGTAGATACATGTTTTTGACTTGGAAGAGGATAAAGATGGAGATAAAGCTTGGAATGAAGCATTCAAGCAGCCGAACTTCCGACGCAGTTCTTGATATGATATACACTGATTTGACTCTCGACCTCAAGAGAAGAGTTGTAGGGATTGAAGAGAGGATTCTACAGGATCTTGAATCACTTCATTCCGACTTACGAGGCCCGAGATATGAGCGTTACAAGTTTGGATAATGATGCTGTGATATTGGAAAATCCCGAAAAATACTCGGGATACGACGGGCTAATCAAAAAGGCGTTTTCTGAAGAAGTGTCCTTAATGAAAGTTGTAGAGTTTTCCGAGAGCTTAATTATGACATTCGGATCATAATTTTTGGAGGTCTACAACTCAAGATATGAATTTTAGAAGTTTGAAACGTTAAACGGGCGTCCTTTTGCAAACCGCCTCAGCAACCGACTTACTCTTCTCCATGCCTCAGCCGCCTTTTCTTTTATGCAAAACCCTAATTGGATAATTATTAATTCAGCCGCATATCCTTACATAGCCGACATATATTCCTTATAAATACGACTTTCGCATGCCAACAATTCATACACAATATTTCCCGCGGCATTCATACAAAGCGAAATGCAAGTCCGTGAGGCTTGAGGCCGGTCACCCGAGCCTTGTGCTCGGGTGATCCGGGGTTAGATTAGATGTAGTTTCTTCCGTTTATTTCGTTGTTGATCCGTGGAGTTCATCCAATGTACCAAAACTATGTGAGTTTAATCTTTTAATTTATTCAGTCCTTTATTTATTTTCATGATGTTTAATTTGTTTTGTATTCTTTCTATGATCTTTGATGCTATTATGTGAATTATATCGAGAGATTTGTTTACTAATTGATTGTTTACAATATACGGAAGTTGCGTAAACTAGATCACCATAGAAAGATGAGATCTTTAGCCGTTAATTAGTGACAGATTAATGAGTTAATTATCTAGGTTGTTAGATTCGATTATACGAGAGTAATTTGAATCTACACCGAGTTTTGTATTGAAAATCAGTCTCAACATTCGGAAGATGAGAGATTGATAAATTGGATTTACTAAGGAATTAGGAATCCGTAGCTTGAGATTAAATTCACTAAGGAATTAGGGGTTTATATCTCGTGATAAGGTGAAACCACAACTTAAATTAAAATCATGAGATGAACTAGGATTGAGATCACATAGGTTTGTATATTGGTTGTTTCCATGTCTTTAGTTTAGATTGTTTTTATGTTTCTTAGGTTAGATTTATTTTAGTTGCTCTTTCGTTTATTTTATTTGTTCTTTCGTTTATTCGTTTTTCCTAAGTAACAATTGAAAGGAATTAGTGAAATTAGATTCAACATCCCAATTCCCTGTGGATCGACCCCTTACTTATCTCGCTCTACTATCAACAACCCGGTATTCGGCCGGTTAGGAGTTAGTTTTGCATATAGGTTAGGGTTTATAAATTTTCTTTTTGTTTAGTGATGCAAAATCCTCCCAACAGTGTTCGAAGTGTTTGGTTGCTTAGTCTTTTCTAGCACTCTTCAGCAGTACGGGACAAAATTTGATTCCAGATACAGGAATTGTGTCTATCTTGGGAATTCAAGCACTTCCAAGGGTGCATTACTCTTGGATATCACCAACAAAGTGCGGGATATACAGAAACCCGAATCAAGATCTGAAACGCAGAAAAAACTGGATCCATAAAAATTTCCGGTCTCGCGCCTGCGACGAGCATGCTAGCCACCGCCGGAACATTTTTCCCCTTTTCTTCAGATCATCATATCTGATTCACAGCATCGATCGAGACACTCGATCATACACAGCGAAAGCAACGAAATAAATCATTTTTTATTTTACCACGATATGATTCGCATAATAAATTAATCTAACTACAAGAAGGTTGAAGATTTACCTAACCGAAGAGAAGCCGCAGTCTTCCAGATTGTATCTCCAAGCGTCGACTGGTGGACGTCGATCCTAGTGGAGCCTCCTAGAATCTACTCAAGAAAAACCCAAGGCTTTTCTTCTCCCGACGGCTAAAACGAGAAACTAATTTTTCTATCCTTTTAGTTGAATGTGGTGCGAATTGCAGTGTTTGTATTGTGTTGGTCTCTTTATATAGGAAATAAATAACTAGACTATAGAGAGTTTATCCCTTTTACAAGCCAATTATCTTTTTCCCAAAAAAAAAGATATTTACCATAAATATGAGATAATCTCAATAAATGAGATAATCATTAGAAAATCAATCTCTTATTTTATCTATTAATTATTTAACAAATAAATAATTATTTACACATGTGATATAATTCAGGAAAATTTCTCCCAATTTTCCCACATGTGGCGCCATATATGCCATAGGATAATAGAAAATGCTTTTTCTATTTTACATATTATTTAGCAAATAAATAATATCGCATATTCATTAAATATATCAACTATTTAATTTCTTCTCGAGGTTCCACAAAACGAGAATTCACTCGCGTGTTAGGAGGGGGACCATAGACCTATAACAGTAGCTACAATAAATTGAATAAAACATTCATCGAGCAGAACATTTCTATTCAACTTATTAATTCCGGAATTACGCCACCATCCGAAACTGAACTCTATCGCTTATAGATATAACTTATTCTCAGAAAGTCGAGTCAATAAGTGTCCACTGATATAATCATTACATACAGAATAACCCTCCAAAGACTATCTGTAATGAAGCGGGAATGTTTTCGTAAACCTTCTTCATTACATCTTATCTTTATTTACCATTAACCCACTAGTGATCAATTAGTTCATAACCAATATGAACTCGGCCGATCGATCAGTTTCTAGGATTAACAAATAAGAGGATTGTCTTTCTACTTCCCGTAGGAAGGAATGGATTCCATATCCGCGAGACACATAGAATTCCAAATCTTCCGTATGATCTGAAAACGGTTAAGCTTTCTCTTAGAATTTGTGAAAACTATCTCAACCTTTTTCTCTTCTCAAAATTGCACAGAAGGAGATGAAAAACTGAATTTCTGATTTGTGTCTAGGTTATGAGATTATTGTGTGTAAATCTCCCTTAAATACAATTCCCAATTAAATCCCTTTTTCCACAAACGCCTTTAATTACCAAAATTCAGATTTATCCCTTAATTATATATACATAATTTCGAAAATTATATTTATAAAATCCATAAAACACTTAACTCCAATAAAAGAAAAAAAATAATAATATTTCGTTTTCGCAAAATGACACGTTTGCCTTTCCCGAAAATCGGAATATTACAGAGATTGTGTCCAGCGAATGTGATATACAAGTGTATTTTGTCTGTCTGATTTTTTTTTGTTGCAATATTTTCAAATTGTGTGTCATGTTTATTTATTTCGTATTAAAAAGTGGATTGACGATGCCAAGAATTGAACCATCCTACATGGCACATTTTTAGTGGCTCAACACTCGGTGTGGAGAGAAAAACCCTAACCAGATATCCCAGCGGTCGGATCGGAGTAGCCCGACAACTCGTCCCATCCCTTCCGGGTCGGCCATGCCTTGATCGACCTCCGATCAATCGCTAGCAGCTTTAAGTTCGGCTCCTGACCTCTGAAGGTTAGCCGACACATATAATCTAGACCCACCTCGGTACTCGAGACAGATCCTTCTCACAACTACCAACTTAGATCCCAGTCGGCAGCAGCTTGGCCATTCTCCCCGACCTTCGAGGGTCGGCCAGATCAGCTCAGAACATCTAAGTCGGCCAGAGCTAGTTTCCAATCATATTCCTCGCATAATTAATCAATCAGATAACTATGGGAAGAATCCCGACTCATAAAGGATCCCCCAATCTTTATCACTTAATATGAATATTTGAATACTATAATTATCTCCTAAAATCAGGGGGATTAACTAATCATAATCAATTTTCCTTAGGGAACACGTTAATCAGTGTCCATCACAGACACGCCACACGCTAACTCTAGGGCACAAGCCCCCCTATATAAACAATCCTTAAGAAACTACGAAGATTGGATTTCAATCCCAGTATTGGAACGTAGGCAGCTTGAGAAACAACATCTCAAGTGCAGTCTAAACTACCCCCAAAAAACATC
The DNA here is from genome assembly GCA_036785695.1 of Gentiana straminea. NCBI lineage: Eukaryota > Viridiplantae > Streptophyta > Magnoliopsida > Gentianales > Gentianaceae > Gentiana > Gentiana straminea. Next base: position 6,346,356 of record JAVUPR010000444.1, on the reverse strand, counting down.
CCCTCTTTCACTGTTCTTCTATATTTTTGGAGCATCCTTAGGTCATCATCCAGGGAAAGAGCCTAGAAGTTTATCTTGAAGATTTTTTGATCATCAATTGGGGCTAGAGGAGCGCCTCTTTGCTTGATAGTCCCAGGAAAGCTTCGGAATCATCATGGTGACCACCCGACAACAAGCCGCCAATGGTAGCAACGCCAACAATGCTACTGAATCAGATGCTAACAACCAGAGCCCACCTCCAGAAGATGTCTCTCTAGACACCACCCACCAGAATTTGGTAGATCAAATTACGGCCCTAGATGATGCAACAAAAGAGGCCGTCCTCAATGCCGTTCTGGCAGAGGAGGACGAAGAGGATGAAGACTGGGAAGGTCTAGAAGAAGAAGACCCCCTAGATGAGGATTCCCAAGATCTGCATCAACCAAATGGGGATCCGTCAGGAGAGAATTCCCTGGAGTAAGAACTAGAGGAAGATGACCCCAACGATGGGACCTGGCAGCAAACTCATTCTCCTCCCAAGCGGAAAAGTTCCAAGAGGGATGATCCGTCGACCTCATCAAATAGGAGGAAGTAGCTAGTTGTGCCTCAAGCAATGGAGGCAGCTCGCGCCGAGCTGGAGGCCATAGCCGAGAGGAAATCAGCGCTCCAGGCTCTCGAATCTCCTTTTTCCGAGCAGATCGACAATTATTCATGACCAACAAGGTTTAAGATCCCAAAGTTGGAACCCTATGATGGAACCAAAGACCCCTAGGATCACTTGTTCCAGTACCTCACGCATATGAATCTCGACTGTGCCCTAGAGGAGATGAAGTGCAAAGCGTTTCCCGTGCTGCTCATGGTCGAGCCCGGGAATGGTTCAAGAAGATACAGCCCCAGAGAATCTACATTTTCGACACCTTGGGAAAGATGTTCCTCAATGTGTTCATTATAGCAAAACCGTTCCAGAAGAACGCAACCCACCTGTTCTCCCTCAAACAGAAGAAGGATGAGACTGCGCTACAGTACCTCAAACGGTTCAGTGAGGAGTCATTGCAGGTACGAGACGCCGACGATCAAGTTCGCATCGCATCCTTTATGGCGGGATTACATGAAGGAAGGCTGTACGCCAAGATGAGCAGCAAGCTTCCCGCGTCCATGGAAGAATGTTTGGAGTTAGCGTTCAAGCACTGTCAAAGAGAAGAAGGCAATCGCTTTAAGCGAGAGGTGGATAAGTCCGAACCCAAGAGGGATAAGGCTGAAGAAACATCTGACAAGAAAAGAAAGCCATCTGGTGAATGTTCAGGTGGATCGGCCATGGGCCGATCCGAGAGGTAGAATACCTTACAGCCGTGAGACTTCCCGGTCTTAAACAGGCCTTGAGAACAAGTGTTGGCAATTATGTAAAGAAAGGGTCTGGCGAGAACCCCCACACCGCTGCAAAGTCCCTTGGACAGAAGGGACCAAAGCAAGTTTTGCACCTGTCGTCAAGACACGGGGCACGAGCTAGACATTTGCAGAGATTTCCAACGTGATGTGGAGGCTGCAATTACGGATGGGAAACTGGACGAGGTTGTGGAATGACCTCGCTATGGTGAACGCCGAGGACAAAGGGATTACCCACCAAAGAATTATAACCGAGACCACGGCAGACAAGGCGAGCCTCAACGAAGAAGAGACCAGACCCCGGACAAGGGTCAGCAGGTGGACAATCGACCCATCAACACCATCAACACCATTGTGGGAGGCCCTGGTAATGCATTTGAATTTGGCAATCCAAACACCCGATTGGGGGGCTCACAGGCGAGCAGAGGAAGTTTAATCCCCTCTCAAGAGGTAAGCTATGGGCCAAGGGACTCACTCCCCTTGGTCCCGAACAACGAAGGTTTTGTAATTGAAGTCATGGCAAACAAAAACCTGGTGAATAGTGTTTGCGTGGACACCGGCAATGCCGTAAACGTCCTGTACTTGGCAGCTTTTCAGGTTATGAATCTTAAGGAGTCCAAACTAATCCTTGTTTTAGCACCTTTGTTTGGATTTGCAGGTTCTCCTATCCACCCTCTGGCCATGGTTCGGCTCGTGACAACATTTGGAAAGGAATCAGCGGGAAGAACGCTCATGGTCAACTACGTCATGGTCAAGTCATCGTTAGCATACAACATAATCTTGGGAAGGCCTGCTCTGATCGATCTAAGGGCCATCATCTCCCTAGCTCATATCAGCCTGAGGTTTCCGACCGATCGCGGTCCGGTGGAAATCAAAAGTGATCTGGAGGTCGCTCGAAGTTGCTACGCGGCCACCATCAAAGACAAAGGAATCATGTTGAGCTGATCGGTTTGGCAAGTTTATCGTTTATTTCTGCACTTTGTTTCCATCCTTTGGGATGACCGCGTTGGATATCTCCATTTTTTGAATAAATGATTTCTTTGCGTCAACATACTTGCTTTGCTGCGCTTGCTTTTTCTTACTTTTAAACCCGCACGACTGGTCTCTAAACCGTCACACAAGACGTCAGTCCGACCTAGAACCCGTTCGCCGTGTTTTTAAACAAGAAGTCAGCACTAGCCTGGCCTTGCTCGTCCTTAACATTTCACGTGAAACGCCAGTCCGAACCGGCCTTACTCGCCATGCTTTAAAAATGAGAAGTCAGCCTAGCCTGGCCCCGCTCGTCCTAAATACTTTCACGCGAGAAGTCTGTCCAAACAGGCCCTGCTCGCCGTGCTTTAAAACGAGAAGTCAGCCTAGCCTATCCCTACTCGTCCTTAAAATCTCACGTGAGTAGTCAGTCTGTACGGTCAAGCTTTAGGTCATCCAGTCTTTGCTCGGTTAATCCTAATGTCGATTTAACTTAATCCTGTTTACTATAAGTTGATATATGATGAAAGTTACCCTGACTTGCGCAAGTTTAGTACTTAATTTGTCGTTACCCGAGCTCATGATTAGAGATCGGCCTTTTGTATAAACGTAAGTATGCAATCTAAACCCTCAGAGCCGCATATTGGGCGGAACGCCCCTTAATGAATTTTACTTCGATACAAAGAAATCCGAGCGTCAAGCTCGGCGGTTATACAGTATAAACAAGTATGCCATCTAAAAGTTAAAACTAATACATGGCATACTGGGGGGCATACCCCTCCAACAATATAACAAAACAACAAAAACACAACAAATAATTTCTTTACTAAACAAATAAAAGTACAAAATTCAGAAAGGTGTTACCAAAACAATTCCCTTTACACTTAAAAGTTACAAATTACAACAATCCTAAGCTTTAAGAATCAGCAGTAGGACTTCTCTGAGGCTCAGACGGGGGAGCCGAGCTAGGGGTAGCAATTGGATGGACCACATACTTAGATGCAATGTCCACCCCAGCCTTAAAGTCCTGGACGCGCTCGGTATAGGCTGTGCCCATCCCCTGCTGATAGAAGGCCTTTTTAAGAAGGTCGTCCAACACAAGAGAAGGATATTGCATCCTCGTCTCATCTATCCCTTGGGTATACCCATGGTAGAGGATGGGAATTAAAAACACCTTCAGAGCCTCGGCAAAGTCCGCCAAAGCCTTGTACTTCTAAATTACCTCGGCACCCCGAGCCGAGTTTGCGGCCTCCAGGTCGGCCACCTTGCTAGAAGGTCTCCGACCTCCTTCTCCTTCGCCTTCTTCTCTTCAGCAAGTTCATTCTCCAAGGACTTCAACTCCTTCTCTTGAGCTAAGAGCTGAGCTTGTAGAATTTTCATTTATGTATCCTTAAGGCGAGCACCGCCTTAAGATCTTCTCGTGTCTGCCTCAGCTCGGCAGTCTTACACCTTTGGGTAGCTAAGTCCCTAGAGGCACTGCCCAGGCTCTTGAAAACCTCCTGGACGATCGTGCCACCCTGAACAAGATAGGAAAAGCATTAAGATCACGGATAGCTGGTTTCTTAAATAAAAGGGCAGAACGCTTACCAGCTCCACAGTTTTACAGCCAAGAATCGCCAACTCTTCATCGGACATACTGGCGACCCGCTGCTGTTCGAAGGCAGCTTCATCTTGAGCTCCCTCAGAAGCTTTAGACTTGCTTTTCTTAGAGGAATGACCCTCATGCGATGTCGGCCTCGGACGTATCGACTTCCCAGCGACCAGCTCTTTCCCCGCAGCTTTCTCGGAGGCTTCTTTGTCGACCTGCTCCTGAGGAAGAACAGGGGAAGTATCCACCTCATCCACTGCGGGATCATCCATGGGTAAGACCCGAACAGCCGGGGTCAGTACAGGCTGGCGAACCGCCACCTCTTTCTCCGCTCCAGCTAGCAGTTCAGTAAAATCGGCCACTGCAAATGTAAACAAAATAGGAATGTCAGACGAATGCAAAGGTAAAATAGTAAAGCTAGGTCGTAAAGGAAGAAATCCTACATGTCCTCATTTCAGCCTCATTGAGTTCCACATAGGGATCAGGCCCCGCATCTTCTAGTCGAGCTGCTGTAATCAGCTTATCGTACAAAGTTTGTCATTCAATCGAATACCCAGACTTTTGAACCTTCTCCACCCATGTGTCCGGCAGCTCTGGACGATCATCTTTATCCAAATCGTCCGTGTTCCACACAGTAAGCTCGGGATGACCTTCGTGACGAACATAAAAGAATCTTTCCTTCCACCTCTTGAAAGAATCCTTTCCAGGGACCAGGATGGGGATATCGGAAGCTTTGTCATGCCGCCGGGAAAAGTAGTACCGGTAGGGGTGATCTTTTACCCCTACACGATGGTAAAAATATCTGAACTTCTTCACGCAAAACTTTATGTTTAGCAGCCTGCACCAGATAGCAAACCCAATGACAACTCTAATACCATTGGGGGCTATCTGTGAAATCCCAAGCCCAAAATGCCGGAGTACAGCCAGGAGTGCCGGGCAGAATGGTAGTCTCGGACCTACCTCAAAGTACTCCCGGTGGACCGTGCAGAAGCCCTCTGGTGGGTCCGGAGCAAACAAAGTCGGTTCTGAAGGCAACGTCAGAACAAACCTCTCCTTATCCACCCCGTATAACTCACAAACCTCATCTATATCTTCTTGACTCAAAATGGACCCAACGTCCCTACTATCCGCGATAGCCATCCCAGAGAAGTCGGATTTAGGGTTCCGGTGAAACGAGATTTATACTAAGAATCAAGCTATGAAACTGGAATGCAAAGGAAGAAGTACTTACTTGCAAAATCGAATTTGAAGAAGAGATGGAGAAATGGCAATCGGCAGAAAATCTTCTGGTTTAATACCCAACGTGATTACGAAACCATTGATATGACGGGGTTATAACCCCCCACTTACCTTGAAAAGCGCCCTCAGTTAAGTTAGTGGGCAGCGACACCTCGATTCCCGGTACATCTGTAATGACATCATAGTTGGCCTTTCCACCTGGCAATATAAATTCAAATCTTATACGATAAACATCCTCATTGAGCCACCATCCAGACAGATCCGAGCCGACCAACCAAAGATCGGCTGGATCCGGGGGGCTTATGACGATGCCAAGAATTGAATCATCATACGTGTCACCTTTTTAGTGGCTCAACACCCGGTGTGGGGAGAAAAACCCTGACCAGATGTCCCAGCGGTCGGATCGGAGTAGCCTGACTACTCGTCCCATCCCTTCCGGGTCGGCCATGCCTTGATCGACCTCCGATCAATCGCTAGCAGATTTAAGTTCGGCTCCTGACCTCTGAAGGTTGGCCGACACTTGTAATCTAGACCCACCTCGGTACTCGAGTCAGGTCCTTCTCAGAACTACCAACTTAGGTCCCAGTCGGCAGCAGCTTGGCTATTCTCCCCGACCTTCGAGGGTCGGCCGGATCAGCTCAGAACATCTAAGTCGGCCAGAGCTAGTTTCCAATCATATTCCTCGCACAATTAATCAATCAGAAAACTATGTGACGAATCCCGACTCATAAAGGATCCCCCAATCTTTATCACTTAATATGAATATTTGAATACTATAATTATCTCCTAAAATCAGGGGATTAACTAATCATAATCTATTTTCCTTAGGGAACACGTTAATCAGTGTCCATCACAGACACACCACACGCTAACTCTAGGGCACAAGCCCCCCTATATAAACAATCCCTAAGGAACTACGAAGACTGGATTCCAATCGCAGTATTGGATACGTAGGCAGTTTGAGAAACAACATCTCAAGTGCAGTCTAAACTACCCCTAAAAAACATCCCCTCTTTCACTGTTCTTCTGTATTTCTGGAGCATCCTTAGGTCATCATCCAGCTGGGAAAGAACCTAGAAGTTTATCTTGACGATTTTTTGATCGTCATGGATTTTAGGCTCTTTCTCTCTTTATTTATTTATTTTTTTTCTTATTTCTCATAAAGGCAATCTAAAGGTTTGGATTAGATTTCTGTGGATAAGTTGTGCAAATTTTTGAAAACGGAAGCTTAAAGTTTACGCATCTGTTCCATCTCTACGCCAAAGCAATTGGAGGTAGACCCAAATTTTCTTCTTCTGCGTAAGATTCGATTACATGTTGATATTTTCTTCGGTTTGAATAGGAATCATAGAGCGCGCTCTCTCTCAAAAAAAAAATAGTTTACGCATCTAAATTACATGAAATAAAAATTCAAGTAAACATATTTTGACCAATGGAAAGATTGGTATGAGAGGATGTCGGAGATGGGTCCGTGATAAACACCCGTCAAAAAAATAAAAATCATGTTTGCATGCAACCTTGCTGGTGAAAACTTTCTTTCTTTGTTTGTGCACCAACCATGGTTCAAAGTCTCGGCTGAGTCCGAGACAACTCGGCCGAGTCATCTCTAAATCGACCCCTACCGATACAAAGTTACGGTTTCGTCTCATAATAAGCTTGAATCGGTGTCATACCGGAATGACTCGGCTGATTTTCGCCGATACATTGCACCGAGACGTGCAAATCGGTCAAACTTGATATAATATCGCCGGTTTGTATCGAATTCGACATTTGGGAATTGGAGCATCACTACAAGAAAACGTGTTTAAAAGGACAAACTTTAAAGGGACGACAGAGTCGTCCCTTGAAATATCTTTATTGGGACGACACAGTCGTCCCTTTAAATGAATTCAAACATAGTCAAACTTTTGGACGGATTTTTCGGAGGAAAATTTTAAAGGGATGACAATGTCGTCCCAAAAAACAAAATATTAACCCCACCGTGCCAGCTTGGATTTCCACGTGGACAGAACTATTTAAAGGGACGACAATGTCGTCCCATTAAACCTTTTTCAGATAAAAATATGATATATGCAAAAAAAAAAAAAAGATTTTTGGTTTTTAGGGCCGACAAATGTCGTCCCTTTAAAGGAAATTAAATGTTTTCAGAAAATAATATGCGTATAAAAGAAATTATAATTTTTTTGTTTTTAGGGACGACAAATGTCGTCCCTTTAACGTAAATTAAATGTTATTGAAATATAAAACGTTGTGTTAATAAATAAGATTGTGTTTTATATAAATGCTTATTTGAAGGGACGACATTGTCGTCCATTTAAATAAAAACAATTTTTTTAATATACATATTCTAATAAGCATTGCATTAAAATATAAAATACATTATTTTTTATAAAAATTCCTTTATCGAACGATAATATACATGTGATTCTGATAGTACTCTGTACTATATATAGATCCTTAGTTCGTTATCGAGCGATTGATTTGAATCTCGGGGTTTGTTATCTTTTCTTACAGATCATTCTGATAGTACTATCTACTATAGAGTGTCAGTTCGTTATCGAGCGAATGAGTTAGATCGTTATCGGTAAGGATATATCGATTTGAATCTCGGGGATCGTTATCGAGCGAATGAGTTAGATCGTTATCGATCATTGTGATAGTACTATCTACTATGTCTCGATGGATCGTTATCGAGCGAAGGAGTTAAGAGTCGGGGATCATAATTAAGAGATCGATTTGAATCTCGGGGTTCGTAATCGAGCGAATGAGTTAGATCATTTTCGATCATTGTGATAGTACTATCTACTATGGCTCAATCGATCTTTATCGAGCGAATATGTTAACAATCGTGGTTCGTTATCGAGCTTTCGATTTGAATCTTGGGGTTCGTTATCGAGCAATCGATTTGAATCTAAGGGTTCGTTATCGAGCGAATGAGTTAGATCGTTATCGTTATCGATCATCGTGATAGTAGTATCTACTATGGCTTGATCGATCGTTATCGAAAGAGTCGGGGTTCGTTATTGAATGATCGATTTGAATTTCGGGGTTCGTTATCGAGCGATCAATTTGAATCTAAGGGTTCGTTATCGAGCGAATGAGTTACATCTTTATCGATCATTGTGATAGTACTATCTACAATGTCTCGATGGATTGTTATCGAGCGAAGAAGTTAAGAGTCGGGGATCGTTATTAAGAGATCGATTTGAATCTCGGGGTTTGTTATCGAGCGAATGAGTTGGATCGTTATCGATCATTCTGATAGTACTATCTACTGTAGCTCGATCGATCGTTATTGAGTGAAGGAGTTAAGAGTCGGGGATCGTTATTAAGAGATCGATTTGAATCTCGGGGTTCATTATCGAGCGAATGAGTTAGATCATTATCGATCATTGTGATAGTACTATCTACTATGTCTCGATGGATCATTATCGAGCGAAGGAGTTAAAAGTCGGGGATCGTTATTAAGAGATCAATTTGAATCACGGGGTTCGTTATCGAGTGAATGAGTTAGATCGTTATCGATCATTCTGATAGTACTATCTACTATGACTCGATCGATCGTTATCGATCGAATGAGCTAGATCGTTATCGATAAGGAGAGATCGATTTTAATCTCATGGTTCGTTATCGAGTGAATGAGTTGGATCGTTATCGATCATTGTGAGTACTATCTACTATGTCTCGATGGATCATTATTGAGCGAAGGAGTTAAGAGTTGGGGATCGTTATCGAGCGAATGAGTTACATCGTTATCGAGCGAATGAGTTAGATCGTTATCGATCATTATGATAGTACTATCTACTATGTCTCGATGGATCGTTATCGAGCGAAGGAGTTAAGAGTCGGGGATCGTTATTAAGAGATCGATTTGAATCTCGGGGTTCGTTATCGAGCGAATGAGTTAGATCGTTATTGATCATTCTGATAGTACTATCTACTATGACTCGATCGATCGTTATGGATCGAATGAGTTAGATCGTTATCGGTAAGGAGAGATCGATTTTAATCTCGGGGTTCGTTATCGAGCGAATGAGTTGTAATATTAGAGTTCATAAAATTATTTTTTATATTAAAGTTTTTTTAAAGGGACGACATTGTCGTCCCTTTAAAAAAAAGTCAAAATTATTAAATTTGGGGGGGGGGGGGGAATTTGGCCGCCAAAACCTTTTTGGGTTTTAATGGGACGACATGTCGTCCCATTAAAGTCTGTGTCGTCCCATTAAATGTCCCATATAATTTAATAACTTCTTATAATTTTTAATAATTTTATATAATTTTAGTATTTTAAAGGGACGAAAATGTCGTCCCAACAAAGAAAAGTTGTCCCAAAAAACATGTTAACCTATTAAAATCTGCCCTAACCCCCTTTCTTCTTCCTCCTCCATTTTTCTTCTCTTCTCCGATTTTCTAAAATTAAATCTGCCCCAACCCGATTGAAACCTGCCCCATCCGCCCATCCCCTCCTCCCCTCCTCCGGCACCGCCCCTCCACTCTTCCTCCGGCAAGCAGCAGCAACAAAGCCCACTCTTCCTCCGGCAGCCGCCGCAACAACACCTCTCCGCCGCCCCTCTCCTCCGCCACAGCTCCAGGTACATACATTTTAACTAGTGTGTAATTTTGATAGTTAACTAGTAGTGATAATTTTTTTTGATAATTAACTAGTGTTTAGTGAGTGAATGGTGAATGGTGTGTAGTGTAGTGTATGGATTGAGATTGATTGAGGCTTGATGGTGTATATGTTCATGTTGAGTGTATATGTTCATGTTCATGTTGAGATTGATTGAGGCTTAATGGTAGTGAGTGTATATGTTCATGTTGAGATTGATTGAGGCTTGATGGTGAGATTGATGCTTATGGTGAGATTTATTGGTGTAGAAGGACTTGGTTATAAATTTGGTATTGTTCGATTGTAGTAAACTTTGGTATTGTTGATTTGGTATTGTAGTTTTGAGAAGTTGGGAAATTTGTTGTTGGTAGTAATGAAATTGTCCATATTGATGGTTTGATCGTGCATAAGGGTGTTGTTCCTACCCAAAATGGTACTGAAAATGGCTCTGTTTCAGAGACCATTGTTATTGGAAATATTGATCACACTTACACTTAGAGTGAAAGTGTTTTAAGTGTTAAAAGTCTTTGTTTCCTTGTTTGAAACATCTTAGTGTATAAAGCGTGTGATTGACTAGTATATGTGTGTGATCGACTTGAAATTTTATTTCGTCAAGTAGTAGTGTATTAAGTAGTGTATGAATCTTGGCCATGTATATGTGTTGGAAAAGTGTTGGAGAACATGATGATATGTCTAGCATGATGATGAAGAACATAAACTATTTTTGTCTAACATTGAAGAATTATGAATGGTAAGTGTTAAAGACTTAGTTTTATGAAATAGTATTAGTTTTTAATGAAAAAAAAGTATACTATATTAAGCGATTAATAAAAAAATCATACTCAAGATGAAAAAAAGTATACTAATGAAAGTAAGTACTAACTTAATACTAATGAAAGTAAGTACTAACTTTTTTGTGTGCCTTAAGTGAGATACTAACTTTTTCTTGTGCCTTAATGAAAAAAAGTATACTAATGAAACTAAGTATATTATATTAGTATGAGAACATCCCTTGAAATTATCGGTAACAAAGTAGAAAGGGACGGAATTATAGGGATGACGTGCCGTCCCTTTAAACATTTATTGGGACGATAATGTCTTTAAAGGGACGACAAAATGTCGTCCCTTTAAACCAGTTTTCTGGTAGTGCATGGAGAGAAGCGATAATAGGCACCTTTATTAATCATCCTCTCTATAAACCAAAAATCCGATGGTCTGACAATGAGCATCATAGGTCACACTTACCTTCTAGTGGTTCATACCGCGAATACAGATCGATTTTATACAAGAAAACTGCTTTAAAGGGACGAACTTTAAAGGGACGACAAAGTCGTCCCTTTAAATGAATTCAAAAATAGTCAAAGTTTTGGGCGGATTTTTTGGAGGGAAACTTTAAAGGGACGACAATGTCGTCCCAATAAATAAAATATTGACCCCACCGTGCCAGCTTGGATTTCCACGTGGCTAGGACTCCTTAATGGGACGACAATACTTTTTTTAGAAAATAAAATGTTATAAGGAAAAATATATAAGCTTTTTGGTTTATAGGGACGACAATTGTCGTCCCTTTAAAGGACATTAATTTTTTTTAATAATATTATGTTATATGAAACAATTATAAATTTTTTTGGTTTGTAGGGACGACATTTGGCGTCCCTTTAAAGGAAATTAAGCTTTTTTCGGAAAATAATTTTTTTGGGTTCGTAGAGACGACATGTGTCGTCCCTTTAAAGGAAATTAAATGTTTTTTAATATAAAACGTTGTGTTAATAAATAAAATTCAGTTTTTTTATAAAATTCTCATTTGAAGGGACGATAATGTTGTCTCTTTAAATAAAAACAATTATTTTATTTGAGGTAAAAAAACATTTTTTTTAATATACATATTCTAATAAACATTGCATTAAAATATAAATTACATTATTTTTTATAAAAATTCATTTATCGAACGATAATAGAGGTGATTCTAATAGTACTATCTACTATAGATCGTCAGTTCGTTATCGAGCAATTGATTTGAATCTCGGGGTTTGTCACCGAGCGATTGATCTCAATCCCGAGATCCATTATCGATTAAGTGATTTCAAATCGATATCTTTCTTTACAGATCATTCTTATAGTACTCTCTACTATAGTTCGTCAGTTCGTTATCGAGCGATTGATTTGAATCTCGAGGTTCGTTAACGAGCGATTGATCTCAATCCTGAGATCCGATATCGATTAAGCGATTTCAAACCGATATCTTTCCTTACAGATCATTCTAATAGTACTATCTACTATACATTGTCATGTCGTTATCGAGCGATTGATTTGAATCTCTGGGTTCGTTAACGAGCGATTGAACTCAATCCCGAGATCCGTTATCGATTAAAGGATTTCAAATCGATATCTTTCTTTACAGATGATCCTGATAGTACTCTTTACTATAGATCGTCAGTTCATTATCGAGCGATTGATTTGAATCTCGGGGTTCGTTAACGAGCGATTGATCTCAATCCCGAGATTCAATATCGATTAAGCGATTTCAAACTATTATCTTTCCTTACAGATCAATCTAATAGTACTATCTACTATAGATCGTCATGTCGTTATCGAGCGATTGATTTGAATCTCGGGGTTTCGTTAACGAGCGATTGAACTAAATCCCGAGAGCCGTTATCGATTAAGTGATTTCAAATCAATATCTTTCTTTACAGATCATTCTAATAGTACTCTCTACTATAGATCGTCAGTTTGTTATCAAGCGATTGATTTGAATCTCGGGGTTCGTTAACGAGCGATTGAACTCAATCCCGAGATCTGATATCGATTAAGCGATTTTAAACCGATATCTTTCCTTATAGATCATTCTAATAGTACTATCTACTATAGATCGTCGTGTCATTATCAAGTGATTGATTTGAATCTCAGGGTTCGTTAACGAGCGATTGAACTCAATCCCAAGATCCGTTATCGATTAAGTGATTTCAAACCGATATCTTTCATTACAGATCATCTGATGGTACTCTCTACTATATATCGTCATGTCATTATCGAGCGATTGATTTGAATCTCAGGGTTCATTAACGAGCAATTGAACTCAATCCCGAGATCCGTTATCGATTAAGTGATTTCAAATCGATATCTTTCTTTACAGATCATCCTGATAGTACTCTTCACTATAGATCGTCAGTTCGTTATCGAGCGATTGATTTGAATCTCAGGGTGCGTTAACGAGCGATTGAACTCAATCCCGAGATCCGTTATCGATTAAGTGATTTCAAATCAATATCTTTCTTTATAGATCATTCTAATAGTACTATCTAATATAGATCGTCATTTCATTATCGAGCGATTGATTTGAATCTCGGGGTGCGTTAACGAGCGATTGATCTCAATCCCGAGATCCGTTATCGATTAAGAGATTTCAAACCTTTTTATATAATTAAATTAACTTATATAATATGTAATTTATATAATTATATTGAGTAGTGATTTCAAACCCGGGGCTCGTTAACTAGTCGATTAATTAATGATTTCAAACCCGAGGATCGTTAGTTATCAAAAAAAAATCCTTTAATGGGACGACAATGTCGTCCCAAAAAAGTCATGTTGTCCCATTAAACATTCAACCTAAACTAAATCGGGCAGCCTCTTCTTCTTCTTCATTTCACCCCCCTCCTACATTTTTCCGAATTTCAGAAAATCCGCCCCCTCCTTCAACCACCCGCCCCCTCCTTCAACCACCCGCCCCTCTCCTCCTCCGGTCACCACCCCTCTCCACCCGCCCCCCTCCTTTCTCCGGCAAGCAGTAGCCTTAACAACAACATCTCCTGCCGCTGCAACAAGACAGCTCTGCCACAGCTCCGGTAAGCCTTTTTTTTTGTCAAATTAGTTGCTTTTAGCTTTATTTTTGTCAAATTAGTTCAATAAAAGTGGTATGTATATGTAATTTAATTTATTTTGTCAAATTAGTTTAATTTAATTTAATTTATTTATACTTTATTGTTATATTATGTTGTATTATGTATATGTAATCAATAGAGTGATTGATGAATGGTGTGTAGTGAGTGTAGTGTAGTGATAATTTTGTAGTGTGTGTGTAGTGAATGGTGTGTAGTGAGTGTACTATGTGTTGGTCCCTTGAAAAGGCTTTGGTTAAGTTTAGAGGGGGGGGGGTGAATAAACTTAACACTTAAAACTTTTTGGAGTTAACAAACTCAGTAACTTCAGCAGCCTGCTGATAGCTCAGTAGTCTGCTGACACTCAGTAGTCTGCTGACTGTTGAATTTACTGAATTTGTGCAGCGGAATATATCAAAAATTAAGCCTTGTAACTTGTTGTTAAAATATGATACCAAGTATTAGATACTTAGTAGTGGATGTGTGTGAATTCAGTTGCTAGATTCAGTAGGTTGATGTACTAGATATACTAAATGCAGAAAGTAAGTAGGCAAATTTTATAGTGGTTCCAGGTGGTGTAATCCTGTCAGTCCACTCTTATCCTGTGATGTTTGAGGTAATTCACTAGAGATTCTTGAGGTAGCAGTTACAAAAATCCCTAAGTTGTTTGTCCTTCACCAATAACTATGGCTTCACAAACTGAACACTTGGAACAGGTAGGATTGCTGCTCCAAAGTCTTCCACTGGTCCTTGAAGGGTAGAATTGCCTCTTCACCAGCTCTCCACCACAAACAACATTCATTGACACCCAAAGATGCTTCACTGTCTTCAACGATTCTCTTGTAAAAGAAAGATTGAATCAAGAAAGTGATTCAAATTTTCAAAGCTTGATCGGATGATATGATCGGCGACTTATGTCTTCAAGTGTGTAAACTTGATGTAGCTTGAAAGCAGATTACACTTGAAGAAGTTTACTGGATCAGTAGCCTTATGCTCAGTAGGGTCAGCATGGTGTTTTGATCGACTGAAATCTGATAGCTCAAGATAGATCCTTAATTTTCATCAATGTTCATCATTTGTATCTGAATTAGGAGTCCTCTATTTATAGGTAGGAGTCCTTGTGACTTATGTTAGAAATTCAAACATAGCCGTTTCAGTTTTGTCCCATTTGACTTGCCATCTGTCATTGTTCATAGTACTGACACTGTCAGAATGCTTTTTGACAGTTTACAGTCTGTCCACCCTTTGACTTATATCCATTGGATAAAGGTCTGAATCTTTCCAACGTCCATTTAATCTTAACCATTGATTTGTTTGATAAAATCAGAGGTTTTTAGCTGTCCTTTTCTTCGTAATCTCCCAATGTAACCTTTGAATAATCCGAGATATACATCAGCAGGTTCCTGTGAATGTAAGTTTGCTGAAAAGTATATTAGTCAGCTATTCCAATGTTGTTGTGTTTATAAAGACACTTTAGCTTACTTCTCTTTTATCTAACTTTTTATCGTGAAGTTAGATTACACCATTTTGTATATAACTAAGTTCCAATCACCACTTAACTTGTGGAACTTAGACCTTGTACACAAGGTATATGTAATCAGTTTAGGTCATCACAGACTTCCCTAAATTCTGATTCCATATCCTTGACTTTAAATACTAAGTTTGATCCCTTAGCCTTCAATAACTGAGTTTGAGCCCTCAGCCTTCAGTCTTCAGCATGTTCCTAAACTAGTCTACTGACCTAAGTACCCTATTGATGTAGACAAGTCTGCTGATGTAAGTCAGCTGACCTTTTACAGTGCTTGTTTGATCAAACCTATACAAGATCAAGCTCTAATAAACCTATACATTTGATCTAGACATATTTTTGCGTTTGCTCTATAACAGCTAGTCTGGAACTCATCACTAAAACTCAAAAATAAGTCCAACAATTTCCCCCTTTTTGGTGATGATGCCAATGCCCCCCTTACAGCAAAGCAAAAAGATTAAAAACAAAAACAGAACAAATATAGTCATATCTCATTATAATCAGTTGTTCAAAAGTATTACAGTCTAGATTCAACAAAAATAAAGCAGATAAAGTATAATGATCTAATGTCTTCTTTCTCTTTCTTCTCTTGCATTCTCTACTTGCTCTTGATAAGCTATTATTTCTCTAACCATTTCTCTCATCCATTCATTTTCAATAAGAGAGAAGTCAAAGTGAGGATTCACTTATTTCCACCATTTCCATGCCTCAGGTAGAGTACGATTGATCTGATGTACTCTAAAGCCTAAGCGCATGTATACTTCTTTAAATTCATTCAGTGATTCCTTTGCTGATGTGGTAGGTAAACTCCTTCCACCTCTTCCACCTCTTCCACCTCTATGTGCAGCTCTCAAGGCTTTAACCCTTGTTTCCCAAAACTTAAGTCCCAGAAAGGAATTTAGTCCCTCATGGAAACCTTTATCATGGTAAGGTCTTCTCTTGCTGTTGTAGACCTTCTTATATTCTCTGAGAAGATCATCAGTGAGTGAAAGTCTGCCAGGTGTAGGTTCTCTGAATGCATTGGTGTCATCTTCCCATCTTTTCTTAGCAAAGATCCTAGAAGCCTCTTTTGCTACTGCTTTTTGGCTCTATTCCCCCTTATTGACATCATCAACAAAACGGGACAGCAGGCCATGAACACTTTCCTGTGTGATTACTAGATTACTCAGTTGTCCTTCTATAATTTCAGTTCTTGTGTCAACTGTAGTAATCCTTTCTTACATTGTCTGCTCCAGTAGATTGATCCTCTCAGTAAACTTAGGATCCAATCCAGTAGGTTGAAGTGTTCCAACAGGCTCAGCCTCTGCAGGCTTGGGTGCCTCAGCAAGTTTATCAAGTTTCTGGTGAATGGCTTCAAGTTGATCTTTCAGAAACTTCTCCTTCATTGTATTCCTTGTCTGATCCCTTTTACATCCAGAGCAAGGTCAGCAAGAGCATACTGAGTGGAAGTAATATTGGAGGCAATTGTTTCAGTAGTTCTTCCTCTATTCTCCACTAAATTCATCAAGTTTTCAAACCTCTGCTCTTGCCTGTCCAGTTGAGTTCTTAACCTTGTAATGTCATTTCTGACAGTCCTCAACTCATCCAAAATCTCTACTGGTACTCCACCAGCCATTCCTCCAGCCATATGTCCAGCAGCCTCATCGGTAGGCTCTTCAACATTGTATTGTGCCCTTTGTCTGCTGACAACCATGGCTCTACTCATGTCCCTTCCAGTAGGGGCAGGTCCTTCTTCAACCATAGCACCAAGAATGTCTTCCATTATAGGATCTTGTGCAGGTTCCTCAAAGATAGGTACAAATGCCTGTTGTGGTTCATCAGCAATATGTTCTTCTTCAGGCATTTGAAACTCCTCATCACTGTAGTTATAGTCCAACAGCTGCTCATCCTCATCAATAATGGCAGTCTGCTGACCATCTTTCCTACAGTGGCCTTGTCTCAAGTAGGCTCCACTACAGCAGCTTTGTTCAACAATAATAGTAGGGGTTTCCTCCAAACCCATTTATGGTTCCAACCTGTGTCCAGGTGTTGTTTGGACCTCAGCAACCTATACCTCCAGTTCCAACCTTTGTCCAGGTGCTATATGTACCTCAGCAACCTGTACCTCCTCAACAATCAATGGTGATCCTTCAAATCCCATTACCATATCCAATCTCTGTGCTATCACTATTTGTTCCTCGGTGATCAGCACTCTCTGTACAAGAATTTCAGGGAATTCAGCCATATTATTTCTTTGAAATTCCCTAACATCAGCAATCCTTCGTAGAAAATTGGCAGTTTTGGATAGAGTGTCTTGAGTATCAATCCAGTCTTGATATTGAGCTGAATCCTCAGAACTGATATCAGGTTCACTATGATCAGTAACCCTCTCATCATCCAAATCTTCAGTCTGTTGATCATCAGTATGCTCAGCAGGTTCTTTAACAAATAAAGTATCTGAAACACCAACCAGTCTGTTGCCTCCAAGATTTTTCCCATCATTTATTAAGGCCTCCAGACCATCTATGGTTAAATCTTCCAAATCTTCATCCATTTGTCCAGTCTGCGGCCCTCAGCAGACCTACCAGTATCAGTGGACTGTTGTATACTTGGTTCATTTAATAATGCAGTCCCACTGACTCCTCCTGGACCAGGGAGGAAGTTATCACCAGAATCAGATGATGAAGAGTCATCACTATCTGATCCATCTCTGGGATCTCTGAAGTTGATACCCTCTCCCTTCTTTTGCTGATAAAAAAGATCCATCAATCTTGCTTCCAACAAGGAGGTATCAACCAAATCCAACAAATTTTCCACTCCTAACCTCTCAAAAGTCCATTCCTCAAAATCTGTCATTGGTTCTGCAGCTGGATTTTGTTTCTTATTAAACCCGAACTTCCATTGAAAGTAGTTTGCAACCAGTAGGAGTTTAAGATCAACAAATCCTTCTTTCTTCTTTTTCTCCTTCCTTTCAAATGACATGGTTGGCCTTCTGGGAGCAGTTTGAGTACCTTGCTGACCTCCAAAGGTCTCAACAAGTAAGTTAAGAGTTTCTTCCACAGATGCTTCTAGGTCAGTAGGTTGATCAGATTGTACATTAGTGCCTACTACCTCCATCTGTTCCACACTGGGTTCCCCCTGACTAATATGCTCATCAGCAGGGTTAGCAGCAAACTACTCTTCCCCCTAAACTATTGCAGAACTTGCAGGGTCTTGTACCAACTTTTCAACTTCCACAGCAGGTGCATTCTCAGTAGATTGATGTGGTTCTTCAACAAGTTGCTCAACAACAACTTGTGCAACTTCAGTAGGTTCAGCAGCCTTTACAGGGGAAGATTCAACAACCTCTACAGCTGGCTCAGGTTCAGCAGTCTGCTGTGATTCTCCAGTAGGTTGCTCAACAACAACCTCTACTGTCTCAGTAGGCTTAATAGTTGTTAAGGGCTCAGCCTCAATAGCCTCTTCTTCCTCTTGTTCCCTCTGAGCCTCCAGAGTCCTCAATTGTTTCCCTTTGCCATGTTTCTTTTTCTTGGCAATCTTTTTCATTCTTTTGGAAAGTTGCTCTGTTTCAATCTCAGTAGCCTTCCTCTTTCAACTGGCTTCCTTCTGTTGCTCCTTCAAAACTTCAGCAGCAGACTTCTTCTTTGCAACTACAGTAGGGTTAGTAACCTCAATTTCAGCTGGACCCTCAGCAGACTCAGCAGTCTGTTTGCATTCTAGTCTTCCTAGGCTTTAACATTTCTGTTATCTTTCTTGTGTCAACAGCCTTTCTCTTCTCAGCAACCTTCTTAGGTGCAGCAGACTTAGCAACTTGCTTAACTTGCTCACCACCAGCATCATCTCCACCATCACCATCACTTTCTGTGGCCTCATCATCCACATCTTCATCATCATCCAAACCAGGAATAGGAGTAGCAACTTCTGGCTTATATCTGGATTTGTTAATCTTTTCAGATGAAATATAAGGTATCTGAAAATGATTCAACAAGGTCTGAATCAGTAGACCTAAAGGCTTGACCTTGGACTTCTTTATACCATCTCTATCTTCAATAAACACATTCTTCATGTAGTGTATAAAGAATCCATCCCAATCAAACTTCATGCTCCTGCAAATGATGATTATCATGTCTATCTTAGGTCCAGACAGTGTATCTAGACTCCCAATGAATCCCAAAATGGTCTTGGTAATCAATTTGCTCAGCAGATTATACTCATATCCAATATGCTTCACATTAATGCCTAGAGATGAAGATATCTTCTCATTTGTCTTTATTGTATCCACAAACTTCATCCTTGGCAGATTCATTGCTTCTGGATTGGTAGGGGCACCATTTCCAGGTCCAAAATGAAATGCTTCTCTCAGTAGATCTGAAGATATTTCAATCTCTCTTCCATTAACTGTCGTAGTGAAGGCCTCTCTTCCTTCATGTATAACAATGTTTTTCCAGAATTCAAATACATTAACATATGAAATTCTCTCCAGTCTTCTATTGATAATGTTCTCCAAACCAGCAATCCGTCTGATTCTTCGTCCTATATTAATGGCCAGTTCAGTAGAGTGACAGTCAGTCATATAGCCTCTTACACTTTGACTGGTGCCAATATGAACATCATCCTTGTTTGCCATTATAAGTGAATGAGATGAAGAAGAAAGCTTTCAAATATGCGTTCACACAAGATATTTGCAGAGAAATAGCAGTTCGAGAGTTGTATGTATCCTCTGTGTATATGTCTGTATATAAAGCAGAGAGTAGTGGTTGAAATTGTCAGATCGTGTACTGTAGCATTAACCACGATTAATTTTGAATAAATGAGATCTTGGCACGTGGCCCATAACTTATCCAAAAGGAGTTGTAACCGCTCGATCGTGTAACTGTAGTTATAAAGATAAGATAAATATCCCGCTATTTTGCTTTTTGACTTTAGTAAAGTTTGACTGTAACGTATTCTTCAGCAACCTTGTCATCAGTAGACTTGGCCCAGCAGCCTGCTGATAAAGATGTCTCAGCAGCCTGCTGATAGAGTTACTCTGATGATATTCAATTCCTCTTGTTTTGTCCAATTGATAATACAAGATGAAGTTTAATACCAATGACTGATCTGTCAAGTGAGCTCACCCAACATGACAAAGACCAATCCCCTTGGCAACTTCATTTGCTCAATTGTCCAAACATAAATAAGTACATGGAATTGTTGATACCAATGACTAATATGCTAAGTGAGCTCACTCATCATAGCAAAGACTAATCCCCTTGGTGTATTCCAGTACACTACTGATCAAAAATGTGTCACTCAACTTTTATAATTCCAAGTTCAGTCCTTAGTTTAGCAAATCTTTCACTATCCAGTGGTTTAGTGAAAATATCAGCAAGTTGATCTTCAGTAGGGATGTAAAGAACCACCACATCTTTCTTTTCAACATGATATCTTATAAAATGATGTCTCACATCAATATGCTTGGTTCTTAAGTGCAAAACAGGATTTTCTGTGATTGCAATTGCACTTGTGTTGTCACACATTATAGGAATTTCTCTTTCTTCAATTCCATAATCCCTTAACTGTTGTCTTAACCAAAGTATTTGTGCACAACAACTTCCAGCAGCAATGTATTCAGCTTCAGCAGTGGAAGTTGATATAGAATTATGTTTCTTGCTAAACCAAGAAACCAGTCTATTTCCCATTGACTGACAGGTTCCTGTGGTGCTTTTTTCTATCAATCTTGCATCCAGCATAATCAGAATCTGAGTAGGATATAACTTTGAAGCTTCCACATTTTGAATACCATATTACTACTCCCAAAGTCTCTTTTAGATACTTGAGAATTCTTTTGACTACAGCTGAATGACTTTCTTTAGGTTTTGATTGAAATCTTGAACAAACACCTACAGCAAAGGATATATCAGGTCTGCTGGCAGTAAGGTACAGCAGACTGCCTATCATCCTTCTGTATAAGGTCCGATCAACATCTTTGCCTTCTTTGTCTTCATCCAATCTAATATTTGTACTCAAAGGAGTTGATACCTTGGTGTTGTTTTCCATACCAAATTACTTCAGTAGCTCCTTGGTATACTTGGTTTGATGAATGAAGATTCCATCTTTCATCTATTTGACTTGCAATCCCAAAAAGTAGTTCATTTCTCCCATCATACTCATTTGGAATTTACTTTTCATCAGATTTGCAAACTTCTCGCATAGCAATTCATTTTCAGAACCAAATATTATGTCATCAACATAAATTTGTACCAGTAGGGTGCTGTTTCCTTCATTGATTCTGAAAAGAGTCTTGTCAATGGTGCCTTTGGTAAAACCATTGTCTAGCAAGAATTTAGATAGAGTCTCATGCCATGCTCTTGGTGCTTGTTTCAAACCATAAAGTGCTTTGTTGAGTCACTTTATCTTCTTGATCTTTAACTTCAAATTCAGGAGGTTGCTGAACATAGAAATCCTCTTCTAGAATGCCATTCAAGAATGCACTTTTGACATCCATCTAATATACCTTGAAGTTTTTATAAGCAGCATATGCCAAAAATAATCTGATAGCTTCCAATCTTGCAACAGGGGCATATGTCTCATCAAAATCTATTCCTTCTGCATGAGAATAGCCTTTTGCTACTAGTCTGGCCTTATTCCTCACAATGGTACCAGATTCATCCAATTTGTTTCTGTATACCCATTTTGTACCAATTATATTTGCATGATTAGGCCTTTCCACTAGTGTCCAAACTTGATTTCTTTCAAATTCATTCAATTCTTCTTGCATAGCAATTATCCAATCTGGATCTGATATTGCGTCTTCAATAACTTTAGGTTCCATTTGAGATAGAAAGAAGTAAAAATTGCTTCTAACTGTCTTCTAGTCCTCACACCTTGCTGTATGTTGCTAATAACTTGTTCAGCAGGGTGATCCCTTAACCATTGTGGATTCTGGTTAGATTGATTTTCAGGAACATCATCTTCAGTAGGGTCTGTTGTTTCTTCAACAGGGGGTTCAGCAGATCCTTGATTGCCTCAGTTGTTGCATCAGTAGTGTTACCAGCAGGGTGTTCAGCAAGGGCAGAGTCAGAAACCTTTAAGTCATTAAACCTTTCCAAAACTTCAACACATTCTAGATCAGTGACTTGCTGATTCTCAGCAGTGTTCGATGCTTCATCTTCCATTCCAGTGAACTTAGGTTCATCAAATACAACATGTATTATTTCTACATGTTTCAGTGTCCTTTTATTCAGTACCCTGAATGCCTAGCTGACTGAAGAATATCCCAAGAAAATTCCTTCATCTGATTTTGGTTGGAATGTCTTCAATTATTCCTTATGATTCAAGATAAAACACTTGCTTCCAAATGGATGGAAATAAGATATATTAGGTTTTCTTCCATTCCAAATCTCATAAGGTGTCTTCAGCAGCTTCTTGTTCACTGAGGTTCTGTTTTGTGTATAGCATGCTGTATTAACTCCTTCAGCCCAATATCTTTCAGGAAGCAATGCTTCACAAATCATAGTTCTTCCTGCTTCTTTTAGAGTTCTATTTCTTCTCTCAGCAACCCCATTTTGCTGAGGTGTACCAGCAGCAACAAGTTGATGTAGTACACCATCCTGTTCACAATATTCTCTTATAACTTTATTGAGAAATTCAGTACCCTTGCCTGATCTGATTTTCACTACTGTCACACTTTTCTCATTCTGTAATCTCTTCAAAAGTTTAGGCATCTTTTGAAGTGTTTCACTTTTCTTGTTCATGAATATCACCCTTGTGTATCTTGAATAATCATCCACAACTACCAAAGTGTACTTCTTTCCTGTTACACTTGTTGGTGTTACTGGTCAAATAGATCTATGTGCATCAGCTCCAAAACTCTTTTTGTTGATTGTTTAGTCTTTGACTTGATGCTTGACTTTGTCTGTTTACCTTGCTGACAGGCATCACAAATAGCATCCTTCTTGAATGTGATCTCAGGTAAATCAATCACCAGTTTCTTTTTCACCAACTGATTGATATCATCAAAGTTTAGATGATTCAACTTCTAATGCCATAACCAATTAAGTTCTGACTTGGTATGCACAATCATGCCCGTTTCTGGAACAGCAGTAGACCAATCCACAACATACATGTTTTGTTGTCTTCTTCCAGCCAACACAACTTGATCACCTCTTTCACTAATGACAATACAGGTGTTTTTGTCAAAAGTGACCTTGTATCCCATGTCACAAAATTGTCCAAAGGCTCGCAGGTTGTAGTCCAAATCCTTCCACATATGCAACATTCCCGATTGTTAATCCATTTCTCACAAGTGTGCCATATCCTCTTGTGTATCCTGGTGTGTTCTTGTTGCCAAAATTCACTCTTGGACCATCCTTTGCCACAAAGTTTGACAGACAGTGTTTATTCTTTGTCATATGTCTGGAACATCCACTGTCAAAGTACCAGACACCCTACAAAACAAAGTTAATGCATTTTAGGTACCCAAAACTGTTTGGGTCCATAGTGGTCAGTGGCAAGCATGACCCTTGGCAAATTTCCACAAGGTCTTCTTTGAAAGGTATCATACTTTGGTTCATAAATGTATTCTACACATCCATAAGGTCTAACAATTGGTTGTGTAGGATTCACATATTGTTGGAAATAAAATTTATGTTTTGATGATGATTCATCACTTATTTATTAGTTATTCTTAACCCCATTGATGAAGTGTCATAACTAGCTGTTATAGTGCAAAGCAAAAAGAAGTCTAGATATCAATGTATAGGATTTATTAGAGTCTGATATTTATATAAGTTAAATCAGACAAGCACTGTAATAGTTCTAGGCTAGAACTGAGAAATGAAGAAACTGGTATTTAATCTAGCTGAAATTCTACATGAAACTGAAGAAGGTAAGTTCACTGAGAGTTACAGACTCGGTTGACTTATCTAGAAGAATGAAGAACTGAGGGTTCAAACTCAGTTATTGAAGAATGAAGAACTGAGGGTTCAAACTCAGTTATGAAGATTATAAGTCGAGACTGTAAAGTTGGACTTCAGGCAAGATTGTGGTGACCTGAACTGACTTTATAGATCTTGTATGAAGACCTAAGAATCATAAGGACAATGAACTCTTAGATGATAATGAATCATGGTGTACTCTGATTAAGTCAATTATAATCAGATGAAAACTAGAGTACTGACATTTGAAGAAGAGTAAAATCTCAGTTAACGCTCCAAGTCAGGAAACTGATAAAAGAAAAACTCAGTACAAAACTGATAAGGTAACTCAGTTTTATAAGTCAGCCATCCAACTGAAAGTACAGTCGAACGTTGTAAGGAAATCAATTTCATTGGATGAGTTACTGACACAACAGAACGGTCAGAAAATATAGCCGTTATAAGCAGGATGAACATTGAATGAACCCCTATAAATAGACTACCTCTATAACACCAAAAAGGTGTGTGTGTGTAGGCATATGATAATTAAGCAAGAAAATTAAAAAGGAATCTATTTAGTCAAGAAAGATCAAATTAAGGGGGAAAGCCAAATTCGAAAGAATACCTGCTAAGTAATTAATTGCAAGATCAAGAAATTTCTTCAAAGTGTTCAAGCATATTCAAGCAGATTCAAGATCTAACATTTGAAGAAATACAGAGCCGTGTTTAAATTAATCATCCAGAAGAAAAGCTCAAATCACAGTTGAATCATAGTTATTGATTCAAAGTCTCAACTTTGATTTTATCAAAGGTTTAGACTGTGAAACACCAAGAAGGTGTGAAGGACAGTTGAGTGCAGTCAGGAAGACTGTGTTTGTGATGAGCTGGTGAAGAGGCAATACCACCCTCCAAGGACCAGTGGTTCAAACATTTGAAGAGCAGCAATACCACCTGTTCTACAAGTGTTTAGATAGTGAAGCTAGGGATTAGCCAAGGACTATCAGTTTAGAACTTTTTGTAACCGGGCCATCTCAAAGAAGTTCTAGTGGAATTTTCCTCCGCATCACAGGGGAAGAGAGGATTGATAGGATTACACCACCTGGAACCTCTATAATTCTTGTCCATTTACTTTATGCATTCATTTATTTCATTACATGATTTTCATATCGAAACTAAATTAACTAGTTGTTAAAGGCTAATATTTTATCCGCTGCCAGTTGACAAGACTAAATATAAGTCAGCATTAACTTATATTCAGTTGAGCTAACTGAACTCCGCACAAGTTAAGGGACAGGAATAAAACTGAACTAAAGATCAGTTTGAGTTTCAGAGAAACTAAGTTCCTGGGGCTTTTCAGCTCAGGATTAGTTTTTGGTGACAAGTTTATTCACCCCCCCCCCCTCTAAACTTGTGTTAGCCTTTCCAAGGGACAAACAATTGGAATCGGAGCAGTGCTTCTGTTTTGAAAAGATCCATTACTGATCCAATATCAGTTTGTCTATTTGAAGTAACTGTCCATCAGTTATTTCCGATACAAGCAACCAGTTGTTGAAAACCCCTTACTGTATCTGTCTTAAAAATATTTGTAATGGATACATCTAGAATTAGAAATTGGCTAAATAACCCCCTGACTGACTATTTGCAAAATGTTGTCTATGACTTCCAGGATCAAGTATTTGAAAGATTCAGTACAACGAGCTCTCACACAAATCCGGAACCTCATTTCAGTTATGATGAAGGCATTGAGTTAAATGCAAATATTGATGATGAATCCAGAGGATTTCCATCCTTAAGTGATCTTTCAGAAGAAGCAGAAAGAGAGTTACTACGAGTAGCTGATTCTATAGAAGAAAAGCTAACCAGAGATCCATCCAGTGCAAAAGCCATAGATATTGGTGAGACTCTACCTACAAGCCATGGAGGTGAAAGTGATGAAAAATCATACTGCTAGGAGCTACACAGGCGAATGCTGTTGATAAAGGAAAACAAGTTCTAATCAGTGATGATTTCTCAATAGAGGGTTCATCTATCAGACATCAAGAGGTAAGTGCATCTACATTCAAATCTTACACTATACTGAACAATCAAAGAAATGAAGATTTCAATGAAACCTTGGACATACTCATAAAGCAATTAGAGATTACTCAAAGGAATTATGAGAATGTCAAAAAGGAGAAAAAGTTATTGAAAACTGAAATTTCAAGATTGAATGCTGAAATCAATCTAATCAAGACTAATAATGAAACCAAGGTAATTCGACCAACTGATGAACCAACAAAAGTTACAAAAATCAGTGAATCATCAGTTGATCAAATTTCCAAAGTTCAATTCAAACCAGGAAAACCATTTGGAGATAGATCTGGTTTAGGGTTTGATAATCAGTACAATTCTAAGTTTAGGCCAAGATCAGCTGCAATAAAATTTGTGATTGCTCGACAGTCAAAAACTCAGAAAACTGATAAAGTTATTAGAACTGATAGATACGCAGCACAGCCAAATACACAATCTGAGAAAACTAAAAAATCAGCTGGTAAAATTCACCAAGCCAACAGATTCTACACAAAGACTCAGAAGGCTGAAAACAGTAAATCTGTAAGAAAAATCTTCAAGTCATATCCATCTAAGAATGAAGATCATTCATGGAATAATATATTCAGAGGGAAAGGAAGATTATTTCCCACTGATGAAGATTGGAATAGACCATCACATCAGTTTCACAAACTGAACAAATTTAAAACTGTTATGACAAAACAGGAAAAGTTTGTGAAAACTGACTTCACTCAGTCAAAATGTCAAGAGAGGTATAAAGTTAAAAATAATGTTGTACCATCAAAAGCTAATCAGTTAGGATCCAAGAAGATATGGGTACCAAAAAATTTTCACTTTGTTTTGCAGGAGAAACACCACTAGCTGAGAACTGAGAAATGCAATTCACAAAACTGAGTTGTATTCACAACTGAGTTTTTGAATTCAGCATAAGGACAAAACTGAGCGTATACAGTTGTTGATACACCGTACCTTCTTTATTCACTTTTATCTAGCTACGGTTATCAAGAAAAGACGTGGTCCTTCTCAATCCAAACCGTTCATAATTTCCATTCACCCACTTTTTCGCAATCTCGACACATTTATGACACGACGTTTTAAGTCCCACTCAAATCTTAACTACCCCCACTCCAAATTATAAATACCCAGAATTTTCTTTTACATAAATTCTTTACGCTTGAATTCTAAATCTACTCTCTGAATTTCAAATTTTCAAAATTTCAATCAAATCCAGAAAAATGACCTTCACTCATGTTGAACCTGGAATGATAGTTTCTCTTGATCAATATATTGCAAAATATGTTGATCAAACTCTAGTCAAATCTATTGTTACAAAAATCCGGAATATTAAAGGATTGGAAGCTGTCTTCAACATCGATCTAAAAAGCGTGTGCTTAGAAAGCATCGGAGACTTCTATCAATTTGGTAGAACAACTGTAGAAGGAGAAGACAAACAAACCTATATCACCACTGTCAGTGATAAGAAAATCAAAGTCACTGAAGATTTAATTGCAGAAATCTTTGGGTTTGACAAATCCGGAGGAGCAGCAATTAAGTTGACAAAGGAACAGAAAGAGAAATTATGGAAAGATATAGCAATTAATGGATAATCTGCCGTCTTACAGACAGGGAGCACAAGCCTGCTTAAGCCAGAATTTAATTTTCTCTCAAAGTTGCTGGCAAATTGCATAATTGGGAATGCTGGAAACTTTAGCAATCTATCTGGAGCAAAAATAGATTTGTTATATGTAATTTGGTTTGAAAATGATTTCAATTGGGCATGGTATTTGTTTGATCAATTGATAGCACAGTCAATTGATGTACCCAAAAAGAAGACCGATGTGAAGAAAGGACGATTTTATCACAAGAAGACTCTTGCGTTAGTAGTCCAGAGGATACTCGATCACTTTGGAGTTGCTAAGAGAAAAGAAACACCAATTGCTGACGGAAAAATTGCCATCAAGGAAGAAAAAGCAAGAAAAAGGAAAGCTGAGAAAACTGAGACTGAACTCAAGAAGAAGAAAAGCAGGAAATCGAAAGAACCTGCAACTGGAGATGAAGAAAACTGACAAAAGAAAAACTCAGTACAAAACTGATAAGGTAACTCGGTTTTATAAGTCAGCCATCCAACTGAAAGTACAGTCGAACGTTGTAAAGAAATCAATTTCATTGGATGAGTTACTGACACAGCAGAACGGTCAGAAAATATAGCCGTTACAAGCAGGATGAACATTGAATGAACCCCTATAAATAGACTACCTCTATAACACCAAAAAGGTGTGTGTGTGCAGGCATATGATAATTAAGCAAGAAAATTAAAAAAGAATCTATCTAGTCAAGAAAGATCAAATTAAAGGGGAAAGCCAAATTCGAAAGAATACCTGATAAGTATTTAATTGCAAGATCAAGAAATTTCTTCAAAGTGTTCAAGCATATTCAAGATCTAACATTTGAAGAAATACAGAGCCGTGTTTAAATTAATCATCCAGAAGAAAATCTCAAATCACAGTTGAATCATAGTTATTGATTCAAAGTCTCAACTTTGATTTTATCAAAGGTTTAGACTGTGAAACACCAAGAAGGTGTGAAGGACAGTTGAGTGCAGTCAGGAAGACTGTGTTTGTGATGAGCTGGTGAAGAGGCAATACTATCACGGATTTTATCAACGGAAAACAAACAAGTAATAAATTGATAAATCCGGTATACCCCAAGTGTAGGGATCGTAGTATAGAGGTTGATACCGGGTCGATCTTACGGGGAATCGGGGTTGTTTAATCTAGTTTTTATTATCTAACCTAATTATGTCACGATTACTACTAAAAGATACGAAAATAAAACAGTGAATAACTAAAACGGAAAACTAACGATAGAATAACTGGACAGAAGATCGAGACCTAAAGCCAGGAAAATATGGTTGCGAACAAATTAACTAAGCTAAATCTATTCTAAATCTATTATGAAATAAAGATTGCAATTTTACTAAGCAATTCAAGTTCGAGGGATTTAATCAATATTTTACGAACGAACAAGCTATTGATCCACCTATCCTACAACTATCAATTTCCTCTCTAGATTATTTCATGATTTTTAACCAAGTTGTGATTCACCTAGCCAAGGTATGAACTCCTAATTTCTTAGACAAGTTCGCCTATTAATCTCCTATTTTTCGATTTAAAGATTAACGTTTTCTAACCAAAGGTGTGAAATCTCTCAATTTCTAACCTAGAAATCTAACCCAATAACTCTCGTTAATTTAGATTAAAGATCTAATCTTTATTATGGTGATATAGGGTTTAATAACGATTCTCATCAACATTAAACATCACACATGCAAGCATCTTTCGATATAATTGCAAAAAATCAAGATAAACATAATAAAGATACAACTTTGATAAGAAAAACTCACAAGATAATCAAGAAACGAAACTGAATTGTTGATAGGATGGCTTCACAATGCTTGTTCAATAGAGGTCTAGCCTCTTAGCATCCTCTTGAAGATCGAATTGTTTGAGTAAAAATACATAAAAAGTGTTTGAATCTAGATAGAAAATAAAAACAATAAAAACTGAGCCGCCCCTAGGGTTTTGGGGTTTGAAAATCTGATCATAATTATGGGAGAAAACGCAGCTATATATAGAATTTCAGAGTCGGTTCTGCTAAGTCGGCACTCGGACGCCCGTCCGTTATGCTGGACGTCCGTCCAGTCTTCAATAAAAACTTCTAGTCGGGCCGAGCTGGATCAGACGCCCATCCTTCTTTAATTTGGACGCTCGTCCACTAAATTTGGGAGAACTCTGAATCAAATCACTTCTTCTGGACGCCCGTCCACTTGCTTAGACGCCCGTCCACTGGACGGAGGATTGAACGCACGTTCAGGTTACTTCAAATCTGATTTTTCCATCTCTATCTCTTTTTCTTCATATGAATTCGATCCTTGACATCTTTTAATCCTCTTTTGAGCCAATTTCGTGTATCTACAATATAATAAAACATTGCAAAGTGTAATATCATCCAAATCAATATAAAATCAACAATAAAACACCTAAATCAACCAATTTTGCGATTAAACCGTTTAAAACCTCATTTGCTCAATAATTCAATTAAACACTTAATTTCTATGCAAATTATACGAATATGGAGAGAATTGTTACAAAATATAACGATATAAATCATATAAAATCACCCTTAACAACTCCCCCACACTTAGCTTTTGCTCGTCCCGAGCAAAACAAAACAGAATAAAGGCTCGAGAAAAGATAGACACTTCAGCAAGTACAAAGTATATTCAATAAATCAGATGCTCACCCCTGTGTGTGTGCAAAGCCATAGTAAACTTCCACTAAGTCCAAACTTGAAAATTTCAAAGCAAACTAGCTAATACCCCCTTCAAACTAGAAATAAATGATACTCATAAGATGTACCCTACAAAACGTAACATATCCCGAAAAAGATGATAGAAAGTATTTAGGACCTTTCTGACATACTCAGAGGATAATCTCTACAACATATCTGTCAGTTTATACTGGGGATAAGGGATGCGATAACTAAGTCTTTTATTCATTTCATACCACTTCTTATATAAGTTGATTTAACTATTTCACTTTTAAACGTACATCAGAATGAGCTATTGCTCTGTCATAGCAGAATAGGATATTCGAGATATACCCTACCTTACTCAAATCATAAGGCAGCTTTTTCTGACTGTCGTGAGCTTTTGGTCATCATAGTGGTATAGGACATTCGAGATATGACCTACCGCACTCAAATCATCGACCAGCTTCCGACACACCCGATTAATTCATTTAAAATTCAACTTTTTCAACAACTTTAGTTACGCTTTACTTATCACATTCAAACCTCAGATATTCACAGTATATCATACTCTGGCTATAACTACAAACTATCTTAATCGTCACGATATGTACGTTAGCACTAAGCACATGACTTATAAGATAACAAACATCACTAATCAAAAGGGGTATAGCTTTATATTATAGCTCATCATTCACTATGGCTCGTGAAAAATATATATCGGGTGAAACAACTAACTTACTGGACATACAGTATATAGCATCAATGACTATAAAAATAACGAACAAAGATTATGCATTGCTTACTCGGGACAAAACAAAAACCAAAAATTTTTGAAAAATTTAGCTCATTTTGCATAGAATCATAATGAAGTAAGCAAACAATCGATACACATAAACCATTCCCCTCCCCCACACTTAAACCACAACATGTCCTCAGGTTGTGCAGAATTTACAGAGACACAAAATACTTAGCTGCTTGCGTAGACATTCGAGCCGTTGGTCAGGCTGGTGCATGAAAAGGCCAACGCTCTCGAAAGCGTATAGAGCTCGTTCCAACATTACTCAAACGTAACCTTGACAAAACGTCTAGAAAGATATCTGCACTACTTGACAAACACGGAAAAATCTCGGGGAAAACGGGGAAAGTATACCATAATGAAAGGATACAGGGAAATCGACTTATATCAAAAGATGAAGCATTCAATACAACGAAAATCTAAAGCATAGTAAAGTCAAACGAAAGTACGGAATGCCTTATGGCTTACATGATTCATCGGGAAAAATATATCAACGAAAACTGACCGTGTCAAATCATAAAAAATACACTGAACCAAATAATGAAAAGTAGCAGGACAATACAAGCATCTCAAAAATATATATAAGCTAGAATCAGAAACATATCCTCAGGACTGCCCGGTGCGGACGAAGCATCAGCAGGAGGTGATCCACCCGGAGGAGAGTCAGTCTGCTCCGCATCCGAAGATGACTCAGTATCCTGAAGAACATCCGCAATGGCTTGTTCAACCTCGTCCGAATAAACGTAATCTATAATGCTCGGGTTGAAGACTTTGTCGTCCCTTATAGGCCGGACCTTACTCATACACTGCAAAATAGTTAAAATATTGTTTTGAAAAGTCCTCATATCCTCCATCCAGTTCCGTACGCTATTGGCCATACTCAACCTCATCCGGACTGAGGGAGATAAAGATGGAAGGGAAGATGCTCGAGGTGGTGCTGAAGATGAACCGGGTTCACGGGCTGGCTCAGTCTGAATCTGACCAGAAGACTTCACTTTTTCCCGCTGCAAGAACCTTGGATTCTTCGGTTTGTGATCGGTCTTGTAATCGGGAACCCTAGCATCTTGATAGAGACTGTGGAAAAAAATGCGGACATATCAAACACCTAGCACAGACCTTCTGATTCGTGGCTATCTCATCAAAAATGGCTTGTCCTACATCGACATTCAGCTTGAAATTCAGAGCGTACAACATCCCGAGGTCACCAATGTGAAAATGAGTCAGGTTGTTCTTAGGTAACAACCTGTTTTGAATAAACCGACATTGGACCTTCCAATCCTCCGTCCAACTCGAAGTGACCAACTCCTTCCTATCTCCACCCGGTCTAAGTGTCCACGGCACCTCCGGGCACACTAACAATCGCAACTCCTCCAACGGGTCCTCTCCCGCATCCTTCTTGGCCTTTATCGCCTCCTTGTAGTCTAACCCCTCAAAAGGTTCTAACTTGTATTTCTCGTTGATAACCGCTGGTGTAAACGGAACTTGCACTCCCCTAACCATAACTACCCCAGTTTCCAAATCCGTCTCCGAACAGTTCGCATAAAACTCATGAACTAGGGTAGCATTGACCGGGGTTCTAGGGGTTTTCATCGGGGCACCCCACTTCCTATCCGTAAGCGCTTCACAAAAGCGGGATCAACCTTCGTCTCTAGAACGGCTCTCTCGATCAACATCGTCCTCGTCGATAGTGCTTGTTATATACCTCGAAAGCCTTAGGATTAAGGAACCTACGAGCCAAGGGAATAGGGATAGGAGGTCTCACATTCTCGTCTAACCGGCTCGGCTCCCTCGCTGCTTCCTCGGTTCTACCCCTAGGTTCATTTGCATCTCTCTCACCCCGAGTCTCCGACACCCTAGTCATCTTTCTCACTAAGGGCTCATCATCGTGTCGACCCCGACTCGGACTCATCTCGTAAAGGAACCCCGGATTGACCTCTGGAGGATTCTGACGCTCACCAATACGGATACCTTGGTTTGGGTTGACTAAAGTGGGGTCCACACCCTTTTTCTTCTTATTAGGCTCCTTTGCTACCCCCTTACCATGCCGTTTCTGAACCTGTTTGTGCACCATCATAAACTAAGACTAAACAAACAACAACCCAAAATCCAAATTCAAACAAAACCACCCGTTTATCGTCCAAACGGGATTTCCCAAACAATCCAACACCAAACCAACATCAAAACAGCAATGCAGACCATCCATCATCATCCATCAACATCCCAGATCACCCACAGAGGAAGAAAAATAAACAAACAAAGAAGAAAAAACCAATAAGGCAAATTGCATGTAAAAGAGTCGACTCGAAGATCGAACTCAAAAAAACATGAAATAATCTAAGAAAAGTTTATAAAATCTTACCAAGTACGATGATGGGATGATGATAAAAAGGATTAGAAGTCCAAAAAATGCCAAATTGAACCCCAAAATCGAATTTTTCTTCAAAAAGGCCGCACCAACTATGTCACTGAATCGAATTAATGGGTGTTTGTTGGAGGATTTGGAGTGGAAAATCGAAAAGAGGGGATTGAGAGCTGCTTGTAGGACTTTGAATCGCCCAATTTGGAATAGAAACGCGGATTTTAGGGTAAAAGGTGTCGAAAAGTCGGGTTGAAACTTTGAAATTTTTGTGGCTCGACTGAAATTGGGAAGCAGGGGATATATATAGACGCAGGGTGGACGGGCGTCCAGGATGGGTGGACGCTCGTTCACTGAGGATGGTATGAACTGGACGGGCGTCCAGATATTCAGACGCTCGTCCAGCTATTCAAATTAAGAACAGAGTTGGAGTGGATCTCGCAGACGGGCGTTCAGGATGGGCGGACGCTCGTCCAAGGCAGACACATAACAGACGGGCGTCCAAAGTCATGGACGCACGTCCAAGGTTGAATTTCAGCAAAAACTTAAAAAAATTTCATTCAAATCAATTTCAAATTTTTATTTCATCATAAATATTCATACAAAACTTCAATTAACAAAGAAAACTGGAAAACACATAAAAACACTAGAAAATAGTGGGTTGCCTCCCACCAAGCGCTTTTGTTTAAAGTCGTTTGCTCGACGAAACAACCTAACAACGCTAGTCATCGTAAATCTCCGCCCAATCCACAATCCGGATCAGACGGCGGAGCATGTCAATAGCAGGGGGAAAATCAAACTCGTCCTGTAGAGCCCAGTCCTCGCCAGCAACATCCACTCCTTGGAAATGCTCATCTTGCAGCACTAGCGCCAAATCAGTCAACATCGGATCATTGAGGATTGTATACGGTCGTCCTAAAGTCTCCTGCAGGTCCTCTGAGCTAAAATCTCCACCTCCCGAAGATCGGGGTACAATGATAACATAAGTAACGGTCCTGATGCGGGTACTAATATCAAAGTCTACGTCCAAAATGATAGTCCCTCCGGGTCCGTCACCTAGAGTGATAAGTGGGATCTTACTAATGAAAGGAAACTCCTCTGGTAGAACTCCGTAATCCATATCTAAAAACACAGCTAAACTGAACAGATTCAAACAAAATCTTAATTAGACTTAAGATAAAAACTAAATCAAAGAAAAGAAACATCATAAAAGAGAGTCCTAATATAATAAAGGATATCTAGGATGCCTCCTAGTGGCGCTTTTGGTTAATGTCGTTAGCTCGACACTTTTTTAGCTCAGCCTGGATCAGGCCATTTAGCTTTTTTGCCAGCCACTACCTCGTGTAAGCTTCGATCAGTAGTGTGGCTGCAGAAACAGCATCTAACACATGGGGTGAATTCTTTAATTGCCTTCCACACACGTTTAAACCTCCCCATGGCTGATTTCTTCTTCTTCTGACGACGTTTCAACTGTTGCTCCTTCACAAACACTTCCATGTCCCAACTACCTGCTAGAACTTCTTCAGAGGGACCACTACCGTTATCCTCAGAAAACAAATCGGGCGAAAACTCGTCAAATTTATCGACTTCTGAAGTACCACACCTGAGGATATCGAGGAATCGAACAATCAAAGGCTGTTCCTTGGCTTGACCAATGTAATGCTTACACCTTTGACCATTCACTCGGAACGGCTGGTCACCATAACCTTGTAGTTCTAAAACACCTCCAGGGATGACTTGGAGAATTTCAAAGGGACCGGACCATCATGTCCTCAGCTTACCAGGGAACAGATGTAACCTGGAATTGTATAATAAAACTTGTTCCCCAACATGGAATTCTCGCTTCTTGATTTTGGCATTGTGAAGGAGTTTTGTTTTTTCCTTACTTATCCTGGCACTTTCGTAGGCCTGAAGTCTAAATTCATCCAACTCATGCAACTGTTGCAATCGATGTTTTCAACAAGATTGGGTATCGAAGTTTAAAAACTTCGTGGCCCACTAGGCTCTATGCTCTAACTCGACTGGCAAGTGGCATGGTTTACCATAAACCATTTGATAGGGTGATGTACCCATGGGGGTCTTATAGGCAGTTTGATATGCCCACAGTACATCATCCAATTTTAGACTCCAGTTTTTTCTATGACTGTTAACTGTTTTCTCCAGGATCTTCTTTAAACTTTGGTTGCTTCTTTCAACCTGACCACTCATCATAGGATGATATGGTGTACCAGTCTTATGCCGGACACCATATTTCTCAAGAACTTTCTCCAGAGGTCGGTTGCAAAAGTGTGTCCTTTCATAACTAATCAAGGCCCGTGGACACCCGAATCTCATGAAGATGTTTTTCTTTAGAAACTTCATGACCGTCTTATGATCATTGTGAGACGTGGCTTGAGCCTCCACCCATTTCGACACGTAATCCACGCAGACTAAGATGTATTTATTTCCACAAGACGATGGGAATGGTCCCATAAAATCGATACCCCATACATCAAAGACTTCACATTCTAGGATGGGTTTCAATGGCATGTCTAAACGCCTTGTTACAGTTCCGGTTCTTTGACACCTATCACAAGCTTTACAGAAAGCTTCTGTATCTTTGAAGATCGTGGGCCAATAGAAGCCGGATTGAAAGATCTTAGCAACGGTTTTCCAAGGACCAAAGTGACCGCCAGTGGGTCCACTGTGGCATTGCTCAATGATATCACGTTGCTCAGATTTAGGAACACATCTTCTCAGCAAACCATCCTTACAGATCTTGAAGAGGTAAGGTTCATCCCAAACGAAAGTTTTCAAATCAGAGAAGAATTTCTTCTTCTCTTGATAGGATAATTCTGGGTCAAGATATTGGGAATGAAGGTAGTTTACGATGGAAGAATACCATGGAACATCTGGAGCACAACCGTCGATAAGCATGATATTCTCCAGAGGAAAGTAAAGATCTATATCGTCAGGGTCATCCTTTTCCTCACTCAACATTCTTGAAACGTGATCAGCCACTACGTTTTCACTGCCCTTTTTTGTCTTTAATCTGGACATCAAACTCTTGTAGGGTCAGTATCCAACGTAGTAAGCGCGGTTTAGCCTCTTTCTTAGTCATGAGATATCGCAAAGCAGCGTGATCAGTCCACACAATCACTTGAGCACCCAGCAAGTAACTACGAAGTTTGTCCATAGCAAAGACTACGGCCAATAGTTCCTTTTCAGTCGTCGTGTAGTTTACTTGAGATGGATTTAGTGTGTGACTGGCGTAATAGATTGGCTGGAATTTCCCTTTTATTCTCTGTCCTAAGACTGCACCAACATCATAATTTGATGCATCGCACATAAGCTCGAAGGGGAGATTCCAGTCAGGCGAAATAAGGATCGGTGCAGAGATTAATCGACTTTTAAGCTCTTCAAACGCTTGCTTGCAATTTTCATCAAAATCGAATACAACGTCTTCTTTAAGTAGTGTAGACAGGGGCTTGGCTATCTTGGAAAAGTCTTGAATGAATCTCCTATAGAAACCGACATGTCCTTGAAAACCTCTGACTTCGCGCACATTCTTAGGATAACTCATCTTCTCGATAGCTTCCACTTTGGCCCTGTCTACCTCAATACCTTTGGCGGAGATCTTGTGGCCAAGAACTATTCCCTTATCTACCATAAAATGGCACTTTTCCCAGTTGAGGACTAAGTTATTTTCCACGCATAAGGATAAGACCTGGTCAAGATTATCAAGGCAATCATCGAAGGATTGACCAAAGACCGAAAAGTCATCCATGAAAATTTCCATACACTTTTCAACTAGCCTGTCAAAGATAGCCAACATACATCTTTGAAATGTAGCTGAGGCATTGCAAAGACCAAATGGCATCCGCCTGTACGCCAATGTACCATATGGGCAGGTGAAAGTGGTCTTCTCTTGGTCAACTGGATCGATGGGTATCTGAAAATATCCTGAGTATCCATCTAGGAAACAGTAGAATGCATGTCCCGCCAGGCGTTCTAGCATCTGATCAATGAAAGGAAGGGGGAAATGATCTTTCATTGTTACCTCATTGAGTTTCCTGTAATCAATGCAGACTCTGTAACCAGTAACAAGCCTCAATGCTATTTCTTCTCCCTTCTCATTCTTTTCTATAGTAATTCCTCCTTTTTTGAGAACTACCTGAGTTGGGGATACCCATTCACTGTCAGCGATTGCGTAAATGATACCCATATCTAAAAGCTTGATAATTTCCTTCTTGACCACCTCTTGCATATGAGGGTTGAGCCTCCTCTGGGGCTGTCTAACACATTTCGCACCCTCTTCGGTCTTTATTTTGTGCATACAGTTGTCAGGAGATATCCCTCTGATGTCTCCTACTTGCCAACCAAAGGCTTTTTCATTTTTTCTCAAGACGTTTACCAGCTTCATTTCTTCTAATCGAGAGAGCTTGGCAGATATAATTAATGGAAGCTTGTCACCTTCTCTTAAAAACACATACTTCAGATGTTTAGGCAACGGCTTCAATACCAGATCCGCAGGGGGGTCTTCCAAACTTGATTTAAGATCTCCACTTTTTAACTCAACATCGCTGAGTTTACTTAGTGGTCCCACTGCCAAGGCTTCTCCTTTCAACAACTCATCCTCAATTTCAGCTTCTAACTGCTCTAGATTCACCACACCATGATTATTCAGCTTCTCAACTAGTCGCTCGTATTCAGTTGCAACAGCCTTGACTTGCTTTTCCATGAAATCATTGAAGTCATCAGACGTATCGTCAATGGAGAAGCCGGTCGGTCTTTCAGAGGGTTTCTGGCTAGCTTTGGAAACATTGTAGCTCACCTCTTGATCACCAACACGTATCGTCACTTGCCCACCATCACAGTCAATGAGGGCTCTGGCTGTAGACAGAAAAGGTCTCCCAAGAATTAGAGGGACATGCTCATCCTTCTCTATGTCTAGAACGTACCAGTCCACCGGGAAGGTAAATCTGTCAATTTGAACTAGGACGTCCTTTAGTATTCCCGCAGCTTTCTTAGAAGATCTA
Source organism: Gentiana straminea (assembly GCA_036785695.1). Taxonomy (NCBI): domain Eukaryota; kingdom Viridiplantae; phylum Streptophyta; class Magnoliopsida; order Gentianales; family Gentianaceae; genus Gentiana; species Gentiana straminea. The sequence goes on along the minus strand of JAVUPR010000444.1, from coordinate 6,307,774 downwards.
TCCGCGAATTGAAGATTCATGGTAGTGGGTTCTAGAAGATTGTCTAACCCAAGCTGTTTGCAGACAGACAATGGCATCAGGCTTATGGATGCACCTAGGTCACATAAAGAGTTTGGAAATACTAGGCCTCCCATCAGCAATGTGAGCACAAATTTCCCAGGGTCACCCCTCTTGATTGGTAGATCTTCATAATTGATCATAGAGCAGTCCTCACCAATCAACCGATCCATGTCTGTTAATTTCTTCTTAGAAGAAACAACATCCTTGATGAATTTGGTATACTTAGGCATCTCAACCAAAACCTCGGATAATGGAAGATTAACCTAAGTATTTTTCAGAAGGTTTAGCACTTTTTCATACTTTTTATCCTCATTCAAGGAGAAGTTGCTTTTTCAAGTCACTCTCAAAAAGGACTTTCTTCGAGGATGAACTGACCGCTTTGTCTTCCAAGTCTTTCCACCTCACCACTTTTTCATTCTTCTTACTAGTCAGGGGATCAGCCTCCTGACTCTCACTTGATTCTTCATTCCTCAGGGGTTCAGCCACCTGAGGACTTCCAACTCTTTCACCTCTCAGGGGATCAGTCACCTGAGTATTTTCTTGCAGCCAAGGGGAACGTAGGTGCTCGACTTCCCCTCCTGCCTTATCGCTAGCAGGAGGGGTTAGTGGTTTCCCCGGGTTCGGGGGACCACTTAGTTGAGTACTAGATCTCAGATTCATCGCACTGGCCTCTTCTCTACCGTACGGAATTGAAGGAACCAGGTCAGTGCATTGGCTATTATTCAAATCGGTCTGAGCAACTTGACCACCCTTTGGATTTTTTTCCGTGAAGCTGGGCAACTGCCCTGGGGGTCTAGAAGCTAACTGTTCAGCCAATTGCCCTAGTTGCCTCTCAAGATTCTTGAGTGTCCTGTTTTGCTCCTCCCGAAAGGAGCTCCATTCAGCTTGGATATCACTCGAGTGTGAGGGCCCTTGAGAGTTTTGGAAGTTTTGCGGGTAAGGCTGGCTGGACCGATTCTGAAATGTAGAATTAGAATTGTTAGGCCAATTCTGACTGAACCTTTGATTCTGATTGGAAAAATTGGAGTTCTTGTTCTGGTTGTACGTAGGGTTTTGAGTGAAGTTTTGATTTTGATTAAAATTCGAATTAAAATTTTGATTCTGGCTGAAACCCTGGTTTTGAGGATTACTCTGGCCAGAGAATTGATTATTAAACCTCTGATTGGTCTGGCCAGAGAAAGCGTTTACTTCAGCATTCTGTCCATTCAAAGGACAGAAACGAGATGTATGCCCCACATTGTCACAGTTTCTTACATGTGACCGGATTATACTGTCCATTTTCATGAACAGTATTAACTTGATAAGCAGAGGGGGGAATAAATTGACACTGGCCAATCATATGGCCAGTCTGACAACAATTCTCACAGTACAGAACTTGAGAAATCTGTTGAGGGGAAAGATTATGATTGATCGGATTATGAGAAATTTGAGAAGCTGCCATCTGCTTTTGCAGCATGGCGATCAGACTTTTCATATTCACCTCCTCGATCTTGGGAGGAGGAGGAGGTGCTTAGATAGCTTGAGAGGAGGGGGCGTAATTGTACTTGGAAATATCCTCAAATAGTGCCCATCCCTCTTCAGGTGTCTTTCTCAAGAATGCCCCACCAGAAGAACTATTGACCATGCCCTTAGTGAGCTCGGTCAATCTGCTGAAAAACGTATTGACTTGCCTCTGCAAGTCAATACCATGATGGGGACATTTACGAAGAAGAGATTTAAATCTCTTCCAAGCATCAAAGAATGACTCGTTTTCCTTCTGATAAAATGTAAAAATTTCACTGGGGTATTGGGTTGTCTTGGAAAGTGGGAAATATTGACTTAGGAACTCTTTTTCGAGTCCAGCCCAAGTGGTAATGGATTCAGCAGGGAGAGAGTTATTCCACTCTTTTGCCTCCCCCTTCAAGGAAAACAGAAACAGTTTCCGCTTAATGGCATCCTCTCTTACACCTTGGATGCGAGTCGTACCACATATCTCCAGAAATACGTGTACGTGTGTATGCGGATTTTCAGACTGAAAACCGTGGAAGATGGATGCATGTTGCATCATTTGAATGAGACCAGGCTTGAGTTCGAAGGTCTGAGCATTTATGGTTGGTAGGACGATAGCCGGGTTGACCTTGACTACACCAGGCATGGCGTAGTCAGCCAACGTACGTCTATCTTCAGCAGCCATAATGACTATATTTTCGATCTCTTGAACTAGATCTTGCTCGATATCTCGATCGACTGTGTTCTCTTCGTCAGGGAGGTCCGCAAAATGGAGCCTTCTCCTGTTTGGTCGGACTATGGTCCGCTCGAGGTCAGGGGTATAGAGTAGTGGCCCCTTTTGACTCCGAGTTTGCATAAACCGATACCAAGATCTAATTGTTTAACCTTTTAATCAAAGGTTAAAATTAAGAAAAGATCTTGAAGAAAAGAGGTCAGACGGGCGTCCGGATGACTGGACGGGCATCTGCCTGGATGATGAACAGGACGGACGTCTGGTTAACCAGACGCGCGTCTGACTGGGTAAACTACGAAAAAGGTTAGAAAAATTTAATCGGACGGGCGTCCGTATGACTGGACGCTCGTCTGATAAAAAAAAAACGGAAAACAGAAAAACAGAAAAGATAAAATAAACTAGGAAGATAATAACTACGAAACCTAATGACGAACAATCTAATAACTTTACTATAAATTACCTAACAATAATAAGAAAAAGAATAAAGAACATAAAAAGAGAAATAAAACAGAGAAATAAAACAAGAAAATAAATAAAAACTAGACAACCGTCCGGTTCCCCGACAACGGCGCCAAAAACTTGTCACGGATTTTTTCAACGGAAAACAAACAAGTAATAAATTTATAAATCCGGTATACCCCAAGTGCAGGGATCGTAGTATAGAGGTTGATACCGGGTGGATCTTACGGGGAATTGGGGTTGTTTAATCTAGTTTTTATTATCTAACCTAATTATGTCACGATTACTACTATAAGATACGAAAATAAAACAGTGAATAACTAAAACGGAAAACTAACGATAGAATAACTGGACAGAAGATCGAGACCTAAAGCCAGGAAAATATGGTTGTGAACAAATTAACTAAGCTAAATCTATTCTAAATCTATTATGAAATAAAGATTGCAATTTTACTAAGCAATTCAAGTTCGAGGGATTTAATCAATATTTTACGAACGAACAAGCTATTGATCCACCTATCCTACAACTATCAATTTCCTCTCTAGATTATTTCATGATTTTTAACCAAGTTGTGATTCACCTAGCCAAGGTATGAACTCCTAATTTCTTAGACAAGTTCGCCTATTAATCTCCTATCTTTCGATTTAAAGATTAACGTTTTCTAACCAAAGGTGTGAAATCTCTCAATTTCTAACCTAGAAATCTAACCTAATAACTCTCGTTAATTTAGATTAAAGATCTAATCTTTATTATGGTGATCTAGGGTTTAATAACGATTCTCATCAACATTAAACATCACACATGCAAGCATCTTTCGATATAATTGCAGAAAATCAAGATAAACATAATAAAGATACAACTTTGATAAGAAAAACTCACAAGATAATCAAGAAACGAAACTGAATTGTTGATAGGATGGCTTCACAATGCTTGTTCAATAGAGGTCTAGCCTCTTAGCATCCTCTTGAAGATCGAATTGTTTGAGTAAAAATACATAAAAAGTGTTTGAATCTAGATAGAAAATAAAAGCAATAAAAACTGAGCCGCCCCTAGGGTTTTGGGGTTTGAAAATCTGATCATAATTATGGGAGAAAACGCAGCTATATATAGAATTTCATAGTTGGTTCTGCTAAGTCGGCGCTCGGACGCCCGTCCGTTATGATGGACGTCCGTCCAGTCTTCAATAAAAACTTTGAGTCGGGCCGAACTGGATCAGACGCCCGTCCTTCTTTAATTTGGACGCTCGTCCACTAAATTTGGGAGAACTTTGAATCAAATCACTTCTTCTGGATGCCCGTCCACTTGCTTAGACGCCCGTCCACTGGACGGAGGATTGAACGCACGTTCAGGTTACTTCAAATCTGATTTTTCCATCTCTATCTCGTTTTCTTCATATGAATTCGATCCTTGACATCTTTTAATCCTCTTTTGAGCCAATTTCATGTATCTACAATATAATAAAACATTGCAAAGTGTAATATCATCCAAATCAATATAAAATCAACAATAAAACACTAAATCAACCAATTTTGTGATTAAACCGTTTAAAACCTCATTTGCTCAATAATTCAATTAAACACTTAATTTCTATGCAAATTATACGAATATGGAGAGAATTGTTACAAAATATAACGATATAAATCATATAAAATCACCCTTAACAACTCCCCCACACTTAGCTTTTGCTCGTCCCGAACAAAACAAAACAGAATAAAGGCTCGAGAAAAGATAGACACTTCAGCAAGTACAAAGTATATTCAATAAATCAGATGCTCACCCCTGTGTGTGTACAAAGCCATAGTAAACTTCCACTAAGTCCAAACTTGAAAATTTCAAAGCAAACTAGCTAATACCCCCTTCAAACTAGAAATAAATGATACTCATAAGATGTACCCTATAAAACGTAACATATCCCGAAAAAGATGATAGAAAGTATTTAGGACCTTTCTGACATACTCAGAGGATAATCCCTACAACATATCTGTCAGTTTATACTGGGGATAAGGGATGCGATAACTAAGTCTTTTATTCATTTCATACCACTTCTTATATAAGTTGATTTAACTATTTCACTTTTAAACGCACATCAGAATGAGCTATTGCCCTGTCATAGCAGAATAGGATATTCGAGATATACCCTACCTAACTCAAATCATAAGGCAGCTTTTTCTGACTGTCGTGAGCTTTTGGTCATCATAGTGGTATAGGACATTCGAGATATGACCTACCGCATTCAAATCATCGACCAGCTTCCGACACACCCGATTAATTCATTTAAAATTCAACTTTTTCAACAACTTTAGTTACGCTTTACTAATCACATTCAAACCTCAGATATTCACAGTATATCATACTCTGGCTATAACTACAAACTATCATAATCGTCAAGATATGTACGTTAGGACTAAGCACATGACTTATAAGATAACAAACATCACTAATCAAAAGGGGTATAGCTTTATATTATAGCTCATCATTCACTATGGCTCATGAAAAATATATATCGGGTGAAACAACTAACTTACTGGACATACAGTATATAGCATCAATGACTATAAAAATAACGAACAAAGATTATGCATTGCTTACTCGGGACAAAACAAAAACCAAAAATTTTTGAAAAATTTAGCTCATTTTGCATAGAATCATAATGAAGTAAGCAAACGATCGATACACATAAACCATTCCCCTCCCCCACACTTAAACCACAACATGTCCTCAGGTTGTCCAGAATTTACAGAGAGACAAAATACTTAGCTGCTTGCGTAGACATTCGAGACGTTGGTCAGGCTGGTGCATGAAAAGGCCAACGCTCTCGAAAGCGTATAGGGCTCGTTCCAACATTACTCAAACGTAACCTTGACAAAACGTCTAGAAAGATATCTGCACTACTTGACAAACACGGAAAAATCTCGGGGAAAACGGGGAAAGTATCCCATAATGAAAGGATACAGGGAAATCGAATTATATCCAAAGATGAAGCATTCAATACAACGAAAATCTAAAGCATAGTAAAGTCAAACGAAAGTACGGAATGCCTTATGGCTTACATGATTCATCGGGAAAAATATATCAACGAAAACTGACCGTGTCAAATCATGAAAAATACACTGAACCAAATAATGAAAAGTAGCAGGACAATACAAGCATCTCAAAAATATATATAAGCTAGAATCAGAAACATATCCTCAGGACTGCCCCGGTGCGGAGGAAGCATCAGCAGGAGGTGATCCACCCGGAGGAGAGTCAGTCTGCTCCGCATCCGAAGACGACTCAGTATCCTGAAGAACATCCGCAATGGCTTGTTCAACCTCGTTCGAATAAACGTAATCTATAATGCTCGGGTTGAAGACTCTGTCGTCCCTTACAGGCCGGCCCTCACTCATACACTGCAAAATAGTTAAAATATTGTTTTGAGAAGTCCTCATATCCTCCATCCAGTTCCGTACGCTATTGGCCATACTCAACCTCATCCGGACTGAGGGAGATAAAGATGGAAGGGAAGATGCTCGAGGTGGTGCTGAAGATGAACCGGGCTCACGGGCCGCCTCAGTCTGAATCTGACCAGAAGACTTCACTTTTTCCCGCTGCAAGAACCTTGGATTCTTCGGTTTGTGATCGGTCTTGTACTTGGGAACCCTAGCACCTTGATAGAGACTGTGGAAAAAAATGCGGACATATCAAACACCTAGCATAGACCTTCTGATTCGTGGCTATCTCATCAAAAATGGCTTGTCCTACATCGACATTCAGCTTGAAATTCAGAGCGTACAACATCCCGAGGTCACCAATGTGAAAATGAGTCAGGTTGTTCTTAGGTAACAACCTGTTCTGAATAAACCGACATTGGACCTTCCAATCCTCCGTCCAACTCGTAGTGACCAACTCCTTCCTATATCCACCCGGTCTAAGTGTCCACGGCACCTCCGGGCACACTAACAATCGCAACTCCTCCAACGGGTCCTCTCCCGCATCATGCTTGGCCTTTATCGCCTCCTTGTAGTCTAACCCCTCAAAAGGTTCTAACTTGTCTTTCTCGTTGATAACCGCTGGTGTAAACGGAACTTGCACTCCCCTAACCATAACTACCCCAGTTTCCAAATCCGTCTCCGAACAGTTCGCATAAAACTCACGAACTAGGGTAGCATTGACCGGGGTTCTAGGGGTTTTCATCAGGGCACCCCACTTCCTATCCGTAAGCAGTTTCACAAAAGCGGGATCAACCTTCGTCTCTAGAACGGCTATCTCGATCAACATCGTCCTCGTCAGATAGTGCTTGTTATATACCTCGAAAGCCTTAGGATTAAGGAACCTACGAGCCAAGGGAATAGGGATAGGAGGTCTCACATTCTGTCTAACCGGCTCAGCTCCCTCAGTTGCTTCCTCGGTTCTACCCCTAGGTTCATTTGCATCTCTCTCACCCCGAGTCTCCGACACCCTAGTCATCTTTCTCACTAAGGGCTCATCATCAGTGTCAGACCCCGACTCAGACTCATCTCGTAAAGGAACCCTGGATTGACCTCTAGGAGGATTCTGACGCTCACCAATACGGATACCTTGGTTTGGGTTGACTAAAGTGGGGTCCACACCATTTTTCTTCTTATTAGGCTCCTTTGCTACCCCCTTACCATGCCGTTTCTGAACCTGTTTGTGCACCATCATAAACTAAGACTAAACAAACAACAACCCAAAATCCAAATTCAAACAAAACCACCCGTTTATCGTCCAAACGGGATTTCCCAAACAATCCAACACCAAACCAACAATAAAACAGCAATGCAGACCATCCATCATCATCCATCAACATCCCAGATCACCCACAGAGGAAGAAAAATAAACAAACCAAGAAGAAAAAACCAATAAGGCAAATTGCATGTAAAAGAGTCGACTCGAAGATCGAACTCAAAAAAACGTGAAATAATCTAAGAAAAGTTTATAAAATCTTACCAAGTACGATGATGGGATGATGATAAAAAGGATTAGAAGTCCAAACAATGCCAAATTGAACCCCAAAATCGAATTTTTCTTCAAAAAGGCCGCACCAACTATGTCACTGAATCGAATTAATGGGTGTTTGTTGGAGGATTTGGAGTGGAAAATCGAAAAGAGGGGATTGAGAGCTGCTTGTAGGACTTTGAATCGCCTAATTTGGTATAGAAACGCGGATTTTAGGGTAAAAGGTGTCGAAAAGTCGGGTTGAAACTTTGAAATTTTTGTGGCTCGACTGAAATTGGGAAGCAGGGGATATATATAGACGCAGGGTGGACGGGCGTCCAGGATGGGTGGACGCTCGTTCACTGAGGATGGTATGAACTGGACGGGCGTCCAGATATTCAGACGCTCGTCCAGCTATTCAAATTAAGAACAGAGTTGAAGTGGATCTCGCAGACGGGCGTTCAGGATGGGCGGACGCTCGTCCAAGGCAGACACATAACAGACGGGCGTCCAAAGTCATGGACGCACGTCCAAGGTTGAATTTCAGCAAAAACTTAAAAAAATTTCATTCAAATCAATTTCAAATTTTTATTTCATCATAAATATTCATACAAAACTTCAATTAACAAAGAAAACTGGAAAACACAAAAAAAACACTAGAAAATAGTGGGTTGCCACCCACCAAGCGCTTTTGTTTAACGTCGTTTGCTCGACGAAACAACCTAACAACGCTAGTCATCATAAATCTCCGCCCAATCCACAATCCGGATCAGACGGCGAAGCATGTCAATAGCAGGGGGAAAATCAAACTCGTCCTGTAGAGCCCAGTCCTCGCCAGCAACATCCACTCCTTGGAAATGCTCATCTTGCAGCACTAGCGCCAAATCAGTCAACATCGGATCATTGAGGATTGTATACGGTCGTCCTAAAGTCTCCTGCAGGTCCTCTGAGCTAAAATCTCCACCTCCCGAAGATCGGGGTACAATGAGAACATAAGTAACGGTCCTGATGCGGGTACTAATATCAAAGTCTACATCCAAAATGATAGTCCCTCCGGGTCCGTCACCTAGAGTGATAAGCGGGATCTTACTAATGAAAGGAAACTCCTCTGGTAGAACTCCGTAATCCATATCTAAAAACACAGCTAAACTGAACAGATTCAAACAAAATCTTAATTAGACTTAAGATAAAAACTAAATCAAAGAAAAGAAACATCATAAAAGAGAGTCCTAATATAATAAAGGATATCTAGGATGCCTCCTAGTGGCGCTTTTGGTTAATGTCGTTAGCTCGACACTTTTTTAGCTCAGCCTGGATCAGGCCATTTAGCTTTTCTGCCAGCCACTACCTCGTGTAAGCTTCGATCAGTAGTGTGGCTGCAGAAACAGCATCTAACACATGGGGTGAATTCTTTAATTGCCTTCCACACACGTTTAAACCTCCCCATGGCTGATTTCTTCTTCTTCTGACGACGTTTCAACTGTGGCTCCTTCGCAAACTCTTCCATGTCCCAACTACCTGCTAGAACTTCTTCAGAGGGACCACTACCGTTATCCTCAGAAAACAAATCGGGCGAAAACTCGTCAAATTTATCGACTTCTGAAGTACCACACCTGAGGATATCGAGGAATCGAACAATCAAAGGCTGTTCCTTGGCTTGACCAATGTAATGCTTACACCTTTGACCATTCACTCGGAACGGCTGGTCACCATTACCTCGTAGTTCTAAAACACCTCCAGGGATGACTTGGAGAATTTCAAAGGGACCGGACCATCGTGTCCTCAGCTTACCAGGGAACCGATGTAACCTGGAATTGTATAATAAAACTTGTTCCCCAACATGGAATTCTCGCTTCTTGATTTTGGCATCGTGAAGGAGTTTTGTCTTTTCCTTACTTATCCTGGCACTTTCGTAGGCCTGAAGTCTAAATTCATCCAACTCATGCAACTGTTGCAATCGATGTTTTCCACAAGATTGGGTATCGAAGTTTAACAACTTCGTGGCCCAATAGGCTCTATGCTCTAACTCGACTGGCAAGTGGCATGGTTTACCATAAACCATTTGATAGGGTGATGTACCCATGGGGGTCTTATAGGCAGTTCGATATGCCCACAGTACATTCCAATTTTAGACTCCCAGTTTTTTCTATGACCGTTAACTTGTTTTCTCCAGGATCTTCTTTAAACTTTGGTTGCTTCTTTCAACCTGACCACTCGTCATAGGATGATATGGTGTACCAGTCTTATGCCGGACACCATATTTCTCAAGAACTTTCTCCAGAGGTCGGTTGCAAAAGTGTGTCCCTTCATCACTAATCAAGGCCCGTGGACACCCGAATCTCACGAAGATGTTTTTCTTTAGAAACTTCATGACCGTCTTATGATCATTGTGAGACGTGGCTTGAGCCTCCACCCATTTCGACACGTAATCCACGCAGACTAAGATGTTTTTATTTCCACAAGACGATGGGAATGGTCCCATAAAATCGATACCCCATACATCAAAGACTTCACATTCTAGGATGGGTTTCAATGGCATGTCGAAATGCCTTGTTACAGTTCCGGTTCTTTGACACCTATCACAAGCTTTACAGAAAGCTTCTGTATCTTTGAAGATCGTGGGCCAATAGAAGCCGGATTGAAAGATCTTAGCAACGGTTTTCCAAGGACCAAAGTGACCGCCAGTGGGTCCACTGTGGCATTGCTCAATGATATCACGTTGCTCAGATTTAGGAACACATCTTCTCAGCAAACCATCCTTACAGATCTTGAAGATGTAAGGTTCATCCCAAACGAAAGTTTTCAAATCAGAGAAGAATTTCTTCTTATCTTGATAGGATAATTCTGGGTCAAGATATTGGGAATGAAGGTAGTTTAATTACGATGGAAGAATACCATGGAACATCTGGAGCACAACCGTCGATAAGCATGATATTCTCCAGAGGAAAGTAAAGATCTATATCGTCAGGGTCATCCTTTTCCTCACTCAACATTCTTGAAACGTGATCAGCCACTACGTTTTCACTGCCCTTTTTGTCTTTAATCTGGACATCAAACTCTTGTAGGGTCAGTATCCAACGTAGTAAGCGCGGTTTAGCCTCTTTCTTAGTCATGAGATATCGCAAAGCAGCGTGATCAGTCCACACAATCACTTGAGCACCCAGCAAGTAACTACGAAATTTGTCCATAGCAAAGACTACGGCCAATAGTTCCTTTTCAGTCGTCGTGTAGTTTACTTGAGATGGATTTAGTGTGTGACTGGCGTAATAGATTGGCTGGAATTTCCCTTTTATTCTCTGTCCTAAGACTGCACCAACAGCATAATTTGATGCATCGCACATAAGCTCGAAGGGGAGATTCCAGTCAGGCGAAATAAGGATCGGTGCAGAGATTAATCGACTTTTAAGCTCTTCAAACGCTTGCTTGCAATTTTCATCAAAATCGAATACAACGTCTTCTTTAAGTAGTGTAGACAGGGGCTTGGCTATCTTGGAAAAGTCTTGAATGAATCTCCTATAGAAACCGACATGTCCAAGAAAACCTCTGACTTCACGCACATTCTTAGGATAACTCATCTTCTCGATAGCTTCCACTTTGGCCCTGTCTACCTCAATACCTTTGGCGGAGATCTTGTGGCCAAGAACTATTCCCTCATCTACCATAAAATGGCACTTTTCCCAGTTGAGGACTAAGTTATTTTCCACGCATCTGGATAAGACCTGGTCAAGATTATCAAGGCAATCATCGAAGGATTGACCAAAGACCAAAAAGTCATCCATGAAAATTTCCATACACTTTTCAACTAGCCTGTCAAAGATAGCCAGCATACATCTTTGAAATGTAGCTGGGGCATTGCAAAGACCAAATGGCATCCGCCTGTACGTGAATGTACCATATGGGCAGGTGAAAGTGGTCTTCTCTTGGTCAACTGGATCGATGGGTATCTGAAAATATCCCGAGTATCCATCTAGGAAACGATAGAGAATGCATGTCCCGCCAGGCGTTCTAGCATCTGATCAATGAAAGGAAGGGGGAAATGATCTTTCATTGTTACCTCATTGAGTTTCCTGTAATCAATGCAGACTCTGTAACCAGCAACAAGCCTCAATGCTATTTCTTCTCCCTTCTCATTCTTTTCTATAGTAATTCCTCCTTTTTTGGGAACTACCTGAGTCGGGGATACCCATTCACTGTCAGCGATTGCGTAAATGATACCCATATCTAAAAGCTTGATAATTTCCTTCTTGACCACCTCTTGCATATGAGGGTTGAGCCTCCTCTGGGGCTGTCTAACACATTTCTCACCCTCTTCAGTCTTGATTTTGTGCATACAGTTGTCAGGAGATATCCCTCTGATGTCTCCTACTCGCCAACCAAAGGCTTTTTCATTTTTTCTCAAGACGTTTACCAGCTTCATTTCTTCTAATCGAGAGAGCTTGGCAGATATAATTAATGGAAGCTTGTCACCTTCTCTTAAAAACACATACTTCAGATGTTTAGGCAACGGCTTCAATACCAGATCCGCAGGGGGGTCTTCCAAACTTGATTTAAGATCTCCACTTTTTAACTCAACATCGCTTAGTTTACTTAGTGGTCCCACTGCCAAGGCTTCTCCTTTCAACAACTCATCCTCAATTTCAGCTTCTAACAGCTCTAGATTCACCACACCATAATTATTCAGCTTCTCAACTAGTCGCTCGTATTCAGTTGCAACAGCCATGACTTGCTTTTCTATGAAATCATTGAAGTCATCAGACGTATCGTCAATGGAGAAGCCGGTCGGTCTTTCAGAGGGTTTCTGGCTAGCTTTGGAAACATTGTAGCTCACCTCTTGATCACCATCACGTATCGTCACTTGCCCACCATCACAGTCAATGAGGGCTCTGGCTGTAGACAGAAAAGGTCTCCCAAGAATTAGAGGGACATGCTCATCCTTCTCTATGTCTAGAACGTACCAGTCCACCGGGAAGGTAAATCTGTCAATTTGAACTAGGACGTCCTTTAGTATTCCTGCAGCTTTCTTAGAAGATCTATCCGCGAATTGAAGATTCATGGTAGTGGGTTCTAGAAGATTGTCTAACCCTAGCTGTTTGCAGACAGACAATGGCATCAGGCTTATGGATGCACCTAGGTCACATAAAGAGTTTGGAATGACTAGGCCTCCCATCAGCAATGTGAGCAAAATTTCCCAGGGTCACCCCTCTTGATTGGTAGATCTTCATAATTGATCATAGAGCAGTCCTCACCAATCAACCGATCCATGTCTGTTAATTTCTTCTTAGAAGAAACAACATCCTTGATGAATTTGGTATACTTAGGCATCTCAACCAAAACCTCGGATAATGGAAGATTAACCTGAGTATTTTTCAGAAGGTTTAGCACTTTTTCATACTTTTTATCCTCATTCAAGGAGAAGTTGCTTTTTCAAGTCACTCTCAGAAAGGACTTTCTTCGAGGATGAACTGACCGCTTTGTCTTCCAAGTCTTTCCACCTCACCACTTTTTCATTCTTCTTACTAGTCAGGGGATCAGCCTCCTGACTCTCACTTGATTCTTCATTCCTCAGGGGTTCAGCCACCTGAGGACTTCCAACTCTTTCACCTCTCAGGGGATCAGTCACCTGAGTATTTTCTTGCAGCCAAGGGGAACGTAGGTGCTCGACTTCCCCTCCTGCCTTATCGCTAGCAGGAGGGGTTAGTGGTTTCCCTGGTTCGGGGGACCACTTAGTTGAGTACTAGATCTCAGATTCATCGCACTGGCCTCTTCTCTACCGTACGGAATTGAAGGAACCAGGTCAGTGCATTGGCTATTATTCAAATCGGTCTGAGCAACTTGACCACCCTTTGGATTCTTTTCCGTGAAGCTGGGCAACTGCCCTGGGGGTCTAGAAGCTAACTGTTCAGCTAATTGCCCTAGTTGCCTCTCAAGATTCTTGAGTGTCCTGTTTTGCTCCTCCCGAAAGGAGCTCCATTCAGCTTGGATATCACTCGAGTGCGAGGGCCCTTGAGAGTTTTGGAAGTTTTGCGGGTAAGGCTGGCTGGACCGATTCTGAAATGTAGAATTAGAATTGTTAGGCCAATTCTGACTGAACCTTTGATTCTGATTGGAAAAATTGGAGTTCTGGTTCTGGTTGTACGTAGGGTTTCGAGTGAAGTTTTGATTTTGATTAAAATTCGAATTAAAATTTTGATTCTGGCTGAAACCCTGGTTTTGAGGATTACTCTGGCCAGATAATTGATTATTAAACCTCTGATTGGTCTGGCCAGAGAAAGCATTTACTTCAGCATTCTGTCCATTCAAAGGACAGAAACGAGATGTATGCCCCACATTGTCACAGTTTCTGACATGTGACTGGATTATACTGTCCATTTTCATGAACGGTATTAACTTGATAAGCAGAGGGGGGAATAAATTGACACTGGCCAATCATATGGCCAGTCTGACAACAATTCTCACAGTACAGAACTTGAGAGTTCTGTTGAGGGGAAAGATTCTGATTGATCGGATTATGAGAAATTTGAGAAGCTGCCATCTGCTTTTGCAGCATGGCGATCAGACTTTGCATATTCACCTCCTCGATCTTGGGAGGAGGAGGAGGTGCTTGGATAGCTTGAGAGGAGGGGGCGTAATTGTACTTGGAAATATCCTCAAATAGTGCCCATCCCTCTTTAGGTGTCTTTCTCAAGAATGCCCCACCAGAAGAACTATTGACCATGCCCTTAGTGAGCTCGGTCAATCCACTGAAAAACGTATTGACTTGCCTCTGCAAGTCAATACCATGATGGGGACATTTACGAAGAAGAGATTTAAATCTCTTCCAAGCATCAAAGAATGACTCGTTTTCCTTCTGATAAAATGTAAAAATTTCACTGAGGTATTGGGCTGTCTTGGAAAGTGGGAAATATTGACTTATGAACTCTTTTTCGAGTCCAGCCCAAGTGGTAATGGATTTAGCAGGGAGAGAGTTATTCCACTCTTTTGCCTCCCCCTTCAAGGAAAACGGAAACAGTTTCAGCTTAATGGCATCCTCGCTTACACCTTGGATGCGAGTCGTACCACATATCTCCAGAAATACGTGTACGTGTGTATGCGGATTTTCAGACTGAAAACCGTGGAAGATGGATGCATGTTGCATCATTTGAATGAGACCAGGCTTGAGTTCGAAGGTCTGAGCATTTATGGTTGGTAGGACGATAGCCGGTTGACTTTGACTACACTAGGCATGGCGTAGTCAGCCAACGTACGTCTATCTTCAGCAGCCATAATGACTATATTTTCGATCTCTTGAGCTAGATCTTGCTCGATATCTCGATCGACTGTGTTCTCTTCGTCAGGGAGGTCCGCAAAATGGAGCCTTCTCCTGTTTGGTCGGACTATGGCCCGCTCGAGGTCAGGGGTATAGAGTAGTGGCCCCTTTTGACTCCGAGTTTGTATAAACCGATACCAAGATCTAGTTGTTTAACCTTTTAATCAAAGGTTAAAATTAAGAAAAGATCTTGAAGAAAAGAGGTCAGACAGAAGTCTGCCTGGATGATGAACAGGACGGACGTCTGGTTAACCAGACGCGCGTCTGACTGGGTAAACAACGAAAAAGGTTAGAAAAATTTAATCGGACGGGCGTCCGTATGACTGGATGCTCGTCTGATAAAAAAAACGGAAAAACAGAAAAGATAAAATAAACTAGGAAGATAATAACTACGAAACCTAATGACGAACAATATAATAACTTAACTATAAATTACCTAACAATAATAAGAAAAAGAATAAAGAACATAAAAAGAGAAATAAAACAGAGAAATAAAACAAGAAAATAAATAAAAACTAGACAACCGTCCGGTTCCCCGGCAACGGCGCCAAAAACTTGTCACGGATTTTTTCAACGGCAAACAAACAAGTAATAAATTTATAAATCCGGTATACCCCAAGTGCAGGGATCGTAGTATAGAGGTTGATATCGGGTGGATCTTACGGGGAATCGGGGTTGTTTAATCTAGTTTTTATTATCTAACCTAATTATGTCACGATTACTACTAAAAGATACGAAAATAAACAATGAATAACTAAAACGGAAAACTAACGATAGAATAACTGGACAGAAGATCGAGACCTAAAGTCAGGAAAATATGGTTGCGAACAAATTAACTAAGCAAAATCTATTCTAAATCTATTAAGAAATAAAGATTGCAATTTTACTAAGCAATTCAAGTTCGAGGGATTTAATCAATATTTTACGAACGAACAAGCTATTGATCCACCTATCCTCCAACTATCAATTTCCTCTCTAGATTATTTCGTGATTTTTAACCAAGTTGTGATTCACCTAGCCAAGGTATGAACTCCTAATTTCTTAGACAAGTTCGCCTATTAATCTCCTATCTTTCGATTTAAAGATTAACGTTTTCTAACCAAAGGTGTGAAATCTCTCAATTTCTAACCTAGAAATCTAACCTAATAACTCTCGTTAATTTAGATTAAAGATCTAATCTTTATTATGGTGATCTAGGGTTTAATAACGATTCTCATCAACATTAAACATCACACATGCAAGCATCTTTCGATATAATTGCAGAAAATCAAGATAAACATAATAAAGAAACAACTTTGATAAGAAAAACTCACAAGATAATCAAGAAACGAAACTGAATTGTTGATAGGATGGCTTCACAATGCTTGTTCAATAGAGGTCTAGCCTCTTAGCATCCTCTTGGAGATCGAATTGTTTGAGTAAAAATACATAAAAAGTGTTTGAATCTAGATAGAAAATAAAAACAATAAAAACTGAGCCGCCCCTAGGGTTTTGGGGTTTGAAAATCTGATCATAATTATGGGAGAAAACGCAGCTATATATAGAATTTCATAGTCGGTTCTGCTAAGTCGGCGCTCGGACGCCCGTCCGTTATGCTGGACGTCCGTCCAGTCTTCAATAAAAACTTCGAGTCGGGCCGAACTGGATCAGACGCCCGTCCTTCTTTAATTTGGACGCTCGTCCACTAAATTTGGGAGAACTCTGAATCAAATCACTTCTTCTGGACGCCCGTCCACTTGCTTAGACGCCCGTCCACTGGACGGAGGATTGAACGCACGTTCGTGTTACTTCAAATCGATTTTTCCATCTCTATCTCTTTTTCTTCATATGAATTCGATCCTTGACATCTTTTAATCCTCTTTTGAGCCAATTTCGTGTATCTACAATATAATAAAACATTGCAAAGTGTAATATCATCCAAATCAATATAAAATCAACAATAAAATACCTAAATCAACCAATTTTGCGATTAAACCGTTTAAAACCTCCTTTTCTCAATAATTCAATTAAACACTTAATTTCTATGCAAATTATATGAATATGGAGAGAATTGTTACAAAATATAACGATATAATCATTTTCTAACCTAGAAATCAAACCTAATAACTCTCGTTGATTTAGATTAAAGATCTAATCTTTATTATGGTGATCTAGGGTTTAATAACGATTCTCATCAACATTAAACATCACACATGCAAGCATCTTTCGATATAATTGCAGAAAATCAAGATAAACATAATAAAGATACAACTTTGATAAGAAAAACTCACAAGATAATCAAGAAACGAAACTGAATTGTTGATAGGACGGCTTCACAATGCTTGTTCAATAGAGGTCTAGCCTCTTAGCATCCTCTTGAAGATCGAATTGTTTGAGTAAAAATACATAAAAAGTGTTTGAATCTAGATAGAAAATAAAAACAATAAAAACTGAGCCGCCCCTAGGGTTTTGGGGTTTGAAAATCTGATCATAATTATGGGAGAAAACGCAGCTATATATAGAATTTCAGAGTCGGTTCTGCTAAGTCGGCGCTCGGACGCCCATCCGTTATGCTGGACGTCCGTCCAGTCTTCAATAAAAACTTCGAGTCGGGCCGAGCTGGATCAGACGACCATCCTTCTTTAATTTGGACGCTCGTCCACTAAATTTGGGAGAACTCTGAATCAAATCACTTCTTCCGGACGCCCGTCCACTTGCTTAGACGCCCGTCCACTGGACGGAGGATTGAACGCACGTTCAGGTTACTTCAAATCTGATTTTTCCATCTCTATCTCTTTTTCTTCATATGAATTCGATCCTTGACATCTTTTAATCCTCTTTTGAGCCAATTTCGTGTATCTACAATATAATAAAACATTGCAAAGTGTAATATCATCCATATCAATATAAAATCAACAATAAAACACCTAAATCAACCAATTTTGTGATTAAACCGTTTAAAACCTCATTTGCTCAATAATTCAATTAAACACTTAATTTCTATGCAAATTATACTAATATGGAGAGAATTGTTACAAAATATAACGATATAAATCATATAAAATCAACCTTAACAAATACCACCCTCCAAGGACCAGTGGTTCAAACAGTTGAAGAGCAGCAATCTCACCTGTTCTACAAGTGTTTAGATAGTGAAGCAAGGGATTAGCCAAGGACTATCAGTTTATAACTTTTTGTAACCGGGCCATCTCAAAGAAGTTCTAGTGGAATTTTCCTCCGCATCACGGGGAAGAGAGGATTGACAGGATTACACCACCTGGAACCTTTATAATTCTTGTCCATTTACTTTATGCATTCATTTATTTCATTACATGATTTTCATATCGAAACTAAATTAACTAGTTGTTAAAGGCTAATATTTTATCCGCTGCCTGTTGGCAAGACTAAATATAAGTCAGCATTAACTTATATTCAGTTGAGCTAACTGAACTCCGCACAAGTTAAGGGACAGGAACAAAACTGAACTAAAGATCGTTTGAGTTTCAGAGAAACTCAGTTCCTGGGGCTTTTCAGCTCAGGATTAGTTTTTGGTGACAAGTTTATTCACCTCCCCCCCCCCCCCCTCTAAACTTGTGTTAGCCTTTCCAAGAGACCAACACATATGCTTTCTAGCCTTTTGGAATATAATGCTGTTTAAAGTGATTTCTTTTGTTAGAAGCACTAGGATAACCATATGTTTGTCTTTGTCCGTTAGGAACGTACTGTAATATGGAGTCTGCTGGAGATCCCGGCGGAGGTCTTATATAAGTCCTCGATGAGTCCTCTGCTGGATTCCATTGCTTAGGTTTTACCCTAGCAGCATGGTTATACCTGTTGTTTCTACCAGTAGGTGCATGAATATTCCAATCATCATCAGTAGGGAACAATCTACCTTTCCCCCTGAGATAAGTATCCCTTGAATGATTAACATTTTTGGGTTTAGGATTCTTATCCTTGGAATATCTGATTTCTACCTTTTTGTGGTTCAGCAGACTTGGTAGCAGGACTTCTGTCAGCATGTCTAGAAAGTACAACAGCCTTATTTTTGGATTTATTCCTTTTGTTAGGTGCTGTTGACATTTTTGACTTCTGATTATGCTTCCTTGAAGCTTTCTTAGTAGGTTTCACTGCCTCTGCAACTCTTTTTGGAGTTGGATCTTGGGCAGGCACAAACTTAGGACCAATTCTGGCACTAGGTTCAGTAACCTTACTGGATCCACTCTTATTAGATTGTTGAGTTCCAAATTCAAGCCATGTTCTATTACCATAAGGCTTTCCAGATTTGAATGCAGTGGAGGAACAAGTTTGTTCAACAGATTCAGCAGCTACTGAATGTACATCAGGCTTATGCTGATTCTGTCCAACTTCTTTTTCCTTACCCTTGGGAACTCTTAATTCAGCATTCAACCTTTCAACTTCTGTTTGAAGAGCTTCTTTTTCAGCCTTCACAATCTCATAACCAGATTGTATTATCCTCAGTTGATTAAGGATGGCATCCAAAGTTTCTTCATTGTCAGAATTTTTAGGATTTGAACCACAATTTGATTCACAATCACTTCCAACAGGAGTGTTAATAGATACATAATTGTATACCTCCTCTGTTTCATCCATATTTTCTATTAAAGCATAATCTTCCATCTCAGCATCAAGTGCAGTATCATCAGATTCATTTCCTTTTTCTGATTCCACTTCATATCCTGATTCATCTTCAGCAACCAAAGCTTTCTTGCCAGATCTTCTTTGTTGGCTCTTGCTCTTCAGTAGGTCGGGACAATCAGGTCTGAAATGTCCAGGCTTCTTGCAATTAAAGCAAAGATAATCGGTTCCTTCTTATGTTTTAGTTCAGGACAATCAGGTTTGAAGTGTCCTGGTTTCTTGCAATGATAGCACAAGTAATCATTATCTTTCTTTGATTCTTCCTTCTTCTTTTCACTGAATTTTTTTGTGAAATTCCTTGTAGAACCCTTTCCAGTTTTCATCATTCTGATTTTCTTGCTCAGTAGGGCAATTTGCTCTTGCATCTGATCCAGTAGATCATCTTGATCTCCTGATGTTTCTTCTTGATGTGCAACAGCCAATGCAGTAGTTTTTGGTTCTTCTTTTTCAGTCTCAGGTACAAGTTTCTTGCTGAATTCATAGGCCTTAAGATCTGAAAACAATTTGAAGGTGTCTTCTTCATGCAAACTCCTCATTTCTTCTATAGCAGTCACCTTCCTCTCCCAAACTTCTTTTGCAGGTAATGCTTCCAAAATTTTTGAGTTGATTTTTTCTTGTGAGTACTTCACACTCAGTAGTGTCAGTTCATCCATGATTGCATTGAATCTTGATTCCATTTGTTCAATGGTCTCATTTGGTTTCATTTTGAACTCCTGGAACTTCTTCTTTGCCACACTGATCTTGTTCTTTTTGATTGCATCAGTGCCTTCACAGATTAATTGCAACTTATCCCAAAGTTCCTTGGCAGTCTTGCAATCCATCACCTTCATATACATATTGCTATCCAAAGTTCTGTATATAATATCAATAGCAATATTATTGAGGTTTGCTCTTTTTCTATCTTCAGCAGTCCATTCTTATTTTGGCTTTGGAATGTACTGTGTCTCATCTCCCACTGTGACTGACTTGGTGATCTCTAGTGGTCCATCTGTCAGCACATCCATCATTTCATCATGTGTTGCAGCTAGATAAGCCTGCTCCAACGTTTATACTCATCAAAATGATCTAAAGAACACATCAACATTGTTCTAGCATACTAGTTGTTATCCATGATGCAAAGCTTTGAAAATCAGAAACTTGAAAAAGTTTTCAAAGTATTTTCACAAGCACAACAAGTAGGATTACTTAAGAACAGAAGCACTGCTCCGATACCAATTGTTGGTCCCTTGAAAAGGCTTTGGTTAAGTTTAGAGGGGGGTGAATAAACTTAACACTTAAAATTTGTTTGGAGTTAACAAACTCAGTAACTTCAGCAGCCTGCTGATAGCTCAGTAGTCTGCTGACTGTTGAATTTACTGAATTTGTGCAACAGAATATATCAAAAATTAAGCCTTGTAACTTGTTGTTAAAATATGATACCAAGTATTAGATACTTAGTAGTGGATGTGTGTGAATTCAGTTGCTAGATTCAGTAGGTTGATGTACTAGATATACTAAATGCAGAATATAAATGCAGAAAGTAAGTAGGCAGATTTTATAGTGGTTCCAGGTGGTGTAATCCTATCAGTCCACTCTTCTCCTGTGATGTTGGAGGTAATTCACTAGAGATTCTTGAGGTAGCAGTTACAAAAATCCCTAAGTTGTTTGTCCTTCACCAATAACTATGGCTTCATAAACTGAACACTTGGAACAGGTTGGATTGCTGCTCCAAAGTCTTCCACTGGTCCTTGAAGGTTATAATTGCCTCTTCACCAGCTCCACCACAAACAACAGTCCTTGACACCTAAAGATGCTTCACTGTCTTCAGTAGATCTCTTGTAAAAGAAAGATTGAATCAAGAAAGTGATTCAGCTTTCAGCAGCTTGATTATGATGATATGATCAGCAGCTTAAGGTCTTCAAGTGTGTGAACTTGATGTAGCTTGAAAGCAGATTACACTTGAAGAAGTTTACTGGATCAGTAGCCTTATGCTCAGTAGGGTCAGAAATCTGATAGCTCAAGATAGATCCTTAATTTTCATCAATGTTCATCATTTGTATCTGAATTAGGAGTCCTCTATTTATAGGTAGGAGTCCTTGTGACTTATGTTTGAAATTCAAACATAGCCGTTTCAGTTTTGCCCTATTTGACTTGCTTTCTGTCACTGTTCATAGTACTGACACTGTCAGAATGCTTTTTGACAGTTTACAGTCTGTCCACCCTTTGACTTATATCCATTGGATAAAGGTCTGAATCTTTCCAACGTCCATTTAATCTTAACCATTGATTTGTTTGATAAAATCAGAGGTTGTTAGCTGTCCCTTTCTTTGTAATCTCCCAATGTAACCTTTGAATAATCCGAGATATACATCAGCAGGTTCCTGTGAATGTAAGTCTGCTGAAATGTATATTAGTCAGCCGTTCCAATGTTGCTGTGTTTATAAAGACACTTTAGCTGACTTCTCTTATATCTAAATTTTTACTGTGAAGTTAGATTACACCATTTTGCATATAACTAAGTTCCAATCACCACTTAACTTGTGGAACTTAGACCTTGTACACAAGGTATATGTAATCAGTTTAGGTCATCACAGACTTCCCTAAATTCTGATTCCATATCCTTGACTTTAAATACTAAGTTTGATCCCTTAGCCTTCAATAGCTGAGTTTGAGCCCTCAGCCTTCGGTCTTCAGCAGGTTCCTAAACTAGTCTACTGACCTAGGTACCCTACTGATGTTGACAAGTCTGCTGATATAAGTCAGCTGACCTTTTACAGTGCTTGTTTGATCAAACCTATACAAGATCAAGCTCTAATAAACCTATACATTTGATCTAGACTTCTTTTTGCCTTTACTCTATAACAGCTAGTCTGGCACTCATCACTTAAACTCAAAAATAAGTCCAACAGTATGAAACTTGTCTACTTAAAGTTATGAATATATAGCCCACAAGAGTTATGAAACTAAGGCTTGCTTTTTTTGGTAGTAGATGTACTATATAATTGATTACTTCACAATGTTAGTGTATAAAGCGTGTGATTGACTAGTATATGTG
The DNA here is from genome assembly GCA_036785695.1 of Gentiana straminea. Taxonomy (NCBI): domain Eukaryota; kingdom Viridiplantae; phylum Streptophyta; class Magnoliopsida; order Gentianales; family Gentianaceae; genus Gentiana; species Gentiana straminea. The sequence goes on along the minus strand of JAVUPR010000444.1, from coordinate 6,285,124 downwards.
TGTGATTGACTAGCATTTTTTCATGTATATGTTCATGTTGAGATTGATTGAGGCTTGATGGTGAGATTGATGCTTTTGGTGAGATTTATTGGTGTAGAAGGACTTGGTTATAAATTTGGTATTGTTCGATTGTAGTAAACTTTGGTATTGTAGTTTTGAGAAGTTGGGAAATTTGTTGTTGGTAGTAATGAAATTGTCCATATTGATGGTTTGATCGTGCATAAGGGTGCGTTTCTACCCAAAATGGTACTGAAAATGGCTCTGTTTCAGAGACCATTGTTATTGGAAATATTGATCACACTTACACTTAGAGTGAAAGTGTTTTAAGTGTTAAAAGTCTTTGTTTCCTTGTTTGAAACATCTTAGTGTATAAAGCGTGTTATTGACTAGTATATGTGCGTGATTGACTTGAAATTTTATTTCGTCAAGTAGTAGTGTATGAATCTTGGCCATGTATATGTGTTGGAAAAGTGTTGAAGAACATGATGATATGTCTAGCATGATGATGAAGAACATAAACTAGTTTTGTCTAACATTGAAGAACTATGAGTGGTAAGTGTTAAAGACTTAGTTTTATGAAATAGTATTAGTTTTTAATGAAAAAAAAAGTATACTATATTAGGCGATTAATAAAAAAAGTATACTCAAGATGAAAAAAAGTATAATAATGAAAGTAAGTACTAACTTTTTCTTGTGCCTTAAGTGAGATACTAACTTTTTCTTGTGCCTTAATGAAAAAAAGTATACTAATGAAACAAAGTATACTATATTAGTATGAGAACATCCCTTGAAATTATCGGTAACAAATTAAAAACACTGTTCTGTTCATCAATAGAGCATGTGGTATTAACACTAACACATATGTTATTATCTTTTTCTTGTGCCTTAAGTGAGATACTAACTTAAGTTATTGTGGTATGTCAAGTTATTGTGTATCAGTGATTTCAAATGGAACAAGACAAGTCATGATTGTATATTGACAGAATGAAACCCGAGTTTGATAAAGGGTTGAGTGAATTCATTGAATACGCACGGAAAATTCTTAATGATGAAGGTAAGATTCGTTGCCCATGCAAAAAGTGTTTCAACATTGGTTTTGAAACTTTGGAGGACGTGTATGATCACTGTTTTATTTGGGAATGGGCATCTGGGTATACAACATGGTTTCACCACGGTGAAGATGGTGTATCCCGTAAGCATGCACGAACAACTCAATTGGCAGTTTAATCCGGAGACGAAATGGCTCCAGTTATAAATGATTTCCTTGGTAGAGCCTCAGAAGAAGAAGTTTTATAGACAGAGGAGGATGACAACATTAATGAACTCCTCTCCAATTTGCATAACATGTTTATCCAGGATGCAAAAGCTCAATCGCCTTGAAGTTCTTAGCGGATTTAATGCATATAAAAGTGTTGTATAAGTGGCCAAATGAAAGCTTCTACGTTATTTTAGCGAAACTGAAAGAAGTTTTGCCGGAAGGGTCAAATTTACCCGATTCATTCTACAAGGCAAAAACTCTTCTGAACAAATTGGGTCTGGGTATGAAAAGATAGATACTTACTTGTACAACTGTTGCATTTACTATAAGGAGACTGCTGACTTACAATCATGTCCAATGTGCAAAACGAGCAGTTATAAGGAGTCTAAAGGAAAAAAGGTAGCTCAAAAAGTGCAACGTTATTTTCTGTTAAAGCATCGTTTGAGACGTTTGTATGCTTCCCGTCACACAGCTCAGGCAATGACATGGCATAAGACGGGGCGTTCTATGGACGAGGATGTGATGAGGCATCCAACCGATGGTAAAGAATAGAAAGAATTTGACGAGCAACACCCAGACTTCGCTATCGAACCTAGAAATGTACGTCTCAGTCTGGCTACAGATGGTTTTTGCCCGTTTGGTAGTACGAGTCAAACATACAGCATGTGGCATGTTCTAACACAAGAGTTGAATCTAGCACCATGGGTTTGCAACAGTGAACTGTATATAAACACATGTGTTTACTTATCCCAGGACCAAAATCCCTATGCAAGGACTTGGACGTTTATTTGAGGCCATTGATTGATGAGTTGGAAGAATTGTGGTCACAAGGGGTAGTTGTGCTTGATGCTTCTACAAATACTACCTTCAAAATGCGAGTTGCAGTTATGTTTACGGTGAACGATTTTCCCGCTCGTAGTTATCTCTTAGGTTGGACTGGTCAAGGATATAAAGCATGTCTAACTTGCAACGACGAAACACCTTCGGTACGGTTAGAGAGTAAGATTGGATATGTCGGACATTAAGCCCTCCAGTTGAGAAAACCACGGAGGAAATTCTTCAACAATTAGTAACCTACCCGAATGTTTGCCGGGGAAACACAAAGATTACGGTGGTAAAACTCATAATCATCCAGAATCTTGTTTGAGTTGGACGAATGACACCATACTAAATAGATTGCCTTATTGGATGCCTAAAAAACTCAAGTACAATCTAGATGGTATGCACATTGAAAAGAAGGTGTGTGATAGCTTATTGTGTACGGTATTGAATATTGATGGTAAGACCAAAGACACTGTCAAGACACGTAAGGATCTAGAAAACATGAAAGTGAGGAAGGAACTACATATGATTAAACATGACAATAAGACCTTAAAACCGCGTGCTTTGTTCACGTTGTCACCAGAAGATCGGACAATATTCTACGATTTCTTAACAAATGTTCGGTTACCCGATGGTTTTGCAGGAAACCTAAGAAAGAATTTGACTGGTAAAGACAAATTTAGCGGGCTAAAATCTCATGATTTTTATATCATACTACAGAGACTTTTACCAGTTGGGGTACGGAAATTCTTGAAAAATGAAATTCTGATACTATCATTGATTTAAGTGATTTTTTCATATTGATTTGCGCGTGCACGTTGAGGGTTAGTGATTTAGAGAATGCAAAAGAGAAGGTTTTGGAAATCTTGTGTAAACTAGAAACGATATTCCCACCGGCATTCTTTGATATTTTGATACATGTGATAATGCACTTGCCTGAAGAAGCGATTAGGGGTGGACCTGTTCATTTGAGATGGATTGTATCTGTTTGAACATTTTTTAGGTAAGTTAAAGAGGTATATTAGAAATTGGGCCAGGCCGGAAGAATCCATCACAGAGGCATACGTAGCTAACGAGACCTTGATGTTTTGCTCGTTGTATTTTTCGGGAAATGAGACAAAGTTCAATAGGCCCGAAAGGAACTAGGTTGAGAACGAAGATACAATCAAGAACCGTATATCAGTATTCAAGACTCCTTTTCGATCAATGGGACCGATGAAATGCTTGACATTCAATACTACTTTGAGAGAGAAGGTTCAGTGGTATGTCTTGCAAAATTGCCATGAGATCGATGAATACCTCATGTAAGTGAGCAATCCAAACTTAATTCTTTTGTTTTTTTATAATTCCATTAAAGCTAACTAGTCTTCTACACATGGAGCAGTGAACATCGTACAAAACTATCAAGTTATTGCATGAAACAGAACCTGGACAAAGTGCACCGTCAAGAATTTACTGATTGGTTTAATTCGAAGGTACAAAATAAAGCTTTATACACTTATTGTGCACTTTTATGAGCGTTACATAAATACTTATGTATGGTACATTATGCAGATGATTGTATTGAGTAAACAGATTCCATCAGACTTGAATGACCAATTGTTAGCACTTTCCACCAGATCTATTTCAACGGTCAAATCCTATCAGAGTTGTGTGATGAACGGTGTAATATTCAATGCACAAAAATGGGATCGCACACGCACAACTCAAAACAGTGGGGTTGCTGTCAAAGGGACCGAAGGCACTACAAGGTATGAAGTCTTAGAAGACATATATTTCGTAAGCTATCCAAATGATAACACTGTTGTTATTTTCAATTGTACATGGTTCGATACTAGTCTAGCTAAGAAGGGTGTCCGTGTATATAAGAATACAACAAGTATACGCACTACAAACACCTGGTACGAACATGATCCATTCATTCTTGCTTCACAAGCAGAACAAGTGTTCTACATAAATGATTTGTATAACGGATGTGACTGGCAAGTTGTTGAGCATTTTCAACACCATCATATAATAGACGCACCAAATATTAATGGTGATGTGGTTGTTGATGATTTGGTAATCGACGAAACAACCCATGGAAATTTCCGACTTGTTGTTGAACTGACACCGATGGAACCGTTCTACATGAGTGCAAATGATGTAGAAACAGATGTTGATGAAAACGATCTCGATCAAAATTAAAAGGATGACAGTAACGAGTATGCCTCAACGGATTGCGATGATGAAAATAACTGTGTAGATGATGACATATACGACTCGATCCCACCAAACTATGCAAGTGATGATGAATGATGCTATAAATCTAATATTCTTTTAGTAAGTTCAATCAAATATACTTGAATTAAAAATTATATAGTAGTAGTGCTTTACTTATACTACATCAACATAAATGTGTTCCTTATATCAATTTTTTATTATATTCAAATACTTGATCATATAGGTGAATGGCTTGCGCGGGATCGGCAGGTGGTTCTCAACCACCGCACGAGGATCCATTTAGGCTACCGGGCCAATGCGAGGACGGTTATTAATTAACTTTCATTTTTTTTATCTAGTATGATTATTCTTATTTCGTTGAATTAACATTGACAGCGATGCTACAGATCATATAGCAGATAATGAGTATGAGGAATTGATACCATCACCTCCATCCCCGAAAAAGAAGCAGGGTGAACGTGGACCTGCAAAAGGTTTCACCGTCCAAGCCCTCAAGAGAAAGTCAGGGGCTTGATTCCTCTTCTATGGGATCCTAGATTTCCCAAAGTTCAAAAGGTATTAGGAAGATGCGCGAAGGATTTTGAGTCCGAGATAGGGAAAGTCGTGAGGTCCCATGTTCCCTGTTGCGTCCCGACCCGACGAAAGGTGGAAGACCGACTTAAACAATTAATTTGGGAAGAACTTCGGGTACTTAGTTAATCAGAAGGTGAGCTTTGAAAGCTTGCTTCGAGTACAGCTTCAGCCGAGCGAATAAGGTGTGCTTCGGGTGACATTACCTTATCTGAAATATGGTATAACTATGAAAAGAGGAAGAAGCCGAGCTACAAGAAAAATTCCCGCTGCTAACACTTTCAAATTGTAAGTTTCATTATATTAATTTAGATACCAATCGTTTCATTTCTTGTGTTTTCAGGCATCGTTCCAACCCCTTGAGCCTATTCACCGCGATGCCGTGATGAAAAGCGTCGGTACTTCATTCAGAAAATGGAAGGCTAGACTAAGGGAGGATGTAGATGAACACAAGAACAAGGGGTTGCCAGGGCCTTGTCCCCGACCCGGGGATGTGTCACAGCCAGATTGGGAAGTGTTTCTCCACCACCTTAGTAGTGATGCTTTTAAGGTAAAGCTTTTATTCCATTACATGTGTTACGTAGATTCGATTATTGTTACTTGTTACTGCTTATATATAATACAAATGTACCATTTTTTGCAGAAAAGATCTAATCGGAATAAGAAGAATCGCTCCGGGAGTAAATATGTAGGCCGCCAAGGACGAACGCCTATGGCCGTAGTTCGATGGGATAGGTTAAGAAGGGTAAGTATTAGGAAATAAATCCCTATCACTTCATTTTTTTGAATTTTCATAACTAATACTTCTGTTTTTTTTCAAAGGTAATGTGAGTCTGAGTGAAGATCCTTTGGGGCAGGATCCTATCCATGTATGGGCGAGCAAGCATAAGAATGCTGACGGTTCGTTTCTCAACAGTGATGCGGATGCTGCTTACGTAAGTGATATACGTTGTATATATTTCAATTCAATACGTTCACATTTTCCTTTTCCTTATCTTAACTGCCAACGATATATGTTGTGTTTAGAGGAGGCTGGAGGAATGGCGTGCTATGATTGCACCAGGTCGACCGATGACTTTTGAAGATGAGGAGGCAATCTTTGAGGGCGCCTTAGGAACTAGGCGAGATTATTTAATTGGCCTTGGCCCTACGCAATCTTCCGTATCCAATTCATAACAATCGTCCCAGTCTTCAGCATCGTCATCTTCTTACCACCAAGAATGCAATATGCAGATTGACCAAGTTAGAAAGTCTTATGATCGGTTGGTGAAGTTAACCAAAAAGCAGACCAAGAGAAACAAAAAACAGGGGGCTCTTCTCAAATTGTTGCTGAATAATCTTAAGGATAAGAAACCGGATATGCAAATAGAGGTTAGCTCATCATCTTCCGATGAAGATGAAGACGATTCTGAAGATGATTCTAAAGTTGATCTTGACGATGATGCGTAGACATTCTAGAGGAAACTATTCTTACTTTTGGAAACATTGCACAACTTTGTATTTTACGTAACATTTTTTGTTCATGCATTTTTTTTTAATGAATCCCCTCTTATAAACACATCTGTTATTGATTTGGAAAAAACATGATTGGTTTGATGTAAATAGCATGGGAGGCCATGCGAAAACAAACAAAAAAAATTTTAAAAAAAAATTAAAATTATTTGAAGGACGACAATGTCGTCCCTTTAAATATTTATCTATAAAAAAAATTTGTTTTTTTGTATTAAATTTTATAATTAAAATTAAATGTATAATCTTTTAAGGGACGACATTGTCGTCCCAAAAAACATTTTTATAAAAAGAAAAATCCTAATAATAAATTTTTTTTGTGAAATTAAATGAATCATGTTTATAGGGACGACATTGTCGTCCCTTCAAATAATTTCATGTCAGCACGTTAAATTTTCTTAGAAAAGTTTGTGCCACGTCAGCATTCTTTTAAAGGGACGATTTTGTCGTCCCTTCAAATATGTCAGTTGTTTAAAAGGATAAAGCAGAAGGGACGGAATTATAGGAACGACGTGTCATCCCTTTAAACATTTATTGGGACGATAATGGCTTTAAAGGGACGACAAAATGTCGTCCCTTTAAACCAGTTTTCATGTAGTGTTATAATATGCCTATTGACAATGAGATATCTATTACATCTACCAGTAGCAAGAATGTTGATCATGCAACCCCAAGATCGTATGATAGATTTTTATTTAGATCAAGTAACCTAGGTTGCTATTACCAGGGTTATGGTTCTTCCAATAACCCTAGTGATAGTGTCCACTACCGAGGCTTTGGATATTATCAGTATCATGACCCTCTGGAAAGGTTTTTTTAAAACTTTTTATCGTTGTATTTAGTTATTTATAATTTATTTGAATTTTCGAGTTTTTCAGAATTTTTTAAAGCATTTTGTATTAAATAAACCCGTCTCGCCAGAAGCGATACTGATACGCGACGATCGATGTGACTCGATGTTCGCCGATTTGTCCACCACGACTTTGAACCATGGCACCCAGGGGCGGACTTATAGAGGGGCAAGGGGGGGCTCGTGCCCCCCCTTAAATTTTCCGAGAAATTACTAAAATAGCCTTCCTACTCGGTAATATGTTGCAATTGATGTAATATATATTATATGTTCCTTACAAAGCACAATTTGTGTATCTGGTGTAGTGGTCTAGTGTTGATAGTGAATGCGAAAGGTTGTGGGTTCAAATCTTCCTTCCTCCTTATTTTTGGGAAGCAATTTTATTTTTTATTTTACTCAAAGTTTACTATATTAAATTTCAAATTCTTCATTTTTTTACTCAAAATTTCAACACTTCTTTTCCCAAGTTTACTATATTAAACTTCAGATTTTTAATTTTTTTTACTCAAAGTTTCAACACTTATTTTCTCAAGATTTCTAAACATTTTAAAAAGATAATTGATATGACAATCCGAAAATTTGTAAACTTATTTACTTTGTTAATCTTTAGATTGTTTTTTTATCGTCAATTATTAATATGAAAAACAATATAGTCAATGTCTTTTTATAATATAAACCCACAACAACTTTCACATTTGTATATTACTAAAAAAAACTTTCACATCTGTATAAACCTACAACAAATTTCTTATATGTATCTACGGAAAATAATTAAACACTTTTTCCACGACAATTAATTTTTAGAATTCCGCCCCCCTAAACTATAATCCTGGCTCCGCCCTGATGGCACCAACCGATGAAGGCGTTGCCTAGACCAAGATATCCACCGGCATGACATAAAGGATTTTTTATTTTTTATTTTTATTTTTTTGCCGTTAATTTTACTTGATGTGTCGAGAGAAATGAATAACAGATGGAAGAAAATGTCATATCCTGTATAAAAAAATCTTTGGGGAAATTTGTTCCCCATTGATTAATAGGATAGTAAAGTTTTGCAAATGCTTTTATTAGGTAATTACTACCATGTGTAAGCAAGCAAAATGTGCATGACAATTAGTCTTTGAAAAACTATTGCATTGTATTTATCTTCTATTAGTTCGTAAAGGGTCTCAAAAGTATTTATCATTGTTTGAATAAACACATATACGTATAGCTATATCTATATCACTCTCTATATGTATATATATACACAGTGGTGGCTCCAAGTGAACCCTGGTCACTTGACCCCTTAAATTAAAATAAAAAAAATCCTATATATTTTTATTTATTATAGACTAATACCTAGTAGTTGACCCGTGAATTTTTTAAAATATTAACCACTGACTCGTAATCACACTTAAATTTTTAAAAATAATGTTTATTAGCTTGTAAAACGATGTGCCGCTATCAATGAAAAGAAGACTGTTTTTTATCCTAGTGGGACGTTTCGATTCACCCGAAATAAGTCGACAGTGTTTTTTGACAAGACTAACAGTATTGTGTTCGGTTGATCATTATATTGATCGGTTGGTTATTATAATTGATTCACTATGAAGATTGTTACTTGTTCATGAATCGGTTTGAAGACAATTACATGTTCCTGACGTCACTTGAAGCCAATTAATTATTACAACAGTTTTAATGGTGAAGAAACTAACCCAGTTGTTGATGATATGTACTTTTGTATTGTGACTATGTGTACAATTGAATATGGTGATATAATAACCCCTTTTAGTACAATAACGAAATTGTTTTTTGTATTATGTTTGTGTTAGTGGGCTTTGGGTTTATTGATATTCTACTATTTGCGATGGTGGGTTATGTTCTTGATTTGCAAGAGACATCTCTTGAGAACTCTAAAATGTGATAATGATGCTGAGAGGTTTTACTTAATGTGAAAAAGGGAAGGATGTGAATTCGGATGCAACTTGAAAGTGGCAATAGCACTTGGTGTTGTGGTTAAGTGTATTGGAATTGGTGTTGTGGTTAAGTGTATTGGCCATCATAAGCTTCAACATTTGAAAGTCGAATTCCATGTTTATACATTTGGGTTAGATGTTATTTAGTTGGTGATTTTGTTGGCTGATTGGGTTGTTAATTAATCACACTTGGGTTGAGGAAGGCATAGCATAACTAATGATATTGTGTTCATTCTCTTTCGAATCCCTTCTAGTATATATAGGGTTGGTGGATTGTAATATAAGTTTAGTGTTTTTTTTTGCAGTGATGAAGTAATATATATTCTCTAGTTATTGTTTGTGAAGGTTTTGCTGCTGTGTAGATTTTCTCAGTCCTAGATGTATAATGAGATGATTGAGGGTGTTACCGTAATATACACGTTTTTTGGAATGTCACTGTGATTGAAAGTGTTATTGTGAAATACACTAGTTTTTAGGGGTGTTACGCGAAGACGCTAGTTTTTTGGAGTGTCACTATGATTGAAGGTGTTACCGTAAAATACACAAGTCTTTTGGGGTATTATTGTGAGAACACTAGTTTTTTGAGGTGTTACTGTAAAATACACTGGTTTTTTTTGGGGGTGTTACTGTAAAATACACTAGTTTTGGAGGGTGTTACTCTGAGGACACTAGTTTTTTGGGGCGTCACTGTGGGATGTAGTGGCCGAAATACTATTGTTTTTATAATTAATACTAGGGCGATGAAAGCCGTGCAAGGCACGACTGCTCATTGGAGTGTTAAATACGAAGGATTAGAAGACGTGGAATATGCAGCTGTTAAATTTACGTGTGGTGCAATAGTGTTTCGGAATGATAAGTGTTAACAAAAACAATAATATCGTATGACTTATAATAGAAACATAAACAAGCGTAACAATTAGGTAACCAACCATTAATATTACAAAGACCTCGACAACACAATATACATACCAAAACATGCACTTCCTAGAAGCACAAGATGCCCAATAACAACTACTACAATTCTGTAGATTTGTTCCATGTTATATTTTGTAGATTTGTTCCACTTAACTTCTTCATTGCTTTTCCCTCTTCAACGAACTCAGTGCCAGTGCCAAGGAGTATGTATTCCACGACTTCTTAATCCCGACACATTTGGTAATATAGATGTGTCCCCCCTCAAAATCAAGCACCGATATTTGGTCTAAAGATCCCACCTGTTAAACATCAATGACTTATATGAGATATCAAGTGGATTACTTGCTCATTGGCACTGCCACATCATCTTTCATTTAAAATTAGTCAAAAAAGAAATGTCGCTGCTCCACCTTTAAAAAAAAACCCAGCCCCATTCCTTCTAAAAAAAAGTGACGGAAATTATGTAGCTAGCCAACTCCTAAGCGAAACATATCGAATCTCAAACATATCTTAACGAATTCGAAGTCGATCCTTCGCTACATATAGGTCGGAAATACTTGAAACCATGTATACCATAACCAAAACATCTATTACTCTAGTTCACACCAAGCAATAATACCCCAAGGTGTTAAGCCTTTAGTCAAGAAATATTTCAAACCTGAGATGAATCGAGTCCAATGTTACTACAAGCCAGCCAAATACTTCCTGTATTTCTTCAGGATTATGGTAATGGCCCAACCTGCCATTAAAAGACATGGCCGTCATTCGTTGAAACACAAGAATATCTATGTTGTTGAATTTTCCCAAGGAAAATAAGACTCATCGAACGGTCTGAAAACCAGGTTACGGAAGCCAATAGAATTTAAGATTTGAGCAGATTTCTCTCCATGTCCATATGCCACCTGATCATCACTTGGAGGAACAAGAACATGCATTTTTTTAAACGACTTTAGGTATCTACAAATATGTATGAATATGTTTCCCTATGAGAGAACCGGGAAATCATCACAATTTCTCGTGTACATTATTGCGAGAAAAACCATTAAGGCATAGAATGTGCTTGACTAACATCGCATCATGTCAATCGACAGAAATGAAGAAGATTTAGCAATGAAATCTCGACAACGGAAAAGAAAACTTCTAGCAATCAATCTTGTATTCTATATGTTTCTGACATGGATACACAGTGGATACCTAGAAAACATGGTTAGAGCGAAATTTCAACTTCTTAAGAGTTTAATACGGGATCCGGACATGCTTGTTCATAACTCGGATACGTGAGATTAAGAAACTCAACATAAAATTTGAGGTGAAGCCGATGGAAAATTATCGGAAAACTATCCAAAATGACATTCAGTAAACCGTAGTTTGTTTCACGGTTTATAACGATGGTTTAAACTAATATACTGCATCTATTGTATTCATTTAGTCATTGTAGTGTTAAAGTCATGTTATTAGGGAATCGACATATTTCTTAAAACAATAGCAATAATGGAATAGCATATTCACATATGTTCTACATAACAACTGATGAATGGAAAAACCTAAATCACAATTAGGTGGACATTATTAATCATTGTATAGTTAAAGCATTGAATCCCAACATTGTAACGCAAGAGAGTAGGTATTAAAGCAATGTCAAGGGAATTTTTAACATGTATAATATCAAAGCATATTTGACTGTAGTGGATTTACCGCATTGCGTAAGTATTGTTCACAGGTTTAGCAATATTGCAAAGGCTATGTCGATGAGAGGCGTAAGTACTATGCAAACACGATTATTCATATACCAAACCAATAAAGTAGGCATCAAAAGCAAGATATGTTGTAATAGTACCTTATATGACCACAACATGCTTTGTGATGCTCATGTACTTTTGCAACATGTTGAGTGTATGAAACACCAACCATGTGTTACTTTATTCATATTTACGTTCAGTAAGGAATAAAAAAATATTCACAGTATCACCAGAAAAAACACACCAAACCCATATGTTCCAACCCATTGTCAAACTCTGATATTATATGAAAACAACTCAACTTTACATTGTAGTATGGATTTCTCTAAGCACTTAATAGTTCAAAATTTTGATGGTCAAGCATTTGTTTTAGCTTATCCCAAACATGTTTTGGTTGTGTTAGGAATACAAAAGGATTGTAGAGTAATATTTTGAGTTCTTTGTAGCCTGAACATAAAAAACAACCTTTGTTGTTCGTGTGAATCAAGAAACAAAAGCCTCACAGCAACACTAGAAAACATCGAGGTCATATCATGGGAAACAATCAATCTTACATCAACATTTCTACATCTCTGACATACATAGAGCATTCAAAGAATATGTGGGAAACAAAATAGTTTCTTAATGACTGTCTAAAATGAGTATCCTATGACATTGAATTGAATATATATGTCTTATATGACCAAAACAAGCAAAACTATGAGCACATACTTCCATTTAAAATAACAGGATGCAAATATAATAGCAAGAGATGCATACCGGTTTCGGATTGATGTGGGAAAGGCAATGACTCATCCAACTTTATGAAGAGTTCCTTAAACAACATATAAGTCTTCATTGAGCAGACAAAAGGATCATTATAACATAAAACTAAAAGCAAGAAAAGTGTGAAAAATCACATGAATAACATAAAGCAGATTAACCCAACAAATTAGACATTTTCAAATTCATCATCACAACTATAAAATAAAATAAATAAGTATTTTTTTTCATATTGAAAATGAACACACACAAAATGGAAAGGAAAGCTTCTTTTAGAAAAAGAAAATAAAAACGATTCTCATTGATACATCAATCAATATGAACACATCAATAAAGCCTCCAAAAAAATATTTAAAATTATTATGATGCAAATATAATAGCAAGAGACGCATATCGGTTTCGGATTGAAGAGAGAAAGGCAATGAAGCATCCAACTTTATGCAGAGTTCCTTGAATAACATATAAGACTTCATTGAACAGACAAAAGGATCATAAAAACATAAAACTAAAGAGCAAGAAAAGTGTGAAAACTCACATGAATGTGTGAGAGAAGAAGAAATGAAAAGTACCTCAAACTTCCAGTAAGTCTGTGAGAAGCTTACAACGGATGAGGGATATTTAAGCAAATTAAGAGCTGCAAAACAGGTGTAAAGACTGTTAGACTAAATTACCAAGGGTTTCAAGTTAATCTAGCTCCTCCTGAATCAGTAACCATAGAGAAATCGAGATCCAAAATTACAGAAATTGAATAATAGGACAACGAATAAAGAACCAAAATCAATCACAAAACTAATTTTCTGAAACTATTTCAAAAGAACACCAACATCAATTGGATTTGCTACTCAAGGAAGGATATTGCTTCTGTCATCCGGTGTCTACCCATGAAATTCGGAGATATGAAGAAACAGTTTTATTTGACGCCCTTGTGGATCTGCACAGACATAGGATGAATTTTTTAATATATTATGTCTGTAAGAAAGCCTTCAATAAAAAAACATCCTTAAATACAGACATATCAATCTTGCACACACACACACACATATATATATATATATGAAAGAATTATGAAACAAATCACATGGGAAAAAGGAGAAAAAAAAGCTTGGGCGAACAAATTCTTAAGCAACAAAAGTCGACGTACACTTTGTAGATGAGATTCGATCGAGTAGTATCGCTAGATGAATGTAAGGGTTTGAAACACCCATATCATAGTCGAACTGTCCGAGTAGATGAATCTTACGGTTTGAAACACCCAAATCACTGTAAAATTAAGCTGAAATCCAGGAATTGAGAGAGCAAAATAAGCAATCCATCCCAAGAGAAAAGGGAGAAAAAAAAAAGCAATCCATTAACCAATTTATATGAAGAAGACAAAAATCAAGATCGTCACTTTTTTCAAAAATAAACGATGTGGAGTGAGAGGAATGAATACAGATGTAATAAGAAGGAGGAAGAAAAGGTATAGAAAGTGTGAACAACTGTCAAAGCAACGGACCGATGGATAATTGAATGCTTCATTATCCAATGGGAACAATTGTAAAGTTAAACGCGTGTATACCGTCCAATTTTTTATTTTATTTGGATGAAGTATACCGTAAATAAAACTCCTTAAATCAACCCCTGAGCGCTTGTCCCAAATTCAAGAAATTGGCTTTTGCATTTTGGCCACTCTCCAGGTAAGTTTCCTTCCTTTTAATATATATATATAGATATAGATATAGATATAGATATAGAAATGGCCGATTTATTCATCATCTTATTATATGCTACGTGTTCGTAAAAAATACACCATTGAAACCCTAAGTTGTATCATATGTAGCCATATAACTTAGTGTGTGTCACACGCGATGATTAAGTTTATGGTGATAAAATTAAAATGTTAGTCTGCGGTGAACTTAATCAAAGTATGGGGTCTATTAAACCGCCATTAATGTGCTCAGAACAGTTTATGATGTGACCGTCTTATCCGGACTGTCGATATTGGTTATCTAAGTGGGGCATTTATATATGATATAGTCATAGAGAACTGTACCGATTTAATCTAAATTTCTCATATAAATCAGTGATTGAGAAATCTTATTAAATCACAAGATGATCATATATGGATTAACCTTCATTCTAAAGTTATTGCATACTCCTTCTGGTTTCAAGATAGGATTTGATGCGTTTGTTAAGGATTGCTAAGTGGCGCGGTCCGAATCACTTTCACGTTGGCACTACCGGAAATGAGTAGTTGGGAATGTGTCTCACAGATACGGAATCCATTCATTCCTGCGGGAAGTAGAAAGACAATCATCTTATTTGTTAATCCTAGGAACTGATCGATCCCGGGAGTTCATATTGGTTATGAACTAATGGATCATTGATGGATTAATGGTAAATAAGGATAAGATGTACTGAAAAAGGTTTACAGAAACTTTATCGCTTCATTACGGGTAGTCTATGGAGGGTTAGTCTATATGTAATGATTATATCAGTGGACGCTTATTGACTCTACATATTGAGAATAAATTATATTTATAATCGATAGAGTTCAGGTTCGGATTTATGGTGGCGTAATTCTGGAATTAATAAGTTGAATAGAAATATTGTGTTTGATGAATATTTTATTCAATTTATTGGAGCTACTCGTTATGATACGCAAGTGAATTCTCATATTTTGGAATCTCGAGAATAAATTAAATAGTTGGTATATTTAATGATAATGCGAAAACTATTTTTCGGTAAATTATATAAAATAGAAAAAATATTTTCTATTATTCGATGGCAGTATATGGCGCCACGCGTGAAGAAATTTGGGAAAAGAAATTATATCACATGCATTTAATTAATTATTTATTTGTTAAATAATTAATGGATAAAAATAATAGATTGATTTTCTTATTTAATGAAGATTATCTATTATTCAATGAGGAATATCTTTTTCTTTAAGAATATATAATTGTCTTATGAGAGAGATAAACCTTCATTCTTGTATTGTCTTATGAAAGGGATAAACTCTCATTCTTGTTATTTTTCTATATAAAGAGAGTTTCTCCCAACACAATATATATACAGACAATTCCTGCACCACTTTTTAGAGAAAGGAGAGAAAAATTAGTTTCTTGCCGTAGCCATCGGGAGAGCATATTCAATGAGGCTCCGGTACGGGATCGACGTCCACCAGTCGTCGCTTGGTGATACAACTCGGAAGATCACGGCTTCTCTTCGGCTAGGTAAATGTTCAAACCTTCTTGTAGTTGTAGATCAACTAATTACGATTTTACCACGACAAGATTCGCATATAAATTAATCTATACTACAAGAAGGATTTAAAGGTTTGGGATTTTTTCTCATAGTTAATAGTAAGTTAGCGTGAGGTGGTCCACATTTTTTGAATTTGTAACTAGTATATTTTCTTTTAATAGTTCGTATTTCACCGGTCATGTTTTAATTTGAAACCCCGAACAATTGGACATGGCTTGTTCTATAGTAATTCAAGCGGAAGAAAACGTTGAGTTATTTCAGGCCACAAAGGATTACATGTCATTGTTGGGAATAAGTCTGAATTGTCAATTTTTGTACTAAAGACATTGCAAGAAGGTGCCGTTTCCGCATGACTCTGGGACCATGCATGAAAGAAGATGGGAGAATTATTTTGCGCCCAACGTTGGGGGTGGATGTATTGCATGTTGCAATACCATAGACGAATAATCCTTGTAGACATTCTGTGCGTATTTCTTGTTGTTTTTGTAAGTATTATATGAGAGACGTTTCTACCTTCACGATCACGTCGACAATGTATTGTTGTTTTAGGAACCGTTCACAGTGTAGAAGCATATACATTTATCAGTGTCACATATTTGTAATTTGTTACAGTAATCTATGTTTCAGTTTATTTCTACCTCCACGAACATATTGACAATGTACTGTTGAAGTAGCCGTTGTGCAGAAGCATAGATTTATCAGTGTCATGTATTTGAAATTTGTAAATTGTAACAATTATTTATGCTTCTGTAACATGACCAAGGGTTTTGTTTGAGAATGCCCATCAGGTTAGACATGATAGTTGTTAAGTGCGAGGATGGTTGTAAGCTATGTTGCATGGATACGGATACGAGATACACGGACACGAGATTTGAAAGAAAATAGAGGACATGAGTAGAAAGTTAATATGTAAATATTAAAATTATAAGGAGTAAAATGTAAATATAAACAAAACATCTCATCTTTTACTTCTTAGTTCTTACCGTCCAAAAA
This sequence comes from Gentiana straminea, assembly GCA_036785695.1. Classification (NCBI taxonomy): domain Eukaryota; kingdom Viridiplantae; phylum Streptophyta; class Magnoliopsida; order Gentianales; family Gentianaceae; genus Gentiana; species Gentiana straminea. Next base: position 6,268,279 of record JAVUPR010000444.1, on the reverse strand, counting down.
AAAAAAAAAAAAAAAAAAGAATCTCAATCAAACAATCAAAAGTTAAAATACTTGCTTTCCAAAAAGAAAAAGTGAGCATACTGAAGCTACCCATCATGTTCGTAAAGCTAATGAAATTGATAGTATCAAAAGTTAATATACAAAAATTTCATCTTCGTAAAGTTAATGAAATCGGTGTATAACCTAGCTAACAGCTAGGCCAATGTACTGAGTACACATAATCCTCTTAAAAAACTTTTTCCTTCTTCATCTCAACAAATTCCTTCTCTTGCTTTGTTGCTAATATTCCAGATTTCAATAGAATTCATGTAACGCCCCGTTCCCGGACACCGAGTTCTTATCCGGAAAAGGAACGTTCGGCACGTATAAAATAAAAATAAATTTCACTTTATACGTAAGCATCTACTACGTCGTATCGAGTTAAGCAAAACGGAAGCAAAAGACTCGGGTAATTTTTTTCCAAAACAACCAGAATAGAAACTCAAGATCTAAAGAAAGAAATGTAACATTTATTACATCGAAAAGGAAACCAAACGAAAACCAAGAAAAACGTACGGAAAACCTCCAAACGTATTCTAAAAAAAAATTACAAGATTCCAACAAAACTCCAAGTCTAATATAATAAATAGCATGAATAAATAAACTTTTCAACTTCGGCGTCCTTAAACGTCGTCATCGAAGTCCTCCTCGAACTCTGAATTTACCTGTTCGTCTTCTCTCCCCCAAACACATAAATAAACATGCATTTGAGGTAAGTACATTGTACATAGTAAGAAGTAGAAGCTACAATTTAATTAAGGCTTTTTAACAAGTTTTATTATAAGGATTATCTTTATGAGACCGACTCGATCTAAGGTTCATTCCATGCCCGTCGACACTTCATGACTATACGTTTCTAGCTTAGCTTATCTTGGTTACATCATCACTCAAGGATACTACGCATGGCATTCATCAGCCTGAAGATATACTTGCTAACTAACGGTGATTATCACCGATTAGCTCCGGGGTCTCCCCGGTATGCGCATAAGTTCGATGAATTTCCTCCACTACCCTTCAGCCTTTTGAGCCAGTAGCGTTGTTCACCTTTTGTTAACGTATCACATCGCCGATATGAAATAGTGCCTAACCGAGAACAAGTGACGCTTTATCTTTTACTACACTTATGTAATTATTATTGTGAATTAACAAGCCACCTAAGTGTTTTCAAAGTAAAAATCACCTTAACAACTCTACTCCCTCACTTAGACAGCTAGACATCACATCCTATCAAGTACACAGACATTGATGAACTCTAGATCACCAAAGCACAAGCCCTTTCATGCCTTTCCGACGGTCCCGGACTTCAACTCCCTTTAAGAGTACGTCAGGTGCCGGAACCAAACGCATCTGAACTCAATCGGGGCTTGTTTATGTTTAATTAATGTTGTTAGATCAAAGGATTAACATTTAAAACTCATTGCATGATTTAAAACCACTTTTTTCCTCTAAACAGGCTCCAGTGCACCCGGTAAGTAAATTTCGGATTTTGGTCGTCCAGTGCGCCGGCACTGGGTCTGGTGCACCCGCACTGGGCTCCAGTGTGCCCGCACCGGGGTCTGATACGCCCGCACCAACTCTCTGAATGTAAAATTCACCCTCAGGACCTCCAGTGCGACCGCACTGGGCTTGTTGTGCCCGCACCAAGCGCGGCAACTCCCCAAAAACTCAGTTTTCGAACCCTAATCGATCCCTAATCATTCCCAAACTTGTTCAACATCAATATACTCAGAAAATAGTATAAAAACTTGACCTTTACAGGACCATAACATCCTATGATTCCTACACAACTTGTTGCATGAATTCTAACCTCCAAAAAAACATCAACAATATCGCAACTTAAATCCTATAAGCTGTAATTAACGTGTAGGAAGACCTTCTTACCTTTAACAAGCTATCCCAAAACCAAAAACTCAGAAAACCTGCAGCAACGATCCTTCTTCTCACAGAAAACCTATGTGATCAATTCCAAAAAGGTTAGATTCGATCACAAGCTTCGATTAACACAGAACTATGAAATATATGAGTTTTGATCCATCAAACTCGTCTAAAACATCAGGTAGGTCGAATAACATACCTCAAGAAAAGCTTCAACTTTCTTGTGTTGAAACGACGCCCTTCTCACGACGATTCCAACGCTCTACTCGAATCTGAAAACGGTTGAGATTCGACTTAGAAACGGAAGAAATCTCTCTGCCCTTCTTTCAAAGTCTTACACGCAGGAAATAGGAGATTAGGAGGTGAAAAATCTGATTTCTAATAGGTTTTAAGTATAATGGGAATTATTTTTTCTTAAATAGACATTTCCCCAAAATACATCATATTTCCTTAATTGCCATTTTTCTTAAAAAATCAGATTTTCTTAATAAATATATGTATATTTCGGCCATACATACATATTTTTAATAAAATACTTAAACTCCGAATAAAAGAAACTGAACCAAATATTTCGTTTTCGTAAAATGACACGTCTGTCTTTTTTCGAAAATTGGAATATTACAATTCAAATATCACCAAATAATTACTTTGATGCAGCAAGGCATATAATGACGATGGGTGAAATTGGAAGAAATGACAGAAAAAGAGTTTCAATAAATTGAATTGAAGAAAATTAATGCCAATAAAACAGGAAATGTATCAAATCGTATTGGGTACACCAAATCACGAGCAAAAAAAAGGATACAGAACTAGACGGTAATGCAAGTGTAAATATAAATGAATAATTGTAAGAAAAGTAAGAAAAACAAATTCAAAACCATGAAAAAACATACTACATATGTCCCAAAATATAAGTTCGTTTAACATTTTGGATTTGTTCCAAAATATAAGTCCAACTAAATAACCAATGAAGCATTTATTACATTTTTCTCTTTTTACCCCTCATTTATTATATACTTACCCATTTTTTATTACTTTACATTAATAACTGTCAAAAGTTATTTTAGTCTTTTTCATCAAAATTAATGACACATAACTAATTTAACCAATTTTCTTAATTAGTGTGGAAAAAGCCAAATGGATTTACATATTAGAACGGAGGTAGTAAATCACAGAAGATTAAAATAAAATAAATAAAAATAGAAGGAAAAAAATTTAAGAAACACGGAACAAAGGTGATAGTATCACCGAACTTATCCACCGATGCATCACATAAAACATATCACGGCCTTTCAAAAAAAAAATTCCCTCTCTTATTTCTCAAAAAGGCAATATAATAAGATGATTTTTTCTGGAACGCCACCCATTCTGTGGTGTAAATGTGGAAATATCATATAAGTGCAATTTTCACGATTTTGGTTCGCGATTTTTTCTCATTTTTTTCATAAATGTGCACGATCTTAAGGTACACAAATCCTCTATTAGGGTTTCTCTTCCCAATTAGGGTTTAGTTTGGTTCCGATATAAGGTTTACATTAGATTACGTGGATAAGTTGTGCAAAAGTTTTGTGGATATATCATTTTGAAAACGGAAGCTTAAAGTTTACAATATGAAAATCATATAAGAAATCAATAAAAATAAAACAAAAACAATCAAGAGTTAATAGAATCTTTGAGTATGAAGAAGAGAAATTCCAAACCTGAAAATTACAATAATTATAACTGAATTGAATAAGGGGTGACATGAATAAGGAGAAAATCTTTGGGACAAGTGCGGTCCAGAGCCCCTCCATTTCTAGAGGTTGAATTAGATATTTTTGAAAGTGGAGTGTAATTTAGAGTGCCACCGGGGGTTGTTGGGAAAAAATAGAGGAAAAGAGAAAATGATTTTTAATCACTTTAAAATGATTTTTTAATCATTTTTTTACAACTGCTTTAAGAGCCGGTTTCGATTACACTCTTGTATTATTTATCAAGAGTTTATGCTGACTTTGAAATCTACGTATGCCGTAGATGAAGACAGGTCCTTGAATCATTCAATTCAAATATCGGGTGAATGATAAATTAAGGCTTGAAGTTGATTAGTTAGAAAAGTTGAAGTGTTGAAACTTGGAAGTTGACTTCATTAATCCCACATTGGGAATTGTGCTAATCATTTCTCAATATTTAAGCGGGTGGAGTTTGGTCAATGGTATAAGCTCCGAGGAAAGGGAGATAGTACATGATGATTTTAGATAAACGATATTCTGCTAAAATTGCCAGACGCGTGCGCACCGCCGCCGCGCCCGCCCGAGACCGTTGAGCTTGGGCTTGGGGAATTGGGCCTAAGGCAATACTAATTTTTTGGACAAAGTTACATTGGACTTGTCAAATAATTATTCAACACATTCTGATGATGAATAGTTCGAGCTGAGTCAGAAGTAACTCGATTCGATTCGAAAGTCTCTTCATCTTCAACTAATAAGTTAGTGGAGTCTGCACTATTGCTTCAACTGATAGGAGTTAAAAGCTGCTAGTGAAGAGTTTCTTCAACTGGTGTAGTAAAGGGACTATTAGTGGAGCTTTTCAACTGATGTTCCTACAATACTTCAAGGATTTTTCTCCTTATATAAAGATCCTCGGCTGCAATAGAAATACACACAGTATACACAAGAAACACTACATTAGTTCATATTTCTGCATAAATAGTTGAAGATGTTTTCTGAAGCACTGTAAGAGTTCGTTGTTGTTCAGTAGTTGAAGTACCTATCTTCTGAACAGGTAACTGAGTAATCCTGGGAGACAATTGCTTAACCGTGGGTACATACCGGAGCAAATTTGTCTTAAGGACAGAGTTCTTCTCGCCCCAGTCCTTGCATATATCCTTTAATGTTTGATTTTCATTTCGTCTTTCTATTCTTGTAATTGTACTTCATTCAGATTAATAAAATTATTGTTCGTACTCTTTATGTTTCTTTATTTTACTTGCATACGATACTACGGGTATAACACTCTTAAGACAAATTTCAGAGCTTTCTTATGCTCTGAAAAGTATCTGTATGCGAATAAAAATAAATATTCAGTTTGTATTCTGAACAATTTTTTCTGATCGTACTGAATATCATTTTTTGATATTCAATAAACTTCATCTTGTTGGTCTCGTTGAATACGAACCTAAACCTGATTGTTTATCTTCTGTTTCTGAACAGAAATGACTGCTGTTAATGATGCGTCATTGACACCTACTGCTGATGCTGCGGCAAGTGGAAGTCTGAACCACTATCAAATGCAACTGTGCCTACTACTGTTATGACACAATCTACTGTTGTTGTGGCTGGTTCATCTCATGGTGAGAAGCCAAAAAAATTTAATGGGCTGAATTTCAAGCGTTGGCAGCAAAAGATGCTGTTATACTTGACTACACTTGGATTAGCCAGGATGCTCGCTGAAGAGCAACCATTTGTGCCTCCTGACAACCTCGAACACAGGGCTCTTCTTGCTCAAGAAAGTTGGAAGCATAGTGATTTTTTGTGTAAAATTACATTCTGAACGGTTTAGGCAATACTCTGTATGGTGCCTATTGTATGTTTGAGTCTGCTAAAGCACTATGGCTTGCCTTAGATAAAAAAATATAAAACTGAGGATGCAGGTGCTAAGAAATTTATCGTAGGTAAATTTCTGATATATGAGATGGTCGATTACAAAACCGTAATTAAATAGGTTGAGGAATTACAAATCATTATATCTGAACTTTTAGAAGAGGGTATGGTTATTAATGAGAAAATTTTCAAGTAGCCTGTGTGATTGAGAAACTACCTTCTTCATGGAAGGAATACAAAAGTTATCTCAAACATAAGCGAAAGCAGATGTCTATGGATGATCTGATTGTCCGACTTCGTATTGAGGAGGACAATAGAGGATCCGAAAAAAGAAACTTTATGTGCAGGTGGGACAGGCCAAAGCTCGTGTTGCTGAGGTCAAGCATCAGAAGAGGAAGAAACCTGGTCAATCTTCGAAGAAAACTTGTGAAACGTCCAAGAAACCACAAACTCCATTTAAGTTTAATGGTGAATGCCGCAACTGTGGCAAATTTAGGCACCGTGCAGCTGAGTGCTGTGGGAAGAAGCCATTTCACCCAAGGGCACATATGGCTGAAACTGATGGTGATGATGATATGTTCTGTGCTGTGGTGACAGAGTGCAATTCTGTAGGGAATCCAAGACAACGGTATGTGGACACTGGAGCCACAAGACATGTTTGTGTTGACCGTGCAATGTTTTAATTCAACCTATAAGGCTGGAGCTGGTGAGAAACTGTGGATGTGAAACTCTTCTCATTCAAACGTTCTGAGAACAGTCAATGTGATTCTGAAGATGACTTCTGGGAAGAAGCTGACATTGACCAATGTTCTCCATGTTCCTAACATTCGTAGGAATCTAGTTTCTGGTGCTATGTTGAGCAAGGCTGGTTTTAAGATGATGTTTGGTTCTGATAAGGTCATTCTGACCAAAAATGAAGTGTTTGTCGGTAGAGACTATTTCACCGAGGGTATGTTTAAATTGAATGTAATGGCTATTATGCATAAGAATGTCGTGCCTGATGAGGCGAATAAAATTGCATCTACTTCTGCATACTTGCTTGAGTCTTCTTGTCTATGGCATAATCGATTAGGACATGTTAATAATAAATCAATTCGTAGAATGATGAATTTAGATTTATTACCTAATATAAAGTTTAATCAAAATGAAAAATGCCAAATATGTGTCGAAGCTAAAATGACTAAGGCACCATTTCCTTCGGTGGAAAGAAACACAGAACCGTTAGATTTAATTCATACAGATTTGTGTGATTTAAAATTTGTGCAATCGAGAGACGGTAAAAAATACTTTGTAACATTTATCGATGATTGTACATGATACTGTTATGTCTATTTGCTAAGTAGCAAAGATGAGACAATTGAGGCTTTTAAAAACTATAAGAATGAAGTCGAAAATCAACTTAGCAAACGAATCAAAAGGTTCGTAGTGATAGAGGTGGTGAATATGCTGCGCCGTTTAATGAAATATGTTCATAATATGGTATTATTCATCAAACTACAGCTCCGTATACACCTTAATCAAATGGTATTGTTGAACGCAAGAACCGCACTCTAAAAGAGATGATGAACGCTATGTTGATAAGTTCATGTTTACCTCAGAACTTGTCGGGGGAGGCCATCCTCTCAGCAAATGTCATTCTTAATAGAATTCCATCCAAGAAGATGGATAAGACCCCATATGAGTTATGGAAAGGCCATAGGCCAAGCTATAAATACTTGAAAGTGTGGGGGTGTTTAGCAAAGGTAGAAGTTCCTAAATCTAAACAAATAAAGATTGGGCCTAAAACGATAGATTGCATATTTATCGGTTATGCGAATAACGGTATTGCATATAGATTTCTAGTGCATAAATCTGACATTCCTGATGTACATGTGAATACCGTCATGGAAGCAAGAAATGATGTGTTTTTCAACGATGTCTTTCCTAACAAAGACAGAAACAAAGAAGACACGAGTCCAAATAAGCGGACGAATGAATCCTTAGAGGATACCACTCTAGAAAAAAGAGGAAATCGAACCTCATAGAAGTAAACGGGCTAGGAATTCAGCGTCATTTGGTCCGGATTTTCTCACCTATATGGTAGAAAACGATCCAAGAACATATGCACTACAAGAAAACATGGGTATAATGAGGGGAATTTAATGACGGGAGGTAAATTTCGTCACTAATTATTACTTATAATGAGGGGAGATTATTTTAATATTTAAATAACAATTCCTAATGACCAAATTTTAAATCTCGTCATTACTCATGATAATTCCCGTCATTATGATACATTAAAAAAAAATAAACCCTCATTATTTCACAAACTTTATTTTATTTATACTACCAAACTTTATTCTTATATATCAAAATAAACAAAACTTTATTCTTGAAGTTATTTCTTCATCCTTTTAGAAGAATCATAAAATTTCCGTCTTCAAGGAACCCTAACCCCTCTTCCCTATGTTTTTTTGCCTCCAGACCATACATCGCCGCCGCTCTCCTTGCCGCTGCTCTCCTCGCCGCCGCTCTGTATGAAAACCACATGGCCCAAGGTTATTCCCTCGGAGACTAACATCTTTTAAAAAGCATACATGGATCAGATTCCCACTGAGGTGAGCTAGAAAAGGCATTTTTCTCAGTTCGTTGTTGTGTCGGTATTGTAGACCCAATGATGAAGAGACTGCCCTTATGCTTTTCTACTCTATTTTTGCTTCGACTTTATGTAATTTAGTTGATGTTTGTTGCGATTTCCAGCGATGTAATCCTTCCGGTTGGTATGAATTACATTCGTTTCCTCCTGTTTTTTCTTAGAATAATAATTTATCTTAGCTTTAGGAAGCTATCATTTTGTTTTTATGAATTAAAAGAACTAAGGTTGTCATCTGTTCCAATATCACAAGGTCGATGCTGTTTTTGTTGAAGTTCAAGTTTCCTCTTTTGGGTGGATAAGTGGAAGGTGCAATAAATTGAGATTTGATTGGTGTGCTTGGAAGTCCAATACTTTCAAGGCTGTTTTTCCTGATTGAGTTGCTTTGTCTTATTTTGAATATGCTTTCAAGCAGGCTTTTGTCCTTGAGTGCTTGTTTTTATAGTTCATTTTGGTTAGGCTCTGTTGGACTTTGTTTTGTTTGCTTGCTCTTGCCTTTTACAGTTTACTTCTCTAGCACCTTGGTAGAGTTTTGATTTATTACAAACTTGTATTAACTTTTAAAAAACATAGTAAAATTAACAATGTGGATTTCTACTTCATTTTGTATTGAGTTTCGTATGGATATGTGATTTGTGATATGAAGATTTGATGGTAATTTGTTTATGATCAAAATTAGTTTCATTGCTCATTTTGGGTTGTTTTAGTCTAGAATAGATTGGTAAGTATATTATGATAAAATTTGCGCCGGAAACAATTGTAATTTGTGCCCCCACTTAACTATGTTTTTGGATCTCCCACTATGTGCAATTAGCCCATTTAGTCTTTGTTTCTTACATATTCCTTTAACAACGGTTTGTTACTCATTTTTTAGGCTCAAGCTTCTAGATTGGGTGAAGAGAGCAGATGTTGTCCATTATTCAGTCAATAGAATAAGCAATATTTATGGTAGCATCATACTTTCAGGTTTTCTAACTAGTGTGGTTCTTGTTTCCATGATCTGCTCAGTCTTGGCCAGGTCTTGTTTGGTTAAAGTCAGAGTGGTCGTTGTTATGTCATGTTCATGTGCAATCTGGTCTTCCCTGCTAAGTGTTTGCTCTGATCTATGTCTTGAATATCTGACAAGTTACTTGTCTCGACTAGAATATGTTTTGGCTAAGTTAAGTTAATGTCTTGCTTTCTATTATAGGTTGACCAAGTGAGTCTGTTGTTGCATCTGATCAGACTGTATGTTGAAACTGTTTTGCTGATCAGTATGCTGCATAATTGCTTTCAGGTTGACTTGTGTTATTGTTTTCAGGTTGCTGGCTTGACCGAGCTATAAAGAAAGCTTTCTGTTATTGTCTTTTACTTCAATGATCTAAGTGTATTTTCCTATCTTTAACTTGATAAACTGCTACTATTGGCTGCCTTGCACACACTTATCTCACTGTGCTTCACAACTTGTATTGCCTTTGAATATAGTCATGCATCTGTTGTAAATCATATCTGTTGCACTCATTAATTTGTTGTATCATATGAGTATCTAAGCCTGATGAATTGCTTGCTCAATCTATTTGCTTTTGATCATATCTTTTGCTATATCTAAAGTGCAAACAATCTGCAAATGTGTTGTTGCTTCTATCACAATAAATTAAATACCTTTGATCATGTAGTTTTTTTTGTAACACAAGTGAATAGTTAATTAAGTGAGCTTCCGCACTTAGTTGTTAGTACTTGTGTTAAGTTCGAAAAAGAGTTCGAAAAATCACCCACACTCTATTCAACCCCCCCTTCTAGAGTGTGTTTGCGCATTATCGATCCAACAAAAGTTGCTATCTTTTTTGGACCCCTCAATTTCTTCTTTTGGTATAGGCATGATTACTTTCCAGATCATTTTTCAGTTAGTGTTTGATTGGTTTGATCTCTCCTTAAGTCCTTGCATCTGTCAAAATAAGCTTTATGCCTTGAATTTTCTTGTAAGCATGAAATGTGAGTATTTGAGCTTTGTATGCTGTGTTTATTTGCATATCCGCTTGAATACAAATTAATTAGTTTATCACTTGGTCTTATATTAATGCATAACTTGCACTTGGGTGCATAAATCTGAAGCTGTTCTACCTGCATATCTTTGGCCTAATCATCTCCATCACTAAATTAGTTTATTAACAAGTTGTTTAGTTTGTCTAACTGCTGCCATCTAATTGTGAAATCTGTTGCTGTATCTTATAACTCTGTGGTTGGTTTACTAGTTTACTAGTTTGGACTTGATCTTGCATTTTTGTTGATCTGTAGCCTTTGACACTAGAATTGATCTGGAACTTTTTATATTAGCTTTTTACCGTTTATGTATCTTGTAACCTTCTGGTTTCTAGCCCTCTTATCAACTGTTGTTTTTCTGAGTTATTCTGTTTTATAAACTAAACCTGCAACTGTTTTCCTTGTAAAACCTGTTTGGAATCGAAGCTGCCTGCTCCTTTATATATATATATATATATATATATATATATATATATATATATATATATATATATATGCACTTAAAATATTGTTGTTTTGAATAGACCTGCACTTAGTCAAAGGGCATTGTAATTGATCTAAGCTGCACCTCACTGTGTCCTCATATCTTGTTACAGGTTGTTTTCTTGGCATTAAATGTTTATAGGTGATGAAATAATGAAAGGAAACTCCAATTTTGAGTTCATTTTCTTATGCAGGTCTTGTAGGCTAAGGAGCATTGAAGTGAGAAAAGTTTAATCAAGTTACTCTTGAACTCTTGGTTGTGAAATTATATAGACTCTGAAAATGCGGTAAGTTTGATGCTTATACAGAACATACACAACTAGATGTTTAGGTGTGATTTACTGTTATAAACTATGAGATATTGGTATTTTGACATTTTGTGTTTTCGTTGTTTCGCAACTATGTTTTGTCTTCTACATTCTCCTACGTACTCAAGTAGCTCTTCAAGAATATGATATGTGATCTCCTTTTGCTGTTATATAAATTTATGTGATTGGGGAGGCTATGCATATAATTATGATCCATTATATAATTTTGTGTTTTGCTGTTAGGATCCATTATATACTTAAAGACCTGTTTAGATATTTGTATGTTCATGTGTTTTCAAAAATTATGTCCTTTCTTTCTTATGTTTTTTTTCTCTCACGACAGGTGTGTGCAAGTGTGCCACCGAGTTTGCAAACTGAATTTTCCCGTTATTAAAAGAGGCTATGTCAAATCCTATGTCAAGCACCTTACAGGAAAAAAGCAATAAAAAGTGAAATAGACTCCATTATGCATTACACTTAGGAATTGGTTAATATTCCACCAGGGCATAAAGCACTCAGTTGTAAGTGGATATTTAAGAAGAAACTTAAAGCTGATGGATCAATCTATTGATAAATATAAGGCCAGATTGGTAGCCAAAGGTTCGACAAAATGAGGGTCTTGATTTTTTCGATACATATTCACTGATAACTAGAATCATTTCATTAAGGGTTCTTATTGTGATTGATGTAGTCTATAACCTTGAAATCCATCAAATGGATGTTAAGACTGCTTTCTTAAATGGTGAATTAGAGGAAGAAATATACATGGAACAACCCGAGGGGTTTGTAGTTCCAGGTCAAGAACACAAGGTGTGTCGACTCGTTAAATCATTGTATGTGCTAAAACAAGCACCAAAACAATGGCACCAAAAATTTGATCAAACAATGTTGTCAAATGGGTTTAAAATTGACGAGTGTGACAAATGTGTCTATATCAAGAACACTTCTAATTCGTATGTGATAGTATGTCTTTATGTTGATGACATGTTGATCATGGGAAGTACTCGTGACATAATCATGAATACTAAGAAGATGTTGACACGGAATTTTGATATTAAGGCAGATGTAATTTTGGGGATTAAAATCTCTAGAATGTCTGATGGGTTTGCGTTGTCACAGTCTCATTATATTGAGTATGTTCTAAAAAGATTCAATGTCTTTCTTGAAAGTCCAGTAAAAACTCCAATTGACTTGAGTTTCACTTAGTCAAGAACAAAGGTGAACCTGTGTCTCAGTTGAAATATTCACAAATCATAGGTTGTCTGATGTACTTAACCAATTGTACTAGACCAGACATAGCATGTGCTGTAAATAAACTAAGCAGGTTTACGAGTAATCCAAGTGAGGATCATTGGAAAGCTCTAAATAGCGTACTGAGGTATTTAAAGTTTACAATGAATCTGGGATTATGTTATACATGATATCCAGCAGTATTAGAAGGATACTGTGATGCGAATTGGATATCTGACTCCAAAGATTCTAAAGCCACAAATGGATATGTATTCACTATTGGTGGTGTTGTAGTGTCATGGAAATCCACAAAGAAAACATGCATAGCTCGTTCCATGATGGAAGATGAGTTTATTGCATTAGACAAGGCAGAAGAAGCAGAATGACTTCGTAATTTCCTAGAGGACATTCCATGTTGGACTAAACCTATTGCTCCAATAAGCATACATAGTGATAGTCAGTCGGCTATAAGTCGAGCACAAAACAGTATGTATAATGGTAAGTCTCGACATATACGTCGCACAATACTATTAAACAACTGATCTCTAATGGTGTGATTTCCATCGATTTTGTTAGATCGAAGGAGAATCTTGCGGATCAGCTTACAAAAGGTTTACCTAGAGATCAAATGTCAAAATTGACACACGGAATGGGACTTAAGCCAATTACGACAGAAACTTTGTAATGGTAACCCAACCTTGTTGACTGGAGATCCCAAAATCATGGCTCAAATGGACAACTAAGTTATGAAGGTTCAGTGAACACTTACCCATTCTGTGAATAAAAGTGTTATCTGTCAGTGGTGTAAAGGTTAAGTGAAAACTTTTAATGATTCCTATAACTTGATTTAATTCAAGTGGGGTATGAAAGAATACTCTTGATAGGAGATCACATATATAAGTGTGAAGTGGGGCTGCTTCTGTGAGAATTCAGAGGCTAGAATTCTCTAGCGCACTTTCTGAAACCAGGGTGATTCATGGCCAAAATGAACACAACCATGAGAACAAAATACGGTGCTAAGGGAAATATTGTGTGAGTGCTATTGTCTGGTTTTACAATAAAGGCTGAACAGTTCAAGACACAGTTCACTGAATAGCCGAGTAGATCCGGTAGCATTTCACTAAGGCTGGTTCAAATCCAGAAGCTACATCTCCTGATGCAATATTTTTCTGTCAGAAATCTCTTCAGGGTCTGCATTTGCATTAATTTCCACTCATGTGGGGGATTGTTGGAGAAAAATAGAGGAAAAGAGAAAATGATTTTTAATCATTTTAAAATGATTTTTTAATCATTTTTTTTACAACCACTTTAAGAGCCGGTTTCGTTTACACTCTTGCATTAATTATCAAGAGTTTATGATGACTTTGAAAAATCTACGTATGATGTAGATGAAGACAGGTCCTTGAATCATTATATCGGGTGAATGAGAAATTAAAGTTTGAAGTTGGCTAGTTGGAAAAGTTGAAGTGTTGAAACTTGGAAGTTGAAAAGTTCAACTTCCTTAATCCCACATTGGGAATTGTGCTAATCATTTTTGAATATTTAAGTGTGTGGAGTTTAGTCAATGGTATAAGCTCTAAGGAAAGGGAGAGAGTACATGATGGTTTTAGTTAGACGATGTTTTATTAAAATTGCCTCACGCGCGCGTTAGCGCCGCCGCCGCCGGCCTGTGCCCGGGACTGTTGACCTTGGGCTTGGGCTTGGGGAATTGGGCCTGAGGCAATACTAATTTTTTGGACAAAGTTACATTGGACTTGTCAAATAATTATTCAACACATTCTGATGATGAATAGTTTGAGCTGAGTCAGAAGTAACTCGATTCAATTCGAAAGTCTCTTCATACACAACGAATAAGTTAGTGGAGTATGCACTATTGCTTCAACTGATAAGAGTTAAAGATGCTAGTGAAGAGTTTCTTCAACTGGTGTAGTAAAGGGACTATTAGTGGAGCTTTTCAAATGATGTTCCTTCAATACTTCAAGGATTTTCCTCCCTATATAAAGATCCTCAGTTGCAATGGAAATACACACAGTATACACAAGAAACACTACATTAGTTCATATTTCTACATACATAGTTGAAGAGGTTTTTCTGAAGCACTGTAAGAGTTCGTTGTTGTTTAGGAGTTGAAGTACCTCTCTTCTGAATAAGTAAATTGAGTAATCCTGGGAGACAATTGCTTAACCATGGGTACATACCGAGCAAATTTGTCTTAAGGACAGAGTTCTTCTCGACACAGTCCTTGCATATATCCTTTAATGTTTGATTTTATGGAAAATTAGGGATAATGACACAATCTGAAATATTTTTAAGTAACAGGACAGCTACATATTTTTTATAGGGAGAAGGACAACTGCATAATTTTTATAGCGAGAAGGACAAACAGTGAATCCCGAAAATCAGTGAATCTCCCCAGTGAATCCCCGAAATCAGTGAATTTCGACAGTGAATCCCGAAAATTAGTGAATTTCGACGATGAATTTTGAAAATTAGTGAATTTTGACAGTGAATTTCGTCAGTGAATTTAAACAGTGAATTTCGAACACAAGTGAATTTCGACAGTGAATAAATAGTTTTGTCCTTTATGCAAAAGTTTCAAAAAACTGTCCTTCTACTCAATTGATGAAATATTTCTGTCATTCTCCCTCATTCCCCCATGATTTTATTTCGTCTTTCCATTCTTGTAATTGTAATTTATTCAGATTAATAAAATTATTGTTCGTACTCTTTCGGTTTCTTTATTTTACTTGCATATGATACTACGGGTATAACAGGAGTTTCACATAGTCCAGCATCAGGATGCTTTAAGAGAAACAACTTTTACCGTAGTGGTGTGGACTAGTTACCCACCATTTCTTCCAACTTTTTCACCCATGTTATTATTTCATTACGTTGTCATCTACTATAGCCAGGGGCCTCCCCGGGGGGGCCAAGGGGACCATGGTCCAGAGCCCCCAAAATCTATGAATTTAAGGGCCCGTAAAATTTTGACTCAATAGTATATATATATATATATATATATTGTTTTTTATAAACCAATAAAGTATCACCCTATGGTGAGCACTATGATATAACTTGAAAAGTGACCAAGGTTCGAGCCTTGTTAGAGGCAATAAAAAATATTTTTTTGTTACTCTTTTTCTAGAAGGGCCTGAAACAAAATTGAGGCGGTGGGCCAAAAGGACAAAATAAGATTGAAATGATGATATAGGAGAGTTTCAAAAGTAAATGGTTGAAAAGGACAAAAAAAAAAACAGGTAGATGTACGAAAACACCCTTATTTAATATAAAACAATTTTTTTTACAAGAGCCGAGTATTACCATTTTTTCCCCCGCAAATCACGCTCCTGAGATCAAGGGGAATTGATTATTGAAATTGACTCCCATCTAGTAACACATGGATTAACACATATAGTTACACAACGACAAATGTAGTAACGTAGTAACGTATAATGTAGTAACTCAGTGAATCTACGACAAGTGTAGTTACGCAGAATGTAGTAACACAAAATATAATAACTCAGCAAATCTATAACAAGTGTAGTTACGTAGAATGTAGTAACGTGTAATGTAGTAACACAGTATTGTATGTTACTACATTATGCATTATGGACCGTGGAGTGCGCCGGATTGATCTCACTACATTGTGTCAATTCACTCATTCTCTTATCAGATTGTGCTTAAATCGGTGTTACTTATGCAAAACTGGCATCGAAAAGGTGTAGAACCCTAGTTTCCTCGTCGCCCAAGATTCTTTTTTTTTTCTTTGTTGTTGATCGAATAGATAGGAAACAAAAAAATCCTAAAATTTTCGTTGTCTCTAAATGTGATTATTCACAACAACAAGATTGATTAGAACAATTGGATTGCAGACACGATGCATCATCAAGAACCGATTTCCGCCGGTTTGAATAACTCCGGCTGGAGCTTGGCTCGACAAAGGGGACAAATAGATTTCTTAGATAGCCATGTATCTCCGGCAGTTTTTCTAAATCGGATTCAGAAAGACCATCTTGTTTCAATGCCTTCTCCGTTGATCTCAATTCCCGTTCTCAGCAGCGTGATTTACTTCTTCCTGGTCGGACAATGATCAATTTGCTGTTACGTTGTGAAATTTCATTCCAATCGTGAAGAACCCTAATTGTTCTCCGTCGGCAAGATTTTTTTTTTCTTATTTGGTGATCGAGAAGATTAGAATCAGGAGTGATCTACGCTGACGAATCGTGGAGCATGATCTACGCATAAGAATCAGACGATTTTAGCAGAATTAAAATAGGAAAATAGAAAAATATTAATAAAGAGTATTATTGGATATTCATTGTTTCTTGTCTACTACCACTATCTTTTTTTGTTGTCATTTTTACCTCAATTAGATTGAAAGTGGTCATCTACAACCTTTTCCTAAACAAAATTTGGCCCCGAACATAAATTTGGATAGGGACACCCCTAACTATAGCTTACATTTACACCTCTTTGTGTTTATTTTTTTCTTTTTGTTTTTTTAGTAATATTTTTACATCTTCAAACAAATTTTCATATTCATCTTCCTTCCCGCCTTCCCTTCAGGCTCCCCCTCCTCCCCTTCCCGTCCGGCTCCTAAACTGTAAAATAGATGAAACTTTTCAGAACCATAACTCAAATCAACGAACACCGTAATATTTTCTTCTTATCATCACATCTTTCATATCTAGCTTTAAAGTAAGTCCTAAAACCAAAAGGACGGTCACGGAAAACAAAACAAAGGTACATGAAATAAAAATTCGAGCAAGGAAATTTCAACCAATGGAAAGATTGGTTATGAAAGGATGTCGGAGAGGGTCCGTGATTGAAAAGTAAATTATCTTAGCATGACATGTGTCGTTATTATGTATGGACAAGTGTCATTATTATGTATGGACAAGTGTGTAGTGTGGTGTTTTATCTTTAACCCTTAGATTAATCTTTGTGTTGAGATGTGTGTAGTTTGTTACACATCTATCTAGTATATGTATCTAGATTCTCTTGGTGAAAAAGCAATGAACATCATTCTAATGAAAACCGTTTGCTCCACTGTATTACTTTAAGTTGGTAGCAGAGCCAATTCATGGCGACGCCGCCACCACCGTCCACCGGAGAACAAGGAGGAGTCACCCACAGTGATGGATCTTCATCCTAAATTCCAGTAATGTCTTCGGCCGGAGCTGGTTCTCACTCAGCTGCTTCGATCGGCATCATGCATACCACTCTTCCGTCATCTTCTTCGTTTGGCATCATGCAAAGCTCGTTTCCAGCTGGGTTTGTGCCAAGTTTCAGCTCACCTTTCATGAATCAAAGGTCACCATTTCCGGCTGGGTTTTCATCCATGAATCCGACCTCACCTCCACCTTCCACTCACAAATCTTGGAGGTAATCTTAACCAAGCTAGTTCCGTTAAGCTAGACAGGAATAATTATCTATTGTGGAAGTTTAGTGTTCTTCCGGTTGTAAGAGCTCACAAACTTGAACCATTTCTGTTTGGCACACTTCCATGTCCACCACAGTTTTTGGGTATGCCCAATTTGACCTCATCTGTTCTTGCATCTGTAAATCCTGCATATGATGATTGGATGGCAAAAGATGCCTTGTTAACTGGCTGGTTATTAGCTTCGATGACTGAACAAGCTATTGTTGAAGTTGTTGGATGTACTACTTCACATGAAATCTGGCAAACCTTAGAGCTGTTGTTCAATAATCAGTGTGAAGCACAAATGCTGGAGTATAAGGATGCTTTGACTAAAGCAGAGAAGGGATCAAAAACCATGGCTGATTACTTGGCACAGATGAAGACATACTCAGATAAATTGAGTGCTGCTGGATATCATATTACTCGGTCTGAACTGATTCTTGCCACATTGGGTGGATTAGGCAAGGAATATGAGTCAGTTATTGTTAACCTTACATCTAGGATTGGAGCTCTATCTTGGCCTGAGGTGCAGGCTCAGTTGGTCACACATGAAAGACTCATAGCTAGGTTCAATCCAACAGCCAATCTTGATCTATCCCAAGCCTCTGCAAATGCTGTTGTGAAAAATGGTGATAACTATCAAGGCAGAGGAAGAGGAAACTACAACAATCAGGGACAGAATAGAGGCAGGGGTGGTCAGAATCCTAGAGGTGGAAGGTCTAGAGGAAGAGGTAGAGCTGGTTACAACAACAACACCTCTAGAGCTACATGTCAGTTATGTAATAAGTCTGGACATACTGTGGTTGAGTGCTGGTATAGGTTTGATCAGAACTTCAACAATCCTCCAGCATCTAATCAGGGAGGTCAACATACCCCTGCAGCTTATCTTGCTGGTCCTGAGACTATTTCAGATCCTAATTGGTATGCAGATTCCGGGCAACCAACCATGTGACAGCAGATCTTGGCAAACTTCAATTGAGTACAGAGTACAATGGATCAGACACTTTGGGAGTAGGTAATGGTTCTAAACTTCCTATTAATCATCTTGGTTCCACTAATTTTCCCACATCTGTTTCTGATCTTGAACTGAAAAATGTTCTTCATGTTCCTGCCATCACTAAAAATCTGGTTAGTATATCTAAGTTGACCTCTGATAATCATGTTAGCGTTGAATTTGATAATGTTGGTTGTTATGTGAAGGACAAAACCACAAAGTGCAATTCTTCTCGTAGGTAGAGTGCATCATGGTCTCTATCGCTTTTTCCACCAATTCGTAGCTCCTTCAATCCAGCCTCCAAATTTCTCCAAGATCGTTCTTATGCATTCCAGTTCCCAAAGTGATAGTCAAAGAGTCCGTTCTGAGTCTATGTTAGTGAAGTCGGTAGACCTAAAAATGATGTCCTATGGCATAGAAGATTAGGACATCCCTCTTTTAAAGTTTTAAGTATTGCCATGAAATCTTGTAATATTCGCTTAAGTAATGAAATGAATTTCGTGATGCTTGTGTGTATGGAAAACATCATGCCTTACCTTTTTCCAAATCGATACGCTTATTAATACTCCTTTTGAACTTATCCACACTGATTTATGGGGTCCCTCTCCCATCAAGTCTCGCCTCTGGATATAGTTATTACATACATTTCATAGATGATTGTACTAGATACACTTGGATTTATCCATTAAAACACAAGTCCGATGTCGTTAATGCCTTTCTTCATTTCCAAAAAATTGTTGAAACTCAGTTTGCTGCCAAAATTAAGATAGTTCAATCAGACTGGGGTGGTGAATACAGAGTTTTTGAACCTGTTCTTAAGAATGCAGGAGTTATTTTTAGGCATCCATGTCCTCATACTCATGAACAAAATGGTAAAGCTGAACGCAAACATAGGCACATTACTGAACTAGGATTGACTTTGTTAGCTCAAGGTAAAATGCCTCTTAATCTTTGGTGGGAAAGTTTTAAACATGCTGTCTATCTTATTAATTTGTTGCCTACCCAGTTCTTGGTGATCAAATCACCTTATGAGAAGTTATTTCACGTACCTCCTAATTACTCCACCTTGAAAGTGTTTGGATGTTCTTGTTTTCCTTTACTAAGGCCTTATAACCGGCACAAATTTGACTTTCATACCAAAAAATGTGTGTTCCTTGGTTTTAGTCCTGATCATAAGGGTTTTAGGTGTTTAGATCCTAGTGGAAGAGTCTATATATCCAGGCATGTTATTTTTAATGAAGCTGAGTTCCCTTATGCCCTTGGTTTTCCTAAATCCACAAGTCCAGCTACTTCCCCTTCATCTTCATCTCCTGAGATTTCTTATTTTCTTCCCATGGACTTCACACCATCTATTTCAGCCACACCTGTCCTTCACACTGATGCTGCTCATCTTTCAAATCCTACTCCTACTCCTACTCCTACTTCTACTCCTACTTTTGTTGAATCAAGTCCTCCACCTTCTCCTCCTTCCCTTCATGGTACTTCTTCATCTGTTCCTAATTCTCCTTCTCTCTCTGTTCAGTCCTCCTCTCAACATTCTGAGTCTGATCTTCCTAATCATGAATCTTCTCCCCGTTATTCCCGCTCTTCCTCATCCGTGGTCCTAGGCCATCCTATGCAAACTAGGTCCAAAAGTGGCATATATAAACCCAAAACCTACTCTTATTTAGCTCAAGCATCCTCATCTTTTCCTCCACCAGAACCTACTTCAGTGTCTGCTGCATTGTCTCATCCTCAATGGTTGGAGGCCATGCAATCTGAGTTTGATGCCTTGCAGAGAAATGGAACCTGGGAGTTGGTTCCCCCTCATCCAAATCAGAAACTGATTGGTAATCGGTGGATTTTCAAGTTGAAGTTAAATCCTAATGGGACAATTCAAAAAATACAAGGCTAGACTGGTTGCTCAAGGTTTCAAACAGTCCTATGGGGTGGACTTTCATGAGACTTTTAGTCCTCGTTATTAAACCAAAGAACTATCGAATTGTGTTGGCAATTGCAAAGTGAGCAAAAATCGGGATATACAACAAGTTGATGTCAATAATGCCTTCTTGAATGGAGAGCTACAAGAGGACATTTTTATGCCACAACCAAGCAGGTTTTGTTGCTTCGATAAACCTTCTTATGTGTGTCATTTGAAGAAAGCCTTGTATGGTTTGAAACAGTGCTCCAAGGGCTTGGTTTTCTACACTTAAACAAAGACTTGTTGAGCATGAACTTCAGACAGTCAAGTTCAGATTCCTCTTTGTTTATTTTCAAAGATTCAGTTGTTACTATGTATGTGTTGATTTATGTGGATGATATCCTAGTAACAGGTAATTCACAAGCTGCTGTTCAAGTTTTCATTAGCAAACTTAATCAGAAGTTTGCCCTCAAGTCTTTAGGATCCATCAGTCACTTTCTTGGTGTAGAGGCATACAGAAATACCACTGGTTTGTATTTGACACAGGCACATTATGTTACACAGCTGCTGCATAGGCTTGGTATGGATAATTTGAAGCCATGCTCCACTCCTATGGTGTCACATAAGGCTCTAAGTCCAGATTCTGGCCCTCTGATGCAGAATCCTACTTTATATAGAAGTGCTATTGGTGCTTTGCAGTATTTAACCCTCCCTAGACCTGACATTGCTTTTAGTGTTAATACTCTGAGTCAGTTTATGTCCCAGCCTTGTGATGTGCATTGGCAAGCAGTCAAAAGACTTTTGAGATATGTGAAAGGTACACTTCAGCTTGGTTTACACTTCAAGGCTTCTTCAAATCTTGCTGTTGAGGCATATTCAGATGCAGATTGGGCCACATCACCTCATGACAGGAAATCTGTGAGTGGTTACTGTGTGTTTTTGGGAAGCTCTTTGGTTTCATGGAGTTCTAAGAAGCAACAAGCAGTAGCAAGGTCTTCCACAGAGGCTGAATATAGGTCTCTTGTCGTCTTTGCGCAAATGCGAAATCTTATGGTTGCGCTCTCTCTCTCGAATTACGATTCCCGTCCCACAAATTTGCCTATATTATGGTGTGATAACACCAGTGCAACTTTTTTGGCTCATAACCCTGTGTTTCATTCACGTACTAAACATATTGAAGTTGATGTTCATTTTGTGAGGCATCAAGTGCTTGGTAAGAAGCTTATGGTGAGATTTGTACCATCTGAGGCACAACTTGCCGATAGTTTGACCAAACCTCTTGGATTTACAAAGATTTCGCCGGCTCGTAGCAAACTCAACGTGGTAGATACGACGTTTCGTTTGAGGGGGATGAAAAGTAAATTATCTTAGCATGACATGTGTCGTTATTATGTATGGACAAGTGTCATTATTATGTATGGACAAGTGTGTAGTGTGGTGTTTTATCTTTAACCCTTAGATTAATCTTTGTGTTGAGATGTGTGTAGTTTGTTACACATCTATCTAGTATATGTATCTAGATTCTCTTGGTGAAAAAGCAATGAACATCATTCTAATGAAAACCGTTTGCTCCACTGTATTACTTTAAGTGTGATAAACATCAGTCAAAAAAAAAAAATCATGTTTGCAACCTTTCTGGTGAAAACTTTCTTTCGTACATGTGCACGGACGAACTTTCTTTCGTTCTTGTGCATGGACGAAGAGATCCACCAACATAACATATAGGAAACTCGGAGAAAATGTTTTTTTTTTTTTTTTGCCATTAATTTTAATTGATGGGTCGAGAGGAATGAGCAACAAGATGGAAGAAGAAAATGTCAGATCCTTGTATGAAAAAATCGTTGGGGAAAATGATGAATGGAGATAGAAATATGGGATTTTACCAGTTTTAGGACCTATGTTTTACCATTGTGTCAAAATTGACCCATATCTTTTAAAATGACAATTTTAGGACCTCATGTTTGTATTTTTTTTTTTTTTTTTTTTTTTTTTTAAATTTTAGGACAATTTTCGAAATTTCCGTCTAAGTTAACAACAAAACATGTTAAGTTGGACGGAATATTTGAATTTGTCCTAAAACTGGAGAAAAAAAAAGGGTTTTTTGTTGATAAGGACTACTTATCAACTTAATAGGGCGTTAAGGACGGATTAACAAATTATTTGGTAATAAGGACTAATTAGTTTTTAATAGACTAATTTAGTTGACAGAAATTTTATAAGGTCCTAATAAAACACACAAGGGCCCACCGTGTAAAATATAAATGCCATTAATTTACATTTTTACCCTTCTTATAAGGATTTTCATTGGTAATTTGGGGTAATTTGGTAAGGTTTCAAAGTTTTTGTCATTTTTATCAATTAAAATTTAATAGTGTCCTAAATGCCACTTTTTACTTTTTATGTCCTTTTGGGCAACTCCCCAAAATAAAATACAAACATAATGTCCTAAAATTGTTATTTAAAAATATATAGTTTTTTGTCCACAAGGATATATTAATAAATAAATCAGGATCCAAGTCCATAGATGATTAATTAGGACAAAATTTAAGTAATCTTACCAAACTACCATTTTTCTAATTTAACCTAATTAACTCTCATACAGCCGCCAAATGCATAGCAGCCGCATCTTCCTAGCAAGGTACTGGACCCGCCGCCGTGAGGCATTAATAAACTCAAACGAGGCCGCAACCCACCGCCGGTTCGTCGATGATTTGAATTTTATAGCTTCCCGCCGGCGGGGTCTTGATTCGTCCGTGTTAAAAACCATCCCCGTTGTGGTTTTTTCAAAGAACGAGTTTAAAGAGGGATTGGAGTGTGCGGTTTGTCTTTGTGAAGTTTCGGACGGAGAAAAGGCTAGACTTTTACCAAATTGCATTCATGGGTTTCATGTCAATTGTATTGACATGTGGTTTAAATCTCATTCTTCATGCCCGATTTGCGAAATTTCGTTACAAATCAACCCAATTCTATCCATGAAAGATCTGTTATTTTTTTTTGCGGATCGTTATTCATAATCAAATAGTAACATGGATGAATGTTACTTCATTGTGAATGTTGCATCTGCTTGTGAATGTTACTTGATGAATGTTACTTTCACTGCTTGTGAATGGTATTTGATGACTCATGAATTCATGAATGTTCTTGCATCCGGATGAATGTTACTTGCTCATTCATTAATGTTACTTGATGATTGATGATTCATGAATGTTCTTGCATCTGGATGAATGTTACTGTGAATGTTACTTGATGATTCATGAATGTTCTTGCATCTGGATGAATGTTGCTGTGGGTTAGAGTTAACAATGGGTATTTTTGTCCAAAAGATTTGTTTTTGTCCTTTATAATCTTTGAAAATGGAAAATGTCCTTCCAGACCCATTTCTGTTAATTCTTGTCCTTATGGCCCCTCCCCCCAAAAATATATAAGGGTCAATTTTGACTAAATATTAAAACACGAGGTCCTAAAAAGTGTTAAAATTCCCTTAAAAAGTGACATTTTTAGGATCTCATGTTTTAACTTTTTGTCAAAATTGACCATTATCTTTTAAAATAACAATTTTAGAACATTATGTTTGTGTTGTTTTTTTTTTTTTTTTTCAGTTTTAGGACAATTTCAAATATTCCGTCAAATTTAACGTTAACTTAGACGGAAATTTCGAAATTGTCCCAAAATTGAAGAAAAAAAACACAAACATGAGGTCCTAAAATTGTAATTTTAAAAGATAAGGGTCAATTTTGACACAATGATAAAACATGAGTTCCTAAAAATGTCAAAAGCCCATAGAAAAATCTACCTTTTCAGCCTCGTTTATGGTTCAAACCGTGGGATCTTTTGCATGAAAAAACGTCAATACTCAATAAAGAGTACCCATTGAGCCTAAAATCAAGTTATTTTTAAGGAGGCTGATAGCCGTGCCGATCGGTAAAGAAAGAAAAAAGATTAGGAAATCGGCAAAATCTTTTGAAGCGCTGCTACCTCTTCAAATTCGATTTTGTTCCTTTAATGTGCCTTTGCCTTCCTTGTATTAATTAAAAATACCATTATATAACTCAAGGTTTTTCCATAGAGTGATTGTAATATAATCTATAGTGTTATCATCGTTTCAAAATAGAAGTTCTTATTTTATTTTTTTGGCTTGTCACGAGATATAATATGTTTCATTTAGTATATATATATATATATATATATATATATATATATATATATATATATATATATATATATATATATATATATATTATAATCGGCACCACACATGATATTTGTATTCAATTTAATATGCACCTATAGGTTGGATATGTTAAATCTCTCAGGCTCTGATGAACATAAGAAATAAATGCAGTTTGGAATATAAAGCTTAATTCGTCAATTGAAGCTCTAAAGGTAGTTGTGTAGAAAACACAGAAACAAAAGTTGCTCAAGCAAAAAAACCGTTGAGAAGAAAACTTCAAGCAGTTATATCTGGTGAAATCAGAAAACCTCAAACACATGGGGTACCAACATGCCCTCAATAATAAAATGAAATAGATGGAAAACAAATCATGTAACAATTAGTAATCAGAGAGAAAGAAAAACAAACATTATACCATCAAACAACCAATAAATGGTAATCAGGCTATAACCTCACTCTATTGTACCAGCTTCAAGCGACAATTTTTCAATTGCTTAAACTTTTTCTACAATCATTGAACACATTAAAAAGAATTTGTTCTTCATTTAACGCACCCGTAAGTATGCAGCCTAAAACATATAAGCTGACAAAATAAAACTAAAGGGTTAGGAAATGATAATGAAAGTATAAAGCCCAACTTGTAAAGTCCCGTTTCCGGATATCGAGTTCTTATCCGGAAAAGAACGCTTGACGCGTATAACATTAAATGCTTCTAACATTATACTTACACATCTACGTCATCGTATCAAATTAAGCATCGCAAAAACTAAAAGGACTCGGGTAAAATACACAAAGAACTAATGATTACATTTCCATCCGTCCAAAGGTAGGAAAAGAAGTCTTACAACAACGAGAGACCAAATCTTTACAACATACGATATCTTACATATGAAAGTAAACTTATATTACGAACTCAAGTCTCAAAGAAAATAACTAAAAGTACAACATGTCTTGAAAATAAAGGTACACAGTTTATGATATAAGTTACAACATCGAAATAAAAATGTGATAAACTTCATAGCAAACATAACATAGCATATCAGATATCATCCTCAATGTCATCGAACTCATGTTCATCTTGCATATCTTCTTGGGAAAGAAAACATACAAACATGTAAAGGGGTAAGTACATTGAAAACATTGTTCATTCTTTATAGATGGTCAAAGAGGCACCGGTAAAACATATTTATACGGCACATTCTAGATTTTAAATACCCATAGACTTGTCAGACATTGGTACATGTAAAGTAAACAAATAGTCTTCGTTAGCTTTACTATTTAGAGAATGAAAACTAATAATTTGGGATGAAGCTCCAATGTGTAAGCGTAAGGCTATTGAATCGTTAAATACTATGATGCAAGATATACTTGATTCAAAGGAATTGTTTGGAGGTAAAGTTGTAGTTCTTGGTGCCGGTGGTGATATTTAGAAAAACTCTACCTATTGTTTCAAAGGGAACCAAAAACGAAACCATAAATGCATCATTGATAATTTCTCCGTTATGGCATAAATTACAAAAATTCCAACTTACCGAAAACATCAGAGCTTGCTTTGATCCATCTTTTACAGATTTCTTATTGCAGATAGGTAATGACATTTTTCATACAGCTGATTCAGAAGATATTAGATTACCCGATTCAATTGTAATACAACATAACAATATAGAAGACGGTTTAGACAAATTAATAGCCTTTGTTTACCCGGATATTCAATCAGATACCCAAAAAGTTTATCAAAACATTAATACGGCTATTCTGATTACCAAAAATCAACTTGTTGATGAAATAAATGAACTTATGCTTAATAAATTTCTAGGAACTTCATATGAGTATCTAAGTTATGATGATGCACTTAATGGATCAGATCAAGGGCACTATGAAGATCTTTTAAATTCTCTCTCGCCAATTGGCTGACCACCGTATATGCTACATTTAATGTAATGGTGACTTAAACTATGCTGTTGAGTTTGGTCTGCTGAGTGTGATACTCAGCAGAGTCTGGGGAAACTCTGGTGGTCAACAAAGCATGAAGGTGTCTGCTGAATCTGGTGTTCAGATAGGCAGATCAGCAGGGTTAATCAACCTGCTGAACTACATGCTGCTGAAGTTGAGTCTGCTGATTCTCAGCATACTTGGGTAACACGTCTCATGGTTTTCCGGTTTGGATAAGGTTACTTCTGAGGTATTTCGGTCATTGTCTGGTTTGGCTGTTTAGTCTGTTAGGGTTGGCTTCCCAAGGCTATAAATACCATTTGTATTAATTGTAATCATGATGTAACTTTCTCGTGATAATAAAATATCCTCATTTGTCCGTGGAGTAGTCAGCACATTTCTGAAAACCACGTTAAATCTGTGTTCTTCTTTTTTCTGTTTTTGTTTACTTGTTAATTGTTTATCTTTACTCACAATCATCATCACTTCTTGATCGATCCGTCATAACAAACTGGTATCGGAGCGTCCAGGTTCATCAAGAAATCTATTTATCTGTTTTAAGAAAGGTAGATTGGCAACAAGGTCATAATTGACGTTAGGATTTGGGATCTATGCAAGCTTTTCTGGTGAGAAAGATGTCTGCTTTAAATGTCAAGATTGACAAGTTTACAGGAAGAAACAGTTTTAGTCTGTGGCAGATCAAGACGCATGCTTTGTTGAAGCAACAAGGATTAGGGTGTCCTTTGTCTAAATCAACAGAAGGAAGCAGTAAAGAGAGCCAGTCTGGAGGAGAAAGCACATTCAACATTTATAATGTGCTTGTCAGATGATATTATCACAGAGGTTGTTGAAGAGGACACAACAGAGAAGCTGTGGTCAAAGCTTGAGAGTCTGTATATGATAAAGTCTCTAACCAACAAGTTTTTGTTGAAGCAACGTCTGTTCAGTTTAAAGATACATGAGTGTACTCAGCTGAGGGATCATCTAGATTAGCTGAACAAAATATTTCTTGACCTAAGGATTATTGATGTGAAGATTGAAGATGAGGATGCCGCATTGATCCTACTTGTTTCATTGCATGCATCATATGAGAACATTGTGTAGTCATTTATTGTTAGGAAGCACTCAGTGTTATTGGAGGATGTGAGATCAACACTCCATGCTCGAGAGCTATGCCATAAGGCATCTGGTCCTGGGACAGACAGTCAGTCTGCTGGATTGGTGGCCAGTGGAATCAGCAGGGGCCAAGAAATTCTGGAAAAAAAATCCAAGAGAACTTTCAAGGGACCAAAAGCTAAGGATATCTGTAATTACTGCAAGGAGCAGGGACACTGGAAAAATGAATGTGCAAAAAGGAAGAAGCAGCATGGTGCTCAGCAGGGTACAATTGCTTTGGCAAAACAAGACACCAACTATGAAGAAGATCCGGCCTTAGAAGTTTCAGAGTCAGCATGGCACAGAGATGTGTGGATTCTGGACACTGGGGCATCTTATCATGTGTGTCCAAACAGGGAATGGTTTTCAACTTATCAGCAGGTGGATGGAGGTCATATTTTTATGGCTAACAGCAAGGTCTGCAAAATAGTTAGGATTGTATCAGTTCAATTGAGGACACATGATGGTAAATTCTGCACACGGAATGAGATTAGGCATGTTCCACAAATGACCAAGAATTTGGTATCACTTAGTCTATTAGACAAAAAGTGTTCAAGTTCATGGGTAAAGGCGGAGTGGTGAATGTCTATAAAGATTCAGCTATGATTCTAAAGGGTATCCGACAGGGAACATTGTATATGCTACAAGGGTCTATTATATCAGGTTCTCCTGCTGTAGCATCATCCGAGGTTCACCGGTCACAGCTAACCAAGTTGTGGCATATGAGATTGGGTCATATATAAGAAATAGGGATGCAAATTATGTCTAAGTCTGATCTACTTGGAGGACATAAGGTCAAGGAGTTGAAATTTTGTGAGCAATATGTGTATAGGAAGCTACATAGGAGCAAGTTCCCAAAAGCAATTCACATCACAAAAGAGACACTTGATTATGTCCATTCTGATTGTTGTGGACCTCAAGGGTGGAGTCACTGGGTGGTCACAGGTATTTTGTGTCTTTTATAGATGATTATTCAAGGATGGTTTGGGTAATTATGATGAAGCACAAGAGTGAAGCATTCAAGCACTTCAAGCAGTGGAAGGCGTTGGTTGAGAATCAGACAAGGAAGAAGATCAAGAGACTTAGAACTGATAATGGACTGGAATTCTTTTGGTCTGAGTTTGATGAAAATTTTGCAAGAATAAAGGCATTTCTAGGAACCAAACTGTCAGAAATACTCCACAGCAGAATGGTGTTGCAGAAAGAATGAATCAAACTCTTCTGGAGAGGGCAATGTGCATGCTCTCTAATTCTACTCTGGCAAGAAGATTTTGGGCAGAGGCTGTTAACACAGCATGCTACTTAATCTAAGATTTTGGGCGAGGCTGTTAACACAGCATGCTACACAGCATGCCTCACATTGGGATCAAGATCAAAACACCACTTGATGTTTGGATAGGAAAGTCAGCAGACTACTCAGGTCTAAGGGTTTTTGGAAGCACATTCTACTATCATGTCAATGAAGGTAAACTGGAGCCTAGAGCCAAGAAGGTAGTGTTTGTTGGATATGGAGATGGAGTAAAAGGGTATAGAATTTGGTGATCAGCTGAAAATAGGGTTATACTCAACAGGAGTGTAGTCTTTGATGAAAACTCTATGCTTAACTCATCTTTGAGGGCCACATATGAATTTGAAGTTGGATATGAAACTGAGAAGGTTGACAAACAGGTGGAGCTTCAAGCAGAGTCTGTTGGATTAAAAGACTCAGCAGGGGATTGTCAACAATCAGTAGATCCAGAACTGGATTCAAGCCAGTCTTCCAAACAAGGGTCAGCAGATACTCAAAGAGCTGATTTTGGTCAGAAGGGTATAGCTCTCAGCAGAGTTAGGAGGACCAATATCAGACCCCAATGAGATATGGGTTTGAAGAGGATATGGTTGGATAGCACTACAAGTAGCTGAAGAAGTGGATGGTTTTGAACCTTACACTTACAGGGAAGCTGTGACATGTTCTGAGGCATCTCAATGGCTTGTTTCCATGGGAGAAGAAATGGAGTCACTTCAGAAGAATGAGACTTGGGATCTAGTCAAACAACTGTTAGGAAATCTACGCGTGAACACAGCGGAATTCAAAAAATTTATTTCCTATCGACCCAAGATCGACTTGGTTTAAGCAATAAACAAACAAGTAGTAGACGGTGGTTACCTTGGTTGATCTAAAAGATCGACGCTTTGACCGTCTAAGGAGAGTAGTTCTGCATAGAGCCGCCCAAGTGTCCGGCCTCTACCGCTAGTCCACACGAACACCCCGCCGGAATCCCATCATGGATTGCTATTGGAGAACTCCGGTTGCTAGACCGGCATTTTTCCCCTCTCTCCAACTCTCTATAGGATGCTCTCTATTTTACACAAGAACTATTAGCTCTTGAAATTGTGTTGTACAAAAGAGCTTGACACCCACCTCCTATTTATAATGGAAGTGGCGCCTCTTAGCAGAGTGGAGGAGAAGAAAACCTTTTCCCAATAAAATAAGGAAAATATAATTGATTGATTTATCTCATTTATTACAATATCTCATATTAAATAAATCTAGGATATTGTCAATATCTTATATTGAATATTCCCAAGATATTGTCAATATCTAACATTGATTATCTTTATTTTATTACCATAAATCAATTTACACATGTGTATATATCACATATATATTACACATATAAAAAAATCTAATAATATCATATGTACATACATTGGTGCGCATGGATGCAAATCACCAATTTGCATTCAATGCACTCACACACGCATGTATTCATAATATATCTATATTATTTTATTTTATTAATATCTAATATTAATAATAGGTAATATCATTAATTAAATTACACAATCCAAGTGTATCACTTATACACATATGTGGCGCCACTTATCAATATAAGTGTATTTAATTAATCAACTCAATTAATATCTTGTATTTAATTTATTCATAATAAATAAATACCACCATATTAATTTACCACTATAACCCTTATAGTCTCGAGATAAACTTTCCTTATTTGGTTATCATCTATAACCACACATTTTAATCCGGCTAGATGTTCTTATGTGTGTGACCCGATAGGCTTCCGAATATGTTGGCCGTAGACACAAAGTGCAAATTATGAAAATGCCCTTCATGCCTAACGATCACGGGATAGCGTCTAGCAACACACCGTGACCCCCAATCATCGGAAGAGTCAAATGCAATGACTACTACCTTTCATGTGAAACGATTACCGTGTAACTTACAATCCTATCGCCGTAATAATATCCATACGGTCGTTAGTCGAGTGTCAAAACATCAACGACCGTATCTTATAATCTGGATATCATGCTCTCTCGAAGTAACTCGTTTACTCCCACTTTGCAAAGATTCACGAGAGTAAGACATTCCTTATAAGAAGGCCATTTCGGATATTCGATCCCAATCATAGGATACGCGATTCCCGGACGACCAATCATGTATACTCCGCATGCTTCAGTATCATACCCAATCACTACCACATGATCGCCCCATGGCTTGGGGAAACCTCAATAGTGTCAAAGCATGACAATCCACACCGTGATGCCATGAAGACTCCGGTCAAAAGGATAATTACACAACCGTCACATAGTGTGACACTTATCCGTGTAAGTGGGTCAGTCTAACGTACGCATTCTCTAATACACGTCCACGTACAGTCCAAGTGTCTCTTCACTTCGATAGACGAGATCTATCCCTGCCCTTAAAGACAGAAGACATCTAATACGTGCTAGTCTGTTTATACTATCAATGCCATGTTTAATAGTACATCAGCCTAGAGACATTTAAGTATCAAACTTATTAAAGTGATTAGAGATCTCATCAACCATAATCACCTATCATGGTTTCTCTATCACAGTTTAATACTAAGGACGTTATCATATAACAATTCATAATTGGTTCTTTAAAAAGAACATATATATGACAACAGAAAAGCCATTTAATATATGTACAAACATAAAGAAATAGTAGAAATGATCCGACCCGGTCGTATCCGGTCCAACCCGATTGGGTTTAGGACACTATTCCAACAATCTCCCACTTGGCCTAAAACCAATCACTCGCACACACAAGACCAAGTTGAAACACAAGAATCTCATGCAATACTCGCAACCAGCTCTAGCCTTAAACAGATTGCTATCCATGGGGACTCAGACTATCTTCATATCACGCTCCATATGATCAAGTCAAAGGAACCGCCTCAACACACACACACGAATCTCTGACGAGACCCTGGTTCTTGCTCCAAGCAATGAATCCACTTACTATATCAACTATATAGAAAAGGTGGAAGAACCGTACAAGGTTCAAGAATGAACCTTCTAGATCCATGTATCGCTCCTCCGCGCCTAAGGCACTACCGTGTTTTGGCTAAGTTGTAGAGTTTACAGTGACCCATAGGCTAGAACATTTCCAGCTCACTGTATCACTTAATCAAAGTGACTGCAAACCCAGACTGTAGCTCCCACTCGCCTTCATAAGACTTAGGATATACGTCTGTATAACTATATTTATACGCTTCCAAGTTTCGATAAACTAGGAAACCATCCTTAACTTGTTTAAGGATAATCTCGACATTCACCAGATTCATTTTCATACTCGCTCATGACTCTTCATGAAGCATGAACATCTGACATAACTTTTATGATGGTTCCTATCGCAGTAACAAAAGAAACCTTCCATAAGCATCATCTTTCACCTTATCTTTAGGACTAGCATCCTAACATAGATAGATCTTGAGAGCACCAGCTAACAGCATCCCCGTCGCGATCTATGCTAAACTCTTTTAGCATCACATCTAAATAGGTAAACAATAATCTAACAGCAGTTAAATCTATCACTATAGATTCTCATTTCTAAAATAAGAACTGCAAATCCAAGTGCTTTCGTAAAGACCTTGAACTACCAAACATTAATTGACTGTGACATGGGGTGATAATTCTCGAGAGAGATATCCAATACCTTACTCAAAAATCGTATCACACTCCCACTATCCATATTGCACATGGGGCATATTCTTCTTTTGACTAAATTCAAACTCCTTTGATTATCAAACAAAGAAATTGTCTAGAGAAACTTGTTTGAGTCCATAAATGAATCTCGTGGGCTTACATATCATGTTATCGTCTATGAACATCGAGCTTTCTGCCCAACGTCTTCAACACTATCATATAGCCATGATACGAAGTTATAACAAGCATTATCTCGAATAGAATCGGGCACACTGGGCAAAGATAAAGATAATTACAAGGTTTACACCTCATACCCTTCAGCCGTCACTATAGCCTTATGGTAATCATATTAGCATCCATGTCAGCCTTCCAGGGACACTCCCCTTAGGTAAGACAGACTAGGTTCATAACCTGGTTGTCACTGATGGAATCTAATTCAGATATTATGGCTCCTGGCCATATCTCTCAATCTTGCCTTTCAAACATTCCTTCATAAGTCGTGAGATATTCATTCTTCAAGATGAACGTACCTGCGGCCCTTTCAGGCTTGAGGTTATCTACAGACTTATAGAACTTTTGTTGCACTAGCAATATTCTACACCTCATCGCTATGTGGCGTCTGCTCACGTTCCTATGGTTGAATATATCTTTGTGGTTCTCAAACTCTTTTGAGATCTGATTCACTCCCACTGTTTCTTTTGGAAAAAACACTTCCTCTAGAAGACAGCATGTTTGGAGACAAACATTTTGCTCCGCGGACAAGTAAATAATATCAAGCGTACTTGCTAAGATATTCCA
The DNA here is from genome assembly GCA_036785695.1 of Gentiana straminea. Classification (NCBI taxonomy): domain Eukaryota; kingdom Viridiplantae; phylum Streptophyta; class Magnoliopsida; order Gentianales; family Gentianaceae; genus Gentiana; species Gentiana straminea. The sequence goes on along the minus strand of JAVUPR010000444.1, from coordinate 6,234,793 downwards.
CAAAGTTGCATATGTCGTACTAGGCTCCAAGCCTTTCTGACTTTACCTATGACAACTTCAAATCATCGGTTAAGATAGATTCGACATTATCATCTTCCATATCTAATATGGAATTCATTCAACCTTTATTATTTGGGACTCGGTTAAGTATAAGGGCACTATCCCGAAACGGGTAAGGGATACTTCGCATGGCTTGCGTCACACCTTTATCATATAAAGTGTTGTTTCCATTTTGGGAACACAATATAATTCGTATCCCAAAGATGGTATCCTTCAAGGGTGAATCTTATTCCTTTTCAGACGACTTCTGAAACACCCTTCAGGTATTAATTACTTCAATCCAATTGAAGATTAATTCCTAAGTAGATCATCAATCTCATATTCGTACTAGCTCGAACTTTTCGGGCTTTCCGAATTGTCGTACTTCAATAAATACATTCAACTATTTCTAAAATAGTCATAGAGATTAATAAACAATTATTTATGGCATTAATTGTCATAAGCCAACGAACATCGGTATGTTTAGGCTTTAGACAATTTTTCTAGATTTTATAACCTTTTCATAAAAGGGTATTTTAGTCTTCTTTAGATAAGATACGTATTACCCACATGATTCATAATCATATGGTTCAACATCATCAGAATGACGTTTAGTTACACGCTTTCCTTCCAGAGAGACTATGTCTAGAACAACCATAAATTTTAAGGATAACAGCCATACAAATATTTAGTTGAGATCTCATCACATATATCAACTATATAGTGACATCAATCTAGTATGTTAGATTCAGTGACCTTCCAACTTTATCGGAATAACATTTATTCTTTACAATTGAATATGTCTACTAAATCCTAACAAATAACTGAAAGTATGTTCTTCATAAGAACCGGAGAATAATAACATTTATTTAGTTCCCTTATCAGTTTACTAGATCCAGAATATGGTAAGTCTTACAACTTTTGCTTCACCTTCCATATCTGTATTTAATCTCTCTAATTTAATCACACTCATAAGATATCATATATCTAAGAGTTGACTTGAACTTAGATAGATTTATCTCAACAGACTTGCCTATAATAGAAACTTCAATAAGTTCTCTATTTAAGCACATGCCCTAACTTTCCTTTTCAACCCTTTTAAGCACTTGAAAAATGTTTCTTAGTGTAGTCTTCATAAGACTTAAGAAAGATCACAAGAGCTATGTCTTTGATTTCCTTTCATAAAGAAAATCTAAAGTTTATTAAATAGTTTATTTAACCTTTTTGAATCGTATTCAAAACATTGACTATTTAATTAACCTTTAAGCAATGATAGAATTAAGTCGATACTTAAATCTTATAATTTTGAAAACAACCTTTCCAAAATTAGATGTGGTCATTCTTATCCAACGTTTGAATTAATTGTCATCGTATGATTGAATGATCATCTTGGATCGTATCCAATATATGACTAATTCGTTGAAACTTATTTCAAATGATTTAATCATATCATGAGCTTCCGCTTTCATTAATAATTAAAGTCTCGGAACACTGCATCAATTATGTAATCTCCTTGTCTCTAACTACTATAACGGGATCTCTCGTGTCATTGCTTATTTTAAAAGGATTAAAATTACTTAACCATATTTGAGAACGTTTCTCAAAAGGTAACAGTCATAATTTGGTTTTACTAATCGAGAATAAAACATAAATATAAAGTTTGCTAAAACTACAACATAAAAATGAAAATAAATGAGTGTTGTTGTTTATACACGCAAAATCAAAAATGGTCTTTTGGTTTATGATTTTTCTCCCACTAGTCAACTACTTCCAATTGACTTTCAAGAATTATTAATTTCTTTAGTGGACAAGATCCCACTAAACTACCGCGACCCCCGCTTTGGCTGGTGGGCCGAAAATAGCCTAATAGGTAGACAACCCTTTGTCAATCGTATCTTATACGACTCTTGTTGTTTGACTAGTCAACTCTTTGACAATTTTCATCTTATAAAGTAGTCAAACCCTTGCCTCTAAAATCCAAACGACCCCGTTTTGGCCGGTGGCCGAGAGAATTCTTAGTCAAGTCATAACCCCAATATTTGTGAGATCTCATACGATCATATCTCGATAATAACGATATACCCGAGGTAGGTCAACCCCCTGCTTTGGCTGATGAGTTGGATCCGAACAAGGGCTCTTCACCGTCATTATAATATGGGGAGGCAATTTCAACTTGATTCTTTTGAGGTGGAAGTATTTACGTAAATTAATTCACTTAATTAATTTTAATTATGGTCTCATCATAAATATGTCTATCTCTATAAACATACATCCTACACATTTATCTAGATCGTGCCTAGTCATGCATCTATCGTATCATATAAAATAAATACAAGCGCAAAATAAATAAATGCGTAAAGTAACCGGTATGATCATGGACTTTTCCTAGGTGCGGTTTCGAATACAAACTGACGAAACCGCGGGTCACAATCTAAGGGTAGCTGCAACCGCCAATAGGATCTTTAATGCTCCATTCTCCAATGGGATCTTTATTTTTGTCTTTCTTTGGTCTCCATCTTCTGCTCCATTCTTGTTACATTTAATTCTATCGAATAAAATAAATACACCCGCCGCACACGGGAGGGAGCTAACGGGAATGGGATAAATGCAGAAAATAAACTAGGTCACGTTCTTCATAACGGCCTAGGACAATTTTTAAACCAACAGAAAAATTAAATCATTCACATCTATCCTATCGGTCGAGTCCATGATCAATCGGGGTCCATATAATCATATTATATCTACTATATCTAATCCATACAATAAAATCTTATGAAAAAGATAAAATTAAAATTTAACTACTTGCGTCTTAATTAATCAATTAACATTTAATCTATTAAATAATTTTATCCAATCAATTAACTAATTAACATCTAATTAATTAAATGATTTTAATCGAAATAAAATTAACGATTAATTTTAAACCGATTTTAATTTTAATTTTAATTAATTAGAACTATTCCAAAATAAATCAAAATTAAAATTATTTCTCTTTTGTTTCTTTCCTTTTGATTCGTAATCAAGAGGGATGCATTTGGTTTCCTAAGCCAAATTTGGCTTAGGCCTGGCCACTTTCCAAAATCAAAATTTTGGAAGTGGCCTGGGCCTAGGCTTTTTACAAATCAAATATTTGAAAAGGGCCTATGCTATTCCAAATCAAAATTTGGAAAGGCCAAATAATTTTGGTTTAGGCTTGCCACTTTCCAAAATCAAAATTTTGGAAGTGGCTTTCAGCTTTCAGGCCTTTTCCCAAATCAAATATTTGGAAAGGGCCTAGGCCTATTCCAAACAAAGTTTGGAAATACCATTATTATTTTAATGTCATGTGGCATCCCAATGACCAAACTATTTGAACCATTGGTTTGCCACATGACACAACTAAACAAATGAGATATTAATCACAACTATGAACAATATTGAATCACAAATACACAAAACAAAATTGGGGACCACCGTATCACACCGACGGCCGCCGGCGCCGGAGGCCGCCGCCGCCGCCGGCGATCACACGGTGGTGGTGCCGCCGCCGATCGGCCGAGCACCACCTTTGCCCCCCCTTTTTTCTTTCTTTTCTTTTCGTGTATAAATTTTGCAAATCAAAAATCTTTCATTTTTTAATTACGTGATTTAAACGATAAAATTAACTACGCAAAATAACATACTTATTGCTTAAGCTCGAAACTCTCTCTGATACCACTGTTAGGAAATCTACGCGTGAACGCAGCGGAATTCAAAAAATTTATTTCCTATCGACCCAAGATCGACTTCGTTTAAGCAATAAACAAACAAGTAGTAGACGGTGGTTACCTTGGTTGATCTAAAAGATCGACGCTTTGACCGTCTAAGGAGAGTAGTTCTGCATAGAGCCGCCCAAGTGTCCGGCCTCTACCGCTAGTCCACACGAACACCCCGCCGGAATCCCATCATGGATTGCTATTGGAGAACTCCGGTTGCTAGACCGGCCTTTTTCCCCTCTCTCCAACTCTCTATAGGATGCTCTCTATTTTACACAAGAACTATTAGCTCTTGAAATTGTGTTGTACAAAAGAGCTTGACACCCACCTCCTATTTATAATGGAAGTGGCGCCTCTTAGCAGAGTGGAGGAGAAGAAAACCTTTTTCCCAATAAAATAAGGAAAATATAATTGATTGATTTATCTCATTTATTACAATATCTCATATTAAATAAATCTAGGATATTGTCAATATCTTATATTGAATATTCCCAAGATATTGTCAATATCTAACATTGATTATCTTTATTTTATTATAAATCAATTTACACATGTGTATATATCACATATATATTACACATATAAAAAAATCTAATAATATCATATGTACATACATTGGTGCGCATGGATGCAAATCACCAATTTGCATTCAATGCACTCACACACGCATGTATTCATAATATATCTATATTATTTTATTTTATTAATATCTAATATTAATAATAGGTAATATCATTAATTAAATTACACAATCCAAGTGTATCACTTATACACATATGTGGCGCCACTTATCAATATAAGTGTATTTAATTAATCAACTCAATTAATATCTTGTATTTAATTTATTCATAATAAATAAATACCACCATATTAATTTACCACTATAACCCTTATAGTCTCGAGATAAATTTTCCTTATTTGGTTATCATCTATAACCACACATTTTAATCCGGCTAGATGTTCTTATGTGTGTGACCCGATAGGCTTCCGAATATGTTGGCCGTAGACACAAAGTGCAAATTACGAAAATGCCCTTCATGCCTAACGATCACGGGATAGCGTCTAGCAACACACCGTGACCCCCATCATCGGAAGAGTCAAATGCAATGACTACTACCTTTCATGTGAAACGATTACCGTGTAACTTACAATCCTATCGCTGTAATAATATCCATACGGTCGTTAGTCGAGTGTCAAAACATCAACGACCGTATCTTATAATCTGGATATCATGCTCTCTCGAAGTAACTCGTTTACTCCCACTTTGCAAAGATTCACGAGAGTAAGACATTCCTTATAAGAAGGCCATTTCGGATATTCGATCCCAATCATAGGATACGCGATTCCCGGACGACCAATCATGTATACTCCGCATGCTTCGATGTATCATACCCAATCACTACCACATGATCGCCCCATGGCTTGGGAAACCTCAATAGTGTCAAAGCATGACAATCCACACCGTGATGCCATGAAGACTCCGGTCAAAAGGATAATTACACAACCGTCACATAGTGTGACACTTATCCGTGTAAGTGGGTCGATCCCCAACGTACGCATTCTCTAATACACGTCCACGTACGGTCCAAGTGTCTCTACACTTCGATAGACGAGATCTATCCCCGCCCTTAAAGACGAGAAGACATCTAATACGTGCTAGTCCGTTTATACTATCAATGCCATGTTTAATAGTACATCGGCTAGAGACATTTAAGTATCAAACTTATTAAAGTGATTAGAGATCTCATCAACCATAATCACCTATCATGGTTTCTCTATCACAGTTTAATACTAAGGACGTTATCATATAACAATTCATAATTGGTTCTTTAAAAAGAACATATATATGACAACAGAAAAGCCATTTAATATATGTACAAACATAAAGAAATAGTAGAAATGATCCGACCCGGTCGGATCCGGTCCAACCCGATTGGGTTTAGGACACTATTCCAACAACAACCACATGATAGAAGGGTGGTCAGCTGCAAATGGATCTTTAAGAAAAAAGAAGGATTGACATTTACTGAGGACATCAGATATAAGGCACGTTTGGTTGCAAAAGGGTTCAGTCAGAAAGAGGGGGAAGAATATGAAGAGATATTTTCTCCAGTGGTCAGACATACTTCCATGAGGGTGCTATTAGCAATAGTGGCACATCAGAATCTTGAACTCGAGCAATTAGATATGAAAACAACCTTTCTACTTGGAGATGTAGATAAGGAAATTTATATGACTCAGCCAGAGGGTTTCCAAGTTCCTGGCAATTAAGGTTATGTTTGCAAGTTGAATAAGTCCTTATGGACTTAAGCAGGCCCCAAGACAGTGGTATAAGAAGTTTGACAGTTATATGATTCAACAGGGCTATTGCAGAAGTCCATATGATTGTTGTGTTTATCACAACAAGTTGAAGGATGGTTCAATCATCTATCTGGTTCTATATGTGGATGATATGCTGATAGCTGCTGTGAACTAGTTTGATAATCAAGATTTGAAGAATCTGCTCAAGGGTGAATTTGAGATGAAGGATTTAGGGAATGCAAAGAAAATTCTGGGGATGGAGATCTATAGAGATAGGAAGCAGGGAAAGTTATTCTGGTCTCAGCAGGGGTATATTGAAAAATTATTATCCAAGTTAGGCATGTCAGTGATGACACTTAAAACAGACTATCCTACGGCATCAATATTCTGTCCATTAGGAGCTAAAAATAGTTGTTTCGACCTATAAATATGAACCATTTGAGTTGAATATCATATGTCGGGTTCGTGAGTCGAGTATTTTGCACTTAACGTTTATTTTCCGTATTTCGATATTATTTCATGCGTTATTTGATTATTTTCAGGAAACAAGATATTGGGCTGAGCATTGTGGATGAATCTGGAGTGGACTGAATGAAAGGATTAGGCCTAGGGTATTCCAGAACCTTCCAAGCTAAGTTGGCAGAAAGAAAAATACAAAAATACCCCAGGTAAATCGGGAGCTGCCGCTGACTTACCAAGAGTCCAAAATCTTCCGAACGCATTTTCTTGGACGAGGGGTAGATCTAGGTGTTTCTAAGTTGGTTTATTTAGCTATATTAATAAGAGGCTTTGCCTCAAAACTGAGTGTGTCCACTTTTGAGTTCATTGTACCTCAAAACTTACAAGTATTATGCAATAAAAGTTCCTTGTTCTTTATTTTATTATTTTATGAGTTCTGTTAGGAGAGACGACGGATTCGCCACCTAGGAAGAGATCCGAAGAAGATCTACACTCATCTTCGAGGGTATGATTTTCTGTCTTTTCCAAGATGTAGATCTGTCATTGTTCTATTCGACTAGTATGTGCTAATTGTTTATTTAGTTTAATTATGTAGTAGTTAGTTTATTTTACCCCATATATGTATAGCTCTGATTCATTGGTGAAGAAATCATGAAATAGTGGTTGTGTTCTTCAGATCTGCGACGGTCTATATCGCTAGATCTGAATACCTAGAAAATTACTAGTTCATGATAATCGGCGCCAGCTACGTTGATCGACAAATTTAATTTACATGTTTTTAGCCTAATCAACTATTTACATGTCATCATAAATTAACATGAAGGACTGTTAGTGAAGTGTGAATTAGGACATAGTCTTGATGGACCGTAGGAACGTACTAGTCATAGTCGATAGCTGCCTAGACGGGTTAGTGGTATGAGTTATTGCTCAATACCTGTAACTCTAGAACTTGTTGCGTATGGGCTATTATGGACCAATTAAGGAGGGTAGCTTGCGTATAGATTGTCTGCATCCATAGTCGGAGTAGATAGGGTTAGGATTTGCACACATAGTTGGCAATGAATTAAAATTTACCAACGGAGAGAACTATTGCATGTGTGGGGGGAATAACTAATCACTCATAATTAGACTCATAATTTAGAAACTCTTGTTTGCTCCGTGTGAACTAGCGTAGTATTGTTAGTTTGTGGCACCAATTTTACTTATGTCTATATTATAGTTGGGCGTAGACCGTTGTTTTGACAAGCTCAATCTCGAGAATTTCCATTCTTACGAGTCTCTGTGGGATCGACCTTGACTCGCCAGTACTCTACTACGATAGACATATTCCTATTGCTAGTAAGTGCTTTGCACGCGATCAAGATTTTGTGGCGCCGTTGCCGCGGACTCGTGTCAAGAATACTTTTTCTTTGAGATTGAGTGTTTGTATATATTCGAGTCTGTTTTATTGAGTCTGTTTTATAGTCTGTTTATACTGGAATTGTACAGAGTCAGTTCTGTTTAAATCTGGAAAAAAATCGCATCCGGTTTATCGGGGGTTACCCACAGTAAACAGAGGGTCCCAGATTCGGCAGAATCGGTTCTGTCAGTTCAGCGTCAAGTCAGTAGTCAGAGTCTTTATTTTTGAGTCTGCCAGGCGAGTGTAACAGCCGCCGAGGCAAGTCACTAACTTTTTATTTTCTTTTTGTGTCTTGTAGTACGCTACATGAAGTTCAGCAGCCAAACTCGAGAGATTCATACCTAAGATCGAAAAGTTTGCTAGACAAAAGAGAAAGGAAGCTCGAGAGAATAATGTTAGGCTGGAGGACGACATGAGTTCGCACGAAGGTTATCACAGCGACAAGGAAGAAGCAATTCAACCTATGGAGGATACAGAAAACAACAAGGCGCAGAATGGACAAAACCACAGGTGGGTATATCCAAGTGTATATACAGTGATCATCAACAAAATGGATATAGTAGGTGAAACCACAGGTAGCTTTAACAGGAGAAGGTCCCTATTTCTCCCGCTCCCACTCAATATTTTGAAAAAAAGTGGTGGGTTTACTGATCACGTTTTTGGACTTGATGTTACATTAAGGAACAATAAATCATAGGCCCGAATGTTGTTGGTTACGTGGGGTAGCCCACCCGACCTATTCGTTGGAACATATGTGGCCGTCGGACGGGTCAAGACTAGGGGAGCTCCGTTGAGCCGTAGTGGCACTTCGGATGGCCAGTCTTGCCAGACCCCCATGCAAACGCCACACGTGGAGGGTGAAGTCGATCGAGCCGTAGCTACTGTTGACCACCCAACCGTGGTTAAACCACTTTCGAACCATGTTTGCCCGTGATTATCCAATCCTTAAACATCAAACTTTCACGTAGACACTACGGAACAAAAACATAATCTCGTCTAGGTAAGGTGGAATTCACCGAGAATCCAACACCTTAACCACGAGGTTTCGGGATTTTACTCCTTATGCTTTCGCAGAGTGGGATTCACCGAGAATCCATCACCCAACCTCGACGATTGAAAAAACCCGTGTTCCTCGGTTTTTACCCTTATTAGTTTCTAATTAATATCAAACAATTAATTAAAACTAATTGCGTGTTTTATACATGCCTAACTAATTCCTCGAATTAATTTCTACATGTATGCATATGGAGTGGAATTCATGATATGATTCATGTCATGGCAATTTTCCGGTTCTACACATACAATCTAAACATGTATACTAGTGCGGAAAATAAACACCGAGATGGACCGTTGGCACCCCCGTATCTAATCTATTAGAAAATAAATAACCAAAACCCTAACTAGGGTTTACTTCTTTCTAGCATAATCTGCAGCTGTTCAAAATCTTCGACGATCGAAAAACCAAACGAACACGGATCGTGACGAAATTTTCCAGATCTGTTCCTCACTCCTTGGACTTCAATATGGACGGTTGGATCGGAGCTTTGAATTGTTAATTTTCTCCAGTGAGCAGCCCAACTTGCTGCTGGATCTGACTTTTACAGCAGCGCCTCAAAGACTTCGCGAGGCTGATCGGGAATCGAGATGAAACCCGATCGACCTGAAATTTTTATACCACGTCACACACTCCGTATTTATCAATTTGACCAGTTGGATTTGCGTTTCAACGGTCCAAACTCTCCCAGAAATTCGAGGAAGTCACAGGTAGGGTTTCTGTGAAACCTGCGTTTTTCTGTTACAGCAGCTTCTGTCCAGCAACGAACGGATATTAAACCGGACTCCGATCGACGCCAAATTTTGTGGAATTGTTCATCATCTTCAAATCTTGATTCTGACCGGAGGGATCGTCGTTTCAACGGCTCGATCAACGGGAAAAACGAAATAACTAAACAGCTACTAAACAGATCTATTTTCTGGAAATTAAAATTGCAACAAAAATAAATTACATAATTTCCTATACTCATATGAACGAATTTTCATCGTTTATATGAGTTTACAATAGATCTAACGGGTAAACAGTGCCAACCCCCAATCCATAAAACAATAAATAAAATTTACCTACATGCAATTCCACTCCTTTAAATCGTTTAATTATGATTATGATTATGACTATATATTTGTGTAATTGTTTTTAATAATGGGTGACAGAATTTATCTCACCTTAGTTACTTGCTTTGTGCTTGTAAAGTAATACACTGCTGGAAACCCTAAGTATATCTGTATGTAACCACTTAACTCAGTGTATGGATTACACATGAGGATTGAGTTAATGGTGATATACTTAAACTGTTAGTACGTGATGAACTTAATCAGAGTTTAGGGTCTCTTGATTAAAACACCAATAATGCGCCCAGAACACCTTAGGGTGTGATAGTCTTATCCGGACTGTCGGTAGAGGGTACCTACGTGGGGCATTTATATATGATGGCATTCATATAGGACTTGGATCGATTTAATCGAATTTCTCGATATAATTCCGTAATCGAGGAATCTTATTAAATCATTAGATGATCATATATGGATCAACCTTAATCCTGAGGTGATCACAGGGTGCTGCTTGTCCCGGGGTAGTGTTTGATGTGTTAGTTATGGTTCACTTAAATATGTGTTCCAAGCCACTTCTCATTGGCACTATCTCCAGATGAATGAATAGTTCTGATTTTCACAGACATGGAATCCATTCCTTCCTGCGGGAAGTAGAGAGACAGTCCCCTTATTTGTTAGCCCTAAGAAAGTGATCGATCCCGAGAGTTCATATCAGACTAATTGATCACTAGTCAGATATGTGAACTAATTGATCATCAGGGGGTTGATGGTAAATAAGGATAAGATATTCTGTGTCGGGTTTACGGAGATATCCCACTCAGAGTGGACAGTCTATGGAGGGTTAATCCGTATGTAGTGATTATATCAATGGACGCTTATTCACTCTATGGGTTGAGTATAAGTATACATATATAATCGGTAGAGTTCAGTTTCGGGTTTATGGTGGCGTAATCCCGGAATTAATAATTAATGTACTTATTCGGTTCGATGAATAATTAATTATTGGAGCTATTGGTTATAGGTCCATGGTCCCCGATGTGGCTTCTGTAATTCGGACTAATAATCTTGTTATTTGGGCCTCAGTGATAATTAATTGGCTGTGCTAATTAATTGATATGCATGGATATTATTTGGTTGGGCTAAATAATATAATACACATAAAAGACATTTTATGTGGGCTTAGTAACCCTACATGTGTGGCGCCAATAAGTTATTTAATTAGAGAGAAATTAGTTTTCTTGGATAATTATTTAACATGTGATTTATCTTTTATTTGTTAAATGATAATTCATGGAACATTAGATAATAATATGATTTATCCTAATTTGTTTGGGATAATCATTTTGTTTATCTTTTATTTGGAATAAAGGATTTATGTAATAATTATCTCTTAATTATTAAATCCTTGGAGGACAAGGATTACTCTCCTATATAAAGAGAGTTCTCCCGAGCCTTAGAAATTGGCAAATTTCGACTACCACACTTGTAAAAGAGAGAAAAAAAAAGTTTTTCTTGTCTAGGGTTTATAGAAGAAGAAAAACTCTAAGTTTTTCTGCATATCAAGGAGGTTCGTGTATCAAGAAGGGTGTCCACCAACCGCCGTTTGGAGAACACATCGGAAGATCTTGGCTTCTCTTCCTACTATTGGTAACATAATCTTAACCCCCTTGTAGTAGTTTAAGTCCTTTAATTATGTATTGTGATATATAATTCGTGATCCATCCGCTGCACGTAGATCTAACTCGTTTAGATCTAAGAACCTGCATCATTCATGTGGTATCAGAGACAGGTTCCACGATTTATATAGTCATAATCATAATTAAACGATTTAAAGGAGTGGAATTGCATTAGGTAAATTTTATTTATTGTTTTAGCATTGATGATGATTAATTGCTATGGTTGAAGAGATGGATTGGGGGTTGGCACTGTTTACCCGTTAGATCTATTGTAAACTTATATAAACGAGGAAATTTCGTTCATATGAGTATAGGAAATTATGTAATTTATTTTTATTGCAATTTTAATTTCCAGAAAATAGATCTGTTTAGTGGCTGTTTAGTTATTTCGTTTTTCCCGTTGATCGAGCCGTTGAAACGACGATCCCTCCAGTCAGAATCAAGATTGGAAGATGTTGAACAATTCCAAAAATTTTGGCGTTGATCAGAGTCCGCTTTGATATCCGTTCGTTGCTGCAAAGAAGCTGCTGTAACCGAAAAACGCAGGATTCACAGAAACCCTACCTGTGACTTCCTCGAATTTCTAGGAGAGTTTGGACCGTTGAAACGCAAATCCAACCGGTCAAATCGATAAAGACGGATATTTTGACGTAGCATAAAAATTTCAGGTCGATCGGGATTCATCTCGATTCCCGATCGGCCTCGGGAAATCTTTGAGGCGCTGCTGTAAAAGTCAGATCCAGCAGCAAGTTGGGCGGCCCACTGGAGAAAATTGACAAGTCAAAACTCCGATCCAACCGTCCATATTGAAGCCCAAGGAGTGAGGAACAGATCTGGAATGTTTCGTCGCGATACGAGTTCGTTTGGTTTGCCGATCGTTGAAGATTTTGAACAGCTGCAGATTATGTTAGAAAGAAGTAAACCCTAGTTAGGGTTTTGGTTATTTATTTTCTAAATAGATTAGCTACGGGGGTGCCGACGATCCATCTCGGTGTTTATTTTCGCACTAGAATACATGTTTAGATTGTATGTGTAAAACCGGAAAATTGTCATGACATGCATCATATCATGAATTCCACTCCACATGCATACATGTAGAAATTAATTCGAGGAATTAGTTAGGCATGTATAAAACACGCAATTAGTTTTAATTAATTGTTTGATATTAATTAGAAACTAATTAGGGTAAAAACCGAGGAACATGGGTTTTTTCAATCGTCGAGGTTGGGTGATGGATTCTCGGTGAATCCCACTCTGCGAAAGCATAAGGAGTAAAATCCCGAAACCTCGTGGTTAAGGTGTTGGATTCTCGGTGAATTCCACCTTACCTAGACGAGATTACGTTTTTGTTCCGTAGTGTCTACGTGAAAGTTTGATGTTTAAGGATTGGATAATCACGGGTAAACATGGTTCGAAAGTGGTTCAACCATGGTTGGGTGGTCAACAGTAGCTACGGCTCGATCGACTTCACCCTCCACGTGTGGCGTTTGCACGGGGGTCTGGCAAGGCTGAGCCATCCGAAGAGCCACTACGGCTCAACGGAGCTCCCCTAGTCTTGACCCGTCCGACGGCCACATATGTTCCAACGAATAGGTCGGGTGGGCTAGCCCACGTAACCGACAACATTCGGGCCTATGATTTATTGTTCCTTAATGTAACATCAAGTCCAAAAACGTGATCAGTAAACCCACCACTTTTTTCAAAATATTGAGTGGGAGCGGGAGAGGCGACACGGCCGACCCCACGGCCTCTCGTTGACACAAGCAACGTGAGAGAATGGTGACGCCTCGTGCCGGCTTTGATTTCGGCCCCCTAAGGAAGGCCTTCACCGCTATCAAAATTCAAGGTTTGGTCTCCGAAAGGATAGGATTTTGGATACTCGTCGGGTCACTGACCGACCCTAAGGCGGCATACTCGGTGTCTACCTAAAAATCTGAAACAATAGGTCACACTCATAAAGGGTATTTTGGTAATACCTTGGTTGAAAAAGGAAAGGTGATTGACGATCACAAATGAGATGTTCGATTCTTAATCTGATCTTCAATATTAATCGAAACCTCTTTGACCTACCCTAAGGCGGCACTGAGGCATTAGATTAAATCCTTGGAACGGTAGGATAGACTACAAGTACTTAGTTTATGTTCCTAAAATTTATTAGTAGTGTATGATTTGGATTTATTTTCTGTCAATTTTATTTACAACTATTTATATATCTCTCTAGGGTGCTAGACTGCTAGTGTAAAATTGACTAGTAATGACTTCGTTAAAAAGTGGCAAGTAACTAGAACGTTGTACTTATTGATCTTACATGCGATTAATTTTTCGGAAGAGATATTTTTCTTGAGCCTTCAAGACTTAAGTGACGTAAATAAGTATGTCACTGCTGTCACTCGTGTTGAATGAGAGACAACCATAGTTAGTTTGAAAGATGATTGGGACGATAAAATTCTTCTAGTGAATTTTAATTGTGTAGTGTCTACACAAGAAATTTTCTAATAAAAAAATTAGAGAATCATAAATTAAAGTGTCGCTAGTTAGACGGTATTTGGATCCGATAAACTAGTGGGAGCTTTTATCTGTTGTTTTTCTAATTTATTAGAAAATTAGTCCCACTGGGTAACGCTTTCATTAGACATCCCACAGTTCACGAGTAGTATCTACTCAATTGAACTGCTAGTTCAAGACTATTTCCTTTTAAGGAAAGTTGAGAATGGGAAAGAATGTCTATAAGTATTAATCATCTTAACTAAAGTCTTTGAGGCTAAACCGAAACATTAGGTAAAGAAAGTATAGGATAAGGAAAGTGATTTCGGATCACTAACCAATGAATCCTTAGCAACTTTCTTAACCGAGTAACTTGACTCGGTAGCTTAGTTCTTTGGAAGAACAAGGAAGCTATGCATTAACAATTAATAAAGTAGACAACGGGCAGTAATTTCAGCTAGAATAGTGGGAGTGAGAAAATGAATTTCGGATTCTATCCTTAAATATCACAGAAAATTTATTTTCCTGTTTACAGATTCGTTGAAACAAATGGATTCACTTTCAACTCGATATATTGTTGCCTCATAGAAAGTGAAAATGACATTTGTAGTACGAATCCAAGACTCGGACTTTTGTTTGATAAAGTCAGAACCACTAAGAAATGCTGAAAAGGTATATGTAACACGTCTTAAACTATTATAGGCGAATGGTTTCCGTATTAAGATAAACGATTCTTCAAAATATATTAATTAGTTCATATATCCTAGAGATAAGACCTAATGACTGGCTAAGGGTGATTCCTATCTCCCAGTCTCGGAACACTGTCTTAAAAGGAACAATGACTAAGCTTCCTTTCAATTGGGAAAGGGTAATAGATTTGAAGGGGTAACATAGCTTGTTCATCATAACCTTCGGGGTATAGTGAGAGATACAAGCTAGTGGGAGATTTTGAGTGGTGACATTTTTGTCTGATAACTACTCGAAACACGGTTTAGTTTATCGAAAGAATACGAGGAAGAGTCTCTGATTTTAGCAGAGAATAGAGTATTCCATGCTCAGAAAAAGGCTATCGCATAGTCTTGGGACTTATGCTCGGCCTGCCTCCTAGTGGAATGTTTCTCACTGAGGAAGAAACCATAGACTTGCCCTATATAGTTATTGATGTGCTACAATACATTGCTAAACTCGATTAAGATAATTGGTTGCAAAATAACGGTTAACATTATTATGTAAACCGAGAAGTCTTCCTAAAAGATGCTAGTGAATTTATGGATAAGGAGTGACTTCGGTTCACACCACTTCCGTAAATGTAGGCATTTAGCATTTAATGCTTGAAGGTAGGACTGGAGATTTTGCGCATACGTACGGATTGTGAATGTTTGTAAAATATCTTAATAAGACGAGTGAAGGTTGGTTATATGATCATTGAGATCAGAAAGTGACGGTTAAACTCTCACAAGCCTTCTGACAGAATCTATAAGAAACAGCCTTAAACCTTGGAGTACGGTTACCCAAATGTAGTTACTATCTGATTTAATCAGACCACGTCCAACATCGGTTGTTGGTGATTACACTGATAAATACTACTAGATCAGAATGTCAATCCACCCAAAACGCAGTGGGAGTATGGTTTAACCGTTGACCCATTGTGGTTTTGTGGACTTTACAGTCTGCTGGGGTGATTGATAACCTGTGGCTCTTGGTGGGCTGTATAGGATTTTGATCGTAGAAGTTCGTTTGAAAGCCTTAACCCTGTAAATGGAGTTTTGATACTCCAGTTCTGTTCAGCCTCTTGTAGAACCCCCTGAGTGTCTCAGGCCTAGTGGGAGCAATTGGATCTACACGGAAAAGAGTCGAATGAATAGGAAAGTTTAAATTTTCAGCGCAAAGCTGAGTGGTATAGGGGTGATTCCCTGACAAGTAGAGAGTTAACCAAACCTTGAACTCTCTCACCACTCAGTCTTGCGAGATTTTGTTAGATAGCGGAAAATAGGGGTGATACCCTGAGACTTTCTTGCCATAAAACGGAGTCTAAATTCATTCGGAACATAAGGGTCTTGGTTAGAACAAATGGTAGGTTGACTGCCGGGACTTATGTCTGTTGTGGATATTAGAGACCCTCTCGGTCATTAAAAGTCGTATGTTTTAAAATATGTGGACTTGACCAAAATATTGATAAGTCTTTTGTAGACTGGGTATCAATATTGGTAAAGTAGTAGTATTAGTGTTCACGAAAGGTAACACTGAAACAATTGGAAACATCATGAGTGTGTTATCTGAAGTCGGAAACTGACACGCCGAGATTCTCTGGATGAGAGAAAAGGACTATATTCTAAGAATTTAATTCGGTCAAATTCACGAGAATGAGTCATTGGCTATCCCATCCATCTTATTGAATAAGATGATCTTGCATATACGGATGCAACATTCAACGAGAGTAGTCCTACCCTACCTCTCAGGATTGATTCTCCAAATCTTTGGATAAAGAGAAAATGGGATAGAGTCTCTCTGGGATATCGGCAAGACAGCTTAACACGAGTCAATTGCAATCGAATCTTGGATTTGAGCAATAAGTAGCGGTTTAGTACGTCCTCCAGTATCTTTAGAGAACGAGGAATCATATGCTTGTATATTCAGGTGCAAACTTGAATATGATTGACTACACTGATTCTGACTTATAGTCAAATTAAGGATGATCATTAAGTTGATCTCGGGCTTAGTGTTTTCTCATAGTGCTTAGAATTTCCTTTTTTGTCAGGGAGTGATTCCAGGTCTGATAAGACGATATCACTTCATTGTGAAAATAGTGAAGAGATAGCTTAGAAGGATCTTCTCAGTCATAAGAAGTCAAAATAATATTGAGAGAGAGTACCGCCTGATTGGAAGGACCGGCAACGTTTCAATCCTAAAGATCGTCTCGAGTCGACAACCTAACTAATCAGTGTACCAAGTCGAGTGCTTGGAGGGTACGACATTGATGGATATGTCTCATCTGCTTTTAGAGCAAGTGGGAGAGTGTTGTGAATAAGACGAGAAATGGTGTGCTCTAAAAACAATCGTTGCTTGTCATTTCGTGCAAGTGGGTGATTGTTAGGTGTAGTGCCCGAAAGACAATTTGTGTAATTGTTTTTAATAATGGGTGATAGAATTTATCTCACCTTAGTTACTTGCTTTGTGCTTGTAAAGTAATACACTGCTGCAAACCCTAAGTATATCTGTATGTAACCACTTAACTCAGTGTATGGATTACACATGAGGATTGAGTTAGTGGTGATATACTTAAACTGTTAGTCCGTGGTGAACTTAATCGAGTTTAGGGTCTCTTGATTAAAACACCAATAATGCGCCCGAACACCTTAGGGTGTGATAGTCTTATCCGGACCGTCGGTAGAGGGTACCTACGTGGGGCATTTATATATGATGGCATTCATATAGATTTGGACCGATTTAATCGAATTTCTCGATATAATTCGTAATCGAGGAATCTTATTAAATCATTAGATGATCATATATGGATCAACCTTAATCCCGAGGTGATCACGGGGTGCCGCTTGTCCCGGGGTAGTGTTTGATGTGTTAGTTACGGTTCACTTAAATATGTGTTCCAAGCCACTTCTCATTGGCACTATCTCCAGATGAGTGAGTAGTTCTGATTTTCACAGACATGGAATCCATTCCTTCCTGCGGGAAGTAGAGAGACAGTCCCCTTATTTGTTAGCCCTAAGAAAGTGATCGATCCCGGGAGTTCATATCAGACTAATTGATCACTAGTCAGATATGTGAACTAATTGATCATCGGGGGTTGATGGTAAATAAGGATAAGATATTCTGTGTCGGGTTTACGGAGATATCCCACTCAGAGTGGACAGTCTATGGAGGGTTAATCCGTATGTAGTGATTATATCAATGGACGCTTATTCACTCTATGGGTTGAGTATAAGTATACATCTATAATCGGTAGAGTTCAGTTTCGGGTTTATGGTGGCGTAATCCCGGAATTAATAATTAATGTACTTATTCGGTTCGATGAATAATTAATTATTGGAGCTACTGGTTATAGGTCCATGGTCCTCGATGTGGCTTCTGTAATTCGGACTAATAATCTTGTTATTTGGGCCTCAGTGATAATTAATTGGCTGGGCTAATTAATTGATATGCATGGATATTATTTGGTTGGGCTAAATAATATAATACACATAAAAGACATTTTATGTGGGCTTAGTAACCCTACATGTGTGGCGCCAATAAGTTATTTAATTAGAGAGAAATTAGTTTTCTTGGATAATTATTTAACATGTGATTTATCTTTTATTTGTTAAATGATAATTCATGGAATATTAGATAATAATATGATTTATCCTAATTTGTTTGGGATAATCATTTTGTTTATCTTTTATTTGGAATAAAGGATTTATGTAATAATTATCTCTTAATTATCAAATCCTTGGAGGACAATGATTACTCTCCTATATAAAGAGAGTTCTCCCAAGCCTTAGAAATTGGCAAATTTCGACTACCACACTTGTAAAAGAGAGAAAAAATAGTTTTTCTTGTCTAGGGTTTTTAGAAGAAGAAAAACTCTAAGTTTTTCTTGGTGTTGCATATCAAGGAGGTTCGTGTATCAAGAAGGGTGTCCACCAACCACCGTTTGGAGAACACATCGGAAGATCTTGGCTTCTCTTCCTACTATTGGTAACATGATCTTAACCCCCTTGTAGTAGTTTAAGTCCTTTAATTATGTATTGTGATATATAAGTCGTGATCCATCCGCTGCGCGTAGATCTAACTCGTTTAGATCTAAGAACCTGCATCCTTCAGTTCAAGCATATGACTAGCATAAGAATCAGAAGAACTGTAAGGTAAAGTATGACATTTCCCAAATTGACAAGACTCACAGAATTTTAATTCATCATTCAAAGAAACATTACATAAGTTCAGAATATAGTTATGAACATGCTTAGAAGGATGCCTAAGTCTCCTATGCCAGACATTGGGATCTCTATCTAGACACACATACTTGACTTGATTCTTAGAAGACTGACAAGAGACAACAACAGCAGTCTTGGTACTGGAGATGGATTTGGAGTGAAAGGAGGTCTTGATAGGGAAATCTGGTAACTTTTACAGGCCATCACATAGCTCACCTCTGAGAAGGAATTGTCCTTGACTTCATATCCTTAACAAGACAAACACAGGATTCAAACACAATGTTAACAGGGTTATCAAGAACAAGTCTAGACACACTAAGCAAGTTTTTATTAACATCATGAACATGAAGAAAATTGTTTAGATAATAAAGGTGAGTAGGTTTGGTGGGAATAACATTTGAACCAATGTGTGTGATAGTCAGTTTTTCACCATTACCTACAGTAAGTGCATCATTACCTATATAGTCTGAGTTGATATAGAGGTTGTTTAAGTCTGAAGTCACATGATCAGAAGCTCCACCGTCAAGGTACCAAGAATTATCATTCACTGTATGAGGACTTGCAGTAAAGGCAGAAATCTGTCTTGGAGAGGAGGTATTGGTAGGAGGGACAAAATCATGCTCAAACCGATGCCAGCACGAGGTCATAATATGTCCTCTTTTCCCACACAGTTGACAAACTATGTTACTACTTGGATTTGGAGAATTGGATGTCCTACCACCTCCTCCACCACTTCTACCGCCTCTATTAGATCCCATCACCTCTAGATTGACCTCCACGGCCTCTATTACTGTTAAAGTTGGAAGACTTACCAGAATTCTGGGCTAGTTGAACAAAAGAAGAACTGGAAGCTAGGTTAATAGAACAATTACCTGCATTCCCATTGAAACGATTGAGTAATCGTTCATGTGTAATCAGTTGTGACACATCTTGCCAGTTGAGTGAGCCAATTCTTGCTGTCAGATTGACGATGACTGCCAAATATTCACGTCCAAGTCCTCCAAGGGTGGCAAGAATAAGCTCAGAATGACTAATCGGATAACCAGCAGCAGCCAAGTTATCAGAATGTGATTTCATCAGGGCAAGATAATCTGCCATTGATTGTGACCCTTTTTCAGATCTGGCCAAAGCATACTTAAATTCCAACATCCGAGCTTCAGAGTGAGAGTTGAAAAGAGATTCGAGTGTGGTCCATACTTCATTGAAGGTACTGCAGCCAACCACTTTGAGGAGAGCTTGTTCAGTCATGGAGCTAAGAAGCCAACCTATGAGTAATGAGTCCGTTTGCTACCAGAGATCAAAAACATGATTGCTCAAACCTGTAGCTGTGTATCTTGGAGGTGGAGAAACATATCCAAGTAGATAACCTTCGAGCATGTGACCTCTTATGACCGGAAGAATAGTGGACTTTTAAAGAAGATAGTTATCCCGATTAAGCTTCACATTACAGGTTTGAGAAAGATGGCCGGTGAAAGGAGTGCCAGTCATTGTAGGCGAAGGAGATCGGGAAAGTGGTGTTATGGGTGAAATAGATGAGGTATTTAACATAGGGAAGCTGGGAATGGTCGGAAAAGAGAGAGGAACACCAGTACAAGCAGCGGAGAAATGAAACATCGATTCCAGATTTGAAAACGGCAGAGTTGCCGGAAAAGTAACGGAGTGGCCGGAGACATTGGTGAATGGTAAGTTTGAAGTGGTGGAGATATTGCATACTTCTGGGTTTGTTGATGTAGCTGAACACGTTGCTGCAGCGGAGGTAATGGTGGTTGGAGTCACCGACGACGGTGCTCCGGTGGCGTCATCCATGAAGGCTCGGATACCAACAGAGAATTTAGTAAAAGATAGGAATAATCATTCATAACAACTGTGTGCACGCACAGGGAGTATTAGTACATCATATTATAACGGAAACAAGATCTAAGGGCTATATTTACACCATGTGTAAAGATCCTAACCATACATATGAGATAGAATATTATTCCATACTACTTATATTCTAACACGGATCGTATTGCCTTTAAAGGACAATTAACTAATTGTAACTTTGTCTTGTTAAATGATCCTCTTGATGACATTAGGAAGTTTTTGTCGGATGACTCGAGAGGGGTCTTGCTACCTAGAGAGTAGGTTTTTATTTTGGTGGTCTTGACCCCCAATTTTGTACCCAAAAAAAATGTAGTAACTCATATGACATGAAAAATAATTAGGTTTGTTAGTCATTCATGTATCTCAAAAAATTTAACGATGTGAAATGAATATGGCTTTAAATACAAGGACAATGCTGATAAAATGTTGAATTAGTAAGTGACAAAAAAATACCAAGATCCTACCATGTTTTTGGAACCACCAGGACGTGCAGACCTGATGCCAACTTGGTTAGCTGTCACTTCAATTGATAAGGTGAAGTCTGTCGGTTTCATTCCCTGTATATGTATCATATTTAGTGTTATAACAGTCTTCTTACTTCATTAAATGTCGTACAACACAGGTCAAAACATGTTGGGTGGCAAGAAAAATCACACTTATTGCAGACCGAAAGAGATTTTGGTTCCCTTCTTGTTCCAGCTGTAACAGATCATTGAATGCAGAAGAAGGTTGGGGGCAGTGGTGTACGTCATGTGAAGAAAATATGATTGTGAAATATAGGTAAATGTAAAAAAAATTACTGTTATGAGTAACTTTATCAGTTTTTTTAGGTTTAGCTACATATATATGTAAATTAACGATTGATTCAGAATACCTTAATAGCGGAAGAAATCATCAGGATCGTTTTCCAACATCCATTGTTATTTGACTTCTGCTCCGTTTTGCCATGACGTAGTAGTCGTCTTGATGAAGATTCCGATATCTCTCTCCTTGCCTACAATCGTGATGTGTTGGTTTTTTTTATATGCTTTATGATGGATGAAAGCATTACTTTTATAGGTGGAGAGAGGGCCGAAATCCGAATGACTTAGGGTTTAGCTTTAATCTCGGCCGTCCATCATAGCCGAGTTTTAATCTGATTAAAACTCCTTTTTATTAACCAATTAGATATTATTAGCATATTTCCTAGGGAAAACTAATTTCCTATAAGACCACTATCACAGGGAAGGAAATTACTCAGGCTCAATTAATGCGCCGACATAATTTTTCTTAGAATATACTGATTTATATTAATATAAACTGGTGCCACTTGATGTGCATTTGTTTGATGAATCAGGTAGACTCCTTGCTGATTTGTATACGCCTGATGACATTTCCCATTGTGAATATGTATAATTATGAGGAATTGTACCCTTCTACCAAAGTCCTTCCACATCAAGACCATGCAGAAGCTTCAAATATTCCATCACATGACTTCGAATCTAATCATCCATTGGTAAAAACCAAGCTTGTTGAAACTGAGTTCTTCACACCAAGTGCCAAAAAGGTTCTTGACGAGCTTTCACAAGAAACTGTCCTACCATCTTAACAAGATCAGACAACCGGTGTTAAGAGAAGCCTTTACACCAATGGCAAAGAAAGCCCAACAATATCTCATGCAGAAGCAACCTCAGCTGAAGTTATTGTAGACTTTGAAAAGGGCGATTCTTCAATGGCCATCATTGAGGTAAAAAGTCCGGTGAAGAAGAGCAAGAATAAAGAAAAGACTAACTGATCATGCATGATTGAATGATTCTTCTATAAACATGTTTAGAAGCCACCAAAAAGTCTATTAAGCCTTTTGTTTTGTTTGTGGGAAAACTATTTCTATATATTGTGTCACATTAATCTATACATTTTTGTTAAGTTAATGAACAATAATATATGTGATCTATTTGCTTATGCATAAACCTCTAAATCTACTTTTGTTGTAAGATAAGGAATATATGTATGAAGCTTTTGATTATGTTTTAACTACAGAATGTAGTATTCTGTCATGTACAAATATGTGTCTAAGGTTTTTAATATGACTAAGTTTCATGATAGTCCATCTCTTTTGCATGAACCGTAAGACTGTAATATATTCAACTATATATATATATATATATATATATATATATATATATATATTATGTATGTATGTATATAAATATATGGTTTTTGTAATCCAGTTTATAATCTATTACTGCAGCTAATGATTTCACGTGTACGGTTTATAGTGATTAATTATTAAAAACATTTGTTGTTTCTACCTATAAAAAAAGGTTATTTGAAAATTTTATATTTCAATAAGGTCCCGCATGTTTAGAAAATAACAACACTTGTAAAATTTCTGATTGGTCCAAAAGCATGATGACGTCGTTTTGCTTTAAATTTGACCAAAACTGCAAGATGCCATCTTTGATCGAATAATGAACATTAACGTAAATACCTCCTTCAATCATTCATTTCATGGATCAGCGTTCTTTCCACTTCTTCAGGTTAACAGATCGTTACGGTTACACAATGACAAGTTTGCATGTGCTTTGATCTTTTTTTTTTTTTTTTTTGGTAGATTAACAAGAATTTCAGTTTGTATGAGGTGGTGGTTTATGTCTAAAGAAGCACTCTTTATAAACGACGTTGTGATGGGTATTGTCCATCCTTGGTTTCAGGTACCTATCATATTCGGAACTTTCTTTACCGTTATTCATTGTTCTTGTTTATTAGTTGGGTATTCCTTTCCATTATTGTTTCTTGATTATGGTTGTCGGCGTATTTTATGGTGGTCAATGACCACCAATTTCAATAGATACATGAGTGATTGAGATCATGCATGTTAATTATCAAAATTGAATTTGGTGGTCATTTATCACTATAAAATTTGCCATGGTTGTCTTCTTTTGGGATGTAATTTCCTACACAATTTTCCCAAACTCTTGCATTTGCATCGGACCCGGAAGGTAATTTAATATGTAAAGACTAAAAGGTAATTTCCTACATAATTTTCCCAAACCGTGTCATATTCCTGTCTTCTTCTTCATTTTTGTGTGTTATCAAAATCAATTATTGGTGGATTGAATCTCTATTGAAGTTTCTCAGCAAAGTGACTTAAACTCTACATCTGGTAGAACTAATCTGAAAGTCAGCTGAGTGATGGTCAGCTGAAAAGTGTATCCAAGTCTGTGAAAGTCAGCTGGGAAGTTTGCTGAGTTCCTTCTGGTGTCAACAGCCTACTGAGGGTATGCTGAGGTTTTGGGTGAAGCTGAGTTCTACATCTGGGCAATGATCAGCTGAGTGGGGTTAGCAGAGTGATTCAGCATCTGGGGCATTTATGGAAATCCGGCAAAGATTCTTGGCGGTTAGGGTTTAGGGATCTGTGCCTATAAATACCATCTGTAATGATCATTGTAAAGTGTGTATAATCCGTCTGAAATTCAGTGCATAATAAAATAACTCTTTCTATCCGTGGAGTAGTCGGCACAACACCGGAAACCATGTTAAATCTTGTGTTCTTCTTGTTTCTGTTATTTCTGTTTGATTATTACTGTTAGATTGCATCTGTTAATTATCTATCTTTCATCCGGATTCCCTATCATGTTATAACAAACTGGTATCGGAGCGTAGGTTCTGGGAATCATCTGTACGAACGAATTTTATCTTCACCTAGACCCTCATCGGTGCTAGGCTTCTGTGATAAAAGTTCTATTTTTTGACAAGCAAGATGTCTACAGTTAACGTAAAAATCGACAAATTTACAAGAAGAAACAGTTTTAGTCTATGGCAAATCAAGATGCGGGCCTTGTTAAAACAACAAGGATTATGGACTCTTTTATCTGATAAAAGAGATGCCAGTTCAGCAGATTATGCCAATCTTGAAGAGAAAGCACATTCAACCAGCATGTTGTGCTTATCTAATGATATTATCACTGAAGTTCCTGAGGAAAACACAGCTGCCAAGTTGTGGACAAAGCTTGAAAGCCTGTATATGACTAAGTCATTAACCAACAAGTTGCTGTTGAAGCAGAGACTATTTAATCTAAGGATGCATGAAGGAGGTCTGCTGAGGGAACATCTGGATCAGCTGAACACAATATTACTTGATCTCAGGAATATTGATGTTAAAATTGAAGATGAAGATGCAGCCCTAATTCTGTTGGTGCCATTACCAAGTTATTATGAAAACTTTGTGCAGCCCTTCATAGTTGGGAAGGCTACAGTGGCTTTAGAGGATGTGAGGGCAGCTTTGTATGCCAGGGAGCTGAGACACAAGGCAGTATGGACAGACAATCAGGCAGTGGACTAGCAATCAGTAGCCAAGCGGTGGGAAAAGGCATGGACAGAAGAAGAAATCCAAGAAGGGTAGTTCCAAAGGTCTTAAGTCCACAGATGTCTGTAATTACTGTAAAGAGTAGGGGCATTGGAAGTCCAATTCTCCAAAGAAGAGAAGGCAGCAGGAGAGCAATTCTGGCACAGCAGTTGTGGCTGCTGAGCATCTTGATGAGGATCTGGTTCTAGTTGCTGGGGATTCAATACATCATGTTGATGTTTGGATCTTAGATTCTGGAGCATCCTATCATATTTGTCCCCACAGGGAGTGGTTTTCTACTTATGAGCAGATAATGGTGGTCATATTTCTATGGCAAACAACAAGGTCTGCAAGATAGTGGGAATTGACTCAGTTCAGTTAAGGACAGAGGATGGTAGATTGTGCACACTGAAAGATGTAAGACATGTTCCACAGATGACCAAGAATTTGGTATCTCTTAGTCTACTGGACAGCAAGGGGTTCAATTTCAAGGGAGAAGGTGGAGAGTTGAATGTCTACAAAGGTTCAGCTGTGGTCCTCAGAGGTATCAAGAAGGGAACCTTATATATATTACAAGGCTCTACTGTATCTAGATCTGCTATTGTGGCATCCTCAGTAATTCATCAGTCACAGCAGACTCAGTTGTGGCACATGAGACTTGGTCACATGAGTGAAAGAGGAATGCAAGTTCTTTCTTCAGTAGGTTTTATTAGGGGATATAAGGCCAGGGCACTGGACTTTTAGGAGCACTGTATGTTTGGGAAGCTACACAGAAGCAAGTTCTCAATAGGCAAACACAGTACAAAGGCATCACTTGGTTATATCCATTCTAATTGCTGGGGTCCATCAAAGGTGGAATCATTGGGTGGTCACAGATATTTTGTTTCATTCATAGATGACTATTCAAAATGACTTGGGTGGTGATGATGAAACACAAAAGGGAGGCATTCAACAGTTTCAAGCAGTGGAAGGCTTTAGTGGAAACTCAGACATGTATGAAAATCAAAAGGCTCAGAACAGATAATGGTCTGGAATCTGCTGGTCTGAGTTTGATACATTGTGTAAGGATGAGAGTATTGCCAGACATCATACAGCCAGGAATACACATCAGCAAAATGGTGTAGCTGAAAGGATGAATCAAACTCTTCCGGAGAGGGCAAGAAGTATGCTCTCTAATGCTGGTTTATCAAGGATATTTTGGGCAGAGGCTGTAACCACATCATGCTACTTAATCAACAGGAGCCCTCACACATGGATCAATCTCAAGACACCAATTGAGATGTGGTCGCAAGCCTGCTGATTACTCAGTTCTAAGGGTTTTTCGAAGCACAGTTTACTATCATGTGAATGAAAGGAAGTTGGAACCAAAGCCCAAGAAGGGAGTGTTTGTAGGGTATGAAGATGGGGTGAAAGGTTATAGAATTTGGTCATCAGCAGAGAAAATGGTCATGCTTAGTAGAGATGTGGTCTTTGATGAAAATTCTATGATTAACTCATCAGTGGGGAGGTCTGTTGAATCTGAAACCAGTGCTGAATCTGAGAGGGCTGAGAAACAAGTGGAGATTCAAGTGGAGTCAGCTGAGATGCAACACTCAGCTGATCCAAGTCAGCACTCATCTGATCTGGTTGTTGAACCAGAATCTGATCCAAGCTAGTCAACTGAACAAGAGTCAGTTGAACATCAAACAAGGAACATTGGTCAGCAGAGTATAGCTTTCAGCAAGGCTAGAAGATCAAATGTTGGGGTACCTCCCAAGAGGTATGGTTTTGATGATATGGTTGGATATGCACTTCAAGTTGCAGAAGAGGGGGATGGTTTTCATCCTTCTACTTATAGGGAAGCAGTGACATGTTCTGAAGCATCTCAATGGCTTGCTGCCATGGGAGATGAAATGGAGTCATTATTGAAGAATCAGACTTGGGATCTAGTTAAAAATCCGGCTGAGAGGAGAGTGGTTACTTGCAAGTGGATCTTCAAAAAGAAGGAATGAATGACTGAAGCATAAGGGGTCAAGTATAAGGCACGTTTGGTTGCAAGAGAGTTCAGTCAGAAAGAAGGAGTAGATTTTGATGAGATATTCTCACCAGTGGTCAGACACACTTCAATCAGAGTGTTACTAGCAATGGTGGCACAAAAGGATCTTGAACTTGAACAGTTAGATGTAAAGTCAACTTTTCAACTTGGTGAGGTAGATAAGGAGATACACATGACTCAGCTAGAGGGATTTCAAGTTCTTGGCAAGGAAGATTTTGTGTGCAAGCTAAAAAGGTCCCTGTATGGACCGAAGCAGGCTTTTAGACAGTGGTATAAAAGGTTTGAGAGTTATATGTTCCAACTGGGTTTATAACAGAGGTCCATATGACTGTTATGTGTATCACAGTCAGCTGAGAGATGGATCATATATCTATCTTGTCGTATGTGGATGATATGCGGATAGCTGCAAAGAAGAAGTCCGATGTTCAAAATCTGAAGAACCTTCTCAGTGTTGAGTTTGATATGAAATATTTGGGTGCTGTCAAGAAGATTTTGGGGATGGAGATCTGGAGATATAGGAGTCAAAAGAAGTTGTTCTTGTCTCAGCAGGGTTATATACAGAAGATATTGGCTAGATTTGGCATGTCTGCTGCAAAGCCGATCGATACTCCTATAGCATCTAATATTCATTTATCTGTTTATGCTTCACAATCAGCAATTGAGAAGGAGTATATGTCAAAAGTTCCCTATGCTAGTGCAGTTGGTAGTCTAATGTATGCCATGGTGTGCACTAGGCCTGATTTGGCTCACGCAGTCAGTGTTGTCAGCAGTTTCATGGCTCAACCTGGAAAAGAACACTGGAAAGCTGTGAAAAGAATGTTCAGGTACATCAGGGGTACAACTGATGTTGGTCTCATTTATGGAGGTGATACTCAAGCTCTGATCATAGGGTACTGTGATGTTGATTATGCAGGTGATGTGGACAGTAGAAAATCAATGACTGGTTATGTTTTCACATTGGGAAATTCAGTTGTCAGCTGGAAAGAAACTCTTCAGGTAACAGGGGCTTTATCAACAACTGAGGCAGAATATATGGCTCTTAATGAAGCATCCAAGGAGGGTATCTGGTTGAAGGGACTAGTCAGTGATTTGGGGCTACATCAAGATCAAGCAGAGATTTATTGTGACAATTTGAGTGAAATTTGTCTAGCTAAGGATCAGGTTCATCATGAGAGAACCAAACATATTGATGTGAGATATCATTTTCTGAGAAATGAGAAGAAGGTTATAGTGAAGAAGATCAGCACCAAGGATAACCCTGCTGATATGTTTACTAAACCGGTTCAACAGCGTAAGTTTCAGTTGTGTCTGAACTTTCTGAATATTCAAAGCTTATAATCTGGAAATTTGGAAACTCTGCCGAGGGCAGGTCAGCTAAGTGGATTCTGTGGAGTAATCTGGTACAGTACATCTGGCATTGACGAGTGCATCTGGTACAAGTACATTTGTTTATACAATCTGGTTTGACAATGAATAAGAGTTCAAGTCAAGGTGGAGATTTGTCAGCAAAGTGACTTAAAATCTACATCTGGTAGAACTAACCTGAAAGTCAGCTGAGTGATGGTCAGCTGATAAGTGTATCCAAGTCTGTGAAAGTCAGCCGGGAAGTCTGCTGAGTTCCTTCTAGTGTCAGCAGCCTGCTGAGGGTCTGCTAAGGTTTTGGGTGCAGCTGATTTCTACATCTGGGCAAAGATCAGCTGAGTGGGGTCAGCAGAGTGATTCAGCATCTGGGCATTTATGGCAATCCGACAAAGATTATTGGCGGTTATGGTTTAGGGATCTATGCCTATAAATACCAATTGTAATGATCATTGTAAAGTGTGTGTAATCCGTCTGAAATTCTGTGCATAATAAAATAACTCTTTCTGTCCGTGGAGTAGTCGTCACAACGCAGGAAACCACGTTAAATCTTGTGTTCTTCTTGTTTCTGTTATTTCTGTTTGACTATTACTATTAGATTAAATATGTTAATTATATATCTTTTATCTGGATTCTCTATCATGTTATAACAGAGTTAGTACTGGTTATTTTATTTTATGTTCGAGCTCTTGGAACTTAAGTAGTTGTTCTTCTGCCATGGATGCTTTTCTGGTTTTATCTATTTGTTATGGATGTGGGTTAAATGACCTTTATAATTTGCTATGAAAAAGGTCACTATTTTCCGTTTGATCATGGTTACCTACATTAAAACGCTCAAATTTTGCCCATGGCATGTCAATGTAGCTTATTTATATGTCAATAATTTTAATGGCCGTAAAAGACATGTCAACATCATTCTAGACTTTGTGTTTAAGAGAAATCTAAGTATAAATTGACTTCTTCATTGCATCTCTTGGTTTATGGTTTATGTTTACTTGGTAGATTCTGATGTAGACTACTAATGTTGTTCCTTTATATTAATCAAATGGCTTATGCCATCATGAAATGCAGGAAAAAGAACTTCTTCCTCATATTTATGCATTGGCCGGATTTCATTTTTTTAGAATTATTATTTGGGTAGTATTCAAAGATTTCTATTTTTTTTAATTGTAGGTCGGTCGTTCCGTTTGACTGAGTTGAAGTTCACTACCGAATCAAGTATGTATGTTTTTTAGTTGATATAACAATAATCAAAGTATTATCCTGAAGATGTGCTAAACGTTGCTATGAAATGTACTTGATTCAAACCTATTCTTCTGGTGTTGTGAGCTCTGCTTATGTAACTGAAAAAAAACAAAAAACAAAAAACAAAAACATTGTACATGAAAATGAGTGAACATGTTAAGCCTTATAGAAGCAATTACTATTATTGCAAACCAAATCCCCCCCCCCCCCCCCTCTCCCCCCTATGAGCATGAAAATAGGTATTAAGTTGAGAAAGAAAGAGATTACATTATGTATACTAATGAGTGAACATGTTAATCCATATAGAAGGAATAATTTTTAGGGCTAAGGGTCCAAAAGGACATAAAATAGACTTAATTAGGTAAGTAGGACATGTTAAATAGATCATTGTTTATAATGACACAAATTAGATAGACGGGCCAAATACTCTTAAGGATAAAAAATTAAAAAAAGAAAAGAGAGAAAGGGGAAAGCTGATTTGTATTTTTTTTTTGTTTCAGAACTCAAAGTCTTTTTTTTCTTTCTTTCTTTTTATGGACGTTGTGTGTGTGTGTGTGTTTTTTTTAGTGACCACCCGATGCATTACCATCACCATGCATTGACAACTTCCGATACATTGACCACCGCCATGTATTGACCACCCCCAATGCATTGACCACCGCGATTCAATGACCACCGAGATGCAGTGACCACACCGATGTAGTGACCACCGTGATTTATTGATCATCCCGATGCTGTGACCACCGTGATGCTCTGACCACCGTGACGCATTGACTACCGCGATGCAGTGACAAGAACATTTGCAAAAATTTATGCAGTGACATTTGATTTTTGCTCATACAATATTATTTTAAAAAATCAAAATTTTCTTCATAAAATCGACGCGGTGCTGTGACACTACGATGTAGTGACATGTGAAGATGAAGTGACATTTGACGATGCAGTGACATTAGACGATGAAGTTTCTGGATATACAGAAACCCGAATCCGAATCTGATCCATAATTGGATCGTCATATCTGATTCACAGCACCGACTGAGACACTCGATCATGCACAGCGGAAGCAACGAATTAAAATTTGTTTTTCGATTTTACCACGATATGATTCACATGATTAATTAATATAACTACAAGAAGGTAGAAGATTTACCCAACTGAAGAGAAGCCGTGATCTTCCGGATTGTATCTCCAAGCGACGACTGGTGGACGTCGATCCTCGTAGTAGAACCTCCTCGAATATGCTCAAGAAAAACTCCAAGTTTTTCTTCTCCCAATGACTAGAACGAGAAACTAATTTTTCTCTTCTTTTTGGTTGTATGTGGCGCCAATATTAATTGTTTCTTGTGCTGGGAGGAACTCTCTTTTTATAGGAAAATAACTAGTCAAGAGAGAGTTATCATTTTCACACTACAATTACCCTTTTCCATAAGGAAAATATATTTTCCATAAAATAAGAGATAATCATTAGAAAATCAATCTCTTAATTTATCCATTAATTATTTAACAATTAAATAATTAATTACACATGTGACATAATCTAGTAAAATTTCTTTTCCTAATTTCCTCACAATATGGCGCCATTTTTGCCATTATAATTAATAGAAAATGTCTTTTATATTTTACATATTATTTACCAAATAAATAATATTCGCATATTCATTAAATAGACCAAATATTTAATTTATTCTCGAGGTTCCACAAAACGAGAAAACACTCGCGTGTTAGGAGCCAACCCGGGGACCATGGACCTATAACCATTAGCTACAATAAATTGAATAAAATATTCATCAAATAGAACATTTCTACTCAACTTATTAATTCCGGAATTACGCCATCATAAATCCGAAACTGAACTCTATCGATTATAGATATAACTTATTCTCAAAGCGTCGAGTCAATAAGTGTCCATTGATATAATCATTACATACAGACTAACCCTCCATAGACTATCCGTAACGAAGCGGGATTATTTTCGTATACCTTCTTCATTACATCTTATCCTTATTTACCATTAACCCACTAGTGATCAATTAGTTCATAACCAATACGAACTCGGCCGATCGATCAATTTCAAGGATTAACAAATAATGGGATTGTCTTTCTACTTCCCGCAGGAAGGAATGGATTCCATATATGTGAGACACACACTTCTCACTCATTCCAGAATAGTGCCAACGTGAAAATGATTCGGCCCGCACCTCTTAGCAATCCTTAACGAACACATCAAACTCTACATTGAAACAAGTAGCAGTATGCAATCACTTCAGGATTAAGGTTAATCCATATATGATCATCTTGTGATTTAATGAGATTTCTCAATCACGGAATTATATGAGAAATACAAATTAAATCGGTCCAGTACTATTTGACTCTCATCATATATAAATGCCCCACTTAGACAACCAATGTCGACGGTCCGGATAAGATGGTCACACCATAAAGTGTTCTGGGCGCATTAATGGTGGTTTAATCAATAGACCTCATACTTTGATTAAGTTCACCACGGACTAACAATTTAAGTGTATCACCATAAACTTAATCCTCGCGTGTGACACACACTAAGTTATATGGCTACATATGATACAACTTAGGGTTTTCAGTAGTGTATTACTTATAAGCACGAAGCAAATAATAAGAGAGAATAAATCTGTCATTTATTAATTATAAAAACAATTACATAAATTGTCTTTCGGGCGCTGCTTCCAATAGAAGTGACAAATGAATTAGGGTTGTAAGTGAGCCGGGCTACTCATCAGCTATTCATACTCGACTCACAAGAGGGTTTGACTCGAATCGTTTTTTCGTATTCGAGCTCGATTCGAGCTACTAGAATAATTAACCGAGCCGAACTCGAGTTTTAAAATATAGTAATCGAGTACCTCGTGAGCTAATCGAGTTTCATTAAATAATTATTTAAATAATTATCTTTATTAAAAATTTGTTTTTTATAATTCAAAAAGTATTATTCGAGTCGAGTATTAGACGAGTCGAGCTCGATCTTGTTATATTTTATTAAAAATTAAATGAATTCTAAGAAAATAATCGAGCTTACGAGCCGAGTCGAGCTATATCAAGTACTTAGTGAGTCGAGTGCGATCTTGCCTTTTTATGGCTCGATCGAGCCCAAACTTTTTGGTTGAGTCGAGACCTAGGGAGTATCAACTCGACGCGGCTCGATTATACCCCTAATGTGAATGACACTATACTTATTTTTCAAAGTTACCAAATTTGTGTATCAAATTGTATATGCAGTGATATCATTGTCACTGCATCAATTCTCTAATGAAGTTAAAATGCAATCCTAGCTAGCACAAAACACAACATAGTTCAACATGTGCATCATCACAATAATAACATTTCTTATGATTATTAGGATCTTAGTTCATCTCTAAAAACTAGTCAATTGAAGAATCCCAAAAAGCATAGAACATTAAGTAGTTCAAGCCAACTGAAAAGGAAAGTATCTAAAGAGTTGCATAGAAAGCAGTCAGACAAGTACATAACAATAAGAAAGCTCAAACATTTCTATTACTCAGTAAAGATTACATCTTTTATTTTTCCTATAATACCACCTTCCATTTCATACATTTGCTCATATTCCTTATCCTAGTCTGAAAATCATAATTTTTGCAAAATCCCACAAGTAACACTAATGTTGTATCTATCAGCTATTTTTTTGGGTCAACAATTTCAAAATCCTTCAATTTTCATATTTTAACACTTGCTACAACATACAATTCCTTAAGCTCTACAAAGCTTGTGATAAAAGCCACAAAACAGTAATAATAAACAAGAGCTTACAATCTATCCCTAATTCAATGCTTATACAACTCCAACACATAATGTCATGTTTTGAAGAGGAATTCGGGTTTATCCTTGAAGATTGCAATGTAAAAGAAATTAAGCCTCCTGATGATTCATCATCATCATGAGAAGCTAAGGATCAACCTGATTTTCCCCAGCCCGTTGAAATTTCAACGGGCTAGGGGAAATTTCAACAGGGCAAGGAGGGAAATTTCAACGGGGGACTTAAAAAAAATATCAGGTCTGACCCGACCTGACATGAAATAAAGGGTGTTAAAATAACCTGAAATGATAATTTCTCGAAAATTATAATAATTATAACTGAACTAAATTAGGGGGGTGACATGAACAAGTGGAAACCTTTTTGGGACAAGTGCGGTCCGGAGCCCCTCCATTTCTAGAGGTTGAATTAGATATTTATGAAGGTGGAGTGTAATTTAGAGGTGTCACTGGGAGTTTCACATAGTCCAGCGTCGGGACGCTTTAAGAGAAACTACTTTTACCGTGGTGTGGACTAGTTACTGACCATTTATTCCCACTTTTTCACCCATGTTATTATTTCATTACGTTGTCATCTACTATAGCCAGGGGCGTCCCTTGGGGGGCCATGGCCCTGAACCCCCAAAATCTATGAATTTAAGCGTAACCGGCGAACTGGCTCGGAACCGGACCGAACCGGCGGTTCACCCGGTATATGGAAGGTTCGGGTATTTCAGTAACCAGAACCGGACTGGCAACTGGCGGTTCAACCTTCCGGGCCGGAACCGGAACCAGACCCGCTCCAACGGCTATTTTTTGAACAGCTATTTTTTTAAAAATATTTCCAACCATTTCAAAAATCCTATAAGTACCCCATTCATTTTCCAATTTCACTTATACCTACTCTCCTCTCAATTCTACATTTCTACTTCTCTATTCTCAAACTCATTTCTTTGTTTGTAATCAAGTTTGTCTAGTAGTTAAAAACAACAATCAAATTTACTTTACGATACCGATTTTTGAAATTATTCTGATTTAATCGTTACTTAAATACGGGTTTAGTTATAAGTAAATTTGGTTTGTATTTTATTCAACTCTTTTTTTACAAGTGTAAAAAAAATCCATTTTATAATTGTAACGCCTTGTTCCCGGACACCGAGTCATTATCCGGAAAAGGAACATTCGGCACGTATAAAATAAAATAAATTTCACTTTATACGTAAGCCTCTACTACGTCGTATCAAATTAAAGCAAACGGAAGAAAAAGACTCGGGTAATTTTTTTACAAATAACCAAGAATAGAAACTCAATATCTAAAGATAGAAATGTAACATTATTACATTGGAAAAGAAACCAACGAAATCCAAAAGTACGAACTCCAAAAAGTACTAAATGTAAACTACACAGTTTCCACAAAAAAATCCAAGTCTAAAGTAAATAAAAACATAAATAAATAATCAAGGTCTTCAAGTCCGGCGTCCTCAAACATCGTCATCAAAGTCCTCCTCGAACTCCAAGTTTACCTGTTCATCTTCTCTCCCCCAAACACATAATAAACATGCATTTGAGGTAAGTACATTGTACAAAGTAAGAAGTAGAAGCTACAAAATAATTAAGGTTTATTATAGAGTTTTAATAAAAAGTTTATCTTTGTGAGACCGACTCAATCTAGGGTTCATTTCATGCCCATCGACATGTCATGACTATACGTTTCTAGCTTAGCCTATCTTGGTTACGTCATCACTCAAGGACACTACGCATGGCGTTCATCAGCCTGAAGATATACTTTCTAACTAACGGTGATTAGCACCGATTAGCTCCGGGGTCTCCCCGGTATGCGTATACGTCCGATGAATTTCCTCCACTACCCTTCAGCCTTTTGATCCAGTAACGTTGTTCACCTTTATGAACGTATCACATCGCCGACATGAAATAGTGCCTAACCGAGAATAAGTGACGTTTTAGCTTTTACTACACATATGTAATTATTATTGTGAATTAACTAGCCACCTAAGTGTTTTCAAAGTAAAACTTGCCTTATCAACTCTACTCCCTCACTTAGACAGCTAGACATCACTTCCTATCAAGTACACAGACATTGATGAACTCTAGTTCATCAAAGCACAAGACCTTTCATGCCTTTCCGACGGTCCCGAACTTCAACTCCCTTTAAGAGTACGTCCGGTGCCAGAACCAAACGCATCAGAAACTCAATCGAGGCTTGTTCATGTTTAATTAATGTTATTAGATCAAGACACGACATTTAAAACTCACATTGTAGCTTAAAACATAAGAAATAATCATTCAAACAGTGTCGGGGGGCGCCAACACTTTCGGTGTGCACCAAAGAGTTCTCTGAACTCTCTGTTCAGGTTCGGGGGGCGCCAAAGCCTTCAGGGCACGCCAAAACTGCTCCAGAAAGTCACTGAACTCTCTGTTTCAGGACAGGGGGGCGCCAAAGGGGCAGGGGGCGCCAAAAAAGGCCAAATCTGCTCCTGTGTAATTTTCTACACTCTATCGATTTCTACTCAAATCCAAACATGTTCCACACGCCTTTCCTCATAAAAAAATAGAAAAACATACCCTTTAATATCCAAAACAATCCTTAATCCTAACCAATATTTAGGCACAATCATTGATACAAAAAAAACGCATCAAAAACGCAATCTAACCACTCTAAACCATAATCAATTGTAGGAAGAGCTTCTTATCTTTTAAGCAAGCTAATACCAATCCAAAACTTAGAAAATCAGCAGCAAACGACCCTTCCTCTCATAGATACTTATATGATCAATCCCAAAAACAATCTAGAATCGATCAACGGCTTCTAAAACGATCAAACTACGATTATACGAACCAAAGGAGATCATGAATGATCAAGAATATCCCTAAGGCCGAAATTCATAACTTAGCCAAAGCTTCAACTTTCTTGGGTTGAAACGATGCTCTCCTTACGACGTTTCCGATGCTTCTCTCGAAACTGAAAACGATTGAGAAATGACCGAGTAATTGAAGAAAGTCTCTAAGCCTCTTTCTAATGCTTCAAAGGTTTTCTTCTTACGTAAAAGCAAATTCTGAATTGTAATTAGGTTATGGAAAAATCTGAATATATTTTCCTTAAATATATTTTCCAATTACTCCCTTTTTTTCCTTAATTTCCAAAAAATCATAATTTTCCTTAAAATATACATATATATATTTCGACCATTCATACATATATTTAATAAAAATACTTAAACTCCAAATAAAATTAACCGAACCCAATATTTCGTTTTCACAAAATGACACATCTGCCTTTTCCGAAATCGAAATATTACATTCCTTCCCCTTAAAAGGAGTTTCGTCCTCGAAACTAGAACATACCTGGTAAGTCCATAAAATCTGGAAACTCGTTGTTCATATCATCCTCGACTTCTCAAGTAGCTTCCTCCAGTTAATGATTGCTCCATTGCACCAAAACCAAAAGAATCAACCGTCTCTTAACCATCTTTTCCTTCCGTTCCAGAATTCTGATCGGTCTCTCATCATAAGCTATATTATCCTGAAGAACTTCCGGATCAACTGTAGTTTCAACATCCGTCTTGGTCAAACACTTCTTCAACATCGAAACATGAAACACGTTGTGGACTCTTGACATGGATTCCAGTAGTTTCAGCTTATATGCCAATGGTCCAACTCTTTCCAGAATCTCAAAAGGTCCAACATACCTAGGGCTTAGCTTTCACTTTTGTCCATAACATTTAACTCCCTTCATCAATGAAGCTCGTAGGTAAACTCTTTCACCGACTTCAAACACGAGAGGTCTTCTTCTAACATCTGCCCAACTATTCTATCTATCTTGAGCTGCCTTCAGATTCTTCTTAACCAACTGAACTCTCTCTTTAGCCTGTTCAACCAATTCCGGCCCGGTGACTTGTCTTTCCCCGACTTCTTCCCAAAACAGCAGCGTTCTACATCTTCTTCCATACAAAGCTTCAAACGGTGGCATGCCTATACTTGCATGATAACTGTTGTTGTAGGCAAACTCCGCTACAGGTAGGTAATCATCCCATGATCCGCCTACTTCCAAGACACAAGCTCTCAACATATCTTCAAGTGTTTGGATGGTTCCTTCTGACTGCCCATTTGTCTGAGGATGAAAGGCCGTACTCAAATCCATCCGTGTACCAAAAACTTGCTGCAAACCTTTCCAAAACCGACTAATGAACCGACTATCTCGATCTGAGACTATAGAGATTGGTACTCCGTGTAACTTCA
Source organism: Gentiana straminea (assembly GCA_036785695.1). Classification (NCBI taxonomy): domain Eukaryota; kingdom Viridiplantae; phylum Streptophyta; class Magnoliopsida; order Gentianales; family Gentianaceae; genus Gentiana; species Gentiana straminea. The sequence goes on along the minus strand of JAVUPR010000444.1, from coordinate 6,196,795 downwards.
CTATATTATCCAAATATAATGTGGTCATCTTCTTCAAGGGCATATCAACCTTAAAAGGTAAGAAATGAGTGGATTTGGTCAATCTATCCATAATCACCCAAATCGCATCATGTCCGCCCTTTGTCTTAGGTAAACCGGTGATGAAATCCATCGTGATCTTATCCCATTTCCATTCAGGAATATCCAACGGCTTAAGCATTCCTCCTGGTCTTCTATGTTCTGCTTTAAATTTCTGGCAAATATCACATTCTGCTATAAACTTAGCTATTTCCACTTTCATCGAGGTCCACCAAAACTTTTCCTTCAAGTCTCGATACATCTTAGTAGCACTTGGATGAACTGCAAAGGCAATCCTATGTGCCTCTTCCATAACTCTCTGCCTCTAATCAGCAACATTAGGCACACACAAATGATCTTGATACCAAAGGTTTCCATTCTTATCTAACACATAGCCCACTGTAGGCTTTTCCCTTGCAACTCACTTCAAATCAACCAAAACTGGATTTTCATCTTGTTTTTCCCGAATATCATCCATCAACTCGGACCTTGCTAACAACGGTGCCACAAACTGCCGGTCTTCAATCTGATCAAAACTCCGGATTTTCAGCCCATCTAACCTCTCTGTCATATCTTCAATGCTTGAAACTGCAAACACTGGTTTTCTGCTCAAAGCATCAGCCACTACATTAGCTTTTCCCGGATGGTACTGAATATCCAAGTCGTAATCCTTTACGAACTCTAGCCATCTCCTTTGCCTCATATTCAGATTTTCTTGAGTGAAGAAGTACTTTAAGCTCTTGTGATCTGTACTAGCCTTGACTCCTTACAAGTAGTGCCTCCAAGTCTTTAAGGCAAACACTACCGCTGCTAACTCTAAGTCATGTGTTGGGTAATTCTTTTCATGTACCTTCAACTGTCTAGATGCATAGGCGATGACTTTTCCTCCTTGCATTAACACACAACCTAAACCTTGTCCAGAAGCATCTGTATAAACGTCATAATTATCAAAGATCTACGGAACTGCCAAAACCGGGGTTGTAGTCAACTTCTTCTTCAACGTCTGAAAAGCATCTTCACACTCACTGGTCCATTCAAACTTTACATTTTTTTGAGTGAGCCGGGTAAGTGGTGTAGCTATCTTTGAGAAGTCTTGTACAAACTTCCTATAATAGCCCGCCAAACCGAGAAAACTTCTAACCTCTGAAACTGTAGTCGGTCTGGACCACTTCTCAACTGCTTCAATCTTTGCAGGATCAACTTTAATGCCATCTCCAGAAATGATATGACCCAAGAAACTAACTTGATCCAACCAAAAGTCACATTTCGAGAACTTAGCATACAATTGGTTATTCTTCAAAGTATCCAACACTATCTTCACGTTCCTTCTCATCCTTTGAGTATACTAGGATGTCATCTATGAATACTATCACAAACTTATCCAAGTATGGCATGAAAAACGCTACATTAAATCCATAAATACAGATGGAGCATTAGTGAGTCCAAAAGGCATGACTAAGAACTCATAATGTCCATACCTCATACTAAAGGCCGTCTTCGGTATATCTGCTACCTTGATCTTCAACTGATGATAACCTGACCTAAGATCAATCTTGGAAAACACTCTCTTGCCTTGAAGCGGATTAAACATGTCATCAATCTTTGGCAAAGGGTACTTATTCTTGATGGTAAGATTATTCAGTGCTTTGTAGTCTATACACATCCTCATGCTACCATCCTTTTTCTTAACAAATAGGACAGGGGATCCCCAAGGCGAAGCACTAGGCTAAATTATATTCCTCTCAAGTATATCTTTAAGTTGAGCTTTCAACTCCTTCAATTCAGCCGGTGACATTCTATAGGGTGCCTTAGCAACTGGTGCCGCTCCTGGTACCAATTTGATCTCAAATTTGATCTCCATATCCGGCATGTTTCCCGGTAACTCTTCTTGAAACACCTTAGGGTATTCCTTCACTACATGGGTTTCCTCTAACTTAGGCTTCACTTGTTCCACATCCACTGCGTACAACAAGTAGCCTTCACATCCTTTCTGGCAAGCTCTTATAGCCTTAACTGTTGAAATGATCGGATGACGCTTCTTACTCGGCTTGTAAAAATTTCCTCGGTAAGTCTTATCTGATTCCCGGGTATCTTAAAGGTTACTCTCTTTTCTCTACAATCCAAGTGAACATAATTCTCGGATAGCCAATCTATTCCAAGAATCACATCGAAATCCGAAAAGTCCAAAACTGTGAAGTCAATCTTACATGTAGATAAGATCCAACTTGAACATCCACTTGAGGCATCAACTTGGTTACCTTAGTTACTTTTCCTAAAAGTGTTGTTATTTCCAAAGTGTTTCTTAAAGTTTCCATTGGTAAGTTAAGCTTCTTAGCTACCTTAGTTGACACAAAACTATTAGACGCTCCCGTATCAAACAATGCCGTATCTTCTAAGTTGTCTAATATTATTGTACCTAGGATGTAAATTCATTTATTTAAATACGAATACAACATGATTTAAATCGTGCTATAAAATTACTCTAATAAATTAAAATAAACAATAAAGGTACCTGAAATAACATTATCATCTGGTTCATCCATCTCAGCATCCACTGCAAAAACTCGAACTGGGCGACTTGGGCCGCCTCTTCCATTTCCCTGTTTCTGACCACTTGTAGACCCCTTTGTCGGACAGTTCTTAGCAAAATGTCCCAAATCTCTGCAGAGATAACAACCGTTTGCATGAACTCGGCACTCACCGGCATGATTCCTATTGCACTTAGGGCATAGCGGTGCTCCGGTCGGAGGTTTACTTGCTATAGGGGCTGTCGTCCTCTTAGCATTCTGTTGTGGTGCTCCTCGGTTATTGCCTTGACTTGTTCCAAAATTTCTCTTAACGCCGATCACAACTGATGGCTTATTCCTGAAGGTCTCAACTTCTAAGGCCTTGTTCAACAACTCAGCCATATTCTTGGGTGTAAAGCCTAGCATCCCTGCTTGTATCTCACGGGCCAAACCTTCTTTGTAGAGTGCCATCTTTCTCTCTTCAACCTTCATAAGTTCATGGTAGAATCTTCCCAACTCGTTAAACTTGTTGGTGTACTGAGATACCGTCATAAAATTACCCTGCTTAAGCTTTAAGAACTCACTCGCCCTGTCTGCTTGCACTATTTCTGGGAAGTACTCGTTGTAAAACATAACCTTGAAGCCTTCCCAATCTGTAACCTTACCATTTCTACTCTCAATGGCATCTATCCAAGCTTCAGCCGCACCCAAAAGAAAACCGACTGCCAACTGTGCCATCACAGATTTAGGGACGTTGATGTTCCTGCAAGCCTTCTCGAAACTTCTTATCCACTCTTCAGTCTTTGAGTGTTCCACATTTCCAAAGAAGTCTTGAACTATGTTCCTTATTAACCGGGTATACCAATCAACTGGCGGTGCTTGCTCAAAAACCGGTCTAACTGGTGGAACTGGTGGGTACACTGGAGGGTATCCATAAGGTATTTCTTGCTGGTAAGGCTGTTGGTATGGCGGTGGTTGATAAAAACCATAGGGTGGGTAACCAATGCCTTGCTAATGGTCAAAACGGGGTGAAGGAGGTATAGTAGGTCGAGGAGTGTGACCTACCGGAGGTGGGGGGTAGAAAGTCTGGTGCTGATGATGATGATACACTGGTGGTGAGGGGTGGCTCACTGGTGGAGGATAAACGCTGATCGGCGGAGGGTAGATGTTAGTCACTGGGGTGGTAAACTGATTAGTGGAATGTCCCCTACCACGGTGACACGGATAGGTGCTTCTCCAGGTTCTCCATAAACGTAGGTGTATCTTGGTTGAGGTCGCGGTGTAGGATTCTGGTGTGGTCGTGGTGACAGACTCCACTGAGATTGTGGTGTGGGGGTCATAGTATGAGGGGGTGGAGAAAATCTTGGGTGAGGTGAAGGATTCTGCCTCACAAAGCCGCCTCCTACAACTGGTGTTGGACTCTCTCGATGTACTCCGGATGCTTCTGCACCTGCTCCGGTTCTAGTGAACACCATCCTGAGTATCAAAGAAAAAACCAGAACGTTACTAAGAGATCTAAAGAAACTTATCTTAAAAGAAAAGAAGTCTAAAAGACGCTTCGCTCTGATACCAACTGTAACGCCACGTTCTCGGACACCGAGTCCTTGTCTGGAAAAGGAACGTTCGGCATGTATAAAATAAAATAAATTTCACTTTATATGTAAGCCTCTACTACGTCGTATCAAATTAAAGCAAACGGAAGCAAGAGACTCGGGTAATTTTTTTTCAAATAACCAAGAATAGAAACTCAATATCTAAAGATAGAAATGTAACATTATTACATTGGAAAAAAACCAACGAAATCCAAAAGTACGAACTCCAAAAAGTACTAAATGTAAACTACACAGTTTCCACAAAAAATCCAAGTCTAAAGTAAATAAAAACATAAATAAATAATCAAGGTCTTCAAGTCTGCCGTCCTCAAACGTCGTCATCAAAGTCCTCCTCGAACTCCAAGTTTACATGTTCGTCTTCTCTCCCCCAAACACATAATAAACATGCATTTGAGGTAAGTACATTGTACAAAGTAAGACGTAGAAGCTACAATATAATTAAGGTTTATTATCAAGTTTTAATAAAAGGTTTATCTTTGTGAGACTGACTCAATTTAGGGTTCATTTCATGCCCATCGACATGTCATGACTATACGTTTCTAGCTTAGCCTATCTTGGTTACGTCATCACTCAAGGACACTACGCATGGCGTTCATCAGCCTGAAGATATACTTGCTAACTAACGGTGATTAACACCGATTAGCTCCGGGGTTTCCCCGGTATGCGTATACGTTCGATGAATTTCCTCCACTACCCTTCATCCTTTTGAGTCAGTAGCGTTGTTCACCTTTTATGAACGTATCACATCGCCGATATGAAATAGTGTCTACCGAGAATAAGTGACGTTTTAGCTTTTACTACACATATGTAATTATTATTGTGAATTAACTAGCCACCTAAGTGTTTTCAAAGTAAAACTCGCCTTATCAACTCTACTCCCTCACTTAGACAACTAGACATCACGTCCTATCAAGTACACAGACATTGATGAACTCTAGTTCATCAAAGCACAAGCCCTTTCATGCCTTTCCGACGGTCCCGAACTTCAACTCCCTTCAAGAGTACGTCCGGTGCCGGAACCAAATGCATCAGAAACTCAATCGAGGCTTGTGCATGTTTAATTAATGTTATTAGATCAAGACACGACATTTAAAACTCACCTTGTAGCTTAAAACATAATAAATAATCATTCAAACACTTTCGGCGTGCGCCAAAGTGCACCAGAGAGTTCTCTGAACTCTCTGTTCAGGTTCAGGGGGCGCCAAAGCCTTCGGGGCGTGCCAAAAATGCTCCAGAAATTCACTGAACTCCTTGTTTCAGGACAGGGGGCGCCAAAGGGGCAGGGGGCGTCAAAAAGGCCAAAATATGCTCCAATGTAATTTTTTGCACTCTATCGATTTCTACTCAAATCCAAACATGTTCTACATGATTTTCCTCATTAAAACACCAGAGAAACATACCCTTTATTACCCAAAACAATCCTTAATTTTAACCAATATTTAGGCACAATCATTGATACAAAAAAAAAAAAAAAAAAAAAAAAAAAAAAAACGCATCAAAAACACAATCTAACCACTCTAAGCCATAATCAATTGTAGGAAGAGCTTCTTACCTTTTAAGCAAGCTAATACCAATCCAAAACTCAGAAAAACATCGGCAAACGACCCTTCCTCTCACAGATACCTATATGATCAATCCCAAAAACAATCTAGAATCGATCAACGGCTTCTAAAACGATCAAACCACGATTATACGAACCAAAGGAGATCAAGAATGATCAAGAACAGCCCTTAGGGAGAAATTCATACCTTAGCCAAAGCTTCAACTTTCTTGGGTTGAAACGATGCTCTCCTTACGACGATTCTGATGCTTCTCTCGAAACTAAAAACGATTGAGAAACGACTGAGTAATTGAAGAAAATCTCTAAGCCTCTTTCTAATGCTTCAAAGGTTTTCTTCTTACGTAAAAGCAAATTCTGAATTGTAATTAGTTATGGAAAAAATCTGAATATATTTTCCTTAAATATATTTTCCAATTACTTCATTTTTTCTTAATTACCCTTAATTACCAAAAATTCAGAATTTTGCTTAAAATATACATATATATATTTCGACCATACATACATATATTTAATAAAAATACTTAAACTCCGAATAAAATGAACCGAACCCAATATTTTGTTTTCGTAAAATGACACGTCTGCCCTTTCTCGAAAATCGGAATATTAAAATAATCAAAATTGTTTATGTGTTAAAACACAATCAAATTTACTTTACTAGACCGATATTTGAAGTTGTTCTGATTTAATCGTTTACTTCAATTCGGTTTTAGTTATAAGTAAAATTGGTTTGTTTTTTTCTACTTTTTTTTTAACCGTTAAATTTTATTTAGATTGTGTAAAATGTCAAGAAGAGGTGAATCATCATCACAAGGCAATCGAAATGTTACTTTCTGTGTTGACACGGTTGTGCCGGAATCGGATGATGTTGGCTATAGACTCGTGGTACAACATTTTACAAACTCTGTCACCGGTAGTCACATTTCAATTCCTCAATTCGAGACACCATTAGATTTCAATCCTCGTGATTTTGATAGTCATTACGATGATATAATGTCTCAAACTGAAAATTTTAACATCAACCTTAACGAAGTTGAAGATAATGAGCCTCGTAATGATGAAGATGACGTTGATGATGATGATGTATTTCCGACGAATGCCCATCCTAGACAAGGACGTGGTGGGAGTCGTGGGATTGTAAGATCACCGAATCGTGGTCGTGCAGCCGGTGCAGGTGCAGGTCCTACTCCCGAGTCAGTCAATTTAGAGGGTGATGAAAGTACCCCAGAGGGAGCACAATAAAAAAAGTTAAAATCGAAAATTTTTACAGAATTTTTCACAAAGGTTCATCGGACTGATGCATTAGGATTATCTAACCCCGGAAAGGTTTTCTACGAGGTGTGCAAATTATGTGGCAATAAATACAAATTTACTGCGGGTGGTGGTTACGGATCGATGCGGACTTACATGATGCGTAAACACCCGGAAAAATTGGAAGACAACGCGTCTCATTCCCAGCTAAACATGCCGAGCTCCAACGGTAACACTTCTCCACTTTTTATTTACACTTGTGATAATTGTAGAGATCTAACCACAGATCATGTTGCGGGGATGTGTCTTCCTTTTAGCTTTCCCGAGAATCCTCTTTTCGAAAGTTACGTACAAGGGCATTGCAACCAGCTTTTACACGTATCCCTCGTGAAACGTTGACTAGGGATTTCAAAAAAATTTATTAAACGACAAAATATTATAAAAGAAAGTTTGAAGACAAATAAATTCCGAGTATGTGTATGTGCCGATATTTGGGAGGATGTGAGGACCAACAATTATTATTTGGGCGTGTCGTGTCACTCGATTGTCAACAGTTGGATTATACAAAAAAGGTTAATTGCTTTTCGTTTATTTAACGAAGCTCATAATGCTTCTAACATTGCATCTATTAGTTGATATTTTAAACGAATACGATTTAAAAGATAAAGTTTTTTTCTATTTCGTTTGACAATGCTTCAAACAACACTGCTTTTATTCCCGAGTTATCCCGAAATTGTGAACCTCTTTGTAGCGGTAAATTTTTTCACGTTAGATGTCTATGCCAAAATTTTAATTTATGTGTTAAAAAAGGTCTAAAAGATTTTCACTATACTATTAATGCGATAAAATCTTTGATTGCACATGTGTTAAGTAGAAATAGTCTTACTCATACGTGGTATAAATATTGTAAAGTGAAAGGTCATCGCCCTGTCAAACTGCTGCAAGATATACCGCATAGGTGGAACACCACTTATGATCTTTGGAAAAAACAAACATAATTAAAAATACTTTTTGTGCTTTTTTAGATGAACATTGTCCGAGCGATTATCGTTTGTTTCCCGATACTTGGACTAGCTGGATGCAAGAAACTGATGGATGTTTTTGAAGTATTCAAAAAATTTACTGAATTATTTTCAAGATGCTATCAAGCCACATCACATTTAGTCTTGCCTGCTAGTATAGAAATAACTGACGAGTTTCAAACCTTGGAACACGACCCTGTATTATTTCAAAGTTTAGGGCCGAGGTAGGAGAAATGGAATAAGTACATGTTGCGTATTCCTGATATTTATCTCATTTATTCTATTCTCGACCCTCGTTTAAAACTAGTAGGTGTATCTACCATGTTAAGTGCTTACTATGATGCTTTGTCTGATGATCATGATTTGCCCCCGGTAGATTATACAGTTGAAGTAGATTGACTTGAAAAATTATTAAACACTTTGCATGTTTAATATAAGAGTATGTATAGAATGAGAAACGACGCGGTTCCCAATCCATCCGCAAGTGCTTCTACTAACCCTGTAAGTGTCCTACATGGAATTCAAAAAAGTTCTGGATAAAATGAATTCGAAACGACATAAGGGAGTGACAACGTCATCCGATCAACGTTTAGAGATAACCAATATTTAAACACAACATTTGATGTCTGTCAAACCGGTACCTATGATTTCGACTTCGACATATTGAAGTGGTGGAAGGGACATGCTAAAGATTTTCAGTGCTAGCAGTGATGGCAGTCAAGTTTTTAAGTTGCTTTGTTTCGACCGTCACTGTTGAACGAGCTTTCAGCATGGCAGGAAATGTGCTTACAGATAATAGATGTTCGCTTCATCACACTACTTTAGAGAAGCAAATGTGTTGTCTTGATTGGGTAAGAGCCGAGAAGAGGATTCAAGACATTGAGTCAGAAGGTGTGTCACAGTTCAAAGTCGGTGACACTGAAACTTCAGGAGGAGCAAGCGCTCGAAATACCGACATCGATAATTTTGAAGATTAATGGTACGCAATTTATATTATACTTATATATATGTAACAATTTATAATAAAAAAAACTATAAAAGATAAATAAATAAATAAATAAAAACATAAGAAACTATTGTAAACTATAAAAACCTATAAAAGAAACCATAAAAAAGCTATACAAACCTAAAAAAACTATAAAAACTATAAAAACCTATTAAAAAAAATATAAAAAGACTTAAAAAACTATTAGAAACCATAAAAAACAATAACAAACCAAAAAAACTATACAAAACTATAATATATATATATATATATATATATATATATATATATATATATATAAAGACTAAAAAAAAACTATAATAAACTATAAAATAATATGAAAAAAATATAAAAACTATAAAAACCTTTAAAAAAAACCATTAAAAAACTATAAAAGACTACAAAAAAAAACAAAAAACAAAAAAAAAACCCTATAAAAACTATAAAAACCTATAAAAAAAAAACTATAAAAGGCTACAAAAAAAATATTAAAAAAAAAAAAAAAAAAAAAAACTATAAAAAAACTATTAAAACCTAAAAAAACCATAAAAAAAACTATAAAAGACTACAAAAAAAAAAACAATAATATTTTTATAATCTAATAGATACTCTAGGATATTTTTATACAATCTTGATAGAGTTGTCATAATATTTTTACTACCTTAACGAACCAAGCTTGAACATATTTTCTGTTCGTTTATTAAACGAACGAACATGAACAAGCTCGTGACATAAACAAATAGAGCTGGAACAAGTGATACTCGGTTCGGCTCGGCTCGTTAACAACTCTAACAGGAGGAATGTTTTTGCAAAAATGATATATCCACAAAAGGAGATTTTTGGGTTGCTTTGCACTAAAGGAAAATTTTATTTTATTTTGAAGGGCACTAAAGGAATTTGATTATATTCAACTTAGCTTTTCTTAGAAATTGCCACAGACGTTACCTTGTGAGTGGAACATCAGTGTCGGTGGCACTACTCATTATTGCCTCTATTCTGTAAAAATAACGTCACTGCCTACTTCTTGCGAAAGATAATCGTGGTGCATAACAAGAACGAGCCTCTACTAGTCCATAACATTCACCAACTTTCAGCATGCAGCATGTTCACCGTAAAAGACGGGCAACAAATGTGGGAAGCATAACATGATGATGACCAACACTATTAATTTATACAAAAGAGGTGAGAGAGTCTATCAGCATAACCATAACCATAACCATAACCATAACCATAACCATGACCAACACTATTAATTTATACAAAAGAGGTGAGCGAGTCTATCAGCATAACCATAACCATAACCATAACCATAACCATAACCATGACCAACACTATTTATTTATAAAAAAGAATGACAGAGTCTAGCAGCATAACCATAACCATAAACATAAACATAAACATAAACATAACCATAACCATAACCATAACCATAGTTACATCTACATTCAACCAACTTGGTCTAGCCGGCTTTCTGGTTGGGTTTGGCTTTCTCTTTGTCCAGCAAAGAATCACTGAATTGCCAAAGGAAGCAGTAGTAAGAAACACCAAAATGGAAACATCCAAATAATTTTAAATTAAAAAAAAAAAAAAAAAAAAAGAAGAAGAAGAGGCTGAATTGTATCATCAAAGAGCCTGACTTAGATAATCAGAGACGTAAAGGGGGGAATCATGTTTATTTGCAAATTAAGAACTCCACTGACACGTGCAGTAAAGTAAAAAAAAAAAAAAAATCAAACAAGTTGTAAATTGCTAACCTCATTCCCTTCCCATTTCTTTAACAAATGAAGATGATGGCCTCCAAGTGCAAATGCAGAGTCCCACTCAATCATATTGTGGATATATTCCATTATTCTTTATTAATTTTGTTGATTTTCTTGTAATTAATCTATGCTATTATACATATAAATAATTAAGTTACTACTTTTGCGACTCGTGTGCTGCTGATTAGTATATTTACGACTCGTGGCTTTCTCTGTTTTAATAGAATGCCTTCCCGTGTCCCAAGTTTTATGACACCTAAACAGATTCTCCAAAAGCATTGCTCTCTTCAGCACCTCAGTACCAACCTTCCTCTTCGCATATTCGGTTGTACTGCCTTCATCAATATACATGCCCAACATAGAAACAAATCGGACCCTAAGGCCATTAAATGTGTATTTGTTGGGTATGCATCAAGACAAAATGGGTACAAGTGTAGTTCACCTTCTACTAAAAGATTTTATGCACCTATGAATGCAAAGTTCTTTGAAGATAAATCTTTCTTTGATAAGAAAGGAGATATCTATCCTGAATGGCTGAATGTAATCAGGAATGGGATCTTGATGATTTGACTCTCCCACGTGTTACTCACCCTAACTCCACTTTTGAATCACAGGTTGAAAACCCCAATCAAGTGAGATATGGCTCTGCTGATACAAAAACGAACCTGCCGTCCAGACCTCCCATTGAGAAGGTCTACTCAAGGAAGACTGGCAACAAAGCCAAAGAATCCTGCCCAGGGACACCCTGCCCAACTCAGTTTGAACATCAAAATATAGAAGATCAAGCACCACATTACTCTTGTTCTGAGATCCTTGAGCAATCTATTGATGACACTCAGTCAGGTAGTAGTTCTTGTTTAAAACATGGGAAAGTGGATGACAGACCTATTGCCTTAAGAAAAGGGGTAAGAAGATGTACCACAAAGCATACCGTTTACAATTTTCTGTCATATAATCAATTATCTCAGAGCTTTTGTAACTTCACACACAGTCTAGATAAAATTTATATACCTAGAACTGTTGATGAAGCTCTACATATCCCAGCTTGGCAAAATGCCATAAAGGAAGAACTAGATGTTCTCAAAAGAAATAATACCCGGAAAATCAATGACCTGCCCAGTTGGGTGTAAATAGATTTTTAACATCAAATATAATGTAGATGGCAGTATTAACATATGTCAAGTTAGGTTAGCGGCAAAGGGATTCTCCCAGTCCTATGGTATTGATTACTTAAAAACTTTTACACCTGTTGCAAAGTTGAATACCATTAGAGTTTTGTTTTCTCTTGCTATTAACTTAGATTGTCCACTCTTCGAACCTGATGTTAAAATGTTTTTCTAAATGGGAGCCTGGAGGAGAAGGCCTATGTGACAATTTCCTCAGGATACTGTGTTTCAGAATCCACTAATAAAGTTTGTAAGCTAAAAAAAACTATATATGGCTTAAAACAGTCACCTAGGGCATGGTTCAGTAGATTTACCTATGCCCTCAAAAGGTATGGGTACACCCAATGTAACACTGATCACATCGTGTTCCTTAAATTTTATGATTCTGGTAAATATTCAGAAAAACGTTTTTGTTTACATGAACATGAAAGTAACCGATTTGTATGTGTAGTGTAAAGGAGTTCAACAAAAGCCTCAAATCTCCCCTCATTTGCTAAAGAAATATCTTCAAAGCTTTATGCTCATGTGAGGGGAGAAAAAATCAATCCAAAATCGACACCACCCGCCACTCACCTAGGCGTGCCTAGGAGATTGCCTTAACAACTATGATTAAGAATCAATATGGGCTAAGGTGATTCAGCATAAAAATCGTGTTCCAAGGTATGCTTTTATAGTTTGGCTGGCTTGCAAGGGTAGACATAACATTATGGATAGGCTGATGGTGTGGAGGTTGATTCAAGACAGCATTTGTACCCTTTGTTGGGATAGAGGAACCTCACAATAACATGTTATTCTTCCTCTCTTCCAGGAAGGTGTTGTTGAGGTTTTCCTAAAGATCACATTCTGACATTCTAGTTAGGGAGAAGTGTTGGGCTAGTTAACCTTGGTCAATACCCCAAACAAGTTTCAGCTTGATTTGCTTTTGCTCAATATATTAATGTGATTTATGTGTTATAGAGGGAAAGGCACAGGAGCGTGTTTTAACAAATGTCTACGCCTATTTTCATCATTGAAGTAGAAATTTCAAGATTATACAGTTAGTAATGTCTAAATGGGAAAAGATCTCAAAAGAAAATTGAGCTGAGAGAAAGTTATTTGGCCGTAGACTTTGCCAACTATTATGGATGACTTTGGATTGGGGTATTGTGTAGCCCAAGGTCTTTTTGGAAACTGTGTACAACACTTTGCAAAATAATCGGATTTAAAAAAACAAATAAAAAGCAATACGGGAAAAAAAATTGAAAAGAAAAATAGAAGAAAGGTTATCACACAAAAGAAATTAAAGGACGAAATGTCAAATTCAAGATGATAATGAAACAAGCCATGCATGAATCTTTGCTTTCAAAGCTTGTTTTGTATTGTTATACCTTGTTTAGTATACTTCATTATATTATATGTAATACATATATTATACTATTATATAAAGTATAATATATGTCATCATTAGTCTCTTAATTAATCCTACTAGTCTATTAATTATCCGCTGCCTTTTACTCCTAGAAACCCGAGTTCTAGCCGCCCAGACAAGAATACAGTTGCATTTATTACACTGTCTCTAGCCGTTCCTAAACCCTTTGTATCTCCTATTTATACTCATCTCTTCATAATATTGTAATAAGATAATTCTTTTATTCAGAATATTTTCTCTTAGAAAACTACATGGTATCAAAGCCTTCTTGAAACACACTTTCAAAGGGACTCTTCATCTTCCTTTCTTCTTCAAACCAATGGCTGAATTTATCTTGAAGAATGCGGAGCTACTTCCGAACAAATCCACCTCTCTTCCATAAATGGAAGTGAAAATCCTCATAATCAAATCACTACCATGAGACCGAACGAATCCAACTATATTCGGTGGGCTCAAACAAATCAAGATGTATGTGACAGAAAGAGAAAGCTAGGATATCCGGCTGGTTCTATTAAAGAACCCGATTTTGCGATGAAGAAGCACATGAGACCCGGGAAGTTGAAAATGCCATGATTATGTCATGGTTAATCAACTCCATGGAACAAGAGATTGGACAAGTCAATCTCTTTTTCAATACTTGCAAAAGAGATTTGGGATAATGTGGCGCAATCCTACTCAAATAGAGGAAATTATGCCCGGCCTTTGGTGTCAAAACCAAGCCGAAAGATATGAAGCAAGGATCGGTCGGCGTCACAAAGTATTTTAACTCACTAAAATTACTTGTGGCAAGAATATGATCTATTAACGCAAATATCCGGAACCGCACAACCGATGCAAGGAACTTCCGGAAGATCGTTGAAAGAGAGAGAGTTTTTGAGTTCTTGGGTAGGTTAAACTCCACTTATGATGCTACAAAAGAAAGGGTCCTTGCTCAAGAACCTCTACCTACCGTGTTTAGAAGCATTTGCTCCAATCGAAAAGAGGAAGCGGGAGGGAAACCATGAGTGGCTCAAGCAAACTCTCGCAATCCAACATGAGCAATCTGCTTTGACCACTCAAACGCCTATGCTTTGGAAATTATCATAGAGATCCCCAGAAAAAGAATGAACAGAAGAATCTTCTGTTTTGTGACCATTGCAAAAGAAAAGGCCACCTTAAGGAAAGCTGTTGGATACTCCATGGGAAGCTGGTAAGAATCAAAACCAAAAGAAATCTAGTCAGTGGGGCGATCGGAAACAAACCAACTCAGCTAATACTATGGAAGGTACAATGCCCTTTACTAAAGAACAGATGGATATGCTAAAGCAACTTCTCTCATCTGACAAAGGTACTCATGCTCTTAATACTGCCTCTGCCATACAAGAAGGTAATCTATCATGGATTGTTGACTCGGAGCCTCCAAATCACATGACGGGTAATTTTAAACTTTTTTCTACTTATTACCCTTCTAATGGGTAACACAAGGTACGTATAGGCGATGGCACTTTATCCACGATTCTTTGGAAAAGGAACCATTTTCATATCTAAGGATTTAAAACTTAACTCTCGTTCTTCACGTTCCTAACCTCTCATGCAACCTTTTTTCTGTTAGTCAATTTACTCATGAAAACAAGTGTACAGCTAAGTTCTTTCCTTCTCATTGTATCTTTCAGGCTCTGGATTCAGAGATGAGGATTGGCAGTGCTACGAAGGAAGGGGGGTCTGTACTACCTTCAAGATCATCAAGAAAAAGCTCTAAGTTTGACTAAGATAGATGGGAATGATGAGGAGATTCAGATTTTGCATTGTAGACTAGGGCATCCTAGTTTCTTTTATCTTCAAAAACTGTTTCCAAAATTATTTATGTATAAGGAACCTTCTTTATTTCAATGTGAAGTTTGTGTTCTTGCTAAACAAACAAGGAGTGTGTTTAGAGCAAAACCCTACAAAGCTTCTTCTCCCTTTACTCATATACATAGTGATGTGTGGGGGCCATCTAGAATCCCAAATCTCTCCTGTCAGGGATGGTTTGTAACATTCATAGATGACCACACAAGGCTATGTTGGGTCTACTTGTTAAAATCTAAGTCTCGATGTAAGTCGGGAGTTTAAGAACTTCCATCAAATGATTAAAACTCAATTCAAGACCTCCATCCAGGTTATAAGAACTGATAATGGGACTGAATACTTTACCTCTATATTACGACCCTATCTGTCTGAAGAAGGTATTGTGCACCGCCTCTTGCCCTAATACCTCTCGGCGAATGGCATTGCTGAAAGGAAAAATAGGCACCTTCTGGAAGTAGCAAGGGCACTTCTCTTTACTACTTCTGTACCTAATTACTATTGGGGTGAAGCTGTTTTAACAGCAGCCTTTTTAATTAACAGAATGCCCTCTAGAGTTCTGAAGTATCAATCCCCAATAAATGTGTTTACACAGTGCTATCCCACTAGTAAATTGGTTACTGAAATACCTCTTAAAGTGTTTGGTTGTACACCTTTTGTTCATATTCATGACCATTGCAGGCATAAATTAGAACCTAAAGTTGTTAAAACCATTTTTCTTGGATATTCTACCCAAAAGGGTTATAAGTGTTTTGACCCTCTGAAGAAAAGAATGCATATATCCTATGATGTGACATTCTTTGAGAAAGTATCTTACTACTCTAAGTCCTCTGTTTCAGGTATTGATCTTGCTGACTTTGATACGGCAATTCCTCTTCTACAGATTCTTGGAACTTCTGAATGCCCAACCAAGAATTCAAATCCTGATAATGAAAAGGATGTGACCATGGGAGAAAAGGAGATCATCATCTACACCAGAAAGAAGGGAGACAAGACACCTAGAACAATGAAGTTCACTACCCCTGCTGAGGACAACCCTGCTGTAGAACACAACCTTGCTGAGGACAACCCTGATGTAGAACACAACCCTGTTGATAGAACTAATGGAGGTGAAACTGATAACTCCACTGGAACTAACCCTCAAACAGGTATTATCAGTCCTGACTCAAGGCCTATAGCTCAAAGAAAAGGTACTAGACTCTGTACTCAACACCCTATTCAAAGGTTTGTGTCCTATGGATCAGTGTCTGATCAATTTAAGGCTTTTGTTACTAATCTTGATAATGTTAAGATTCCAAAAAATATCCATTAAGCCATGGATAATCCTAACTGGAAAGCTGCTATTATGACTGAGATTAATGCCTTGCAGTCTAACAAGACTTGGATTCCTGTCATTAAACCACAAAACAGCAGACCAGTTGGGTGTAAATGGGTGTTTAATATCAAACAAAACCATGATGGGACTGTTGAGAGGTATAAGGCCCGGCTGGTGGCTAAAGGCTTCTCTCAAACTTATGGAATCAACTATCAACTTTTGCCCCTATGGCAAAGCTGAACACTATCAGGATCCTCATTTCCCTTGCTGCCATCAAGAATTGGCCTCTGCATCAACTTGATGTCAAAAACGCCTTCCTTAATGGTGACCTCAAGGAGGATGTGTACATGTATCCTCCCCCTGGCTTTGAGAACATGATTGGCAAAGGAAACATTTGCAAACTTCAAAAATCTCTATATGGCCTCAAAAGTCCCCTAGGGCCTGGTTTGAGAAGTTCTCTAAAGTCATACAGAAAGGTGGCTATAAGCAAGCCAATTCTGATCATACTCTGTTCATTAGACATACCACTGGAGGGGGAGTCACTGCCCTTGTTGTGTATGTTGATGATATGATCATCACTGGAATGGAAATGATGAAACTGAAATTCAAAGATTGAAAAAGTTTCTACAACCTGATATCTCATTTGTTGTTGGACAGGTTAGCCAATTCATGCATATGCCCAGGAAAATTCATCTCGAAGCTGCACTGAGGATTCTGAAATACTTGAAGAATGCACCTGGCCTTGGAATCCTCTACAAAAGAGGAGGGAACCTCACTCTGGAAGGATTTGTGGATGCAGATTGGGCAAGCTCTGTTGTGGATAGAAAGTCAACATCCGGATGGTGCATGTTCATTGGAGGAAATCTTGTCTCATGGAGAAGCAAGAAACAAGTTGTGGTTGCCAGACGCGGTCGAAATGTTTTGAATTTAGAGCTGTTGCACTTGGGATATGTGAACTAATGTGGATTAGAAGGGTTCTTACTGAACTAAAACAGCCTCCTGTATCTCCTATAAGGTTCTACGTGACAGTAAATCTGCTATAAGCATTGCCAATAATCCGGTCCAACATAATCGTACTAAACATGTTGAGATTGACAAGCACTTCATTAAAGAAAAACTGGAAGATGGAAGTATGTGTCTCATCTATGTCCCTACAAAATTTCAAGTTGCTGATATATTCACTAAAGGACTTCCTAAAGTTCAGTCTCAATTCTGTGTTTCCAAGCTTGGTTTATTGGACATCTACAAACCAGCTTGAGGGGGAGTATTGTTATACCTTGTTTAGTATACTTCATTATATTATATGTAATACATATATTATACTATTATATAAAGTATAATATATGTCATCATTAGTCTCTTAATTAATTCTACTAGTCTCTTAATTATCCGCTGCCTTTTACTCCTAGAAACCTGAGTTCTAGCCGCCCAGACAAGAATATAGTTGCATTTATTACCCTGTCTCTAGCCGTTCCTAAACCCTTAGTATCTCCTATTTATACTCATCTCTTCATAATATTGTAATAAGATAATTCTTTTATTCAGAATATTTTCTCTTAGAAAACTACATTTTGCCCTGCAAAAGAGAATGTTAATATTTGTAGGACTGAAAGGGAGTAGGAATGCATAGTTCATGAACCCTAACCCCCCAATAATTTACCATTCACCCACCCAAAAAAAACACCACCAAGTCAATCACATGATAAGCCAAAGATGAGTCCAAAGGCTGACAGGAAATAGACTTAGTAGCATCACTAAAAGGATACAAAGTAATTGAGAAGATCAATCATATCACAGATTACAAGACCGTCAATGTCTTCCAGCAAGCATTAGTCATATATCACAAGACCATGTCTATATCCAATTATTAGTCATACATCGCAGCCTTTCCATTATGATAGTTTCTTTCCAATACTTCTAACAAATTACCAACTCACCCAAAAGTTAAAGTTATGAATAATTGTTATTTATACACTTATACCTAACACATTGTATCACATGGGCTAGCCAGTGGGTTTGCTAAACGTGGAATAGGCTAACATGTTATAGCAAAGTCAACATACTGCAGTAGCAGAGCAATAACAATATACATATACACATATATATATATATATATATATATATATATATATATATATATATATATATATAGACACACACACACATACATATATATACATATACATATACATACATATATATGATGATGATGAAAGATGTATTAACTAACCGTTGCTTTAGCATGTTTATCTTCCTAATTATCTCCTAGGTGATCTTATCATTGCTAAGTGAAGTAAAACTGTTTTTACTCTTCACTAGCCGTTGCTGCTGGGCTGTCAGCATTTCTAGCCGTTGGGGGATTCTATATATTTGTAATCTCTCACTTGTCCTACCCGATAAGTTATTAGAGCAATATACAAGCATTTTCTCTATTTTCTGGCCCTTATATTCTCTAAATTCTACATGGTATTAGAGCTATAAAGTTCAAATCTCTTCATCTAATCTTCTTAAATGGCAACGAAGCGGTCTTCGAGAGATTAACTCAAGGGAAAAAGCTAACACAAATGCTTCTTACCGGAACACCGAACCCTCCATGATGCCATTCTCCGGTCACAAACTCAATGGTGACAACTTTCTTCGATGGTCCCGAACGATTAGGCTCTTCGTGAGCGCGAGAGGAAGAAGAATACCTAACTGGAGAAAGCAAGGCACCAAAGACCGATGATCCCTCCTACAAAAAATGGAGGGTTGAAAACAGCCTTGTGATATAGACCCCAGCCACTGCTGAAAACTTCATCCTCTATGCTACCGGAGAGGAAATTTGGAATGCAACAAAGGAGTTGTATTCCAAAAAGGAAAACACCGCAAAAATATGAAATTGAATCCATGTTGCAAGACATGAAACAAGGAGAACTCGTACAACAGATTTCCATAATCTCCTATCAAGATCTTGGCAACAACTTGATAACATTGAAAACATAACATGGCATTCTGTTGAGATGCCAAGTTACACAAATCTCCGAAAATCAGAGAAGGATCTATAAGTTTCTCATGGGATTAAATCCTAATCTTGATGATGTAAGGGGTAGAGTTCTATGTCCGAAACCCCTTCATGAAATAAAAATGAGGGGAGTAGGAGAAAACTCTTGATGAGTGGAATGCTGCTCCTACTCCCTTTGTTCATGAAAACAGTGTCATGTTCACTAAGATCACACCTCAGCCTCACCAAACTCAAAAACCAAAGGGTAACAGACCCTGGTGTGATCATTGCAAAATAACTGGACACACTTAAGGAAACTTGTTGGAAAATCCATGGCAAGCCTCCCAACTAGAAACCATCAAGAAAAAACAAGAACACTGAATCTGGGAGATTAGCCCATCGAGACAAAACAAGAACACAGAATGCTCTGGAAGATTAGCCACTGTTAAGGAACAGAAGTGTGAAGGAGACTTTAGCAAAGAGCAGATTAAAGCTCTAAAAAGGCTTATGTCAGCTCAAACTCCCCAGACCCCTGCTCCTCATGGCTAACACATGTCTGTGTTTTAATGTTGTGTTTTAATGTATATTCTGGTAATCAAGTCTTAAAAGAACATTTGGATTGTGTAGATTCACGGGCCTCCAATCCTATGACTGGAAACCTTTATCTCTTTGCCGAGCTTATCAACTGTAAAAGCCCTCACACTGTCAAAATAGCAGATGGAACCGTCTCACATGTGTCCGTGACGGGGGATGTACCCTTAAATGAGAATATCACACTAAAAGATGTTCTTTATATACCTAACTTACAGTAATAGCATATGGAACCGTCTCACATGTGTCTGGAACAGGGGGTGTACCCTTAAATGAAATATCACACTACAAGATGTTCGTTATATACCTAAATTACAGTGTAATCTTTTGTCTGCTAGTAGGTTCATAAAAGACTCTAAGGCTCCGTTTGTTTTGGGTTGGAGTTTTTTTTAGAGTTTTTTTTAGATAAAGTGATTGAAGTAATGATTAGAAAATAAAGATGTTTTTTTGAAATTTGTGTAGATTATGATTTGATTGGTGAAATAAAGTAGTATAATAGATAAAATAATGGTAAAAAAGGTTATAAAGTTGATAAAGTGAAATGATGAGAGATAATTTAATATTTTTTTATTAGTTGAAGAAATGATTGGTAAGAGACTTGTAAGATATGATGGGTGATGTGATGTAAAAACCTCCCAAAAAAACTCCACCCAAAACAAACAAAGTTGTGCTGTGATGTTTTATACTAATGGGTGTAAGTTTCGGGATTTTAGTTTTCGAAGGAGATTGGCGGTGTTGAAGCTCTCTGGACTAGTTATATTCAAGACTCCCTACACTAACAAGTTTCTTGATGATATTCCTAAGAGATTAGCTAGTTGTAGTAACTCCGAATCTATTTGTAATCAAATCATGCTCCTTTATTATAGATTAGACCATTCAAAATTTTCTTATATGAAATTTGTATATTGATTTGTTTAATGGAAAGGATATTGGTGACCTACATTGTGAAATTTGCCAATTAGCTAAACATATCAGATCTGTTTTCCTAAAGGAGGTTATCCCTCAAAGCCCTTCTTTATGATACATAGCGACATTTGAGGTGCTTCTAAGAAAACTACAACCATTGGAAAAAGATGGTTTGTAAGTTTCATAGATATAGATGACCACAGTAGAGTCACTTGGCTATTCCTCTTAAAAGAAAATAATGAAATGGGGAACATCTTCAAAAACTTCTATACCTAAGATCATGGGTTGACACACCCCGACAAAATGGGTGCGGCCGAAAGGAAAAATCAGCATCTACTTGAGGTTGCACGGTCCCTTATCTTTGCTATGAATGTCCCAAATTATCTCTAGAGAGAAGCATCAAGCGCTTTTAAGCGCCATATATCGATAAACAGGATGCCCTCTAGGGTCCCGAAGTTCAAAACTCCCATCCCGAGTATCACAGAACATTTTCCTAATACCCATCTCAAGTCAAATTTGTCCCTCAAAGTTTTCGGATGCACGACTTTTGTTCACATTCACCATAGAACAAAGTTGGAACCTAAAGCCATAAAATGTGTATTCTTAGGATACACTCATCGACAGAAAAGTTACAAGTGCTACGATCCAACCTCAAGGAAATTCTATAACGCAACAGATTTACAGATGTAACCTTTTTCGAATCTCGGCCTTATTTTCCAGCAAAGGACAATTCTGAAAAAACATATCAACACTCAAAAAACTGGAACATTGAACCAATAAATACATCTACTTTAAACCCTCTACTGGAAATTACACCCAACTCACTAGGTGATCAGTCATTCAATCAGGTCACCTATCATCCATGTGTATTCCAGACGAAGAAAACGAGGAGATAATGCAAGTGCAAAATTACCTGAACATGAACATGAACCTGAACCATCTCCTGAATCTTCAACAGATACTCCTGAATCTAAAAACACATCCGAATCTCTAGCAGAGTTGCTTGAAGACCGACATATAGCCTTCATAAAAGGCACCAGAAGGTGCACAACACATCCTATTTATAACTTCTTATCCTATAAAAATTTGTCCCCATCATGTAGAAGCTTCTTAACCAACCTTGATAAGATTCACATTCTTGAATCTGTTGAAGAAGCTTTCATGGCATGTTTGTTACGCAGGAAGGAAATAAAATCACGGGAATGGAATGGAATAAAGTCATTCCATTACTGTGTTTGGGATGTAGAAGAATGGAATGAAACAAATTATATAAAAAGCGACACATCGAGTGATGGGTAGAGCAAGATAGTGGATTAAGGTTACGTGGGGTGGGTCGGTGGGGTAGGGGAGGATATGACGGTGCAAAAGGTATGATAAGGCGGGAAGGGTAGAGTTAGGTGGGTGGGGTGGGATGGGGTAGCCCCACCACCACTTTACCACACCACACCATTTTACCCTACTCTACTCACCCTTCCTTACCTACCACACACCTCATCACCCCACCACACCCTACCTCACTACCCCAACCAACTCTTCCACCCACCTACCAAACCCTACCTCACTTTACCCTACACCACCTTACCTTATAACTCTACCCTACCTTACTCTACCTAACCAAACCCTACATAACTTACGCCATCTCACCCCACGCCACGGGCATTGAGAATTTTGTGGTGGAGGTTCCATGAAGTCATCGAAGAGGAAGGTGAATATTATAATAATGCAATTATGACTAAAAGAAAAAACCTCAATTTTCTAACCTTTTTTAGATCGCTATTCTCTTTAGCAATCTCTGTTTCTGCAACCTTGTCCTTTTCCAACTCAGCCTTTTCAACCTTTTCAATCTCAGCATATTCAGTTATGAATGATTGGAATTTCCCATCCAAGCCAATGAGTTTCCCAAAGCCAATTGTAGACATCAGTATAGCCATAGCCACATAGAATTGGGATTGTTGCACCTTAATGATTAAAGGCTTTGGCTCAGTTGCTTTCTGAAAAAAAAATACATTGGAAAACATCAATGTCATCAAAATCTTTCACACAAACCATCAAACAATCAGACACAGTTATTACCTTAAACATCAAATCAATTTTTTGTGGTGATTCGTTATGCTCGTTCAACTTCGTAACAACTTCTTTTTGAAGATTGAATACCTTCTCCGTCTGCATCATCAGATTATCCATCTTCTCCATTTGCATCATCACATTATCCATTTTGCTATGGAGTGTGGCCCTGGCACTAATTACAAAAGAAACCACATTATGTTTCATCAACACACCAAAATTAAGAAAAATTGCATCCATTATGCAGAAAATCTACCTGCTCCCTCACGTATATGAACTAGATGAAAAAAAATAAAAGGAAAAGCTACCAGCTTCTACCTGCTGCTCCCGTATGAACGGGATGAAGAAGCGTACAGTCTCGTGGCATAACCAAAAACCCTGCGTCTGCAACCAAAAAAACGCCATTAAATCACCCAACCTGTTTTACTACAAATCGAGCTAATTGCGTAAGAATGGTAGAAAAGCATAGCCTCAAATTGGGAAGAAGAAGAACTGTAAATCGATTAACAATCGTCAATACATTTAGTTGCCCGCTGAGTATTTCTCTATTTATACGCCAATTGTTACATAATAAGCAAAACCTAACTTACCCCAACATCCTTCAACTTGATTCCCAGAAAATCGGCAAAATTGGAGGAATCCGTTTTGGAAAGTGACGGGAATAGAGAAAGGTGATTAATTGGACCCTATATATAGTAGCCCTAAAAAAAAAAAAAAAAATTTAATACAACATATTTTTTTTTTAGAGAAAATTATGTATGGATCTGTATTTCTATTCTTATTTAAGTTTTAATACATATTTCTTTTTTTTGTGATAAAAACAATAATTATTTGACCGGACTAAATTGCCTTTCATATCATCTTCATCCTAACCACTTTGTTATCTAATTCCCGTAACCCTTCGCACTGGTACTCAAGCAATGCCTATCCAACAACACTGGTCCCCGTCCAGCAACACCGTCCGATTAAACAACCGTCCAAGTCCTCCGGCTTCCGATCCTTTCTCCTCTTTCATTTTCCCCCAAATCCGATGATGTTTGATTTGCTTCCCGAAATCGGGGCAGTTATGCAACTCCATAGATTTAATAGCTTATGAGTGTATTTATGAAGTTGAAATCTCTTGATTTTGAAGGATGATTGTGATGGATTCGGTCTTGAGCTGCTAGCGACAAGAGAGAGGATTCTTCAGCTGCTAATAACAGGTCATATTATTATGGGTAAATTACTCTCAAAAGCTTGAGCGAAGGAATTGCATTTCATAGTCCTTTTTTTTGAATCAAACATATTGCTTATGCCTTTACATTTTAAAGTCATATATGATTCTGTCTTAATTCACAGTCTAACTTCAAATTCAACTTATTTATCCATTTGTTCTTTATCTTTTTGTTTGCAGGTCTTCAAACTCTTTTTGAATTGCGGTGTTGTACGAGAAATGCGAGGATCAAATTGACAAATATTCTCTTATGGCAATTAATAAATTGAAGGTTGTGTTAACTTATTTGACAGAAGTATATTGATGAACCTGTATTTTATTTCAATATTTGTATCCTCACGTATTTCGTTTAACTTTGTTGTAAGTCAAAATTGAATATTTCTTCAATTATCTTAAAAGATGATGTTAAAGTGGCTACAACATGTTGAGGGCATATGCCTAAGGACTTCGACTGGAGAGACCATAGTGCCGTAGGTCCTGTCAAGAATCAGGTTCATCTATTTATTTTTATCGATAGTTGATTGTTGATTATGGAAATTATTCCAACATCTTCAACTTGATTCCCAGAATATCGGCAAAATTGGAGGAATCCGTTTTGGAAAGTGACGGGAATAGAGAAAGGTGATTAATTGGACCCTATATTATAGTGGGATTTTGCCTAATATACCACTCATTTCTGTTGCAATTTGTGAATATACCACCCAAGGCAAAAACAAACAATTTTGATTCGCAATTTTCGTTCATTTTTTTCATGAATGTGCACGATCTTAAGGTACACAAATCCCCTATTGGGTTCCCCTTCCCAATTAGGGTTTAGTTTGGTTCCAAAAACACCTAAAACGCGAAAATGAGAGTGGTATATCGACAAGGTGAGTGGTATGCCAACAATTACCACTTCTCAATAGTGGTACATCGACAAGGGTCCATAGTATAGTAGCCCCTAAAAAAACATATTTTTAATATTTTTTTCAAAGGTGGAATTAGCCAAAATTTCACTTTCTAGTACAAAATAATGGTACTCAAGCAATATCTATCTAGCAACACCGATCCTCGTCCAACAACACCGGTCTTTGTCCAGTAACACCGTCCAATTAAACAACCGTCCAAGTCCTGGTGTTGGTTGTTAAGGGTCAAATTGTATGATTTATAACGATATATTTTATAACGATTTTCCCCATATCCTTATGATTTTCATAGGAATCAAGCGTTATATTGAAATATTGAGTAAATGATATTTTTAATGGGTTAATTCCAAAACATATCGGATTTTATGCTTAATTGATGATTTATTGTTAATTTGGAATTATATTACATTTTGGTATCATTTGATCATTATTTAGGAGCCTACAAGTGTTCAAGCTTGGAAGTGACAAGTGGCAAAAGGATAAGATCAAGGAGGACAAGTCATGAATCATCTAGAATATCCAAGAGATAAGGTTTGTTACAATGGATAAGGATGGGGTGTTAAGAGATAAGGACAAAGAATCATCGGATTAGCTCGGCACGGCGGAACCGGAGTTCAAAAGCTCAAGCGGCGTTACGGAGGTTGAACCGGCGTTCAACATTTGAAACTGGCGTTCAGAGGCATTCAAAGAGTACAGAAATCAAGCAGAATCAAGTTGAACTGGCGTTCTGAATTCAGAACTGGCGTTCCAACTGCTGAACTGGCGTTCAGATTGTCAAACTGGCGTTCAGAACTGTCCTGGAGCAAACCGCCTCTGATTTTCTATAAATACAGCAGCTCTCAACCCCATTGGGAGAGACTTTTACATCAGATTTTCTTCCACACACCAAAAACACAGAGCAGCCGCTCCTCCTTGATCTTCCAAGGCCGGTCACCCGAGCCTTATGCTCGGGTGATCCGGGTTAGATTAGGCTTCTTTCCTTTGTTTTGCTTGTTGATTCATGGAGCTCAAACTATTGTATCAAACCCTGTGAGTTTGTTCTGCAATTAATTCAGTCCCTGCTTTATCTTTATGATTTATGATTCGTTTTGTATCTTTTCTATGCAATTATCATGCTATTGTGTGACTAGATCGAGAGATTGGTTACTAAACGTTGTTTACCGTATGACGAAAGTCGGTGTAGACCTTAGATCACCATAGAAAAGATGTGATTTTTAACCTTGACATAACGAAAGTTGATAGGTTGATTATCTAGGTTATTATATTGAAAGATCTTACACCTTGTTTTATATGCGTTAATCTCTATAGATCGAAAGATGATGAGATTGAGAGGCGAATTACTACGAAAGTAGGATTCATACCTTTGTAAGGTGAAACCACAATTCGAGTTAAAATCATGAAATGAACTAGGATTGAAATCACTTGGTTTGTACACTGTTTGATTTCATGTTCCCTTAGTTCAGGTCGTTTTTATCTTCCTTAGTTTAGGACTGTTTTTAGTTATCTTCAGTGTTCTTTATGTTTGTTCTTAGTTATGTGTTTCCTGGCTTTGGACTAATAATCCTCTGTCCAGTTTATTTTCCGCTTTAGTTTAGGTTTAGTAATAATTAGTAGTAACAATTGAGAGAGTTAATGAAATTAGATTTCAACAGCCCAATTCCCTGTGGATCGACCCCTTACTTATCTCGCTATACTATCAACTACCCGGTGTTTGGCCGGTTAGGAGTTAGTTTTGCATCTAAGTTAGGGTTTATAAATTTTCTTTTGTTTAAATGATGCAAAATCTTCTCAACAAAAGTGGCGCCGTTGCCGGGGAATCGGTGTTTTGTTGAATCTAGTTGAGTTAATTTCTCGATTTTGTTACGTTTCGTAGCGTTAACTAAATTGAGAGTTTTTATTTTTGCCGTGTTTCGATGACCGTTTGGTTAAGAATGTGCAAAAAGTCTTTTACTCAATTTGTTCAACGTGAATTATGTGTTTAGGTGATTTCTAATCTGACCCATGTGTTAAAAATTTATCTGTGGCTGTTGTCTGTGCTATATGTGTGTTGAGTTTATGATTAGTTTTGGGTTGCTGTTATTTTTCCTGCCTATCTGTGCATTTTTTTGGAAATGGACGAGCGTTCAAGGCATCCGAACGCCCGTCCAAGTTTATAATATGCAGGTGGAACGCCCGGTTGACTTCTGAACGCCCGGTTGAGTGCTGAAACGCCCGTTCAGTGTGAAATTTTCAGCTGAACGCCCGTCTTGAAGATAGAACGCACGTTCAAATAGTTGGACGGGCGTCCAACCCCGAGTCCAGTTCCAATTTCTTCCCGTCTTGATTTTTACTTGCTTTATTTAACTTGGATGTTTTTAATTTGAGCTTCTATGGCTATGTATCCTCACGTAGATGTCCTGAATTTGCATGTTTATCTCCCCATCTACGAATCCATGTTAAATAATTGATCTTATCTCGTATACTTGATTCATCTATGCATGTTATAGTGACTGTCGGTTCTCGTAAGCTATAACTGGTCTTATTGTTATTTAGTAGCTAATGTCGGTTTCCGTATGCTACACACCGCTGTGATGAATCTTTTAAGCTTTGAGACTTATGTGCTTTCTTGTTATTTTATAACTCATATGGGTAGCTACTGTCGGTTTTCCGTATGCTACCATCGCGTCTTATGAGTTATATCTGTTTAGTATAGCTAACTGTTGGTTTTCCATAATGCTATCACTTTTGATGAGTCTTAAGGCGCGTCTACACCTTTGCATTGTAATGGACAAGACTGTCGTTTATCGTAACCTGTCATTATTTGGTAGACGTTTATTTTATACATGTCATGTTGCAAATTAAGGGGCTAGTTCTCTTTCTTTTATTTTCTTTTATTTCTGCATCTCAATTAGTTGCATGTCATCTAGTTGCATTGGTTTCTTTTCTTTAAGGGCCGTAGTCACTGTAGGGTTGTCTTCACAACCTGCTCAGCCTGAGCCTGTTTGCGTTTTCTTTTATTAGGATTACATATCATGTAGTTTGCATTGTAATGTAGTTGCACCTAGCCTACTATTTTGCAATGTCCATGTATATGTTCCATCCTTATCGAGCTTAATCGAAACATCTCTATGATTTATTCTCCTTGTGTTTTCAATGTATAATTCTTTTTCCCCGTAGACTCTTTTTGCACCGATCAAGTATGCGGGACACTTTTGATAGGTTGTTGTGCGCTTTCACGTCGATGTCGGTATTCTGTGATGCTCCACAAGTCTACGATCTATTCAAGCTTACTTGGATCTGTGATGCTCCACATTTCCAAGGATAGTCAAGCAATTTTGGTTCTTCAGGGGTTCTTTCCAGAATTGCCAGCTTGGAAATACAATCAGCTAAGTTCCTCAACTTTTTATTTCTGTACAACTTGAGGACAAGTTGCAATCTAAGTGTGGGGGAAGGGATTAGTATCTACACTCTTTTGCCATATTAGTCATATTTCTATGAAAAATGCTAAATTTTTCAAAATTTTTGTTTTTGTCCCGAGTGAACAAATGCATGTCTTTGTTTGAGTTTATATCATTGATGCTTTATACTGCATATTTAGTAATTTAGATGTTTCACCCAACCTATTTTTCACGTGCCATAGTAGATGATGAGCTTTTTATAAAGTTATACCCCGTTTGGATTAGTGATTTTTGATTTTCTTATAAGTCATGTGCTTAGTGCTACGTATATATCGTGATAATTATGATAGTTTGTATCTAGATCCGAAGTATGTCATACTGTGAATATCTTAAGTTTGAATGAAGTAAGCGTAGCTAATGTCAAATAAGAAGTTGATTTAATTGAATTATTTGTGTGTGTCGAAAGCTAGTCGATGATTTGAGTGCGATAGGGGATTATCTCGAAATGTCCTATTCCACCATGATGACTAAAAGCTCACGACAGCTAGAAAGAGCTGCCTTATGATTGGAGTAAGGTAGGGTATTATCTCGAAATGTCCTATTCTGCTATGAGGGCAACAACTCATTCTAATGTGTGTTTAAGTGAATAAGTTAAATCAACTAAGATATTGGTATGAATTGAATATAAGACTCAGTTTGCGTATATCTTATCCCAGGTATAAACTGATAGATATGCTGTAGGGACTATCCTCTGAGTATTTCAGAAAGGTCCTAGATTCAATCTATCATTCTTTTCGGGATATGTCACGTTTGTAGGGTGCATCTTATGAGTGTCATTTATTGCTAGTCTACGAAGGGGTATTAGCTAGTTTTGCTTGAATCAATTTCAAGTGTGGATTGGGTGGAAATTTATTATGGCTATGCACACACACACTTGGGTGAACCTCTAAAGTATTGAATATGTTTTATATTTGCTAAGATGTTTATTTGTCTCGAGCGATGCTTATGTATTGTTTTGTTCGGGACGAACAAAAGTTTAAGTGTGGGGGTGTTGTTAAGGGTCAAATTGTATGATTTATAACGATATATTTTATATCAATTTTCCCCATATCCTTATGATTTTCATAGGAATCAAGCGTTATATTGAAATATTGAGTAAATGATATTTTTAATGGGTTAATTCCAAAACATATCGGATTTTATGCTTAATTGATGATTTATTGTTAATTTGGAATTATATTACATTTTGGTATCATTTTGGTATTTAGGAGCCTACAAGTGTTCAAGCTTGGAAGTGACAAGTGGCAAAAGGATAAGATCAAGGAGGACAAGTCATGAATCATCTAGAATATCCAAGAGATAAGGTTTGTTACAATGGATAAGGATGGGGTGTTAAGAGATAAGGACAAAGAATCATCGGATTAGCTCAGCACAGGCGGAACTGGAGTTCAAAAGCTCAAACTGGCGTTCTGGAGGTTGAACCGGCGTTCAACATTTGAAACTGGCGTTCAGAGGCATTCAAAGAGTACAGAAATCAAGCAGAATCAAGTTGAACTGGCGTTCTGAATTCAGAACTGGCGTTCCAACTGCTGAACTGGCGTTCAGATTGTCAAACTGGCGTTCGAACTGTCCTGGAGCAAACCGCCTCTGATTTTCTATAAATACAGCAGCTCTCAACCCCATTGGGAGAGACTTTTACATCAGATTTTCTTCCACACACCAAAAACACAGAGCAGCCGCTCCTCCTTGATCTTCCAAGGCCGGTCACCCGAGCCTTATGCTCGGGTGATCCGGGTTAGATTAGGCTTCTTTCCTTTGTTTTGCTTGTTGATTCATGGAGCTCAAACTATTGTATCAAACCCTGTGAGTTTGTTCTGCAATTAATTCAGTCCCTGCTTTATCTTTATGATTTATGATTCGTTTTGTATCTTTTCTATGCAATTATCATGCTATTGTGTGACTAGATCGAGAGATTGGTTACTAAACGTTGTTTACCGTATGACGAAAGTCGGTGTAGACCTTAGATCACCATAGAAAAGATGTGATTTTTAACCTTGACATAACGAAAGTTGATAGGTTGATTATCTAGGTTATTAGATTGAAAGATCTTACACCTTGTTTTATATGCGTTAATCTCTATAGATCGAAAGATGATGAGATTGAGAGGCGAATTACTACGAAAGTAGGATTCATACCTTTGTAAGGTGAAACCACAATTCGAGTTAAAATCATGAAATGAACTAGGATTGAAATCACTTGGTTTGTACACTGTTTGATTTCATGTTCCCTTAGTTCAGGTCGTTTTTATCTTCCTTAGTTTAGGACTGTTTTTAGTTATCTTCAGTGTTCTTTCTGTTTGTTCTTAGTTATGTGTTTCCTGGCTTTGGACTAATAATCCTCTGTCCAGTTTATTTTCCGCTTTAGTTTAGGTTTAGTAATAATTAGTAGTAACAATTGAGAGAGTTAATGAAATTAGATTTCAACGACCCAATTACACTGGATCGACCCTTACTTATCTCGCTATACTATCAACTACCCGGTGTTTGGCCGGTTAGGAGTTAGTTTTGCATCTAAGTTAGGGTTTATAAATTTTCTTTTGTTTAAATAATGCAAAATCTTCTCAACAAAAGTTTGTTTGGAGTAATTTTTGCATTAAACAAACAAACTATATTTTTAAACCGATACTTACAATGCAACTAACTCCTAACCGACCGAATATCGGGTAGTTGTTAGTACAGTAGGGTAAGTAAGGGTGTCGATCCGCAGGGAGATGGTTTGATGAGAACGTTTTATGTTTTAGATTTAAAAGCTAGCAGTTGCATAGACAGAGAACCGAAGTTGATTCAAAGCTATGGAAGGATTTTTCGGACTGAAAGTTAAAAAAAATGCAAAGGAACTAAAATTAGTAAAACAGGAACGTAACTAAAGTTTAATCTATGAATTTTGATTAACAAGCAATTTAGAGAAAAGCGGCAACATTGGATCAACAATTTACTCAAGAATTAAGGATTCTCTTATAATGGATTCACTGTGTTTCTAAAACAGAGGCGGGTCCACCTATTCAAAAGCAAAACGATCTAATTTCTCAAATCATTCAATTCAATTAACAAGCAGGGTGTAACTCTTTCGATTTAACGACCTAAACAACAACCGAGCAACTTTCGTTCTAGCTAACAGTCAATTGTTCAATCAAATAGCAAGGAGATCTTAGTTCATAGAATTTTCATTCAATGAAACAATCATGCAATCACCATCTTTCGATATTAATGAAATTAAACAATAAAACAAGCTAAAGATCTGACCTCAATAGAAGAACACAGTAAATCAGAATAAGAAACCCAAAAATCAATAAGAAAATTGCATCCCCAATGCTGCCAAGAGCTGTTTAGCTATCCATGGAGTGATTGATTACAATGCTCGAAGAGAAATCCATAAAATCTAAGCTACAAAGTGAATTGAATCTACTTTTGTGACTGTTTGAACTCTGAGAAATCTCAGACTTCCGATCTGGGAAGAAATAAAATCTAATAATCTCTATGCCCTCTCCCATGTGATTACAAATGAGGCCTATTTATAGAAAAACAGTATGTCTGCAGACCGAACGCTGGTTTCACCTATGGAACGCCCGTTCTAGTGATGGAACGCCCGTTTCAAGCCTTGAACGTGCGTTTGAACTGCTTTTTCTTCATTTCAGAGCTTCATGCTGGACTTTGAACGCCAGTTTGATTTCTGGAATGCCCGTTCTGTATCTCTGCAACTGAATTCTGTTGAGATGTAACGGCTCTCTCCACTTGTTGATGCACAATTGCTTCTCTCCTCTAACAAACTTGAGCTTATCTACATTCCACCTCATCCCTTTGATATTATCATCATCTATATCATAATTAAGAAAATGCAAAAACATAATATGGCTCAAAATGATATAAAACTTATAATAAAGCTCACTCTTAAGCCCATTTTGCAATTAATTAATTTAAAAGCAACTTTACTCATTATATTAATTATAAAGCCCAAATTCAATGCAAAATATTACTAATGTGGGGAAATTCATAGGAAAAGTATCATAAAATTTCATATAAAATAGCCCTTAACAACTCCCCCACACTTGGCTTTTTGTTCGTCCCGAACAAAACAATACATAAACATCGCTCGAGATACATATGCATCTTAGCAATTATAAAATATATTCAATACTTTAGAGACTCACCCAAGTGTATGTGTGGACTGCCATAGTAAATTCCACTAATTCCACACTTGAAATCCATTCAAGCAAAACTAGCTAACATCCCAGTTAAATTAGAAATATAAAAACGATTATAACAAGCACTTCACAAAACATACATATTTGAGAAATAGTAACAGGGAGTATTCAAAGATATTTCCGACATACTTAGAGGATGATCCCTTCAACATATCTTCAGTTTTTACTGGGGATAAAGTACATGGTAACTAAGCCCTTAACTTACTCATAATAACATTTTTCGATTTTTATATCACTTTTTCCATTTTTTCTTTTCTTTGTAACACACATCAGATAAGCTTTTGCCCGTCATAGTAGAGTAGGACATTTCGAGATAATCCCCTATCTACTCAAATCATAAAGCAGCTTTTTCTGACTGTCGTAAGCTCTTGGTCATCATAGTGGAATAGGACATACGAGGTATACCCTACCGCACTCAAATCATAAACCAGCTCCGACACACACAACTAATTTCATTGATCGAGATTTCTGGCTGGCAGTGGTTAACATGCTAAAAGCAATTCAAACCTACTGAGCATAACACCTCAATCAATGATTTATTCATTAATCAATACGCAAGGACATTAGTTACCATTCACTTATCACTTTCAAACTTACGGATATTCACTGTATGACATACTTTACTTCTGGATACAAACTATTAAAATTTTCCAAACTTGTATGCAAGCAAAGAATCATGCAATAATCATTAAAATTTTCTAATCAAATTGGGCATAGCTTAAAATTATAGCTCATCATCTACTATGGCATGTGATAAATAGTGGGGTGAAACATCTAAATATACTAAATATGTAAAATAACGCTTCAATGATATAAACTCAAAACAAGATATGCATTCGCTTATTCGGGACAAAAAGTTTCAAAATTGGCTCATTCCGCATGGAATTAAGAAATTATGAGTAAAGATGATATAGATTAAAATTGAATATTCCCCTCCCCCACACTTAATTGACAACGTGTCCTCAAGTTGGCCAAAAGAAAAAAGATAAGAGTACTTAGCTCCCTTTTATCGAGATTGGATATCGGTGGCAGGCAAGAGGATGAAAAACATAACAACGATGTCCATATAGAAAGAAAAACGTAAAGGGTACCTGTAACACTTGAGAAAAGCATGGAGCATCGTCGTAGTAAAATAGTGCTATATAAGTTCACATACAAGTATCCAAGATAACGAATGGAAGAAAGAAGTGGAAAAGGTATATATTTCTGTCCTGGAGAAACTGAACGCGCGGTTAGGTAATCAAACGCCCGTCCTGACGACAGAACGCCCGTTCAGAATTCTGAACGTCCGTTCAAACAGCAGAAATTAGAACAGAGACTAAAATCATTGAAAAGAGTAGGCAGGACGCCCGTTTGACACCTAGAACGGGCGTTCAAACAGCAAAAATAGCAGCAGGACAAGAAAAACAAAACAGAGTATGCCCATTATCATCACAAGCCGCCAACAAAAGAAACAACGAGTCAAAAGGCCTTCCAAAGCCAGGCCAAAACTAGTTCAACTGAAAAAGAAGCTCAAGTAGTAGTAGAAAAAACAAAGGAAACAGAAATAAAGTGTGGAGAAAGTTATTACAACATCAAAATTTGAAAAACAAACAACCAGCAGCAGCATATCACTCATCAGAATCTGTCCCAGCTGCACTCTCTGTAGCATCAGCATCGTCATCCTCATCATCCTCGTCATCTTCAGCCTCAGCAGCCCCTTCATCTCTAGATGGTGCAGATATTCCGGGTATAACACGAGCAATGGTGCTCTCCACCTCGTCTTCAAACAGGAATTCAACGGTGTTTGGAGCGAACCTTGATTCTTTTGTGATTTTGTTGCCCCGATTCAGCTCCAATTGGTTAGCCAGAATATCGTTCTGAGTACAACAAAGAATACGCAACCACTTCCGCAAACTGTGTGCAATGCTCAGCTGCAGCTTGTCAGAAGGAGATAGAGCAGAAAGTGGTGCGGAAGACGATGATCCGGGCGGAGCAGTACTAGCTGAGGTTTTCGGGGTAACCTTTTTCGTTTCTTTCTGAATGCCCCGAGGATTCTTAGGCCTGTGATCGGATTTGTATTCAGGGACCCCGGCGTCTAGGCAAAGGCTGTGGATAAGGTGAGGGCAAATGATACAACGGTTAGGATTCTTCAAATGCTTAAAGACTTCATCATAAATAATTTCCCCAACATTCACCTCGATCCCCCATTCTATAGCATACAACAACCCGAGATCTTCGAGGCCGAAATGGGTGATGTTATCCGTAGGACGCAACCGGTTTTGGATGAACTTGCATTTTACCCTCCAATCCTCGGGCCAATGCGTAGTGGTTATGTCCTTACGTTCATCCCTCTTCCCGTGTTTATAAGTCCACGGAATATCCTTATCAACCAACAACCGTAAATCCTCCAACGGGTCGCATCCACTGTCTACTAATTCCTTAATCTCAACACGATGGTCTACGCCATCCAAATCCTCAAGCGCGTACTTGGCATTGATAGCCTTAGGGGAAAACGGGACTTTAACTTTCCTAACCATGACAAAGCCAGCTTCTAAATGTTTGGTATCGAGGTTAGCAAAGAACTCCCGCACAAGAGTGTCATTTACGAGAGTTTCCGGAATGACCATCAAAACGTCCCACCCCCGATCTCTAAGCGTCGTCAAAAAGGCGGGGTCTACCTTATCCTCAACTATCTCTCTCTCAATCAGCATTTTTCGGGACACATACTCCTGGGTGAACAAGTTCATAGCCTTTGGACTTATGAAGCGCTGAGAAAACGGGAGAGGGATTGGGTCTCGAGTGGGGCCCCTAGGGCTTCCTATTCTAACCCCGCCCGTAGACTGTCGGGGACCACCATAGTCATCACCTTTACGTTTCTTCTGCCTATGGGGTTCAACCATGGGCTCCTTACCCGCTCTACGAGACATATTCGCTACAACCAGAAGAACAGTGATTCAACCGAATCAGCCCGCCACCAAACAAACACCACAACACCCCATCCAACACCAAACGCAAAACCGAAACCACCATTCATCAAACAACACACAGAAAGGAAACAAAAAAAACAAAAAAACAAAAAAAACAAATTAGACAAATAAACATGACCAGAGCGTGAGTGGTGAAATGTTGAAATCCAATTTCTGTGAGTGAATGAAAGTAAAAACGATGATGGCTTACCTAATTAAGTGTGGGACGAGTGGAAACGGTGATTAGAAGGCTTCAAACTCCCGAATGCGTGCAAAATCGTGGATTTGTGAACTAAAAAGTCGCACTGTTGCAGCCTCAATGCGTGTTAACTGGTGTAAGGAATAGAGGAAAAGCTTGGAGATTGGAAAAGAGGGGATTAAGGGCGTTCTTTTGAGCTAAAGAGCGCTCAATTTGGTGAAGATTTGAGGAATTTAGGGTAGAATGGGGAGAGAAACCGTTTTTTGAGAGGAAGGGGCGGATGAAAATGACGAAGGGTTCTTCAATTTTTGCTTTTATAAACAGGTGGAACGCCCGTTTGGGATTCAGAACGGGCGTTCTAAACACAAAAATTGATACAGAGAGTGCCAGAGGATTCCGAACGGGCGTTCTACCATTTTAAACGGGCGTTCAGATGACAAAAATGCAAAGCAACAGAAAAAGTTTAAATTTCGAACCAACGTTAATATCAACTTCAACACAAAACGTTACAATACATACAAGAGAAAGAAATATAAAGAAACGGTGGGTTGCCTCCCACCAAGCGCTTTTGTTTAACGTCGATGGCTCGACGATTAAAACGAGAAACAGACACTAACTAAAAACTAATCATAGAGCGAGGACCAATCGATCAGACGGATGAGACGGCGAAGCAGGTCAATGGCAGGCCAGAGATCAAAATCATACTGAAGGTTCCAATCTTCTCCAGCTCGCTCAATCCCACGGGCATGCTCCTCCTCAAACACTAAGACGAGATCGGCGAGGAAAGGATCGTTGAGGATTGTGAATGGCCTATCAAGGTCATCCTCGAGCTCCTCGATGGTCCACTCCCCATCCCCGCCAAACAGAAAAGGAGGCAAGACGACAACAAAGGTGAAAGTCTGGGCTCGGGTGAGGATGTCGATATCTGCATCCAGAACCCTCAAGCCGCCAGGGCCCTCCTCTAGGGAAATGGCATGAATCCTACTGACAAACTCGAACTCAGGCTCGGACATCCCAAAGAACTCATGCGTAGGTATGCCGTAAGGGTATCGCTCATCCTCCTCAGCCATTTCAACCGGTAGACTGAAACAGGCAACACTCGTCAAAGACTAGACAAATAAAAACGGAACAGAAAGCAAACAACGCAAATAGAAAGGAAAAGATATCTAGGGTGCCTCTTAGTAGCGCTTCAGTTATTGTCGGTAGCTCGACAAAACGTTGAAACTCAACCCGGATCGGGCCATGTCACTTTTCCATTCGCCACATTATGCAAAGCGTGATTGTCAGGGGGACGGTAGACATAATGCATACCAGGAGTGAGTTTACGAAAAAACTGCCAAAGACGCTGAAGTGTCCTCATGGTAGACTCCTTCTTCTTTTGTCTCTTCTTTGATATCATTTCTCGACGCAACTCCTCTATATCCCAACTTCCGGCAAGGACCTCCTCCATGGTCTCAGGGCTACCTCCCTCGGAGAATAACTCGGGCGAGAATTCATCAAAGTCCTCAGTTTCTGGACTACAACATCCGAAAACGTCGAGGAATTTAACAATCAAAGGTGTTTCTTTCGGTTGACCGATGTAGTGCTTACACCTTTGACCATTAACTTTGAAGGGTTGATCGCCGTAGCCTTTAAGCTCTAGCACACCTCCGGGATAGATGTTGAGAATTTCAAAAGGACCGGACCATCGAGTCCGTAACTTTCCAGGAAAGAGATGTAGACGAGAGTTATATAAGAGAACCAACTCTCCCACAAGAAATTCTCTCTTTTTTATCTTCGCATCGTGAAAGAGTTTCATCCTATCCTTGCTTATCCGGGAGCTTTCATACGCTCGGAGTCTGAATTCGTCTAGCTCATGCATCTGCTGAAGCCGATGCTCTCCACAAGCTCGGGAATCAAAGTTTAAGAACCTTGTCGCCCAATAAGCTTTGTGCTCCAGCTCGACTGGCAAGTGGCATGGTTTACCATAAACCATCTGGAAAGGCGATGTACCCATCGGTGTTTTGTAAGGCTGTGCGATACGCCCAAAGTACATCGTCCAGTTTCAGACTCCAATCTTTCCTGTGACTATTGACCGTCTTTTCCAGAATGTTTTTCAGACTCTGGTTGCTCCGCTCAACCTGACCGCTTGTCATAGGGTGGTATGGTGTACCAACTTTGTGGTGAACCCCATACTTCTCTAAAACTTTGTCCAGGGGTCGGTTACAAAAATGTGTTCCTTCGTCACTAATTAGAGCGCGCGGACACCCAAACCTCGCAAAGATGTTCTTTTTAAGAAATTTCATAACTGTTTTATGATCGTTGTGAGGAGTGGCGATGGCCTCGACCCATTTAGACACGTAGTCTACGCAAACCAGAATGTATTTGTTTCCGCAAGATGAAGGAAAAGGACCCATAAAGTCAATCCCCCATACGTCGAAAACCTCACATTCCAAGATGGGTGTCAATGGCATGTCGTAACGTCGAGTTAGAGTTCCGGTTCTTTGGCATCTGTCGCAGCCTTTACAAAAGGCTTCGGTATCTTTAAAGATGGATGGCCAATAGAACCCAGACTGAAAAATCTTCGCAACCGTCTTCCAAGTACCAAAATGGCCACCTGTGGGTCCACTATGGCATTGTTCGATTATAGCATGTTGCTCAGATTCAGGAACACACCTGCGAAGCAAACCGTCCTTACAAATTCTGAATAAATACGGTTCATCCCAGATGTAGTACTTAAGATCAGAGAAAAACTTCTTTTTCTCTTGGTAAGAAAACTCAGGATTCAAATAATTGGAGTGAAGGTAGTTGACGAAGGTAGAGTACCACGGAGTTTCAGATTGACAGTTATCAACAAGCATAACACTTTCAAGAGGAAAATACAGATCAATATCGTCAGGGACATCCTCTTTCTCATTCAACAATCGCGAAACATGATCCGCTACTGCGTTTTCACTACCCTTTATATCTTTTATTTCCACATCAAACTCCTGTAGGGTGAGAATCCAACGTAGTAAGCGCGGTTTAGCGTCTGGCTTCTTCAACAAATAGCGCGAGAAAGCGGATCATGATCATGTCGGACTATAACTCTAGCTCCCAATAAGTAACTGCGCGAATTTATCCATAGAAAATACAACCGCCGGCGGTTCTTTTTCCGTTGTAGTGTAGTTAACTTGTGCGGGGTTTAGAGTATGACTCGCATAATAGATCGGTTGGAATTTTCCTTGCACTCGTTGGCCTAAAACGCACCGACCGCGTAGTTAGATGCATCGCACATGAGTTCAAAAGGAAGATTCCAATCGGCGAGATCAAGATAGGAGCAGATATTAACTGACACTTAAGCATTTCAAATTCTTGCTTGCACTCGTCATCAAAATGAAATTCAACGTCACTACGAAGCAGGTTGGATAATGGTTTAGCAATTTTGGAAAAGTCTTTGATAAATCGTCTGTAGAAACCCACATGTCCAAGAAAACCGCGTATCTCACGCACATTAGTTGGAAAGCTCATTTTCTCAATAGTTTCCACTTTCGCTTTATCCACCTCGATACATTTGGATGAAATTTTATGGCCAAGAACGATACCCTCCTCAACCATGAAATGACATTTCTCCCAATTGAGGATGAGGTTCTTTTCCACACATCTTTGCAGCACCTGATCAAGGTTCAGAAGACAGTCATCGAAAGTTTGACCGAAAACCGAGAAATCGTCCATAAAAATTTCCATACATTTCTCCACGAGTCCGTCAAATATCGCCATCATACATCTTTGAAATGTAGCTGGAGCATTACAGAGACCAAATGGCATTCTCCTGTAGGCGAAAGTACCATAGGGACACGTGAAGGTGGTCTTCTCTTGGTCTTTCGGGTCAATGGGAATTTGAAAATAACCAGAATAGCCATCTAGAAAACAGTAGAAAGCATGGCCGGCCAAACGCTCAAGCATTTGGTCAATGAAAGGAAGAGGAAAGTGATCTTTCATCGTGACTTCGTTAAGCTTTCTATAATCAATGCAAACTCGATAACCAGTCACAAGTCTTATAGCGACCTCTTCTCCCTTTTCATTTCTCTCAATTGTAATTCCCCCTTTTTTGGGAACTACTTGAGTTGGCGACACCCAATCGCTGTCTGCGATGGCATATATGATTCCCATATCCAACAACTTGATAATTTCTTTCTTGACAACCTCCTGCATATGAGGATTCAGCCTCCTTTGCGGTTGTCTCACTTTTTTAGCTCCATCTTCTGTCTTGATTTTATGCATACAGATGTCCGGAGATATCCCCTTGATATCCCCGACTTGCCACCCAAAAGCATGCGCATTTTCTTTCAAGACGTTGATTAATTTTAATTCCTCGATCCGGGATAGTTTGGATGAAATGATGAGAGGGAGCTTGTTATCATCTTGTAGGAAGATATACTTTAAATGCTTCGGTAACGGTTTCAACTCAAGGTCAATCGGGGGTTCTTCCAAACTAGATTTTAAAATTTTACTTTGCAAACCGTCAGAGGAAAGCAACATCGCTTCTAGTAAATCTACTTCCTCTGAAGGCGAAAGATGTTTATTCCTCGCAATTTCATCTTCAGTCTCGATTCCAAGCTTATTCAAATCTATCCTACCATATTGATTTAGATTATCGACCAAGCGTTCGTATTCATAATCTACTGCAAGGACTTGCTCATCTAGAAAATTACTAAAGTCATCAAATGATTCCTCGATAGAGTAACCGGTTGGACATTCAGAAGGTCTTTTGATAGCTTTAGATACACTATAGCTCACTTCTTCATTTCCAACACGCAAAGTCACTTTAGCCCCATCATCACAATCGATAAGGGCTCTAGCAGTAGACAGAAA
Source organism: Gentiana straminea (assembly GCA_036785695.1). Classification (NCBI taxonomy): domain Eukaryota; kingdom Viridiplantae; phylum Streptophyta; class Magnoliopsida; order Gentianales; family Gentianaceae; genus Gentiana; species Gentiana straminea. The sequence goes on along the minus strand of JAVUPR010000444.1, from coordinate 6,156,052 downwards.
TGGTCGTCCAAGAATCAGGGGTGTATTGGGTTGTTGGATATCTAAGACATACCAATCCACGGGAAAGGTGAATCGATCGACCTGAACCAACAAATCCTTTAAGATCCCTGTTGCTTTCTTGGATGATCTGTCTGCGAACTGAATACTCATGGTGGTAGGTTCCAAAAGATGGTCTAATTGGAGTTGTTGACACACATACAGAGGCATAAGACTAATTGAAGTTCCTAAATCACATAAAGAACTAGGGAAAACAAGACCTCCAATCTGCAAAGTAAGGACAAATCGTCCAGGATCACCTTTCTTAACAGGTACATCTTCATAACTCAGCATGGAACATTCTTCACCAACCACCCTTTCCATGCCCTCTAACTTCTTCTTAGACGAGACCACATCCTTTATAAATTTAGTATACTTGGGCATCTCAACCAACACGTCAGATAATGGCAAGTTAACTTGGGTGTTTTTCAGGAGGTTGAGTACCTTCTCATATTTCTTGTCTTCACATAAAGGAATACTAGTCTTTCTCGGAGGGAACGGAAGCTTCTTCAAATCGTCTTCCGAAAAGACTTTCTTAAAAGAGGAGCTCACGGCTTGGTCCTCAAGATCTTTCCATCTTACAGACTTTTCAACTCCTGTCCTCACGGGCTCAGACGCTTTCTCAATAGAGTTCTCACTGCTCACAGGCGTGTCTGATTTAGATCCTTCCTCCTTATCCCTCGGAGAGTTAGTCTCCCGAGTGCTCTTTATCGGATTGGGGAAATAGGCCTTCTCAACTCCCCCTCCTGCACTTCCACTGGCAGGAGGGGCTAGTGGTTTCCCTGGTTCTGTGGACCAGAGAGTTGAGTGCCGGATCTCAAGCTGATAGCATTAGTATCTTCTTGACCGTAGGAAGGAGATGGAACAAGAGCGAGACATTGACTCGGATTAGCTTGATTGACTTGACCACTTCCACTCGGGGTTTTTCTCGGTAAAACTTGGCAAATGTCCGGGTGGTCCGGAAGCAAGTCGTTCGATAACTTGTCCCAATTGTCTCTCGAGGTTCTTGATCGTCTTTGTTTGCTCTTCCAACCTCGTAACAATTTCATTTGGGATAGGAAATCCAGGGGGATTTTGAGGACTCTGACTAACAGATTGACTGGGCCTATTGCCAGAAGCAGGAGTAGAATTGTTAGGCCAGTTTTGATTGAATCTTTGAGTAGACGTAGGAAAACCCGAAGATTGATTCGATAGTTATTTGGGTTCCTATTGACGTTCTGAGAACCTGGGTTATACCCCTGATTTTGGAAATTGCTTGGACCAGAATATTGATTCGGGAATCTTTGATTGGATTGGCCATAAAATGCATTGACTTCAGGATTTTGCCCATTCCTAGGACAAGCAGGAGACGTATGTCCCTCTACAGCACAAGGTTGGCAAACTATCGGCGTATACTGCCTCGCATGTTGGATAGCATTGACTTGATAGTTAGGTGGAAATTGACATTGACCAAACGCATGGCCAACTTGATTGCAATTATCGCAAAACAGAACTTGGGCGTTTTGTTGAAGCTGATTCATAGACTGAGAATTCGAATTCGTGGAAAGATTAGCAACCTGTTGTTGAAGTAGGGAAATCAATTGATTCTGCATATTTACTTCTTCGATTTTTGGTGCAGGTGCTTGGATAGCTTGGTAAGAAGGAGCATAGTTATACTTTGCTATATCCTCAAACAACGCCCAACCTTCTTGTGGGGTCTTCTTCAGAAATGTCCCACCACTAGAGCTGTTGACCATGCCTTTGGTCAACTCAGTCAAACCACTGTAAAACGTATTAGCTTGTCTTTGCAAGTCTAATCCGTGATGGGGGCATTTTCTGAGTAAAGATTTAAATCTCTTGAAGGCTTCGAAGAAAGATTTGTTGGGTTGCTGAGTGAAAGTATAAATATCACTAAGACACTGAGCGGTCTTAGATGGAGGAAAGTATTGACTTAGAAATTCCTTCTCCAGTTCTTCCCATGTTGTGATAGACTCAACGGGTAAAGAGTTGTACCATTCCTTGGCTTCACCTTTCAAGGAGAATGGAAACAGCTTGAGTTTAATGACATCCTCGCCAACACCTTGTAACTTTGTAGTACCACAGATTTCAAGAAATGTGTGGATATGGGTGTGAGGATTTTCCGATTGGTAACCATGAAAAATAGATGCATGTTGCATCATTTGAATCAAAGCAGGTTTAAGCTCAAATGTTGGAGCTGCAATGGCTGGTATGATAACTCCAGGATTAACTCTGACCACGCCCGGTCTGGCATAATCAGCTAGGGTCCTTGTATCGTCAGCCATCTCGAAGACAAACTCTTCAATTTCTTTCCGGAATTTCTCTTCCAAATTTTCCTCAAAAATTTGGGTGCGAGAACGGATTTGTCTGCGATTTGGACGAACAATGGATCTTTCAATCTCAGGATCAAAAACAAGAGTGCCTTGCTTGCTCCGAGTTAACATAAACCGGAGTCAAACGGAAGAAGGGATCCAAGAATGACAGAAAACAGGAAAACAACAGGGAGAATCAGAACGGGCGTTCTGAAATAGACCGCCAGTTCAAGTACAAACGCTCGTTCAACAAGTTAAATGGCCGTTCAGATTATAAAACGGGCGTTCAAGGTCCAGAACGTGCGTTTGGTCAGAACAGAGAGCAAAATCAGCAGAAACAGAGCAGAAGAAGCTTAGAAAAAACCAACTTCAAAACACCGATTTGCTTTCTTATCACCTAAAACAATAAAAACACAATCAAAAACAACATCTCCCCGGCAACGGCGCCATTTTGTTTGGAGTAATTTTTTCATTAAACAAACAAACTATATTTTTAAACCGATACTTACAATGCAACTAACTCCTAACCGACCGAATATCGGGTAGTTGTTAGTACAGTAGGGTAAGTAAGGGTGTCGATCCGCAGGGAGATGGTTTGATGAGAACGTTTTATGTTTTAGATTTAAAAGCTAGCAGTTGCATAGACAGAGAACCGAAGTTGATTCAAAGCTATGGAAGGATTTTTCGGACTGAAAGTTAAAAAAAATGCAAAGGAACTAAAATTAGTAAAACAGGAACGTAACTAAAGTTTAATCTATGAATTTTGATTAACAAGCAATTTAGAGAAAAGCGGCAACATTGGATCAACAATTTACTCAAGAGTTAAGGATTCTCTTATAATGGATTCACTGTGTTTCTAAAACAGAGGCGGGTCCACCTATTCAAAAGCAAAACGATCTAATTTCTCAAATCATTCAATTCAATTAACAAGCAGGGTGTAACTCTTTCGATTTAACGACCTAAACAACAACCGAGCAACTTTCGTTCTAGCTAACAAATCAATTGTTCAATCAAATAGCAAGGAGATCTTAGTTCATAGAATTTTCATTCAATGAAACAATCATGCAATCACCATCTTTCGATATTAATGAAATTAAACAATAAAACAAGCTAAAGATCTGACCTCAATAGAAGAACACAGTAAATCAGAATAAGAAACCCAAAAATCAATAAGAAAATTGCATCCCCAATGCTGCCAAGAGCTGTTTAGCTATCCATGGAGTGATTGATTACAATGCTCGAAGAGAAATCCATAAAATCTAAGCTACAAAGTGAATTGAATCTACTTTTGTGACTGTTTGAACTCTGAGAAATCTCAGACTTCCGATCTGGGAAGAAATGAAATCTAATAATCTCTATGCCCTCTCCCATGTGATTACAAATGAGGCCTATTTATAGAAAAACAGTATGTCTGCAGACCGAACACTGGTTTCACCTATGGAACGCCCGTTCTGGTGATGGAACGCCCGTTTCAAGCCTTGAACGTGCGTTTGAACTGCTTTTTCTTCATTTCAGAGCTTCATGCTGGACTTTGAACGCCAGTTTGATTTCTGGAATGCCCGTTCCATATCTCTGCAACTGAATTCTGTTGAGATGTAACGGCTCTCTCCACTTGTTGATGCACAATTGCTTCTCTCCTCTAACAAACTTGAGCTTATCTACATTCCACCTCATCCCTTTGATATTATCATCATCTATATCATAATTAAGAAAATGTAAAAACATAATATGGCTCAAAATGATATAAAACTTATAATAAAGCTCACTCTTAAGCCCATTTTGCAATTAATTAATTTAAAAGCAACTTTACTCATTATATTAATTATAAAGCCCAAATTCAATGCAAAATATTACTAATGTGGGGAAATTCATAGGAAAAGTATCATAAAATTTCATATAAAATAGCCCTTAACATCCAACAACACCGGTCTTTGTCCAGTAACACCGTCCAATTAAACAACCGTCCAAGTCCTCCGGCTTCCGATCCTTTCTCCTCTTTCATTTTCCTTCATGATCTTGCTCGAAATTGTAATCGGGTAATTAATTGATTCAAGTTAGGAAAATAATATAGAAACATGAAGAATTTTGTATGAACTTGGACTGAACTCTTTTGAGAGAGCTGCCTACGTATCCAATTCAAATGACGAATCGGAATCAAGTCCCCCTCGTAGTTCAGAATGCCTTTTTATCCTTTCTGATCGTGGGGATAACCCTCATTTCCCATAGTGGGAAGTTATCAGCAGTTATTCTATCAACTACAAGGCGTGGGATTCACCCACGCTTGTAAACGGTTATCCGTTATTGACTCTGTCTTTGTCCTGCTCATCTGATTATCCTGTCCAGAATCCTTTCTGGCCAGAACATAGCGGAGTCCTGCTCATCCTATTATTCTGTCCAGAGGATCTTCTGTACAAAGTCCGGTGGAGTCTTGCTCTATCAATCCATTTATCTTTTATTATCTAATCTTTATCGTGGGTCCGGCTCAATTGTATATAACCCGGCCCAGAGGGCCCATATATCATTATAAGTCCCCCTAGACTGGGGTGGACTGCTTTACAGCTGCCCTAGTCTGCAACGTTTTAACTTCCGTCATCAATATATCGCGAAATAAGGCCAAGTCGCACCCGATTATTGTCATAACTGTGAACTGAACCATCACGTCACTTCTACTTCTTGTCAAATAATTTTACTTCTTGTCAATTAATTCCTTTATTTGAACTCCTTTGAACTGCACCTCTGCGATTACAAGTAAGTCTTTGCTTTTGTGTTATTTCTTCTCCTTCTTTTTAATTTATACCTATTTCATGAGTTTGAGAGCCGATACTGCTTCTAGTGATTCTGTGGAAAGGTTATTTCAATCGCCGGGAAAGACTTCCATTGTAGTAGAAAGTGAAGAAGTGAATTCCTCTAACCCTATTCCTTGCTCTGAATCCGTTATAAACGCCGATCATCCATCTTCTCTGATTGATTTAGGAAATACTTCCACCTTTGGAGATAATCCTTTGTGTTCCTCTGCCTTCTCACCTTCTTCCTCCTGGGATTTTTACTCCTACTTCAATTGTTCACCAATATGCAGAAGACCACTCTGCCTTTTTAAACACCCTTAAAAGGGAAATCAATCGATTCGACAAAACCAAAGCCATAATGGCTTGCCATGGTGCTTCTAGCAAGATGACCAAAACCGAATTGGCCAGTTCACTGAAAACTTATAAGATTCGTACCGATCCTTTTGAAGTCATTCTTCCTAAGGCCACCGAATATGCTTATAGTCCCCCAACAGGTTTTGCACAGTATATGCTGATCAGCTACGTAGCGGCCTCAGATTCCCTCTTCCTCCTGGGTATGTTGAGGTGATGCGATACTATAAGTTGGATGTTGGGCAAATCTAGCCGAACATCATCAAATTCCTTGTTGGGTTTATGATATGGTGTCGTTTGAACACTACTCCTTTCTCTGTAAAATTATTTAGAAATTTCTATCAATGTAAATTAACACCGGGTAGTGGGGGATGGTATCACTTCTGTCGTAGAGCCGGTAAGTTAAGACATATCTGGTAAAGATAAAACCAAGAAAAAATGGCAAGAGCACTTCTTCTTTGTGAGGCACAACACCGAAGTGAATCTTGGCCGGTGGAATACGTCCTCTATGACAGATAAACTGGAAGATCCCATAGATCTTGGTCTGGCTGAATATCTTGCGAGCAACAAAATTTCTTTGACCTTGGACACAATGAGCTCTGCGTTGGTGAATGTTGCCCAGCTTCTTACCGCGGGTCCTATTGGCTATGTAGAATTCACTAAAGAAGAATATAAAAAATGTAGGTCTGAATTTATATTTTAATCTTGTTCTTGAATACAATTTAATTGTCTTCTGTCTATGTAGTGGCCAATGTGGACGATCTGATTGACATTGATGTTGATGAAGAGGAGGAAACAGAGCAGATGCAAGAAGATTCTGAGCAGATTTTATCAGTTATTCCTGAGTATGGTGAGGCTTCTGCTTTGAAGGAAGCTGGGGACACAGGCGTTGAGTCTGGTGAGGCTGCCCAGAACACCATTTCTACCATCGATCCTTCTGCTCAGAACCTGCTGAGTGTTAGGAAATCTACGCGGGAACGCAGCAGAATTCAAAAATTTATTTCCTATCGACCCAAAATCGACTTCGTTTAAGCAATAAACAAATAAGTAATGGACGGTGGTTACCTTGGTTGATCTATAAGATCGACGCTTTGACCGTCTAAGGAGAGTAGTTCTGCATAGAGCCGCCCAAGTGTTCGGCCTCTACCGCTAGTCCACACGAACAGCCCGCCGGAATCCCATCATGGATTGCTATTGAAAAACTCCGGTTGCTAGACTGGCCATTTTCCCCTCTCTCCAACTCTCCAAAAGATGCTCTCTATTTTACACAAGAACTATGAGCTCTTGCAATTGTGATGTACAAAAGAGCTTGACACCCACACTATATTTATAGTAGAAGGTGGCGCCCCAATAGAGTGGAAGAGAAGAAAACCTTTGACCAATAAAATAAGGAAAATATATTTGATTGATTTATCTCATTTATTATAATATCTTATAATAAATAAATCTAGGATATTGTCAATATCTTATATTGAATATTTCCAAAATATTGTCAATATCTAATATTGACTATCTTTATTTTATTACCATAAATCAATTTACACATATGTATATATCACATATATATTACACATATAAAAATCTATTAATATATATTCCACAAACATGCGCATGCAGCACCAACATGCACACACGCACACAAGTATTGTTTATATATATATATGTATATATATATATATATATATATATATATATATATATATATATATATATATATATATATATATATATATATATATATATATATATATTAATATCTAATATTAATATAGGGTAATACATTAATTAAATTGCACAATCCAAGTGTATCTTATACACTTCAATGTTGCGCCACCTTTAGCCAATATTTTGGCATCCGGAATATTCTTTAATTAATATAATATTATTAATATCTTGTATTTAATTTATTCATAATAAATAAATACCACCATATTAATTTACCACTATAATCTTTATAGTCTCGAGATAAACTTTCCTTATTTGGTTATCAACTATAACCACATTTTAATCCGGCTAGATGTTCATATGTGTGTGACCCGATAGGCTTCTGAATATGTTGGCCGTAGGCAAAAAGTGCAAATTACAAAAATGCCCTTCATGCCTAACGATCATGGGATAGCGTCTAGCAACACACCGTGACCCCCAATCATCGGAAGAGTCAAATGCAATGACTACTATCTTTCATGTGAAACAGTTACCGTGTAACTTACAATCCTATCGCTGTAATAATATCCATACGGTCGTACGTCGTGTGTCAAACATTAACGACCGTATCTTATAATCTGGATATCAAGCTCTCTCGAAGTAACACATTTACTCCCACTTTGCAAAGATTCACGAGAGTTAGACATTCCTTATAGGAAGGCCATTTCGGATATTCGATCCCAATCATAGGATACGCGATTCCCGGACGACCAATCATGTATACTGCGCATGCTTCAATATCATACCCAATCACTACCGCATGATCGCCCCGTGGCTAGGGGAAACCTCAATAGTGTCAAATCATGACAATTGACACCGTGATTCCATGAAGACTCCGGTCCAAAGGATAATTACACAACCACCACATAGTGTGCCACTTATCCGTGTAAGTGGGTCAGTCTAACGTACGCATTCTCTAATACACGTCCACGTACAGTCTAAGTGTCTCTACACTTCGATAGACGAGATCTATCACTGCCCTTAAAGACAGAAGACATCTAATACGTGCTAGCCTGTTCATACTATCAATGCCCTGTTTAATAGTACATCAGCCTAGAGACATTTAAGTACCAAACTCATTAAAGTGATTAGAGATCTCATCAACCATAATCGCCTATCATGGTTTCTCTATCACAGTTTAATACTAAGGACGTTATCATATAACAATTCATAATTGGTTTTTTAAAAGAACATATATACGACAACAGGAAAGCCATTTAATATATGTACAAACATAAAGAAATAGTAGAAATGATCCGACCCGGTCGGATCCGGTCCAACCCGATTGGGTTTAGGACACTATTCCAACAGTCTCCCACTTGGCCTAAAACCAATCACTCGCACACACAAGACCAAGTTGAAACACAATAATCTCATGCAATACTCGCAACCAGCCCCAGCCATAAACGGATCGCTATCCGTGGGGACTCAGACTATCTTCATATCATGTTCTAAATGACCAAGTCAAAGGAACCGCCTCAACACACACACGAATCTCTGACGAGACCCTGGTCCTTGCTTCAAGCAATGAATCCACTTACTATATCAACTATATAGAAAAGGTGGAAGAACCGTATAAGGTTCAGGAATGAACCTTCTAGATCCATGTACTGCTCCCGCTGCGCCTCTAAGGCACTACTGTGTTTTGGCTCAGTTGTAGAATTTACAGCGACCCATAGCTAGGCTAGAACATTTCCAGCTCACTGTATCACTTAATCAAAGTGACTACAAACCCAGACTGCAGCTCCCACTCGCCTTCGTAAGACTCAGGATATACGTCTGTATAACTATATTTATCTAATTCCAAGTTTCGATAAACTAGGAACTCTCCCTTAACTTGTTTAAGGATATTCTTGACATTCACTAGATTTACTTTCATACTTGCTCATGACTATTCATGGACTATGAACATCCGGCATTACCTATAAGATGGTTCCTATCGCAGTAGCGAAGGAAACCTTCCATAAGCATCATCATTCACCTTATCATTAGGACGAACGTCCTAACATAAATAGATCTTGAGAACACCGTCTAGCAGTATCCCCTGTCGCGATCTACGCTAAACTCTTTTAGCATCACATCTATATAGGTAAACTATAATCTAACAGCAGTTAAATCTATCGCTATAGATTCTTATTTCTACAATAAGAACTGCTAATCCAAGTGCTTTCGTAAAGACCTTGAACTACCAAACATTAATTGACTGTGACATGGGGTGATAATTCTCGAGAGAGATATCCAATACCTTCCTCGAAAATTATAACACACTCCCACTATCCATCTTGCACATGGGCATATCCTTCTTTTGACTAAATCAAACTCCTTTGATTTTCAAACAAAGAAATCGTCTAGAGAAACTTGTTTGAGTCCATAAATGGATCTCGTGGGCTTACATATCATGTTATCGTCTATGAACATCGAGCAGTCAGCCCAACATCTTCAACACTATCATATAGCCATGATACGAAGTTACGACAAGCATAGTCTGAATAGAACTGGGCTCAGCCTTACAGGGACATTCCCTCTAGGTAAGACAGACTAGGTTCATAACCTGGTTGTCACTGATGGAATCTAATTTAGATATTATGGCTCCTGGCCATATCTCTCAATCTTGCCTCTCAAACATTCTTTCATAAGTCGTGAGATATTCATTCTTCAAGATGAACATACCAGCAGCCTTTTCAGGCTTGAGGTTATCCACAGACTTGCAGAACTTTTGTGTGCACAGAGCAGTGTTCTACACCTCATCGCTATGCGGTGTGTACTCATGTTCCAATGGTTGAATGTATCTTTGCGGTTCTCAAACTCTTTTGAGATTTAATTTACTCCCACTGTTTCTTTTGGAAGAAACACTTCCTCTAGAAGACGGCATGTTTGGAGACAAACACCTTTTGTTCCGCGGACGAGTAAATAATATCTAGCGTACTTGCTAAAATATTCCACAAAGTTGCATATGTCGTACTAGGCTCCAAGCCTTTCTGACTTTGCCTATGAAAACTTCAAATCATCGGTTAAGATAGATTCGACATTATCCTCTTCCATATCTAATATGGAATTTATTCAACCTTTGTTCTATAGAACTTGGTTAAGTATAAGGGCACTATCCCGAAACGGGTAAGGGATATTTCGCATGGCTTGCATCACACATTTATCATATAAAGTGTTGTTTTCATTTTGGGAACATAATCTAATTGCGTATCCCAAAGATGGTATCATTCAAGGGAAAAATCTTAATGAAGGATGCAGGTTCTTAGATCTAAACGAGTTAGATCTACGCGCAGCAGATGGATCACGATTCATACATCACAATACATAACTAAAGGACTTAAACTACTACAAGAGGGTTAAGATCATGTTACCAATAGTAGGAAGAGAAGCCAAGATCTTCCGATGTGTTCTCCAAACGGCGGTTGGTGGACACCCTTCTTGATAAATGAACCTCCTTGATATGCAACACCAAGAAAAACTTAGAGTTTTTCTTCTTCTAAAACCCAAGACAAGAAAACTAATTATTTCTCTCTTTTATGGTGTGGTGGTCGAAATTTGCCTCTTATTTCCCTTGGAATAACTCTCCTTTTATAGGAGAGTAAATCCTTGGCCTCCAATTATTAATTAATTAAATAAATAATTAATTAAACAAAATAAAAGGATATTTTCCTTAATGACTAATTGTGACATGTATTGACCAATAGGAAATCAAATAACAAGTCATCCAACCAATCATATAACAAGAATATCTTTTATTTTCCATAACACAAGAAAATTAATTCTTGTGCTAATTAGAGACCTTAGGCGCCACTTTTAGGGTATAAAAAACCCACATAAAATGTCTTTTATGTGTATTAGCCCAACTAAATAATATCCATGCATATCAATTAATTGACCCAGCCAATTAATTATTTCTGAGGCCCAAATAACAAAAATATTAGTCCGAATTACATAAGCCACATCGGGGACCATGGACCTATAACCAGTAGCTCCAATAATTAATTATTCATCGAACAGAATAAGTATATTAATTATTAATTCCGGGATTACGCCACCATAAACCCGAAACTGAACTCTACCGATTATAGATGTATACTTATACTCAACCCATAGAGTGAATAAGCGTCCATTGATATAATCACTACATACGGATTAACCCTCCATAGACTGTCCATTCTGAGTGGGAAGTTTCCATGAACCCGACTCAGAATATCTTATCCTTATTTACCATTAACCCTTTGATGATCAATTAGTTCACATATCTGACTAGTGATCAATTAGTCTAATATGAACTCCCGGGATCAATCACTTTCTTAAGGCTAACAAATAAGGGGACTGTCTCTCTACTTCCCGCAGGAAGGAATGGATTCCATGTCTGTGAAAATCAGAACTACTCACTCATCTGGAGATAGTGCCAATGAGAAGTGGCTTGGAACACATATTTAAGTGAACCGTAACTAACACATCAAACACTACCCCGGGACAAGCAAGACACCACTGTGATCACCTCAGGATTAAGGTTGATCCATATATGATCATCTAATGATTTAATAAGATTCCTCAATTACGGAATTATATCGAGAAATTCAGATTAAATCGGTCCAGTCCTATATGAACGCCATCATATATAAATGCCCCACGTAGGTACCCTCTACCGACAGTCCGGATAAGACTATCACACCCCAAGGTGTTCTGGGCGCATTATTGGTGTTTTAATCAAGAGACCCTAAACTCTGATTAAGTTCACCACGGACTAACAGCTTTAAGCATATCTCCACTAACTCAATCCTCACGTGCAATCCATACACCGAGTTAAGTGGATACATACATATATACTTAGGGTTTGCAGCAGTGTATTACTTTACAAGCACAAAGCAAGTAACTAAAATGAGATAAATTCTGTCATCCATTATTAAAAACAATTACACAAATTGTCTTTCGGGCACTACACCTAACACTTATTCCTTTTCAGACGACTTCTGAAACACCGTTCAGGTATTAATTACTTCAATCCAATTGAAGATTAATTCCTAAGTAGCTTATCAACCTCATATTCGTACTAGCTCGAACCTTTTGGGCTTTCCGAATTGTCGTACTTCAATAAGTACATTCAACTATCTCTAAAACAGTCACAGAGATTAATTAACAATTATTTGTGGCATTAATTGTCATAAGCCAACAAACATCGGTATGTTTAGGCTTTGGACAACTTTCTAGATTTTATAACCTTTTCATTTAGTCATCCTTAGATAAGATACGTATTACCCACATGATTCATAATCATATGGTTCAACATCATCAGAATGACGTTTAGTTACACGCTTTCCTTCCAGAGAGACTATGTCTAGAACAACCACAAATATTAAGGATAATAGCCATACAAATATTTAGTTGAGATCTCATCACATATATCAACTATATAGTGACATCAATCTAGTATGTTAGATTCAGTGATCTTCCAACTTTATCGGAATAACATTTATTCTTTACAATTGAATATGTCTACTAAATCCTAACAAATAACTGAAAACATGTTCTTCATAAGAACTGGAACATAATAACATTTATTTAGTTCCCTTATTAGTTTACTAGATCCAGAATATGGTAAGTGTCACAACGTTTGTTTCACCTTCCATATCTATATTTAATCTTTCTAATCTAACCATACTCGCAAGATATCATATATCTAAGAGTTGACTTGAACTCAGATAGATTCATCTCACCTCACTTTCCTAGAATAGAAACTTCAATAAGTTCTCTATTTACGCACATGCCCTAACTTTCCTTTTTAATCCTTTAAGCACTTGAAAATGTTTCTTATTGTAGTCTTCATAAGACTTAAGAAAGATCACAAGAGCCATGTCTTTAATTTCCTTTCATAAAGAAACTCTAAAGTTTATTAAATAGTTTATTTAACCTTTTGAATCGCATTCAAAACATTGACTATTCAATTAACCTTTAAGCAATGATAGAATTAAGTCGATACTCAAATCTTATAATTTTGAAAACAACCTTTCCAAAATTAGAGTGGTCATTCTTATCTAACGTTTGAATTAATTGTCATCATATGACTGAATGATCATATTGGATCGTATCCAATGTCATGAGCTTCCGCTTTTCATTAATAATTAAAGTCTTAGAGCACTGCATTAAATATGTAGTCTCATTGTCTCTTACTACTATAACGGTATTGCTCGTGTCATTGCTTATTTTAAAAGGATTAAAATTACTTAACCATATTTGAGAACGTTTCTCAAAAGGTAACAGTCATAATTTGGTTTTACTAATCGAGAAAAAATTTATTTCCTATCGACCCAAAATCGACTTCGTTTAAGCAATAAACAAATAAGTAATGGACGGTGGTTACCTTGGTTGATCTATAAGATCGACGCTTTGACCGTCTAAGGAGAGTAGTTCTGCATAGAGCCGCCCAAGTATTCGGCCTCTACCGCTAGTCCACACGAACAGCCCGCCGGAATCCCATCATGGATTGCTATTGAAAAACTCCGGTTGCTAGACCGGCCATTTTCCCCTCTCTCCAACTCTCCAAAAGATGCTCTCCATTTTACACAAGAACTATGAGCTCTTGCAATTGTGATGTACAAAAGAGCTTAACACCCACACTATATTTATAGTAGAAGGTGGCGCCCCAATAGAGTGGAAGAGAAGAAAACATTTGACCAATAAAATAAGGAAAATATATTTGATTGATTTATCTCATTTATTATAATATCTTATAATAAATAAATCTAGGATATTGTCAATATCTTATATTGAATATTTCCAAGATATTGTCAATATCTAATATTGAATATCTTTATTTTATTACCATAAATCAATTTACACATGTGTATATATCACATATATATTACACATATAAAAATCTATTAATATATATTCCACAAACATGCGCATGCAGCACCAACATGCACAATCGCACACAAGTATTGTTTATATATATATATATATATATATATATATATATATATATATATATATATATATATATATATATATAATATCTAATATTAATATACGGTAATACCATTAATTAAATTGCACAATCCAAGTGTATCTTATACACTTCAATGTTGCGCCACCTTTAGCCAATATTTTGGCATCCGGAATATTCTTTAATTAATATAATATTATTAATATCTTGTATTTAATTTATTCATAATAAATAAATACCACCATATTAATTTACCACTATAACCTTTATAGTCTCGAGATAAACTTTCCTTATTTGGTTATCAACTATAACCACATTTTAATCCGGCTAGATGTTCATATGTGTGTGACCCGATAGGCTTCTGAATATGTTGGCCGTAGGCAAAAAGTGCAAATTACGAAAATGCCCTTCATGCCTAACGATCATGGGATAGCGTCTAGCAACACACCGTGACCCCCAATCATCGGAAGAGTCAAATGCAATGACTACTATCTTTCATGTGAAACAGTTACCGTGTAACTTACAATCCTATCGCTGTAATAATATCCATACGGTCGTACGTCGTGTGTCAAACATTAACGACCGTATCTTATAATCTGGATATCAAGCTCTCTCGAAGTAAAACATTTACTCCCACATTGCAAAGATTCACGAGAGTTAGACATTCCTTATAGGAAGGCCATTTCGGATATTCGATCCCAATCATAGGATACGCGATTCCCGGACGACCAATCTGAAGGATGCAGGTTCTTAGATCTAAACGATTTAGATCTACGCGCAGCGGATGGATCACGACTTATATATCACAATACATAGTTAAAGGACTTAAACTACTACAAGGGGGTTAAGTTTATGTTACCAATAGTAGGAAGAGAAGCCAAGATCTTCCGATGTGTTCTCCAAACGGCGGTTGGTGGACACCCTTCTTGATAAACGAACCTCCTTGATATGCAAGACCAAAAAAAACTCCAAGTTTTTCTCCAACCGGGTGGAGCTAAGGATCGAACTCCTTAGCCTTTTTTCTCTATAAATTTCGTGGCCCCCTCTTTTCCTAGGGCTCGGGGAGAACTCTCTTTTTATAGGCAAAATCCAAGAGAGAAAACCTATACCCAATCGGTTTAACAAAATAAAAGAGATAATTCTAATTATTATTATCCAATAAAAATAAGAGATAATTACAATCTTATAATAAGAAAATATAATTATCCTTATAGTTAAGAGATAAATAATAAATAAATTATTTTCTTTTATTTATCCAATTAATTATTTAACAAATAAATAAATAATTACACAATATGTCATTATCCAGGAAAATTAATTTCTTGGAAAATCCAAGACATATTGGCGCCACACTAAGCCCACTAGGCCCACAGAAAATGTCTTTTCTGTGTATTATATTATTTAGACCAACTAAATGATATTCATGCATATCAATTAATTAGCCCAGCCAATTAATTATCACTGAAGCCCAAATAACAAGATTATTAGTCCGAATTACAGAAGCCACATCGGGGACCATGGACCTATAACCAGTAGCTCCAATAATTAATTATTAATCGAACCGAATAAGTACATTAATTATTAATTCCGGGATTACGCCACCATAAACCCGAAACTGAACTCTACCGATTATAGATGTATACTTATACTCAACCCATAGAGTGAATAAGCGTCCATTGATATAATCATACATACGGATTAACCCTCCATGATCGTCCATTCGAGTGGGAAGTCTTCGTGAACCCGACTCAGAATATCTTATCCTTATTTACCATCAACCCCCTGATGATCAATTAGTTCACATATCTGACTAGTGATCAATTAGTCTAATATGAACTCCCGGGATCGATCACTTTCTTTGGGCTAACTAATAAGGGGACTGTCTCTCTACTTCCCGCGGGAAGGAATGGATTCCATGTCTGTGAAAATCAGAACTACTCACTCATATGGAGATAGTGCCAATGAGAAGTGGCTTGGAACACATATTTAAGTGAACCGTAACTAACACATCAAACACTACCCCGGGACAAGCAGCACCCTGTGATCACCTCAGGATTAAGGTTGATCCATATATGATCATCTAATGATTTAATAAGATTCCTCGATTACGGAATTATATCGAGAAATACAGATTAAATCGGTCCAGTCCTATTGATAGGAACCAACTTTACAGTACATTTCTGTACAGTTCAGCCCACGATTATCACATTTCTGGCATGTTTTGGGTGAGTTTAGACCCTATTTTGAGTATTAAATGAGGTTTTATTGTACGGCGAGTGACTGTCAGTTTTCCGTAAACTCGACCTTATTTTAGCATTTTATACTCGTTTTTCCTGAGCACCCGTAGTTTGCGGGGTTATGCGTTTGCTTGTTGTTTTCATATGGATGCAGGACTAGGGTGTCTTGAGAGCCCGAAAGGCGAGAAGTATGAAGTTTAGACGTGCCCGAGGCGAAACACGGAGGTTGAAGGTGAAAAGTGAAGATTTTGGCTGCAAATGGCTGTCCGGACGGAAGAGATGTTGTGTCCGGACGGACAAGATGTTGTGTCCGGACGGCTAACTCACTGGTTTTCGGGAAAACTTTGATGAAGAACCCGTCCGGACGGACAGAATCATCATCCGGACGGACAAGAGCATCTCATCCGGACGGACATCTATGCATCCGTCCGGACACCTGGAGAATCAAGAACAGTCCGGCCAGACATTGAGGACATCCGGACGGACAGAAGCTTTTCTATATAAGGCTGCTCATTTTCTCACAGCAGCCAAGTAGAAAAAGAGGGGGCGATAATATTAGATAGTTTTGGAGATTTTGGGCGATTTTCTTCGTCTTTTAGAGTTTGACTAAGTGTTATATGTCATTAGAATCCTCTTTCGATCCTCTCTTCGATCTACTAACTTTTAGCTTCGATCCGTAACTTTTCACTTGATAAAAATTCGATCTTTTGTAAGCACATTTGGCACCTCCTTCAAGTTGAGTAAAGTAAGTATGTTTTCTTGTTATTTTATTGTTGTCGTGATGTGTTTCTTCTGTTTTTATTGCCTAGATTCGATTATGAGTAGCTAGATTCCTTGTATGGTTGAACTATGTGAAGGCGGGTGAAACGCCGTTAGATTGATGAACCGGGAGGTAGTGTAGTGCGTAAATAAACGTTCTAACTGATAATCCGTACCTCGAAACTTGTTTGAATCGTTTTTGAGCTAGATTGATCACCTAGTTCACCATTGCACACACTTAGCTTATAAATGTATGTTGCGGAGACATGTGGGAACGGGGTTTCGGGACCGTAGAAGTTTTGGGCTTGAAAGGTAGTCTGACACCTACCCGTGTACTATATTGACGCCCTAGTCATCGAGTCCAGTTCCAATACGGGGTTTGTCCTATGAGTTATCGTTAGACGGCAAGGTAGAGTAAGGCACACTCCCGGGGCAATCTTTCTGAGGGTAAAGTAATCCGTTGAAACGTAGTTCGGTCATACCTCTTTTAATTGTCTAGAATTCCGAGTAGTGTAATCTTTCTTTTACGCAATAGTTTAACTTCACACCTATCTGTTTGACCTGAACTGAGTGCTAAGTCAACTGTGGTGCTAAAAAACCAATCTCTGTGGGTTCGACCTTGGACTCCTCAAGCACTATCCTACAATCGACCCGGTCCACTGCCGGTTAGAAAGTAGATTTTGCTAAGGTTTCGAGTTTTTACTTGATCGACCGGACCTAGAAAATCCGCTTATCACCTATATGAATGCCATCATATATAAATGCCCCACGTAGGTACCCTCTACCGACAGTCCGGATAAGACTATCACACCCTAAGGTGTTCTGGGTGCATTATTGGTGTTTTAATCAAGAGACCTTAAACTCTGATTAAGTTCACCATGGACTAACAGTTTAAGTATACCACCACTAACTCAATCCTCACGTGTAATCCATACACTGAGTTAAGTGGTTACATACAAATATACTTAGGGTTTGCAGCAGTGTATTACTTTACAAGCACAAAGCAAGTAATAAGGTGAGATAAGTTCTGTCATTCATTATTAAAAACAATTACACAAATAGTCTTTCGGGCACTACACCTAACAATCTCCCACTTGCACGAAATGACAAGCAACGATTGTTTTTAGAGCACACCCTTTCTCATCTTATTCACAACACTCTTCCACTTGCTCTAAAAGCAGATGGGACATATCCATCAATGCCGTACCCTCCAAGCACTCGACTTGGTACACTGACTAGTTAGGTTGTCGACTCGAGACGATCTTTAGGATCAAAACGTCGCCGGTCCATCTAATCAGGTGGTACTCTCTCTCAATATGCTTTTGACTTCTTATGACTGAGAAGATCATTCTTAGCTATCTCTTCACTGTTTTCATGATGAAGTGATATCGGCTTATCAGACCTGGAATTTCTCCCAGACCAAAGGAAATTCTAAGCACTATGAGTAAACGCTGAGCCCGAGATCAACTTAATGATCATCCTTAATCTGACTACAAGTCAGAATCAGTGTACTCAACCATATTCAAGTTTGCACCTGAATATACAAGCATATGATTCCTCGTTATCTAAAGATACTTGAGGACGTACTAAACCGCTACTTATTGCTCGAATCCAAGATTCGATTACTATTGACTTGTGATAACCTGACTTGCCATTATCCAAGAGAGACTCTATCCCATTTTCTCTTTATCCAAACATTTAGAGAATCATTCCGAGAGGTAGGGTAGGACTACTCTCGATGAATGTTGCATACGTATATGCATGATTGTCTTATTCAATAAGATAGGTGGGATAGCCATTGACTCATTCTCGTGAATTTGACCGAATCAGATTCTTAGAATATAGTCCAATTCTCTCATACAGAGAATCTTGGCTCGTCGCTTTCCGACTTCGTATAGCACACACATGTTGTTTCCAACTTTGTTTCGGTGTTATCATTCATGAACACTAATACTACTATTTTACCAATATTGATACCCAGTCTACAAAAGACTTATCAATATTCTGGTCAAGTCCACATATTTTAAAACATGCGACTTTTAATGACCGAGAGGTTCTCTTACACCCACAAAGGACATAAGTCCCGGCAGTCAACCTGCCATTTGTTCTAACCAAGACCCTTTTGTTCCGAATGAATCCAGACTCTGTTTTACGGCAAGAAAGTCTCAGGGAATCACCCCTATTTTCTGCTTTCTAACGAAATCTAGCAAGACTGAGTGGTGAGAGAGTTCAAGGTCTGGTTAACTCTCTCCTTTTTAGGGAATCACCCGTAGACCACTCAGCTTTGTGCTGAAAGTTAAACTTTCCTATTCATTCGACTCTTTCTGCGTAGGACCAATTACTCCCACTGGGCCTGAGACACTCAGGTGGTTCTACAAGAGGCTGAACAGAACTGGAGTACCAAAACTCCATTCACAGGGATAAGGTTTTCGAACCAACCTCTCTGATCAGAATCCTATACAGCCCACAAAGAGCCACAGGTTATCAATCACCTCAGCAGACTATAAAGTCCACACAACCTTAATGGGTCAATACTCCCACTGCGTTCTGGGTGGATTGACATTCTGATCTAGTAGTATTTATCAGTGTAATCACCAACAACCGATGTTGGGCGTGGTCGATTAAATCGGTTAACCCAAACCGTACTCCAAGGTCTAAGGCTATTACTTATAGATTCTATCAGAAGCCTTGTGACAGTCCAACTGTCACTTTATGATCTCAAGAATCTTACAACCAACCTTCACTCGTCTCATTAAGGCATTTCACGAACAGTCAAAATCTGAACGTATGCGCAAAATCTCCAGTCCTACCTTCAAGCATTAAATGCTAAATGCCTACATTTACGGAAGTGGTGTGAACCAAATTCACTCCTTATCCATAAATTCACTAGCATCTTCTAGGTAGACTTCTCGGTTTTCATAATAATGTTAACCGTTATTTTGCAACCAATTATCTTAATCGAGTTTAGCAGTGTATTGTAGTACATCAATAACTATATAGGGCAAGTCTATGGTTTCTTTCTCAGTGAGAAACATTCCACTAGGAGGCAGGCTGAGCATCAGTCCCAAAACTATGCCATAGCCTATTTCTGAGCATGGAATACTCTATTCTCTACTAAAATCAGAGACTCCTCCTCGTATTCTTTTGATAAACTCAATCGCGTTTCGAGTAGTTATCAGACAAAATGTCACCACTCAAAAACTCCCACTAGCTTGTGTCTCTCACTAGACCCCGAAGGTCATGATGAACAAGCTATGTTATCCCTTCAAATCTATTACCCTCTCCTGATTGAAAGGAAACTTAGTCATTGTTCCTTTGAGATAGTGTTCCTAGGCGGGAGATAGGAATCACCCTTAGCCAGTCGTCATGTCTTATCTCTAGGATATATGCACTAATTAATAGATATTGAAGGGCCGTTTATCTTAATACGGAAACCTTTTACCTTTAATAGTTTTAGATGTGTTACACATACCTATTCAGCTTTTCTTAGTGTTTTCAGTCTTTATCAAACAAAAGTCCGAGTCACAGATTCGTACTGCAAATGTCATCTTCACTTTGTTTAAGGCAACTGTAGTATCGAGATGAAATTGAATCCATTTGTTTCAACGAATCTGTAAACAGAAAAATAAATTTTTCTGTGATATTCAAGGATAGAATCCGAAATTCATTTCCTTATATCACTCCCACTATTATAGCTGAAATAACTGCCCTTGTCTACTTTTCTAATTGTTAATGCACAGCTTGCTTGTTCTTCCAAAGAACTAAGCTACCGAGTCGAGTTACTCGGTTTAAGAAAGTCGCTAAGGATTCATTGGTTAAGTCATCCGAAATCACTTTCCTTATCCTATACTTTCTATAATTAATTTTTCGGTTTAGCCTCAAAACTTTAGTTTAAGATGATTAACACTTATAGACATTCTTTCCCATTCTTGACTTTCCTTAAAAGGAAATAGTCTTGAACTAGCAGTTCGTTTGAGTAGACACTACTCGTGAACTGTGGGATGTCTAATGAAAGCGTTACCCAGTAGGACTAATTTTCTAATAAATTAGAAAAACAACAGATAAAAGCTCCCACTAGTTTATCGGTTCCAAATACCGTCTAACTAGCGACACTATAATTTATGATTCTCCAATTTTTTTATTAGAAAATTTCTTGTGTAGACACTACACAATTAAAATTCACTAGAAGAATTTTATCGTACCAATCATCTTTCAAACTAACTATGGTTGTCTCTCGTTCAACACGAGTGACAACAGTGACATACTTGTTTACGTCACTTAAGTCTTGAAGGATCAAGAGAAATATCTCTTCCGAAAAATTAATCGCATGTGAGATTAATAGGTACACCGTTCTAGTTACTAACCACTTTTTAACGAAGTCATTACTAGTCAATTTTACACTAGCAGTCTAGCACCTTAGAGAGATATATATAACAGTTGTAAATAAAATTGACAGAATAAATCCAAATCATACACTACTAATAAATTTTAGGAACATAAACTAAGTTCTTATAGTCTATCCTACCGTTCCAAGGATTTAATCTAATGCCTCAGTGCCGCCTTAGGGTAGGTCAAAGAGGTTTCGATTAATATTGAAGATCAAATTGAGAATCAAACATCTCATTTGTGATAGTCAATCACCTTTCCTTTTTCAGCCAAGGTACTACCAAAATACCCTTTATGAGTGTGACCTACTGTTTCAGATTTTTAGGTAGACCCCGAGTATGCCGCCTTAGGGTCGGTCAGTGACCCGACGAGTACCCAAAATCCTATCCTTTCGGAGACCAAGCCTTGAATTTTGATAGCGGTGAAGGCCTTCCTTAGGGGGCCGAAATCAAAGCCGGCACGAGGCGTCACCATTCTCTCACGTTGCTTGTGTCAACGAGAGAGGCCGTGGGGTCGGCTGTCGCCTCTCCCGCTCCCACTCAATATTTTGAAAAAAGTGGTGGGTTTACTGATCATGTTTTTGGACTTGATGTTACATTAAGGAACAATAAATCATAGGCCCGGATGTTGCCGGTTACGTGGGGTAGCCCACCCGACCTATTCGTTGGAACATATGTGGCCGTCGGACGGGTCAAGACCAGGGGAGCTCCGTTGAGCCGTAGTGGCTCTACGGATGGCTCAGCCTTGCCAGACCCCCGTGCAAACGCCACACGTGGAGGGTGAAGTCGATCGAGCCGTAGCTACTGTTGATCACCCAACCGTGGTTAAACCACTATTCGAACCATGTTTGCCCGTGATTATCCAATCCTTAAAACATCAAACTTTCACGTAGACACTACGGAACAAAAACGTAATCTCGTCTAGGTAAGGTGGAATTCACCGAGAATCCAACACCTTAACCACGAGGTTTCGGGATTTTACTCCTTATGCTTTCGCAGAGTGGGATTCACCGAAAATCCATCACCCAACCTTGACGATTGAAAAAACCCGTGTTCCTCGGTTTTTACCCTAATTAGTTTCTAATTAATATCAAACAATTAATTAAAACTAATTGCGTGTTTTATACATGCCTAACTAATTCCTCGAATTAATTTCTACATGTATGCATATGGAGTGGAATTCATGATATGATGCATGTCATGGCAATTTTCCGGTTCTACACATACAATCTAAACATGTATACTAGTGCGGAAAATAAACACCGAGATGGACCGTTGGCACCCCCGTATCTAATCTATTAGAAAATAAATAACCAAAACCCTAACTAGGGTTTACTTCTTTCTAACATAATCTGCAGCCGTTCAAAGTCTTCGACGATCGGCAAACCAAACGAACTCGGATCGCGACGAAAATTTCCAGATCTGTTCGTCACTCCTTGGGCTTCAATATGGACGGTTGGATCGGAAATTTGACTTGTCAATTTTCTCCAGTGAGCCGCCCAACTTGCTGCTGGATCTGACTTTTACAGCAGCGCCTCGAAGACTTCCCGAGGCCGATCGGGAATCGAGATGAATCCCGATCGACCTGAAATTTTTATTCTACGTCAAAAACTTTATATTTATCGATCTGACTGGTTGGAGTTTCGTTTTAACGGTCTAAACTCTCCCAGAAATTCGAGGAAGTCACAGGTAGGGTTTCTGTGAATCCTGCGTTTTTCTGTTACAGCAGCTTCTTTGCAGCAACAAACGGATATCAAAACTGACTCTGATCGACGCCAAAATTTTTGGACTTGTTCATCAAATTCTAATCTTGATTCTAACCGGAGGGATCATCGTTTCAACGGCTCGATCAACGGAAAAAACGGAAAAACTATACAGCTACTAAACATATCTATTTTCTGGAAATTAAAATTGCAATAACAAATAAATTACATAATTTCCTATACTCATATGAACGAATTTTCATCGTTTATATGAGTTTACAATAGATCTAACGGGTAAACAGTGCCAACCCCCAATCCATCTCTTCAACCATAGCAATTAATCATTATCAAAGCATAAAACAATAAATAAAATTTACCTACATGCAATTCCACTCCTTTAAATCATTTAATTATGATTATGACTATATAAATCGTGGAACCTGTCTCTGATACCACAATGAAGGATGCAGGTTCTTAGATCTAAACGAGTTAGATCTACGCGCAGCGGATGGATCACGACTTATATATCACAATACATAGTTAAAGGACTTAAACTACTACAAGGGGGTTAAGTTTATGTTACTAATAGTAGGAAGAGAAGCCAAGATCTTCCGATGTGTTCTCCAAACGGCGGTTGGTGGACACCCTTCTTGATAAACGAACCTCCTTGATATGCAAGACCAAGAAAAACTCCAAGTTTTTCTCCAACCAGGTGGAGCTAAGGATCGAACTCCTTAGCCTTTTTTCTCTATAAATTTCGTGGCCCCCTCTTTTCCTAGGGCTCTAGAACTCTCTTTTTATAGGCAAAATCCAAGAGAGAAAACCTATACCCAATCGGTTTAACAAAATAAAAGAGATAATTCTAATTATTATTATCCAATAAAAATAAGAGATAATTACAATCTTATAATAAGAAAATATAATTATCCTTATAGTTAAGAGATAAATAATAAATAAATTATTTTCTTTTATTTATCCAATTAATTATTTAACAAATAAATAACTAATTACACAATATGTCATTATCCAGGGAAAATTAATTTCTTGGAAAATCCAAGACATATTGGCGCCACACTAAGCCCACTGGCCCACGTAAAATGTCTTTTCGTGTATTATATTATTTAATAAACTAAATAATATTCATGCATATCAATTAATTAGCCCAGCCAATTTAATTATCACTGAAGCCCAAATAACAAGATTATTAGTCCGAATTACAGAAGCCATATCGGGGACCATGGACCTATAACCAGTAGCTCCAATAATTAATTATTCATCGAACCGAATAAGTACATTAATTATTAATTCCGGGATTACGCCACCATAAACCCGAAACTGAACTCTACCGATTATAGATGTATACTTATACTCAACCTATAGAGTGAATAAGCGTCCATTGATATAATCACTACATACGGATTAACCCTCCATAAACTGTCCATTCTGAGTGGGAAGTCTCCGTGAACCCGACTCAGAATATCTTATCCTTATTTACCATCAACCCCCTGATGATCAATTAGTTCACATATCTGACTAGTGATCAATTAGTCTAATATGAACTCCCAGGATCGATCACTTTCTTAGGGCTAACAAATAAGGGGACTCTCTCTCTACTTCCCGCGGTAAGGAATGGATTCCATGTCTGTGAAAATCAGAACTACTCACTCATATGGAGATAGTGCCAATGAGAAGTGGCTTGGAACACATATTTAAGTGAACCGTAACTAACACATCAAACACTACCCCGGGACAAGCAGCACCCTGTGATCACCTCAGGATTAAGGTTGATCCATATATGATCATCTAATGATTTATAAGATTCCTCGATTACGGAATTATATCGAGAAATACAGATTAAATCGGTCAAGTCCTATATGAATGCCATCATATATAAATGCCCCACGTAGGTACCCTCTACCGACAGTCCGGATAAGATTATCACACCCTAAGGTGTTCTGGGCGCATTATTGGTGTTTTAATCAAGAGACCCTAAACTCGATTAAATTCACCACGGACTAACCGGTTTAAGTATACCACCACTAACTCAATCCTCACGTGTAATCCATACACTGAGTTAAGTGGTTACATACGGATATACTTGGGGTTTGCAGCAGTGTATTACTTTACAAGCACAAAGCAAGTAATAAGGTGAGATAAGTTCTGTCATTCATTATTAAAAACAATTACACAAATAGTCTTTCGGGCACTACACCTAACACAATCATGTATACTCCGCATGCTTCAATATCATACCCAATCACTACCGCATGATCGCCCCGTGGCTAGGGGAAACCTCAATAGTGTCATAGCATGACAATTCACACTGTGATGCCATGAAGACTCCGGTCCAAAGGATAATTACACAACCGCCACATAGTGTGACACTTATCCGTGTAAGTGGGTCAGTCTAACGTACGCATTCTCTAATACACGTCCACGTACAGTCTAAGTGTCTCTACACTTCGTTAGACAAGATCTATCCCTGCCCTTAAAGACAGAAGACATCTAATACGTGCTAGCCTGTTCATACTATCAATGCCCTGTTTAATAGTACATCAGCCTAGAGACATTTAAGTACCAAACTCATTAAAGTGATTAGAGATCTCATCAACCATAATCGCCTATCATGGTTTCTCTATCACAGTTTAATACTAAGGACGTTATCATATAACAATTCATAATTGGTTCTTTAAAAGAACATATATACGACAACAAAAAAGCCATTTAATATATGTACAAACATAAAGAAATAGTAAAAATGATCCGACCCGGTCGGATCCGGTCCAACCCGATTGGGTTTAGGACACTATTCCAACACTGAGCACCATTGATACTGTAGAATTGCCTGTCGAAGAGGGTCTTCCTGGTGATCAGTCTACCGGTCTGAATGTTGTGCCCTTAAGGACTATCTCTCAGAAAAACAAGAAAAGGCACAGGTCAACATCCTCGGGTAGTTCTGCCAGTGATTCCTCATTTAATTTTGAAGACATGTCCGCTGAGGACTTTGCTAATTCTGTAAGTAATTTCCTTGTTGAGTTCTTAATTTTCTTCTCTGTTCTTTGCTTTCTGACTTCCAGCCTTTTGCAGTGCTACAATTTGGGTAAGTCTTTGCATAAAAAAGCTTCTGGTATGGCCAAAGAGATTGCTGCTCTGCAACAAATTGTGGCTAGTTTAGAGGAAGTCAATGCCAGAATGGCTAGTTTGGAAGAAGCAAATCACTCTTTGGCGTCCTCCGAAGCTGCTGCCCGTCAGGAGGTTGAGCAGCTAAGCATCAGACTTAAAAATGCTGAGGATTCGTTATTCACTCAAGGTGAACAATTAAAACTGAGAGACCAGCATCTGGAAGAGAAGGACGAGGAAACCCAGCAACATCTTGCTACCGTAACCAAGTTGAAAAACGAGCTCGTAGAGACTGTGGAAAAGATGGAGAGGGCTCCTGGCCAGAATGTTATTCATAAGGTTGTCGCTGATTATAAAGCCTCTCCCCAGACTTATGAAGAGATCCAAATCATCCTAGCTCCTGCTCTGCGCAGAGGATACACTCTTGGTGTTGATGAGGCCAAACCAGCTGACCTGGTGATTAGCACTTTGCCTAATCATAAACTATATGATAAGAAAGCCGGCGAGATCTTCACTAGGCGGTATGATGAATACAAAAGTGGAGAAGATATCGTCCGCAAGTATGGGAAGAAAAAATCTGCCCGGTCTTCTACTCCTCCTTCAACCTGATCGTATATTTTTAGCTTGAAACTCTGATAATTAAATTTGGATTTTTCTGCAACCTTTGAACAACTTTTTCTGTAACTTTTGTAGTTGCTTTACTTGGTCTTTATTTTTGATGTATGATACTTTCATTGGTCTTGTCTTGATATTTTCCTTCTTATAACTCCTTTATCCCCTTATTGCGCTGCAAAGAAACTAGGATATTTATCCTTAGTTTATTTATTTATAACGCATAAATCACTACAAGAAAATCGTGTTTTTACAACGTGCAATGCGTGTCGTAATTTAAGTTTTACGACGTGCATCTGCGCGTCGTATTATACCGCGTAGTAAAACTGAATTTCCTTTACGACGTGCATATATGCACGTCGTAAAATTTTCTTACAACGTGCGGTGACATGTCGTAAAATGACTCATTTATGGCGTGTTTTTGCACGTCGTAATTAGTTCCCGCCAATTGATTTACGACGTCCTGTTGTACGTCGTAATTTATAGCTTCACGACGTGTTGTGCACGTCGTGAACCGATTCCCGCCAATTGAATTAGACATTCACAACATGCTTTTGCACGTCGTAATTTACCATGTTGTGCACATGACAAACTAATTCCTGCCAACTGCACACATAACACACCAAATTTACAAGGTGACATACAATTTTCTATCAAGCTGCAAATTGATCATTAATCAAAGCAAAATAATACAAAATTACGAACTCTTCTTAGTAGTAATAATACTAATAAATACGACTAGCTTCAAAAAGAAGACTAGCAAAAAGGGTACACTTTGGAATGCCTCAAACAACATTTAGAAAGCTTAGTAATAACAGTCAAACAGTACACAATGATGATGGTTAATTAAATGGATTTAAATTCTAAGTCTAGTCCAAAAGCTTAGTACAAAATACAAATTACAAATTACAAATTACATTCAAAGGTACCAACAATGCCTTCTCATCTTTCAAAATGTAATCAGCAAAGCCACCCCATCCATCCATTTCATCTTTCAAAATGTAATCAGCAAAGCCACCCCATCCATCCATTTCATCCACTGATGATGATGACACTGTGTGGAGAAAATAAGAGGTCAAACTTGAACAAAACCATAGTAAACAATTTACAAAGTTTATAAAAGGAAACAACTTAATGTTGTGATGATGCCACATCCATAATTGACATTTTCAAACATTAACCATGAGAATATGCTACCATCAAAAGACTAAACATAATACATGGACCATAATTTTTGTTCTAAGTTGGTATTCAAATAAAGAGTATACAGCCACTCAGAAACTTGCATCATTCCAGCATATTCTTTTAGGCTGTCAGTCAGGGCTCTGCAGTACTTTGGATGCAAAACAAAAATAAAGAAGATGCCACCAATAAACCTAAATTATCATGAATATTTTGAACAGAAAAATATTATGGAATTCTGGAGTTTTTGTCGACAATATAATCCAAAAGAGTAACAGTTCTAGACATGATAAGGGTTAGCTGCAAAACTTATTATTCTCGTGGTTAAAGTTGGCTGCAAAATGTCTTGCTATCATCATAGTTGTTAAAGCGCTAGGCGAGGACACCAAATGTGGGATGGTTGGCTGCACAGGTCCATACATCTGGTGTCATTGACCTGCAGCAGGTAGCATGGCAAAGGACACCGAATGTGGGATGGTTGGATGCTTTTAGATGGTAACCGGCCCCATGATTAACACGATGTGATTCCATCTACACACAATATTTCAAACCCCTCATGGTGGTGCAGATTATTCCACACGTGTTAAGTTAGGTGTTACTAACCAGTTCAAATTACTGGTTGGATAAAAGCAAATTCAAAGTGCAGAATAAATGACAACAATACACTTCAGATTATATTCTTAGAGCATACACTTCAATTGTTAAGGGAAGCTTTTTTTCTTAGTTTAGATGGTTTTTTGAGGGAATACCCAGGGCTCTAAGTCAAACACTAGAGATTCAGTAGTTGTGTATTGTAGTTGCCTGGAAATAAAGAATTTCAAAGGTGTCCTGCTTAAGCCAAGATAAGAAATTGCCCGAACATATTGATTTTAGAAAGAATTTAGTAAAATGTTTGTGTCGATTTCAAATTTTTTTTTAGGCATGATCTTTACTCAATACTCTCAACTGTCTAGAAGTGCAATGAAGATTAAGTTTCACATTCATGCATACATTCAACAACACTTTAGATGCATTTGAATATTATTCGTTTTCGTGTTATACTTATTGTAATACAATGGCTAGCCTAGTTCACGTTCTGTTCTCGTAGGCAAGAACAAGTCCTTTTTTGATTTGTATATTATCTTCTGGATTACAATAACTGGCTAAACTTTCAATTTCACAATGCAACAGATTCACTTTCAATACAGAGAAAGCTAAAACAGATAGAAGTGAAAAAAGATTCAAGAAATATAAACAGCAATTCTTACCTTCTCTTTTGCACTTAGTGAAAACTTGACAAACTTTGTCCAATCAACCAAAGAATGAACATTGGCCGGTTGAGTAGCTTTTGCAACAGCTTCCACGCTTCTCCAGCTTACCTATTCCCAAACTTTTAACAATTGATAACAAGTCATTTCCCAAACTAGATCCTTATACACTATCATTTTAGCATGTTCCATTAGTTAGCTTTGTTCCTTTCATATAGAAGTCCAGAATCAAATCCTTCCCAATCAGAAACTAGGAACAATAATCAATCTAACTCAACTACATATGATAGCAAAGCCTTCACAAGTTAAAGGAATATAATCACAGACAGCTAATACAATATTATTCCAACTTACATAGCAATACCAGGTTGAAAAAAAGGGCAAACAGAAGAAATTATAAGTTGGTTTTGATAGAGTCGAAGAAGTACCTGCTTCAACCAAAATCCTAAAGATTCCTTATCTCCCCAACAGAGAATATTCTGAATTCCAACTCCGTGCAATCTTTTACTTAACTCTGTGTACAAAAGCCGTCCAAATCCCTGAATGCACAATTTTTATTCACTTGTTAATAACTTTCCAAAAGTCGAGCAATACACGAGTATAGTTACAAAAGATTCAAGACATGCATCAATTTTGCCTTTCAAGTTTGGAATATAGATTCTTTATAATGTATCTATTAGTAGTATTTATAACAATGCTTTCCTAAAATGAAGAAAAAAGCAAAGAGATTCTGTAAATGTTATCCTAGAAGAATTCATAGACACTGCGCAAATATCTTAAGTTAAACTTAAAGGGTGTTTTTTTCAAAGGAACGATCCTTTATTATTCAAAGCAAAGTGAGGCCCCAAAGCCAATTAGATAGAACATTTAGTTCTTACTAAATTTTAAACGATCAGGTTATTCACCACCTATTCCTCATCATTTTATCCATATATTTTGCTAGGAATGCGTGTCTACAAGCTCTTATCGTAAGCTGGAACAACATTTATGAATTTCGAGAGCATAAAGGTCCCCAAGGTGCCTGGTGGAGGAGCAGCTGGTTGGCTCATCAAGCTTGGACTTGTAGCAGGTCTTGGTATCTATGGAGTTGCTAACAGTCTGTACAATGTTGATGGTGGGCATCGCGCCATTGTTTTCAACCGGATTACGGGTGCTAAAGATAAGGTTTATCCAGAGGGAACCCACTTGATCGTTCCATGGTTTGAGAGACCAATTATCTATGATGTCCGTGCTCGACCTCATCTCGTGGAGAGTACTTCTGGAAGTCGTGATCTTCAAATTGTGAAGATTGGTCTTCGAGTACTTACTCGACCAGTGGCAGACCAATTGCCTACTATTTATCGGGGATTGGGAGAGAACTACAATGAAAGAGTCCTGCCTTCCATCATTCATGAGACCTTAAAGGTTGTGGTTGCTCAGTACAATGCTAGCCAGCTTATCACACAGAGAGCGGCTGTGAGTCGAGAGATCCGAAAGATTTTGAAAGAAAGGGCTTCCTACTTTAACGTTGCATTGGATGATGTGTCCATTACAAGCCTGACTTTTGGTAAGGAATTCACTGCTGCAATTGAAGCTAAGTAGGTAGCTGCACAAGAAGCTGAGAGAGCCAAGTTTGTTGCTGAAAAAGCGGAGCAAGAAAAGAAAAGTGCAATTATTAGGGCCCATGGTGAAGCGAAGAGTGCACAACTGATTGGTGAAGCAATTGCTAACAATCCAGCATTCATATCCCTGCGGAGGATTGAAGCAGCAAGAGAAATTGCTCAGGTTCTCAACAGCTCTGCCAACAAGATCTATCTGAATTCTGATGATTTGTTGCTCAACCTCAACAACATTGACCATTCTGCTATGAAGAAGTAAAACCCACCTCTAAAAGTTGAAGTTTAGTGGGCAGAATCTCTTGTTTTTATATATAAAATGCCGGTGACAACGAAAGAGGAAATGAAAAGAAATTGAGATTTATTTAGAATTTCATCAGAACTCAGCTACATGAAGAAATTGAGATTTATTTGAAAACAACGCTATCTATCATCGGTACCCTAATGGTTCAAATTTTCCCTGCAGTTTTCAAATGATCTAGCTTTGGTAGCTTGGAGGTTGAATCCAATGCATTTCATTATCCATATATATTGGCTCATTTTCAAAGGAAATTCTTGTGCAAAGTGTTCCTAGATGAGGAGATCCATGGCATGTGATATCAAATGCACTACACATGAGATTTGGGGGAAGTTTTGCAGGGACAAGAAAACGCATTATAAATTGCAGAAAAATAATCAAAATAATCATCAATTGCTGCTGTGGAATTCTAATAGATTATAATACATTCAATCAACAACTAATCACAGAACAAAACAGAAGTAAAACAAACAGACAATTGCATTTAATGTCGTTTTTTTGTCTTCAACTCTTAATCCACACGAGAACAAATGTAGAACAAAAAAGCAAAAAGAACAACAAAAACAGAAACTGAAATAAGAAATCATATGATATGAAGACCAAAAAAAGACCATACCTGAAATTGTACGGTATGGTGAACACCATATCAAAAATCCAATACAATCCATCACAAAACACAAACAACATCAACAGATCACAATCCAAGCCACCACAAGCCAAAGCAAATACTCAAGTCAAATTTCGGTCAAAATGGGGTCAAAAGAAGAAATAAAAATTGATGACAAACCCTAAAATTGAAATTGACTAGAAAAGATGAGCCATCCTTACCGTATGAGAGTCAAAACGATGCTCAGGAAGGATTCCATGGGAGGGAAAATGAAGCAGCAGAGACCAGCAGGAAAAGCTTCAGAATGATGGCAATGTAAGTGTCGGTCTACAACAGGAATGGACAGCGAGAAATTGAAGTACAACAACTGATTTGAGGGATTAGGGGTGAGAAACGTCGGACAGAGGTGAGCTTTTGCTAGGAGCGGCTGGAGCTCTCGTCTGATTTTGCTAGTAGCGGCCGTCGGACAAAAGTGATTTTGAGGAAAATATTTAGGGAAATAAATGTTATGTCGAGAAGGAAATAATATTCCCGCTTAAGGAATCACAGTATTCCCATAAGTAATGGCGTGCAAATGGTAGAACGCCATAAATGTTAAAACTTACGACGTGCATTAAAAGCACGTCGTAAAACGCCCGTCGTAATTTAACAGTTTTCTTGTAGTGATTCTTGCTCAGAATGTTGTGCACCGCAACACATTTATTAATATTCTGGAATAGCCTTGCGTTGCAAGTTTGACACATAGAAGTGACAATAGGTCTTCTGCACATGGTATCCTTGCGCTGCAAGTCTGACGTTTGCATTTTCCGATGGGTCTTCTGCCCAGAATTCCCTTGCTTTGCCAGTTTTATACTTTCTTTTTTTGCTGCAAGTTTGACACTTTAGATTTTACATTGGGTCTTCTGCCCAAAGGGCCCTTGCGCTGCAATTTACACTTACATTTTACGATGGATCTTCTGCCCAGAGTATCCTCGCATTGCAAGTTTGACATTTAGATTTACGATGGGTCTTCTGCTCAAAGTGTCCTTGCGCTGCAAGTTTGACACTTAGATTTTACGATGAGTGTCCTTGCGCTGCAAGTTTGGCACTTATATTTTACGACGGGTCTTCTGCCCAGAGTGTCCTCGCATTGCGAGTTTGACACTTAGATTTACGATGGGTCTTCTGCCCAGAGTATCCTTGCGCTGCAAGTTTGACACTTAGA
Source organism: Gentiana straminea (assembly GCA_036785695.1). NCBI lineage: Eukaryota > Viridiplantae > Streptophyta > Magnoliopsida > Gentianales > Gentianaceae > Gentiana > Gentiana straminea. The sequence goes on along the minus strand of JAVUPR010000444.1, from coordinate 6,122,977 downwards.
TTTACGATGGGTCTTCTGCCTAGAGTGTCCTTGCGCTGCAAGTTTGACACTTATATTTTATGATGGGTCTTCTGCCCAGAGTGTCCTCGCATTGCAAGTTTGACACTTAGATCTACGATGGGTCTTCTGCCCAGAGTGTCCTTGCGCTGCAAGTTTGACACTTAGATTTACGATGGGTCTTCTGCCTAGAGTGTCCTTGCGCTGCAAGTTTGACACTTAGATTTTACATTGGGTCTTCTGCCCAGACTGTTCTTGCACTGCAAGTTTAACACTTTATATTTCACGATGGGTTTTCTACCCAGATTTCTCTTGCGCCGCAAGTTTTAATGTTTGATCTTTCGGCATTGTGCCTTAGTTTCTAGGTTTCAACATAACTTAAAATATTCAAACATATGATAAAGAAGATTAATAAAGATATGCATTCAAAGGATAACAATTGCAGAAAATAAGATTGTTCTAAGGAAAATATTTCCTTAAGTGAATGGCATTCCAACTTCGAGGAACTGTCTGTCCAGAGGCCTTAGCCATTTGATAGGATCCTTTACCATGTACTTTAATGAATTTGTAAGCACCTTCCCAATTTGGGTCCAACTTTCCAGTTGGACCTTGCCTGCTAGCTTCATTCTGCCTCAAGACTAAATCACCTTCTTTAACATACGTACCTCTAACTCTGGAGTTGTAATATTGAGCAATCCTTTGCTTGTACTTGGCCATCTGTATCAGTGCCATGTCCCTTTTATGTTCCAGCTCGTCCTTGATGTGCGGCATATCTACTTCCTGTGTTTCTGGACAATGCAATTCAGTCTTGGGAGATTTATGTCCAATCTCTGCTGGTATTACTGCTTCACATCCATATGCTAAGGAATATGGAGTTTCCTGTGTAGCAGCATTCGGGGTAGTTCTATATGCCCACAAGATATTTGGAAGATGGTCTATCCAATGAGATCCTTCATGTTCCAATCTTTTCTTTAAACCTTGATTTATTTGCCTGTTGGTTTGTTCAACCTGTCCATTGGCTTGAGGATGGGCTACTGAGGTAAAGTGTTGAGAGATTCCCAGGTTGGTGCACCAAGTTTGCACTCCTTGATCTTCAAATTGCGTGCCATTATTGGAGATAAGGACTTTAGGAATACCATATCTGCACAGAATATTCTTCCACAGGAATTTCTATATTTGGTTGGCTGTGATGGTGGTCAAAGGTTCTGCTTCCACCCATTTGGTGAAGTAATCTACTGCCACTACCAGAAACTTGAAATTTCCTGGTGCTCTGGGTAATGGACCTACTAGGTCTACTCCCCATTGATCAAAAGGCCATGGTGATACTCGAAATGAAGAGCATATGGGAATTCTTCACCTTTTGGGCTAATGAGTAGGAGTCCTGCTCCTGCTCCTTCTTTGTTGAAGGCTCCGTGTAACACCCCGATTTCCAATCCCGTCGGCCGCCGGTATTGGTCACCGCGGTGCCACCCTCACGACACACAGTCGTGGCAGTAATATCCAACATTCCACGACAGAGAAATAAACATCCACCATTCATTATATAAAAAAAATGAAACATCCACCATTCGTTATATAAAAAGAAATGTTAAATTAAGTGCAATCTCCTGAAGAAAATGAAAATATGCGGAAACGTCAGTAAAATCTTAAAGTTTCGAAAATTCAGAAAGTGGAAATATAAGACTGCGACTACGTGGCTCTCGAAACCCCGCGACATCCCAGCAATAAGCAATCATCCAAAGAAAACACCTGCTAAGAATCTGCTCCCCATAAACGGATCATAGCAGGGTCAACCAAAAGTAAAAACGTCAACTATAAAGTTGAGTAAGAATATATTTAGTATATATAAAACATACGACTAAAAGTTGAGTAAAACTTTCCAACCATATGCCAAAAACCAACCCATGAAAAAAAAACAAAACATCACAACTATCTATACCTAAAGGTCCCGAATGTGCACATCCCTCAAAAGGGTAAACCCCTAAAGAGGAGGATCCTAAAGGTCGTCCAATGGTACCATTAATTAAATGGACCATCGCGTACTGGGGTGCAAGGAAACCTTCCCGGGTTCCCGGCTTCGGGTGCTACCCTATCCGGCCCGACCATACCAATGTCTGCAACTCCCCAAATACGTTAAGGTCATTGAAGTCGTAAGGAAACCTTCCCGGGTTCCCGGCTTCGGGTGCTACCCTATCCAGCCCAACCACTATGGGTCTACAAACTTCAATGCCTAAAATCCAAATCCCACAGTGATGTCAATATCCCTGACTCATCAAACATAACTTCCAACACTTGTTCATAAGGTTGAACAACAACTAACAAGGAAAGGAGACAAAACAAACTGGACGCATGTTTGGAAGGCTGGACGTCCGTCCAAAAACTCTACTGGACGCCAATCCAAGAACTCAGACGCTCGTCCACCAAAAACTGTCACATCTTGAATCAAATTTAACAACTAGGACGCCCGTCCAGATAATCCAGACGCCCGTCCACCAAAAACTGTTACATCTTGAATCAATTTTAACACCTTAGACGCCCGTCCAGATGATCCAGACGCCCGTCTGAAATGCACCCAAGGCAGACGCCCGTCCACATGAATTAGACGCTCGTCCAGCCTGGGTTTCGACTAGAACCCTAAGAACTTCAACACGATTTTCCCTTCGGTTCTCAACCGAACACCAGCAATAAACCACAGGTTAAGCACAGAAAACATCATGTAAGAGTACCCTATCACCCATAGACTTTAACCGTCCCAAAAAAAAACACTACTATGGAAGTTTAACACACCAAAACATGACAAACAAGCGTAAACGTCTTTAATTAAGATTTTGACAGCATTGTAGTTTCCGTTTCAAGGCACGATTAGAGTCATCTAAACACTCTAACACACCAGGCAGCCCCAAATTACGCTTAATAAACCTTGAACAACCATACCCAACATCCCAGAAAACATACACAGTCCCACATGTTACTTAAAACCCCATCTTTCAAGCCAAACGGAAACGCAACTATAGAAATATTCTTACCGGTAACGTTGCACTTCTTGAAAACCTTATTGCTAACAAGCTAGAATCGATCCTCTACGAAGCCTGAATCTATAAAAATAAGGAAGGGCATTAATCACCACACAATCCTAGTGAATCACAAAGGTAGAACCCAAGATTCAAACCTCCCCCTCCAAACGCATAAATGGATCGGCCATGGCGTTTGGCCGGCCGATCATCGTGCTCGATTTGTAGGAAAAAAAAACGATGCTTACCGACGACGACGACGGCGAATTCCTCAACACCAAGGAGAAATTTTTCTCTCCTTCTTCCTCACAAGAAAGTCGGCGGCAAGGGGGGAGGGTTTTGGGTTTCACGCTACTCTTTGGGGAAAAGGAAGGAAAAGGATTAAAAATCCTTTTAATTGTCAAAATAAGGGATTTGGAGAAATCTTTTCTTTTATTTTAATTAAGGAGAATTAAAGAATTATAAAAATCCTTTATTTAATTATTAATTAACTCTTCCATTTAATTAATAATCAAATAATCTCCCAAAATTGAATCCTTCACCGATTAGTTAGAAAGCCAAAATTTCAGGATGTTACATCCTCCCCCCTTAAGGCAAAACTTCGTCCTCGAAGTTCGGGTTCGTACCGGGCGTTATTCCGCCCCCCTTAAAACACCCTTCGTCCCCGAAGATTACGAACAATGTTGAAGATTGCATACCTTAAGAGAACAAATGCGGGTACTTCTGTCGCATAGCATCCTCAGCTTCCCATGTCGCCTCCTCGGTGGCATGGTTAGACCATAAAACCTTGACGATGCTAACCTCACGTCCCCTTGTTTTTCGTACCTTGGTATCTAAAATCTTTACCGGTACTTCCTCGTAAGTCAAAGACTGATCTATCTCAATGACCTCTGGTTCGATTACGTGAGAAGGATCACTCACGTACTTGCGCAGCTGAGATACATGAAACACATTATGCACTTTATCCAACGCCGGTGGTAAAGCTAGCCGATATGCCACTTCACCTATGCGGTCCAAGATCTCATATGGCCCCACGTAATTGGGACTCAACTTCCCTTTCTTGCCAAAACGCATCACTCCTCTGGTTGGTGATACACGTAGTAATACCTTATCGCCCACGGCGAATTCAATATCCCGGCGATGTAAATCCGCATAACTCTTCTGCCTATCTTGGGCAGCCTTTATCTTTTCTCGGATTATCTGTACCTGCTTAATCATGTCCTCGATCATCTGCGGTCCCAAGACCACTGCCTCGGACGAATCATCCCAGCAAACCGGACTCTTGCACTTCCTACCATAAAGTGCCTCAAAAGTTGCCATCTTAATACTGGCGTGATAGCTGTTGTTGTATGAAAACTCAATAAGATCGAGCTTTTCTTCCCAAGAGCCCTTGAACTCTAATACGCATGCTCTCAGCATGTCCTCCAAAGTTTGTATGGTCCTCTCTGTCTGACCATCGGTAGCAGGGTGAAAAGCTGTACTCATCCGCAGTTCCGTCCCCAAGGCTGTCTGTAGCTCCTGTCAAAACCGAGATATGAATCTCGCATCTCTATCTGACACAATACTGTTGGGTATACCGTGCGCCTCACAATATTCCTCCGGTATGCCATAGCTCCGTCTTACTGTCTTTCATCGGAATGAAATGCGCCGTTTTTGTCAATCTATCCACAACGACCCAAATCATATTATTCCCTTTAGGACTCCTCGGTAGTCCGCATACAAAATCCATGGAGATAGAATCCCACTTCCAAACTGGCACATCCAGCGGCTGAAGCGTACCCTGCGGACGTCGATGTTCAATCTTGACCTTCTGACAGGTCAAACACTTTGACACAAACTCTGCTACTTCACATTTCATATTGGGCCACCAAAAGGTTTTCTTGAGGTCTTTATACAGTTTGTCACCTCCCGAATGTACAGAATAAGGCGTATTATGAGCCTCACTCAAGATCCGCCCGTTGAGTTCTTCGTCGGCTGGTACACACCACCAACCCTTAAACCGAATACTACCATCTTCGTGCAACGTAAAATCAGTTGCCCCATCTGTACCAATCTTGGCCTTCTTTGCCTCGATTACCTTGTCGCCCACTTGTCTCACCCGGATCTCAGCATACAACTCGGGTTGCAAGACGAAGTCGCTTTTATCTCCGCCTTTCTGGATGACACAAATATCCATACGGTCCAACTCTTCCGCAATCTGATCCGAGCTACTTCCTCGCACAAGGAATGAATCGACTTCTGACTCAAAGCGTCCGCCACTACATTGGCCTTCCGTTCGTGGTATTGGATTTCCATGTCATAATCTTTAATTAACTCCAACCAACGCCTCTGACGCATATTGAGCTCCTTCTGTGTAAATATGTACTTCAGACTCTTGTGATCTGAGAATACCTTGAATGTTATCCCATACAGGTAGTGTCGCTATATCTTCAATGCGAAGACCACAGCTGCCAACTCTAAGTCGTGAGTCAGGTAGTTACTCTCATACGGCTTAAGCTGCCTTGATGCATACGCGATCACTCGCCTCCGTTGCATCAGCACACAACCCATGCCATTCTTCGATGCATCAGTATAAACCTCGATGTCCTCATTCCCATCTGGTAATGCTAACACCGGAGCTGTAGTCAACCGTTCCTTAAGTAGTTGGAACGCCCTCTCACAATTGTCATCCCACTTAAACCGGTTCTCTTTCTGCATCAATGCAGTCATCGGCCTCGCAATCTTGGAAAAGTCTTTTACAAACCGCCGATAATATCCAGCTAAACCCAAGAAACTTCGAATTTCTGTAACGTTCTTAGGTGCTGGCCATTTCGCCACTGCCTCTACCTTGCTTGGATCAACGGATACGCCGTCTTTCGAGACAATATGCCCCAAGAATGCTACTCGTTCCAACCAGAATTCACATTTGGACAATTTCGCGTACAACTGTTTTTCCCGTAAAATCTGTAATACGAGCCTCAGGTGTTTGGCATGTTCTTCCTTAGTCTTAGAGTAGACTAAGATGTCATCAATAAAAACTACTACAAACTGGTCTAAGTAGGGTCTGAACACACGGTTCATCAGATCCATGAAAACTGCTGGTGCGTTGGTCGATCCGAAAGGCATAACCGTGAACTCATAATGCCCGTACACGTACGAAATGCGGTTTTTGGAATATCCGCATCTACTACCCTCAATCGGTGATACCCTGATCGCAAATCAATCTTCGAGAAAATACCTGCCCCCCGTAGTTGATCGAACAAATCATCGATCCTCGGCAATGGATACTTGTTCTTCACTGTCACGTTGTTCAGCTCTCGGTAGTCAATACACAGTCGCAAACTACCGTCTTTCTTCTTCACAAATAATACCGGTGCTCCCCAAGGTGACACACTCGGTCGGATGTACCCCATATCGAGTAGTTCTTCCAATTGTACCTTCAATTCTGCTAGTTCTTTAGGTGCCATACGATAAGGTGCTTTCGATATTGGTCTGGTCCCGGGCATCAACTCCACTGCAAACTCTACCTCCCTCTGGGGTGGCATACCTGGTATCTCATCCGGGAATACATCCTCAAAATCACGGACTACATCAATGTCCGTTAGTTTAGGATCCCCTGTGCTTACATCATGTACGTGACACATAAACAACGGGTACCCTTTCTTGACGAGAGATCTCAATGTCACCACCGAAATGATCTTCACGTTAGGTTTATCCACAAATCCCTTGTAAGATACTCGCACCCCTTTAGGGCCTCTCAAAGTCACCTTCTTCTCTCGCTCACAAATCAATTTTGGCTTTATGCCGGTTCAACCAATCCATACCCAAAATAACGTCGAAGTTCTCGAGGGGGAACTCGATCAAGTCAACCGACAAGTTGACTCCCATAATCACTAACGGTACGTCTCTATACAACTTAGAGCATGGCACTAACTCTCCCGACGGTTGCATAAACTCACTGTTAATCACCTCGAATGTAGCTAGACCCAACCTCAATACATGCGAACCCGCTATAAAGGAACATGATGCACCCGAATCAAAAAGTACGTAGGATAAAAATGAGTTAACCATAAAATTACCCGTCACTACGTGGTTGCTCTGATCGGCCTCCTCTCTGCCCAGTGCGAATAATTTCCCAGTCTGATTTACTCCAGCTCCCTGGACTGTGCTGGCCGACCCTGATGGTCGGTTCCTGTTTCCACCAGTGGCCGTAGGTGTACCCCCTTGTCGGCTCTGTGCAGGGGTACTACTCTGCTGCTGGTTACCCCTACTCATGTTTCCCATGTTACCTCTTGGAGCTCCACCCATGTTGCTTCCCGTAACCGATGCCGACCCGGCAGGTGTTGGAGCCGCAAAACACTCAAACCATCTATGTCCAAACTTCCCGCAATTATGACACTGAACTTGTGCACCTGAACAATCGGTACCCGGATGATTTCTCTGGCACCGCTTGCAATGATAACTTCGTGGCCGACTAAACCCCTGAGAGTTACCTCTCGCTGACTGACCACCACTGCCCCTGGTAAGGTGGGAATTTCCCGAAAAGGATGGTCGTACTGGTGGGTTCCCAGAATTGCTCCGCTTTTGCTGCCCCTGATTGTCTTCAGAGACACTCTTCCTCTTGTTAGTAGCATGTGCCGATTTAACCTCTCTCCGAATCCTCTTAATGTTGCATGCTACTTCACACATCTCTTTTAGGCTCGTGAAGCCCCTACTAGCCCCCATACGATCCCGGATCGCCAAATCTAAGTATTGCTCAAACTTCACCATCTTGGCCTCTTCGGTCGGCACTAGCTCAGGTGCATAGACCGCCAAGTCAACAAACTTCTCGTAGTACTCTTGAACAGTCATATCCCCCTGTCGGAGATTATCGAACTCAACTCGCAGCTCTTTCCTCTTAGATTTAGGAAAGAATTCAAGCCTCAGCTCTTGCTTAAACTCGGCCCAGCTCAGTGGTACCACCATTGGTTCCCCATGCTCACCTTCAGTCTGAGCCAACCGATCTTTGTTCGCACCCCACCACGATCATCGCCCACGTCAACCAGGTAGAAAGCCGCTTGATCGACCTTCGGTTCCTCTCCGGGACGCCCCGAGTGGTAAAAATCTTTTCGAACTCCCTAATCCACCGTTCGAGCCCCTTAGGGTCTCCCTTACCATCGTACTGGCTGGGTCTCTGCTGACTCACGGCCCTAGTCATGCCGGTAGTTGACCCCTGAGAACGATCCTCTGTCAGCTTGTTGACCGCCTGAATCAGGTCTTGATTCATCTTAACCAACTGATCAATCACCTGGTCCCTCTCATTCCCATTCCTAAGAGGCATAGCTAAAACTACAAAAAGTAAACAATCATGTATTCCATTATCACCTGTATCATGCCACAGAATATTTCACATATACTAACACTTACTGCCCAAAATTAATTTTGCAACACACAGCCACATTTCCACATACATCAGAACTTACCGTACCTTCCCTACATAGAACTCAATATCTACCCCACACATCCTCACTGTGCTTATTTTAGTGAATTTATTCTTAAGGTTCATTTTAGGTGGTGGTCCTGGAGTCGAACGGCTCTGATACCACTTTGTAACACCCCGATTTCCAATCCCGTCGGCCGCCGGTATTGGTCACCGTGGTGCCACCCTCACGACACACAGTCGTGGCAGTAATATCCAACATTCCAGACAGAGAAATAAACATCCACCATTCATTATATAAAAAGAAATGAAACATCCACCATTCATTATATAAAAAGAAATGTTAAATTAAGTGCAATCTCCTGAAGAAAATGAAAATATGCGGAAACGTCAGTAAAATCTTAAAGTTTCGAAAATTCAGTAAAGTGGAAATATAAGACTGCGACTACGTGGCTCTCGAAACCCCGCGACATCCCAGCAATAAGCAATCATCCAAAGAAAACACCTGCTAAGAATCTGCTCCCCATAAACGGATCATAGCAGGGTCAACCAAAAGTAAAAACGTCAACTATAAAGTTGAGTAAGAATATATTTAGTATATATAAAACAGACGACTAAAAGTTGAGTAAAACTTTCCAACCATATTCCAAAAACCAACCCATGAAAAAAAAACAAAACATCACAACTATCTATACCTAAAGGTCCCGAATGTGCACATCCCTCAAAAGGGTAAACCCCTAAAGAGGAGGATCCTAAAGGTCGTCCAATGGTACCATTAATTAAATGGACCATCGCGTACTGGGGTGCAAGGAAACCTTCCTGGGTTCCCGGCTTCGGGTGCTACCCTATCCGGCCCGACCATACCAATGTCTGCAACTCCCCAAATACGTTAAGGTCATTGAAGTCATAAGGAAACCTTCCCGGGTTCCCGGCTTCGGGTGCTACCCTATCCGGCCCAACCACTATGGGTCTACAAACTTCAATGCCTAAAATCCAAATCCCACAGTGATGTCAATATCCCTAACTCATCAAACATAACTTCCAACACTTGTTCATAAGGTTGAACAACAACTAACAAGGAAAGGAGACACCTGGACGCCCGTTTGGAAGGCTGGACGTCCGTCCAAAAACTCTACTGGACGCCCGTCCAAGAACTCAGACGCTCGTCCACCAAAAACTGTTGCATCCTGAATCAAATTTAACAACTAGGACGCCCGTCCAGATAATCCAGACGCCCGTCCACCAAAAACTGTTACATTCTGAATCAATTTTAACACCTTAGACGCCCGTCCAGATGATCCAGACGCCCGTCTGAAATGCACCCAAGGCAGACGCCCGTCCACATGAATTAGACGCTCGTCCAGCCTGGGTTTCGACTAGAACCCTAAGAACTTCAACACGATTTTCCCTTCGGTTCTCAACCGAACACCAGCAATAAACCACAGGTTAAGCACATAAAACATCATGTAAGAGTACCCTATCACCCATAGACTTTAACCATCCCAAAAAAAAACACTACTATGGAAGTTTAACACACCAAAACATGACAAACAAGCGTAAACGTCTTTAATTAAGATTTTGACAGCATTATAGTTTCCGTTTCAAGGCACGATTAGAGTCATCTAAACACTCTAACACACCAGGCAGCCCCAAATTACGCTTAATAAACCTTGAACAACCATACCCAACATCCCAGAAAACATACACAGTCCCACATGTTACTTAAAACCCCATCTTTCAAGCCAAACGGAAACACAACTATAGAAATATTCTTACCGGTAACGTTGCACTTCTTGAAAACCTTATTGCTAACAAGCTAGAATCGATCCTCTACGAAGCCCAAATCTATAAAAAGAAGGAAGGGCATTAATCACCACACAATCCTAGTGAATCACAAAGGTAGAACCCAAGATTCAAACCTCCCCCTCCAAACGCATAAATGGATCGGCCATGGCCTTTGGCCGGCCGATCATCGTGCTCGATTTGTAGGAAAAAAAAACGATGCTTACCGACGACGACGACGGCGAATTCCTCAACACCAAGGAGAAAATTTTTCTCTCCTTCTTCCTCACAAGAAAGTCGGCGGCAAGGGGGGAGGGTTTTGGGTTTCACGCTGCTCTTTGGGGAAAGGAAGGAAAAGGATTAAAAATCCTTTTAATTGCCAAAATAAGGGATTTGGAGAAATCTTTTCTTTTATTTTAATTAAGGAGAATTAAAGAATTATAAAAATCCTTTATTTAATTATTAATTAACTCTTCCATTTAATTAATAATCAAATAATCTCCCAAAATTGAATCCTTCACCGATTAGTTAGAAAGCCAAAATTTCGGGATGTTACGCTCCGTCTACATAAAGTTGCCACTGCTCAGCCTTTTGCTCTACAGCCAATGCTTTTTCTTCTGCAAAGAAATCGACTAATGCTTGAGCTTTGATGGCCGTTCTTGGTTTGTACTCAATATCAAACCCTGCTAATTCAACAAACCACTTTGCCAATCTCCCAGACTTATCTGGTTTATCCAAAATTTGTTTTAGAGGTTGATTTGTCAACACTATCACTGGATGACTCTGGAAATATGGTCTTAATTTCCTTGTAGCATGCACCAGGGCAAGAACCAATTTTTCTACCTCAGAATACCTGACCTCAGGTCCTTTTAGGGCTTTGCTTACAAAATACACATGCCTTTGTAACATGCCATGTTGTTTTTCCACCACCGCGCTTACTGCTTCATTACAAAAGGATAAGTATAAGAATAATACCTCACCTTCCTGAGGAGGAGTCAAGGTTGGCAGGTGACTGATATGATCCTTTAATCCTGAAAAGCTTGTTGACATTCTGCATTCCACTCGAATGGGCTGGCTTTCTTGAGGATTTTAAAGAAAGGCAATGACTTCTGTGCCGATTTTGACAAGAAACGTTTTAGCGCTGCTAATCTCCCCGTCAATCGCTGGACTTCTTTGATGTTCTTTGGCTCGGGCATAGTTTTCAAAAAGCTTCCAATTTATCAGGGTTGGCCCTGACCCCTTCTTTGGATATCATATAACCAAGGAATTTGCCTGATCTCACTCCAAAAGTACATTTTTTTAGGATTCAACTTCATTCTAGTTTGTCTCAATACTTGACAAACTTCTGCCACATCTTTCAAATATTGGTCAAGAGTCCTGCTCTTGATCAATAAATCATCCACATATACTTCCATGGATTTACCAATCTGTTGGTTAAAAATGGTATTGACCGCCCTTTGGTAGGTATCCCCTGCATTCTTTAATCCAAAAGGCATAGACACATAGTAGTAGGAACCAAATTCAGTAATAAAAGCAGTTTTTACAGCGTCTACAGGATCCATCATAATCTGATGATACCCCTCATATGCATCTAGGAAAGCGAAAATTTCATATCCAACTGTGGAATCCACTAGCCTAGCAATTCTAGGTGAAGTGTAACTATCTTTGGGGCATGCCTTGTTTAGATCTGTGAAATCCACACACATTCTCCAGCTGCCATCTGGCTTCTTGACTAACATAGGATTTGCTAGCCATTCAGGATATATAACTTCTTTAATCATGTTGGCCTGCAACAACTTATCTACCTCTTGCTGGAAAGCCTGTATCCTTTCTGGGGCGAAAGACCTCTTTTTCTGCTTCACTGGTTTTCTGGTTGGGTCTATGTTGAGCTTGTGGACAGCTAGCTCTGTCGGCAGTCCTGGCATATCGCTGGCTTTCCAGGCAAACACATCATTGTAATCTTTCAAGATCTTGACCAGAATTTGCTTCTGCTCAGCCGGTATCCATGATCCTATACTGACCGTGGATTCTGGATCAATTTCATCTAACATTATTGACTCCACTGGATCATTAGTCTGCCAACTTTTTTCTTCCTCTGGAACGAGATCTTCCATTGTCACTTGTTGCACTTTGATTTTTCCGCTGATGATGGCTGTATAGCAGTTCTTCGCAGCATCCACATCTCCCTTAATAGTATCTTCTCCTTCAAATATTGGGAATTTCATACTGTTATGTGCCGGGGATACCACTGCTCTGAGATCGATCAATGCAGGCTACCCAAAATCACGTTGTACGCCGATGAAACTTTTACCACCACATAATTAACCATCAGAGTCCTGCTCCGTGATCCCTGTCCGAAAGTCGTTAATAACTTTAGCATACCCACAGGATGAATAGGAGGTCCTGTGAATCCAAAGAGAGGAGTTGACACAGGAGTCAACTCTGAGTCTGCCAATTTCATTGCTTGAAATGCACTATAATATAGCACGTTTACTGCACTACCTGTGTCCACACAGATTCTTCTCACCAAGTTCTTTTGTGTAACCGCCTCTACTACCAGTCCTTCGTTGCTCACAACGGCTGGTAGTGCATCTTTTGGGCCGTACTGAACGGTTCCCATCACTTTTTGTTTCTTTGCTTCTCCATCTTTTCCTGCGCTGCCACTTTTTTCTTGCTGGACAGCCTTGTTAACGCCTGCTGGTCCTCCAACAATCGTATTTACCGTGTTGAATGGGGCATTCTCTCTATGCCCATCAGCATCAGGAGATGGATCTCTATGTCTCCTCTGGTTATATCTGTCTTGATTGTTGTTGAATTTTCTAAATTCCCTCCTTCCTCTAGGGTTATCTCCTTGTGTTCGATCGATGCATTCATCGATCTTTCCTTCCATAGCTGTTGCATCTATGTCTCTGATCAGGTCCCTGCACTACTCAGAGTCATGTCCAATGTCCTTATGATATTTGCACCATCTTGTGTGGTCTCTTTTCTCTCTTGGACCCCTCAATGGAGGAGGAGTCTTGGAGATTCCTTTTTTTCTCCATGATTGCCAGAACTTGATCACGAGATCGGTTTAGAGGGATAAGGTCTTTGTCCTGCAAAGCGCCTTTCTTCCCTAACCAATCAGTTATGGGAGCGGTTACTCTGTCCCAAACTGATTTTCATTTCTTATCAGCTTTATCATCAACTTTTCCTTTTTTAGAATCCCTGTGGAATTCCTCTCTCTTAGCCATGTTTGCTTCTTCACCTTGACAATGTCTTTTTTAGAATCCCTGTGGAATTCCAGACATTCTTCCATCATGCTCGGATTCTTTCTGCTCAGCTTAGAATGTAACCGCCCTTCTTTCAGACTTGCCATGAAGGACGCCACTAAAAAATTATCATCCAAATCCACTATTTGAGATGATTCTCCATTGAATCTTTTGATAAACTACAGTACTGTTTCATCACTTTTCTGTCTGATGGTCAGCAGATATGTTCGGTTTCTCTGAAAAGGCCTTGCAGCAATAAACGCGTGCATGAATTTTCTGGTCAGAGTGGGGAAGTCTGGTATGGATCTGGGGCTCAACTTGTTGAACCAATCTCTTGCCTTCCCTGTGAGAAGAGTTGCAAATGCCCTACATTTCATCTCTTCCGGTGCATTGTACTGACTCATATGCTGGATGTACTGATGCATATGATCATATGGATCCTTGGTACCATCATATGACTGGATTATTTTAAATCCTGGAGGACAAGGAAATGCATCAATGTCCTCAGTAAAAGGAGACACCAGCCTAAACTCATCTTGCTTAGGCTTAAGAATAGCGTCCAACTCTGCTTTGGCGTTATCACCACCTGGGTGAGTAACAAACACCCTTATGCTGGATTCGGCTTCATGGTTTCCTTTCTTACTTGTATTATGGGGAGGAGGTGTTTCCGAAACTTCGACATCCGGATTTCTCGCTTTTACAACCTCCTCAAAGATGGCTTTTATTTCCTCTCCTTTCAAATTTGCTAAATTCTCCACTAACATTTTCCTAATTGCATTTGGTGTGCTGGTTTGTCCTTCTTCCACATTTTTATTCTCAGGTTCTTGATCGTTTCCTTCTGGGTTTTTTCTTTGGTTTGATTTTCCACTTCTTGTTGATTTTGATGTTTCTTCAAATTTCCTTGATTTTTTGCCATTGTTACTATAAAAATAACTCACTAACTAGAATCTGGCCCTCCTTCTAGCGCCAAATGATCTTGCTCGAAATTGTAATCGGGTAATTAATTGATTCAAGTTAGGAAAATAATATAGAAACAGGTAGAATTTTGTATGAACTTGGACTGAACTCTTTTGAGAGAGCTGCCTACGTATCCAATTCAAGTGTCGAATCGGAATCAAGTCCCCCTCGTAGTTCAGAATGCCTTTTTATCCTTTCTGACCGTGGGGATAACCTCCATTTCCCATAGTGGGAAGTTATCAGCAGTTATTCTATCAACTACAAGGCGTGGGATCTACCCATGCTTGTAAACGATTATCCGTTATTGACTCTGTCTTTGTCCTGCTCATCTGATTATCCTGTCTAGAATCCTTTCTGGCCAGAACATAGCGGAGTCCTGCTCATCCTATTATTCTGTCCAGAGGATCTAAAGTACAAAGTCCGGTGGAGTCCTGCTCTATCAATCCATTTATCTTTATCGTCTAATCTTTATCGTGGGTCCGGCCCAATTGTATATAACCCGGCCCAGAGGGCCCATATATCATCACTTCAAATCCAAATGATGTTTGATTTGCTTCCCGAAATCAGGGCAGTTATGCAACTCCGTAGATTTAAGAGCTTATAAGTGTATTTATGAAGTTGAAATCTCTTGATTTTGAAGGATGATTGTGATGGATTCAGTCTTGAGCTGCTAGCAACAAGAGGGATGATTCTTCAGCTGCTAATAAAAGGTCATATTATTGAGTAAATTACTCTCAAAAGCTTCAGCTAAGGAATTGCATTTCATAGTCCTTCTTTCTGAATCAAACATAGTGCTTATGCCTTTACATTTTAAAGTCATAAATGATCATGTTTTAATTCACAGTCTAACTTCAAATACAACTTATTTATCCATTTGTTCTTTATCTTTTTGTTTGTAGGTCTTCTAACTCTTTTTGAATTGCGGTGTTGTACGAGAAATGCGAGGATCAAATTGACAAATATTCTCTTATGGCAATTAATAAATTGAAGGTTGTGTTAACCAATTTGACAGAAGTATATTGATGAACCTGTATTTTATTTCAATATTTGTATCCTAACGTATTTCGTTTAACTTTGTTGTAAGTCAAAATTGAATCTTTCTTCAATTATCTTAAAAGATGGTGTTAAAGTGGCTACAACATGTTGAGGGCGTCTGCCTAAGGATTTCGACTAGAGAGACCACGGCGCCGTAGGTCCTGTCAAGAATCAGGTTCGTCTGTTTTTTATCGATAGTTGATTTTGCTACAGATTGATTATGTAAATTATCCCTACAATTGTACAATTATAATTTAACTATATTGGTATGCTTCGGTTGTGAAATTGCTACTTGCCAACTATTTTCTTTCTTGGCTAGCTTGTGTTATTGTGATTATGAATATGAAAGCAAAAAAGTAGAAATAGTTTCTTCTTCTTTACAAGCAAGTGTTTCTTATGCTTTAACTTGCTCTAAGATGGCCTCATTTGAGTTGTGATTATGGCAGTAAGATGGCCAACCGGTGATACTGATACTGTGATACTGGTACTGATACTTGATACTGATACTGATACTGTGATGCTGATACAGATTCTGTGATACTGATACTGTTATTGTGTTATGGTGCTGAGGTCGACATATTGAAACCGAAGGCGGATATCTACTAGCTAATGTTCCAAGAAGAGGATAATGCTCATTGGTAATGATCTGTGAATTGAGATAGGGTACATATGTTAAATTATTTGATGTAGAGGTTGACTTTATTTAGAAAATGTTAAACCATTTGGTGTAGAGTTTGAGAAGAAGATGATGGTAGCAATCGTCATTGTCGAGATTTTTAGGTGCTTAGATAATCCTTTTCTTGATGTAACTTAATTATCATATATGTTGATGTCAAAGTTGTTTATCATATATGTTGTAATTTTTTTCCATTGTGATTGAATGTGTTATTTCAAAATACACAAGTTTTTTTGGGTGTTAATGTGATTACATTATTGTCCAAATGATTTTTTGTTTACGGTTTGTTTCCGTTTTAATCCATAAAGGAATATATGTTGTCGGTGTTGTTGTAAAGTTTGCCGAGTCCATGATTTTTGGCTAATCCCATACTATTAATGGTAATGGTGTTATTGTGTTTGTTAATATAACGTGTTATTGTAATACTGATACTGATGTTGTGTTACTGGAATTGTAGGCTCATTCTCTCATTTTAATACAAAATGCAGTTCAATGTGGAAACAATTGAAGTAAATGGAGAAAATGCAGCTCTATTGTTTGAGTTTACGAAGAAGACAACAAGTTCAATGGACTTTTACAAAGTTCCTAGCCAGTTGATATATAAGAATGGGCAGCGTGTTCCCCATTAGAACTTCTGTTTTGAGGGAGTGCAAAGATCTTAGGGAATGTTGCACTTGATGTTGTTGCAGCTAATAGACTTTTTCTTGGTGTTTTAGTTTTTTTTTTTTTTGGAGCTTTCATTTTGTCTTGCTAGTGCTTCTTCACACATGTTGGTGGTGTTTTTATTTTGCAGAAGATGAGACAAGTACAACATGATCATTATAACCATATTTTTGCATTCTAGAAACAACTAGTATTATGTTTAAATGTTTTAAATCAGACGTGATTCTTTTGAACCTTAAACTACATATGATACAGATACTGTGATACTATTATTGTGTTAGTGTAAACGCTGCGATTAAATTAAGCTTTCAAAAACTACGTCGAAAGGGTATCATATGAGATCTCAAAATGAAGAGAAAAAAACATATAAACTTTGGTGAAAGAGTTTTGATGATCGTTAAATCAAAAGTTATGGTTGTATATAAGAAAAACGCTCAGATTAATGCAAATATAGTTTCGGCTTTCAAAATTTATGTCTGAAATGTATCGTATGAGATCTCAAAATAAAGAGCAAAAAATATGAATTTTGGTGAATTTTTTTTTTTATGATCGGAGTTCTAAATCATAAGTTACGGTTGTTTGAAAGGAGAAATTAAAAAAAGAGAAGAATAGAAGCAGCGATGCGTTTCTGGCGTGAATTGATATATAAGGGTATTTTTGTCCGTCTGAATTTTTTTTTGACATTTTTGCAACTAAAAAAAAGAGTGTATCCTATTTATTTATTTTATATTAAAAAGTGGATTTTAGCCTCATTCCCTCTTTTTTTATTCACATTAATATTTGATTTTTTTTTGGAACACTATTCATTTCGTTGAAAACATCATTGTTATTCTACCATTTAATTGGTTTGCATTCATTTTAGCTTATAACACTTGTGTATTTTCATGTTTGATTTGTCATTTTTTTCATGTTTTATTATATTTTCTACGTAACTCGAAAATTTCGTGTGTTAACTTTTATTGCATGATTTTCTTCCCCAGAGTCAACAAAAATATCACCTACTAGAAGAAAAGGACAAGTATGACTTTAATAGTTTTTTTGTATAAGAATTACAACTTAATGTTTCATATGAGCAAGCATGTAGTAGACTAATTATTGGTGAAGTGCAATATAGCATGTGGAAATGTCTTGCAACAGATTCTTTCATTTTGTTATATTTTAGTATGAAAGTGCTGCAAGTTTAG
Organism: Gentiana straminea; assembly: GCA_036785695.1. NCBI lineage: Eukaryota > Viridiplantae > Streptophyta > Magnoliopsida > Gentianales > Gentianaceae > Gentiana > Gentiana straminea. The sequence goes on along the minus strand of JAVUPR010000444.1, from coordinate 6,105,026 downwards.
GTGTTTTTGCCCCTCTGATATGTCACGGTGGTAGATTATATTGATTTTCGATTGTGTTTTGGATTGACTGTCTGGAATAACACACACCTTGCCATTTAAATAAACATGTCACGGAAAATGCCTTTGTTTTATATTGTTTTATTTTTATTAAAGAGAAATGTCTTTCTTGAAAATTCGTTTAATTTTTTTCCAATCAATAATTTACTTTGAAACTGTGTTGAACTTGAAGACGTTTAAAGTTTGGTCGTAGCCCCAAATCATTTTTATATACAACATAAATAATTAGCCCATGCATAATACACGATATAGTGAAATTATGTTGCATACACAACATGAAATGCAAACATGATGTCAGAAATAACACGTAATGCAAATGTGTGTCGTATTCGCACATAAAAATGTAACGACGGTATACATACAATGTATTAAGTGTCTTTTTTAATAATAAAACAAAACATTTTGTTTAATGTAAGCATAGTATATATCATTTGCTATTTATAGTCATTTAGTAGTTTTATTTATGTTAAAGCAAAATTTTCAAATTTACGTGCAATGGTTCAAAATGACTTAAATTTGGATTACCATATAGTTTTTTTTAAATTGTGTCAATGGATCAAAAAGACCCATCAATCGAAACAAATGAAGCAATAATTGTTTAGCATTTTTGATAAATTGTTTCAGTGCTACATTATTTTATATTAGCATACATCCCCGTGAATCACACGAGTTTTAAACTAGTGTACACACTAGAAAAATACACGTGCTTTGCACGTGTTCGGCTAATTTATTATATTTAAAATACTTTTAATATTATCTGTATATTCTTGACCGACATGTTACGTTTTTATTCTTTAAATATGATAAGTTTTTTTAATTATAAAATCATGCCTTTTATTGCAAAGGAAGATTTGTCTCAACTATTTAGTATATATACTAGTGAACGTGAGCCGTGCAAGGCACGGCGGGCCAACATAAATCGTTACCAACGATAACATCAAAGAATAGATCTCCAACGTGAAATAAATCGCGTAAGCTTAAACCGTAATAATTCAAGGCACAAGACAAATAGAGCAACCGAAACATATCACATTCTCTGCAAGCTACAGAAAGTCCGGTTTTTACCGAGGGGAAAAAAAAAACGGTTGTAAGAAAAGGGGAAAAAATGAATCGAGAACTTACACATTTGATAAATAAAAAAAATACACGGTTTTTTTCAATTGTTGTGTCGAAATCGAATCAAAATCGAAATTTTTTGGTTGATTGAAATCTAAAACTGAATCCGCAATGTCTGTTGGAGGTAATAAAAATGAACCGTATCGAAATATACACTTTGTTGTGTATATTCAATTGTTGTGTCGAGATCGAAGCGAGAAGTCGAAAATTTCCGGTTCATTGAAATTTAAAACTGAATCCGCACTGTCTATTAGAGGCACTAAAAATGAACCGTATCAAAATATATACTTTGGTTCGATTTACGTAACGTAGAGTCGAATTAAAAAATTTGGTTTATATTTAACGCTTACCGAAATTCCGGTTATTATCGAAGGAAAAACCGAATAAATGATGTTTTAAAAAAAATATTTGATAAAAAAAATACACGGTTTTATTCAATTGTTCTGTCGAAATCAAAAATTTTCGGTTGATTAAAATTTAAAAATGAATTCGCACTGTCTGTTGGAGGTACTAAAAATGAACCGTATCGAAATATAACTTTGTAGTGTATATTCAATTGTTGTGTCGAAATCGATTCGAGAAATCAAAAAATTTCGGTGGATTGAAATTTAAAACTGAATCCGTATTGTCTGTTGGAGGTATTAAAAATGAACCATATCAAAATATACACTTTGTTGTGTATGTTCAATTCTTGTGTCGAAATCGAATCGAGAAATCGAAAATTTCCGGTTGATTGAAATGTAAAACTGAATCCGCACTATCTGGAGGCACTAAAAATGAACCGTATCGAAATATACACTTTTGTTCGATTGATGTAACGGAGAGTCGGGAAAAAAATCGGTTTATATATAACGACATAACCGATATCCCGGTTTTTACCGAAGGGAAAAAAAAATGACCCGTATCGAAATATACACTTTGTTGTGTATATTCAATTGTTGTGTTAAAATCGAATTGAGAAAGCAAAATTTTTTGGTTGATTAAAATGTAAAACTGAATCCGAACTGCCTGTTGGATGCACAAAAAATGAACCACTTTGGTTCGATTTATGTAACGGAGAGTCGGAAAAAAAAAACCGGTTTATATATAACGAGATAACCGATATCCCGGTTTTTACCGAAGGGAAAAAGAAAATAAACCGTATCGAAATATACACTTTGTTGTGTCGAAATCGAATCGAGAATTCAAAAAAATTTGGTTGATTGAAATGTAAAACTGAATCCGCACTGTCTGTGGGATGCACAAAAAAATGAACCACTTTGGTTCAAATTAAGTAACGGAGAGTCGGAAAAAAAAATCGGTTTATATATAACGAGATAACCGAAATCCCTGGTTTTTACCGAAGGGGAAAGAAAAATGAACCGATCGAAATATACACTTTATTGTGTCTATTCAATTGTTGTGCCGAAATCGAATCGAGAAATCAAAAATTTCCGGTTGATTGAAATGTAACACTGAATCCGCACTGTCTGTTGGAGGCACTAAAAATGAACCGTATCGAAATATACGCTTTGGTTCGATTTATGTAACGGAGAGTCGAAAAAAAAGAAAAATAGGTTGTGACGCCCCGTCCCGGATACCGAGTCCTTATCCGGAAAGAACGCCCGGCATGCATATATTAACTTTTTAAATCGTCAAAAGTAATATATACATAAGCCTCGTAACAATCAATCAGAGTAAAAGCGGAATAAATTAAAACTAAAGATAACTCGGAAAAAGAATGTCAAACGACAAACAATAGATCACCAAGTCCCAAAATCTACGTCTAAGAAAGCTGACCGACAAAACAACGAAATAAATGTTGTTGTGACTTATTACATCCAAATTTGAAACTGAAAAGATACTAAAGTCTATCTCTCAAAAATTGAATAATAAAATCGCATAAAATAAAAGTCCATAACATCATAATCTCTTGAGCTCAAACGTCGGCTCCGTCATCATAACCGTACTCATCATCATCCTGACAACCACCTTCTCGGGGTGGGGACAATAAAGAAAGGAGGGGTAAGTACTTACGTACTTAGTAAGGGGTAGAAGAAACGGTTACACAATATATTTATATAATATACATCAAGATAAAGTCTACAATCTCTACCACATAGGTTGCATTAAAATACACTCCCCTCTGCTAGGTCTGCTAGCACCATCACGAGCAATTATCTATGTTACATTGTAATTCAAGGACACAATGCCCGAATGATGGGTATGCACCGGGTCATATTCAGCACCTCATATGGCATGGATGGTTCCGTGTGGAACATTTCCCAAAACCCGAATATTGTCCGTTATGTATGAGAAATGATTCCATGCTGCGAATCATAAATGTGCCTCACCAAGAATTACAACGTTTTAGCTTTTAGACACATCACATATGTTTATTACGTAGTTAATCTAACCACCTAAGTTCATTCCACTTAAAAGGGCTTCCTAAGGACATCTAGTCCTAGACAATATAGATTAACTACCTAGCACGTTGTAAAAGGCATCAATGACTACTAAATCAATGACCCCGCAAGGCCTAAACAACCGCCTTCTGGGCTACCACCTTCTCCCCGCAGAGGGTCTCAGTTGTGGCGATTGATGCTAAGACACCTGAAGTCGGAAGTTAGACTTTGTCAATTAACATTTAATGTCTTCAAAGACACACATACCATATCATAACACATTGTACACGAACATTATCACCTCATACAATACTTAAGAACGTAAATACTACCCTTGGTATTTCATTATTATTATCATTATTATTATTTTTACTGCCATGTGGAAGGGAAACAAACAAAAACATAAGTAGTCATTTTTTTTTTTATTATTTTTTTTTTTTCAGGGGACCATCGGTAATAGCAGTATAGGAATAGTTTAGTTCTTTTCTTATAGTTATTATTATATATAATACACTCTGCTGCATATTATGGTGTTCTACTTATTATGATTAAATATCATAACTTTTCGACAGTAACAAGCAAAGATGTCCTTCTACTACCCTCGGCAGCTACCCATAAGCGAATATATACGTACGCAGCAAAATCAAACGGGAAAGAAACATAATAATAACATTATTAAATATGGTAGAAAACCCAAAAAATCCGTTTAAAGAACACCCCCTTACCTTAGCAATTCTAAAAACAATTGAAAGCGAAAACGGATAGTGAAAAGCTTCAATCCTCGATTCCAATAATGTCTACGAATCACCTATGATAATTTACCATTACACTACGATTAGACAACTTTCTAATTCACCAAAGCTCAGATTTTCCCAAGAACATACGAAATCTATAATTAGGGTTAGGAATGAAAACTTACCGAAAAAAAGAACGGTTGGTATCGAAACGATCGCCTCCTCGCGATGATCAATTTCTTCTACTATGGTCTACACTGAAAATCAACCGTTAAACCCTGAATTTGGAAAACGGCGTTCGAACTATTTTTTTTTTTTTTTTTTTTTTTTTTCCCTTTCCTTTTATGCATCGCCCCCATCTTAATTCTCAGGTAAGTTGCCGTCCGTTAAATATAAATGAGAATTAGAGGTTATTTTCTTTTTATACCTATTAATTAAAATCCAGTAAAATAAATCCTTTTAATTAAATCTTTTTTTTAATTAAATAAATAGATTAAATAATATTTAGGTCATAATAAACATATCCAATTACCATTTTACCCTTTTTGAAAATTCGGGGTGTTATATAGGTTTATATATATAATGAGATAATCGAAATCACGGTTTTTACCGAAGGGGGGAAAGAAAAAAAAAAAAAAAAAAGCTGCTGCTACAAAAAAAAAAAACGGTAAAAAAAAATGAACCTTATCGAAATATACACTTTGTTGTGTCGAAATCGAATCAAGAATTCAAAAAAATTTGGTTGATTGAAATGTAAAACTGAATCCGCACTGTCTGTTGGATGCACAAAAAATGAACCACTTTGGTTCGATTTATGTAACGGAGAGTCGGAAAAAAAATCGGTTTATATATAACGAGATAACCGAAATCCCTGGTTTTTACCGAAGGGGAATAAAACGAACCGTATCGAAATATACATTTTGATGTGTATATTCAATTGTTGTGTCGAAATCGAATCGAGACATCGAAAATTTTTGGTTGATTGAAATGTAAAACTGAATCCGCACTGTCTGTTGGAGGCACTAAAAATGACCCGTATCGAAATATACACCTTGGTTCGATTTATGTAACGGAGAGTCAAAAAAAAGATTTCGATTTATATATATAACGAGATAACGAAATCACAGATTTTACCGAAAGAAAAAAAAAAAAAGGTGCCACGTGGCAGCCTGTGGGGCTGACACGTGGCCTCATGTGGAGAGAACTCCTTAGCTCTTAATAGATATAAGATACATACTCTCTAAGTTCCTTCTAACCTAAAAAGAATCGTCAAATATTATGTGTCCAAAAGATTGTGTAATGTTTTAATTGCATATATTTTTATGTATTATTTATTTATAAGAACTGATTTTAAGATTTAATTAGACACTTAAAACAATTAAAAAAGACCATCGTTTATAAGGATTTTTTTTTCTAGGTTTCCTAAATTAACCATATGTTACAAACCCAACATTATTCCTCTTTTTCCCATCCTTCGAATCTTTTTTCTCTTATTCATCTACTCGACGAGATTGGGTCAATCGAAGGTGAAATTGGCAAATCGAAGGTGAATCGGCAATGCTGTTCAGATTGTGGCGATTGATAAATCTTCCCAAGTGCTACAGCTTGAAATCTAGTTTATCATTCTTGTTTCATGATTTCAAAGGCTCCTCAAATATTTTTCAACCACTTGAATCAATTATTTGTATCATGATGTGATATTTCTTATTTAGATCAACGGCCCCAGGATAATTAGAGAATCAGTTGCAGCAGAAGGTAAAGGAAATTTGGATCTATGTGAAGGATAATCTGTGGCAGAGGATTTTGAGCAAAGCAATCTTCACCGATTGGGGGAGAGTGAATTTGAAGATAATGAAGAACAAAGTCTTCGGCGTATAGCAAAGAATCATTCTTTTGGGAAGGTAATTGCAAATGTTCATTGTGTGGAGTTGAACTCCTGTCCAGCTCATTCTTATCTAACACATAACCAACCGTAGGCTTTTCTCTTGCAACTCGCTTCAAGTCAATCAAAACTGGATCTTCGTCTTGCTTCACCCGAATATCATCCATCAATTCTGATCTTGCTAATAACGGTGCCACAAACTGTCGGTCTTCAATCTGATCAAAGCTTCAGATTCTCAACCCATCTAACCTTTCTGCAACATCTTCAACGCTTGAAACTGCAAACACTGGTTTTCTGCTCAAAGCATCCGCCACTACATTTGCTTTACCCGGATGATACTGAATTTCCAAGTCATAATCCTTTACGAACTCCAGCCATCTCCTTTGCCTCATATTCAGATTCTCTTGGGTAAAGAAATACTTCAAACTCTTGTGATCGGTGAAGATCCTGGCCTAAACTCCATACAAGTAGTGCCTCCAGGTCTTCAAGGCAAACACAACCGCTGCTAACTCCAAGTCGTGGGTTGGGTAATTTTTCTCATGCACCTTCAACTGTCTGGATGCATAAGCAATTACCTTCCCTCCCTGCATCAACACACAACCTAAACCTTGTCCCGAAGCATCCGTGTAAACGTCGTAATTATCAAAGATCTCCGGAACTGCCAAAACTGGGGCTGTAGTCAACTTCTTCTTCAGCGTTTCAAAAGCCTCTTCACACTCACTGGTCCATTCGAACTTCACATCCTTTTGAGCGAGCCGGGTAAGTGGTGTAGCTATCCTTGAGAAGTCGTGTACAAACTTCCTATAATAGCCAGCCAAACCGAGAAAGCTCCTAACCTCAGAAACTGTAGTCGGTCTGGACCATTTCTCAACTGCTTCAATCTTTGCCGGATCAACCTTGATGCCATCCCCAGAAATGATATGACCCAAGAAACTAACTTGGTCCAACCAAAAGTCGCACTTTGAGAACTTAGCGTACAACTGGTTCTTCTTTAATGTATCTAGCACTATCCTTAAGTGCTCTTCATGTTCCTTCTCATCCTTAGAGTATACAAGGATGTCATCTATGAATACTATCACAAACTTATCCAAGTATGGCATGAAAACACGCTGCATTAAATCCATAAATGCAGATGGAGCATTAGTGAGTCCAAAAGGCATGACTAAGAACTCATAATGTCCATACCTCGTACTGAAAGCCGTCTTCGGTATATCTGCTACCTTGATCTTCAACTGGTGATAACCTGACCTAAGATCAATTTTGGAAAACACTCTCTTGCCTTGCAACTGATTAAACAGATAATCAATCCTTGGCAAAGGGTACTTATTCTTGATGGTAAGATTGTTCAACGCTCTGTAATCTATGCACATCCTCATGCTACCATCTTTCTTCTTCTCAAACAACACTGGGGCTCCCCAAGGTGAGGTACTAGGATGAATTATATTCCTCTCAAGCATATCCTTAAGTTGAGCTTTCAACTCCTTCAATTCAACCGGTGCCATTCTATAGGGTGCCTTAGCAACTGGTGCCACTCCCGGTATCAACTTGATTTCGAACTCTATTTCTCTATCCGGCATGTTTCCCGGTATTTCTTCTGGAAACACTTCTGGATATTCCTTTACTATAGGGGTTTCCTCTAACTTAGGCTTCACTTGTTCCACATCCACTGCGTACAACAAGTAGCCTTCACAACCTTTCTGACAAGCTCTAATCGCCTTAACCGCTGAAATTATAGGGTGACGCTTCTTACTAGGCTTGTAAATGTTACCCTGATAAGTCTTATCTGATTTCCCGGGTATTTTAAAGGTCACTCTCTTTTCTCTACAATCCAAGTGGACAAAATTCTCGGATAGCCAATCTATTCCAAGAATCACATCAAAATCCGAAAAGTCCAAAACCGTAGGTCACTCTTGCAACGATACGTTCCAACTCGAACATCTATTTGAGGCATCAACTTGGTTACATTAGTCACTCTTCCTAAAGGTGTTGTTATCTCCAAAGTGTTTCTTAAAGGTTCCATTGGTAAGTTAAGCTTCTTAGCTACCTTAGTTGACACAAAAGTGTTAGATGCTCCCGTATCAAACAAAGCCGTAACTGCTAAGTTGTCTAGTATTATTGTACCTAGGATGCGAATTCATTTATTTAAATACAAATACAACATGATACAAATCGTGCTATAAAAGTACTCTAATAAATTAAAATAAACAAAAAGGTACCTGAAATAACGTTATCGTCTGGTTCAGCCATCTCAGCATCCACTGCAAACACTCGAACTGGGCGACTTGGGCCGCCTCTACCATTCCCTTGCCTCTGATTACTGGTAGGACCCTTTGTCGGACAGTTCTTAGCAAAATGTCCCGTCTCCCCACAGAGATAGCAACCGTTTGTATGAACTCGGCACTCACCCGAGTGATTCCTATTGCACTTAGGGCAAAGGGGTGCTCCGGTTGGAGGTTTACTCGCTGCAGGGGCTGTTGTCTTCTTAAAATTCTGTTGCGGTGCTCCCCGGTTATTACCCTGGCTTGTTCCAAAATTCCTCTTGTTCCGAATAACAACCGTGGCCTTCTTTCTGAAGGTCTCAACTTCCAAGGCCTTATTCAACAATTCAGCCATATTCTTGGCTGTGAAACCTAGCATACCTGACTGTATCTGATAGGCTAAGCCTTCCTTATAAAGAGCCATCTTTCTCTCTTCGACCTTCATCAACTCAGGGTAGAATCTTCCCAACTCGTTAAACTTGTTCGTGTACTGTGATACTATCATATAATTACCCTGTTTAAGCTTCAAGAACTGACTTGCCATGTCTGCCTACACTGTTGTTGGAAAGTACTCGTTATAGAACATGGACTTAAAGCCTTCCCAGTCCGTTACTTTCCCATTGTTACTCTGTACAGCATCAATCCAAGCTTCAGCTGCCCCCAGGAACCCAACTGCTAATTGTGCCATCTCAGTCTCGGGAACCTTTATGTTCCTACAAGCTTTCTCAAAACTTCTTAACCATTCTTCGGCCTTTGAGTGCTCCACATTCCCAAAGAAATCCTGAACTCTGTTTCTTCTCAACCTCGTATACCAGTCAATCGGTGGTGCTTGGTCAAGTGCCGACCTAACTGGTAGGGCTTGTGGATAAACTGGAGGGTATCCATAGGGTATTTCTTGCTGCTGAAACTGGGCTGGTGGAAACCGTAAGGCGGGTAACCAAAACCTTGCTGATGGTCAAAATGGGGTGAAGGTGGTACAGTAGGTCGAGGAGTGTGACCCACTGGAGGAGGGTAAAATGTCTGATGCTGCTGGTGAGAAAACACTGGTGGTGAGGGGTGGCTCACCGGTGGAGGGTAAACACTTACTGGAGGGGGCATGCTGACTGGTGGAATGTCTCCTACTACAGTGACTCGTATAGGTGCTTCTCCTGGTTCTCCATAAATGTAGTTGTACCTTGGTGGAGGGTAGAAGGTTTGTTGGTGAGGAGGGTAACTTACCGGTGGCGGTACTAAACCCGCTGGAACGTCACTTACCAACGAAAATTGAACCGAACTTCCCACATGCCATTGTGGGTGTTTCTCCTGATGAGGTCGCGGTGACAAACTCCGCTGAGATCGTGGTGTAGGGGTCCTAGTATGAAGGGGTGGAGTGAGGCTCGGATGAGGTGAAGGATTCTGCCTCACGAAACCGCCTCTTACGACTGGTGTCGGACTTTCACGACGTACTCCTGACGCTTCTGCACCCGCTCCGGTTCTAGTGAACACCATCCTAATGATCAAAGAAACCAAAACGTTACTAAGAGATCTAAAGAAAACTTATCTTAAAGAAAGGAAGCCTAAAAGATGCGCTCTGATACCAACTGTAACGCCCCGTTCCCGGACACCGAGTACTTATCCGGAAATCAAAACGTTCGGCATGCATAATATTAAATAAATAATATTACACGTAAGCCTCTACTATGTCGTATCAAATAAAAGCAAACGGAAGCTAAAAAGACTCGGGTATTTTTTTCAAATGACCAAGAATAGAAATTCAAGAACTAAAGAGGAAAATGCAATATCATTACATTGGAAAAAAACCAACGAATCCAAAATGTACAAATTCCAAAGTACTAAAAGTAAACTACAAAATCCAAGAATCCAAATCTATGAAATAAATGTAAATTAACGAATATTAAACAAGGTCTTCAAGTCCTGCGTCCTCAAACGTCGTCATCAAAGTCCTCCTCGAACTCTTCATTTACCTGTTCGTCTTCTCTCCCCCAAACACATAAATAACCATGCATTTGAGGTAAGTATAATGTACAAAGTAAGAAGTAGAAGCTACAATATAATTAAGGTTTATTATTAAGAGATTTGTCTTAATGAGACTGACTCAATTTAGGGTTCACTCCATGCCCATCGACACGTCATGACTATACGTTTCTAACTTAGCTTATCTTGGTTACATCATTACTCAAGGACACTGTGCATGGCGTTCATCAGCCTGAAGATATACTTGCAAACTAACGTTGATAAGCACCGATTAGCTCCGGGGTCTCCCCGGTATGCGTATACGTCCGATGAATTTCCTCCACTACCCTTCAGCCGTTTAAGGCCAGTAGCGTTGTTCACCTCTTATGAACGTATCACATCGCCGATATGAAAGAGTGCCTAACCGAGAATAAATGACGTTTTATCTTTTACTACACATATGTATTTATTATTATGAATTAACTAGCCACCTAAGTGTTTTCAGAATAAAACTCACCTTATCAACTCTACTCCCTCACTTAGGCAACTAGACATCACTTCCTATCAGTTACACAGACAATGATGAACTCTAGTTCATCAAAGCACAAGCCCTTTCATGCCCTTCCGACGGATCCGAACTTCAACTCCCTTTAAGAGTACATTCGGTGTTTTAACTGAACGAATCAGAAGTTCAATCGAGACTTGTTTATGTTTATGAAATGTTCGTGTATCACAAATTAAGGGTTTAAAACAATAATAACATGGTTATGAAGCCCGAAACCAAGCTGAAACGATAAAATAGTAAACACAAGGTAAAACAGGTCAAACGCCCGTTTGACATCCTATGGACGCCCGTTTGACATCGAACGCCCATCCACTAACCCCAAACGCCGTCCTTCAAAAATGGCTACATCCTGAATCAAAAGTTTATCCTCAAACGCCCGTCTGCCTTGTGCAAACGCATGTTTGAGCTGCTATGATCGCAAACGTCCGTTTGCCTAGTGCGAACGCTCGTTTGCCTGGGTTTTTCCCAAAACGCTAAAACCTTCAAAAACACGATTTCTAATCCATTTCTAACCTAATTAACATCGAATTAAACCCAATAAAACACAAAAAAACATATCTAATCAAACCATAGCATCTATGATCATTGCTCAACGAAAAGACACATCTTCCTAGCATTAAAACATCTTAAACACGATCTAAACCTTATAAACGATAATTGAAAATCGTAGGAAGAGCCTCTTACCTTTTTAGCAGCTACATCCAAGTCCAAACTCAGAAAAATAGCAACTAAAACCGTCCCTTCTCTGCAGGAAACATGTGTGATAAATCCAAACTTAGATTAGATTCAACCACACGTTTCTAAACGATAAAAACTACGAATTGATGAGTTTGAATCCATCAAACTCAAAGATGAACAGAATTAGGGCTTACACATACCTTATCAAAGCTTCAACTTTCTGCAATCAAAACGTTGCCTTCTTCACAACGATTCCGGTGCTCGACTCTGATCTGAAAACCGTTATGATTTGACTTAGCAATCGATGAAAAATCCCTTAGCCCTAACTTGCTCACACACGCAGAGATGAATGTAGGAGGTGGAGAAATCTGATTTCTAGTAGGTTATAAGAGTTGTGGGGATTTATTTTCCTTAAATAACAAATCCCAAAATACTAAAAAAAAATATTATTATTTTCCTTAATCATAAAAATCAGATTTTCCTCCTTAAATATATACATATATATCTCGAAAAAAATAAAAATAAATAAATAAATAAATAAATAAATATATATATATATATATATATAAAATTTAAGAAATACTTAAACTCCGAATAAAAGGAACCGAACCCAATATTTTGTTTTCGCAAAATGACACGTCTGCCCTTTCTCGAAAATCGGAATATTATATCTTCAAACTTTCTTTTATAATATTTTGTCGTTTAATAATTTTTTTTGAAATCCCTAGTCAACGTTTCACGAGGGATACGAGTAAAAGCCGGTTGCAAATCCCCTTGTACGTAACTTTCGAAAAGAGGATTCTCGGGAAAGCTAAAAGGAAGACACATCCCCGCAACATGATCTGTGGTTAGATCTCTACAATTATCACGAGTGTAAATAAAAAATGGAGAAGTGTTACCGCTGGAGCTCGGCATGTTTAGCTGGGAATGAGACGTGTTGTCTTCCAATTTTTCCGGGTGTTTACGCATCATGTGAGTCCGCATCGATCTGTAACCACCACCCGCCGTAAATTTGTATTTATTGCCACATAATTTGCACACCTCGTAGCAAAAATTTCCGGGGTTAGATAATCCTAATGCATCAGTCCGAGGAACTTTTGTGAAAAATTCCGTAAAATTTTTCGATTTTAACTTTTTTTCTTGTGCTCCTTCTGGGGTACTTTCATCACCCTCTAAATCGACTGACTTGGGAGTAGGACCTGCACCTGCACCGGCTGCACGATTCGGTGTTCTTACAATCCCACGACTCCCACCACGTCCTTGTCTAGGATAGGCATTCGTTGGAAATACATCATCATCATCAACGTCAGCTTCATCATTACGAGGCTCATAATCTTCAACTTCGTTAAGGTTGATGTTAAAATTTTCATTTTGAGACATTATATCATCGTAATGACTATCAAAATCATGAGGAATGAAATCTAATTGTGTCTCGAATTGAGGAATTGAAATGTGACTACCGGTGACAGGGTTTGTAAAATATTGTACCACGAGTCTATAGCCAACATCATCCTATTCCGGAACAACCGTGTCAACACAGAAAGTAACATTTCAATTGCCTTGTGATGATAATTCACCTCTTCTTGACATTTTACAAAATCTAAATAAAATTTAACGGTTATAAAAAAAGTTGAAAAAAACAAACCAATTTTACTTATAAATAAAACCGAATTGAAGTAAACGATTAAATCAGAACAACTTCAAATATCGGTCTAGTAAAGTAAATTTGATTGTTGTTTTTAACACAAACAATTTTGATTATAAAATGGAACAATATTTTTTTACACTTGTAAAAAAAAGAGTTGAATAAAATACAAGCCAAATTTACTTATAACTAAACCCGTATTTAAGTACGATTAAATCAGAACAATTTCAAAAATCGGTATCGTAAAGTAAATTTGATTGTTGTTTTTAACAACTAAACATACTTGATTACAAACAAAGAAATGAGTTTGAGAATAGAGAAGTAGAAATGTAGAATTGAGAGGAGAGAGGAGAGTAGGTGTAAGTGAAATTGGAAAATGAATGGGGTACTTATAGGATTTTTTGAAATGGTCGGAAAATTAAAAAAAAATAGATGTTCAAAAAATAGCCGTTGGAGCCGGTCTGGTTCCGGTTCCGGCCGGGCCGGTTGAACCGCTAGTTGCCAGTCCGGTCCTGGTTACTGAAATACCCGAACCTTCCATAAACCGGGTGAACCGCCGGTTCGGTCCGGTTCCGAGCCAGTTCGCCGGTTACGCTTAGATTAATAGATTTTGGGGGTTCAAGGCCATGGCCCCCCAAGGGACGCCCCTGGCTGTAGTAGATGACAACGTAATGAAATAATAACATGGGTGAAATAGTGGGAAGAAATGGTCAGTAACTAGTCCACACCACGGTAAAAGTAGTTTCTCTTAAAGCGTCCCGACGCTGGACTATGTGAAACTCCCAGTGGCACCTCTAAATTACACTCCACCTTCATAAATATCTAATTCAACCTCTAGAAATGGAGGGGCTCCGGGCTGCACTTGTCCCAAAAAATTTCCCCTTGTTCATGTCACCCCCCTAATTCACTTCAGTTATAATTATTGTAATTTTCGAGAAATTATCATTTCAGGTCATTTTAACACCCTTTATCTCATGTCAGGTCGGGTCAGACCTGATATTTTTTTTTTAAGTCCCCCATTGAAATTTCCCTCCTCGCCTTGTTGAAATTTCCCCCAGCCCGTTGAAATTTCAACGGGCTGGGGAAAATTTCAACGGGGCGAGGGGGAAATTCAACGGGCTTGGGGGAATTTCAACAGGGCGAGGGGGTAATTTCAATATGGGATTAAAAAAAAATGTCAATTCTGACCCGGCCTGACATTAATTTCAATGGGTTGGGGAAAATTTCAACGGGGCGAGGGGGAAATTCAACGGGGCGAGGGGGAAATTCAACGGGCGAGGGGGAATTTCAACAGGGCGAGGGGGGAATTTCAATGTGGGAATTAAAAAAAAATATCAAGTCTGACCCGACCTGACATAAAATAAAAGGTGTTAAAATGACCAGAAATGATAATTTCTCTTAATTTGCAGGTTTGGAATTTCTCTTCTTCATACTCAAGGATTCTATTTACTCCTAATTGTTTTTGTTTTTGTTTTTATTGATTTCTTATATGATTTTCCTTTTGTAAACTTTAAGCTTCCGTTTTCAAAATGATATATCCACAAAACTTTTGCACAACTTATCCACATAAATCTTATAATATTGCCTTTTTGAGGAGGAAAAAAAAAAGGTGAAAGGCCGTGATATGTTTTATGTGATGCATTGGTGGATATGTTCAGTGCTACTATCACCTTTGTTCCGTGTTTCTTGAAGTTTTTTCCTTCTATTTTTATTTATTTAATTTTAATCTTCTGTGATTTATGTTTTTTCATGGTTTTGAATTTGTTTTTCTTACTTTCCTTACAATTATTCATTTATTTTTACACTTGCATTACTATCTTTTTTTTTTTTGAGGGCACTTGCATTACTATCTAGTTCTGTATCATTTTTTTTGCTCTTGATTTGGTTTACCCAACACTACTATGGGGACAATTATTGAAAAAGACACATATTGGAATTAATTAGATAAAAAGGACATCCAAAACAAACACTTAGTTATAAGGACATAATATTAATACACGGACTAATCTACCCTCAATTAATAAACAATAAACAGGCGCTCAAATTTCGGAACAATAAAGCAGGCGCTTCAAGTTGCCGTGTCTTTTTTTTAATTTTTAGAAAGCAGGCGCTGAAACTTTTTTTTTATTTTTTATTTTTTATTTTTTATTTTAAAGAAAGCAGGCGCTGCAACTTTTTTATTTATTTATTTTTACAATCCATTGACCACCACGATGGTGTGAGCATTCCGATGCATTGATCACCGCGATGTCGTGACCACCCTGGATGTAGTGACCACTCGCGATACATTGACCACCCCGATAATTGACTACTGCGACGCATCGACCACCTCGATGCCGTGACCACCGTGATGCACTGACAATTTATGCAGTGACATCAACATTTTATGCAGTGACATCAGCAATCATATATGAATGACATCAACAATTATGTAGTGACATCGGCAATCATATATGCAGAGACATCGCGAAGAAGTGACACCGCGAGGAAGTGGCCACCCCCGATGCAGAGACACCGCGATGAAGTGGCCACCCCCGATGCAGAGACACCGGGATGCAGTGATATTTGATGAACCAACACCATGATGACATTTGATATTTTTCTGACTTAATTTCATAAAATCGATTTCTTTTCTTCATAAAATCGACTTCAAATCGATATATCTTTTGATATAAAACTACGATCAACATAAATCTCACCTTAATACATATTTTTATGCAATGACATCGGCAAGCATATATACAGTGATATCAACATTTTATGCAGTGACATTGGCAATCATATATGCGTGACATCAACAATTTATGCAGTGACATCGGCAATCAGATATGCAATGACATCAATATTTTATGCAGTGACATCAACAATCATATATAAATGACATGAACAATTTATGTAGTGCATCGGTAATCATCTATGCAGAGATATCACGATGAAGTGACCGCGATGCAGTGGCCACCCCCGATGCAGAGACCATCGGGATCGATGCAATGATCACCGGGATGCAGTGACATTTGATTTTTTTCCGACTTAATTTCATAAAATCGATTTCTTTTCTTCATAAAATCGACTTCAAATGGCTATATCGTTTGATATAAAACTACGATCAACATAAATCTTTCACCTTAATTCATATTTTTATGCAGTGACATCGGCAATCATATATGCATTAATATCAACATTTTATATAGTGACATTGGCAATCATATATGCGTGACATCAATAATTTATGCTGTGACATCGGCAATCAGATATGCAGTGACATCAACATTTTATGCAGTGACATCATCAATCATATATGAATGACATCAACAATTTATGTAGTGACATCGGCAATCAAATATGCAGTGACATCAACATTTTATGCAGTGACATCAGCAATCATATATGAATGACATCAACAATTTATAAAGTGACATCGGCAATCAAATATGCAGTGACATCAACATTTTATGTAGTGACATTAGCAATCATATATGAATGACATCAATAATTTATGCAGTGACATCGACAATCAGATATGCAGGGACATCAACATTTTATGCAGTGACAGCGGCAATCATATATGCGTGACATCAACAATTTATGCAGTGACATCGGCAATCAGATATGTAGTGACATCAACATTTGCGTTGAGCTATATCGAGTACTTAGCCAGTCGAGTTCGATGTTGCCTTTTTATGGCTCAATCGAGCCTGAACTTTTTAGTGATTCGAGCTCGAGCCCTAGCGACCATCGGGATGCAGTGATCACCGGGATGTAGTGACATTTGATGAAGCAACACCGTGATGACATTTGATATTTTTCTCACTTAATTTCATAAAATTGATTTCTTTTCTTCATAAAATCCATTTCTTTTCTTCATAAAATCGACTTCAAATGGCTATATCTTTTGATATAAAACTACGATCAACATAAAATTTTCACATTAAATCATATTTTTATGCAATGACATCGGCAATCATATATGCAGTGATATCAACATTTTATATAGTGACATCGGCAATCAAATATGCAGTGACATGTGAAAATGATGTGACATGTGATGATGTAGTGACCACGCCCGATCCATCCACCACCCACCCGATAAATTTATTATAATTTTTCTTTATAATTCAAAAAGTATTATTCGAGTCGAGTAGTAGACAAGTTGAGCTCGATCTTCTTATATTTTATAAAAAAATTAATTGAATTCTAAGTAAATAATCAAGCTTACGAGCCGAGTCGAGCTATATCGAGTATTTAGTGAGTGAATTATTGATTTTCGAAATCATCAAAATGAGATTACAAATATAAGGTAAAATTATTAATTTTTTGGTACTACACAAAAATTAATACAATACCAAGAGTGAAACTACAATTATTTTGCGAATCTACCAAATTTGTGTATCAAATTGTGTATGCAATGACATCAATGTCACTGCATTAATTCTCTAATTGTAAATGCAGTGACATCAATGTCAATGCATCAATTCTGAGAAACAAATCCAAACCACAATATGAGAGATGCAACTCCATAACAATACAAAGAAGAAAACTAGCTACTGAAATTAAAAGCTAATAAAAAAGAGCTCAAGAAAGCTTGATACGCCAAAAAAAACACCAGCTATCAATAACCAAGTATCTTGATGGCCCTCAGCCATCCAAAGCCTCATAACAGCAATAATAATCTATACTTTTGTCCAAAAAGAAATGACAAGCCAAAATAGCATTTATAGTCCAAAAAAACACCCAAAATATCATTTAAACCCCAGATTCCTTCTTGTAATTAACAGACGCCTTTTCCCTGTCCAAACCAGTCATACACATTTCTACAGCGTATACAGGGTCAGAAGACTGAAGTAATTCAGCAAAAGCAGAGTAAACATGCCATTTTTGTTGTTGATCATCATCACCCATCACAACAGCCTTGCTACCAAAACCAAGCTTCCCAAAATAGCTTCCGAAACCGAAAACCTTATTTGACTAAAGTTCTCACTAAAACATTGACTATGTTGCTGAACAAATCACTCAATATTCAATTTTCACTTTCTATTTCTTTATTACCATGATATGTTACAGCCAAGAAACTAAACAGAGTCAAGAATCCCAATTTATAATCAAAATAAACACGTGCTTTATGCAGTGACATTGGCAATCATATATGTAGTGATATCAACATTTTATGCAGTGACATCGGCAATCATATATGTGTGACATCAACAATTTATGCAGTGACATCGGCAATCAGATATGCAGTGACATCAACAATCATATATGAATGACATCAACAATTTATGTGGTGACATCGGCAATCAAATATACTTGTTCTTAAAGATTAATAGCAGTACATGATCAAGTATAGAACAGGTACATACAGCTTGTTAAAAATGATGTCATTTAAAAAGTTGTCATTCTCACATGGGATTGTATGCTTCAGATGACCACCGCGATGAAAGTATGTGTCATGGAAGAGTTTTCTTGGTCCTGAGACCTCACCATTAGAGAGGATTATTTTTTCATGTTAAGCCAAAGAAAAGAAATGGGTAGAGAAGTTGAAAGAAGAAGGATTGTTCTCTGTAAAGTTAATCCAAGAGTCTACATTTCTTTAGCACCATAAGCTTATCCACAAATGGGCTCCATTCCCATAGCCAATCCAGAAATCACAGAGTAACCTGCAATGTTAGCAAAACCTATTGCAAGTGAACCTCCTGCAAGCTCTGATGACGGTCAAATTATACCCGTAAAAGTCATCAACATTGACCTTAAATCGAGATTAATAATACGCATTTTATATTAAATCACACGTTTATATTTATTATTTAATGTTAAGTGATTATTAATATGATATTTGGTATTTAGCCGTTTTTATTATTTAAAGCCGATTTATTGTGCGATAATTATTGATTTTGCAGATCACAACAAATCGAGAGGATAAATGTCATTCAATCAATGGATCTCAAGATAATAAGGAAGAAAATCGGAGCATTAATCAAGAGATAAATTAGAGAAATCAGATCAACACGCAAGCGTGGAGTGGGGAGCAAGGCAGACGAAGAAAACGTGGAGAACTTGGAAAATCCAGGTTCGGTCGACCGATCCTCATGCTTCGGTCGACCGAGTGCTTCCCTTCGGTTGACCGAGCCTCTGGTCAGGGGCGGTTTCTGACTTTAATCGTGTTTATCCTCTAGATCCTTCCTAAGTCGGCCGAAACTCCTATATAAGCAACAGCTATGAGCAATTGTAAAACACACCTTGAATACCTTAGAATATCATTCAATAAAATCACTCTATTCATATATTGATTCAATGTAGTTTATTGAGGGTGTTTCCAGCAATTTAAGGGCTGCAAATATGTAAGCTCTTATTTTCTGTTTCTTTTATTTTAAGTAATTAATCCCTCCCAATTTTGCTTTATCGTTTGAATTAGTTAATCATAGCTAGATGATGTAGATCTAGGCTATGACGTTAGGGATGTGGCGATACCTTATCTATGGGGGTCTCATAACCTACGTCATAGACTTAGTATTTATTCATGAATCTGTATTGTTTAATTAATGTGTATCTAAGTTAGTTTATATGAATGCTTTACGAGTTACTGTTTAATCTGTTCTGTATGATGAAACGCTGAGAGATATGTTCAGGGATGTAATCTGGGGACAAAATTGATTCGGGTGACCGAATGAGTTCACTCGGTCGACCGAGCCCACCTATTCGGTCGACCGAGCCCTATTTTCATCCGTTAAATAGCCACGTCTTTATGGTTAGGTTAACTTAATAGAATTTATTATCTCAGTAGGTATGGCTATGGCTACGTTACTCGCTTAGTTTAATTAAAACGTGTAAAAAGGAAATACCAATATAAAACTCTTAGGTAGGCTTATGAATTGATCTTCGGACGTTCAGCGTTATCTTGGTAGGTTTATATTTGGGAATTGCATGCACCTGCTTATACGTACGTCGTAGATTAGCATGAGACTATAACTTGGTAATTGCTAGTTGGACGAGAGCTTGAGTAATCGTTTAGGAAGTATAAGTACGCCTAACCATAGGAATGTTGCCTAGACGAGGTGTACGGTCAATATCGGCATCCTTAGAGTCGTAAGCGTGTGAGTTATATGAGATGGAGGCACTAAAAGGCGAAGTCACGTAACAATATCACAGTGGTTTAGTGACTTACCGGTGCTAAGTCAAGTTAAAGAGGATGACTCCCGTAGCCAATCTAAGATAGATACAAACGGATTGACAGTTAATAAGTTCAGTTTATTATATAAATTATCTAGGTCCAAACGATAAAGACTATAATTGGGGAGGTTAATTACGTTGTGTCGAGTCGTGTCTTTACTTTTCTTGTCTTATGTTGGTCGTAGACCGCCTCTATGTCCTTGACATGTTTAATTAATTGTTTGTATATAAGATGATCCACAATTGGTTCCCTGTGGGAGCGACCTTGATTCACTATAGCTATACTACGATGGGCCTAGTCCTCTTGCTAGTATTGGTTTATGGTGGTCAAGTATATTATAACCTGATTGACCACGTCATCAAGTTTTTGGCGCCGTTGCCGGGGAACCAACGGTCAATTTTATATATAAATAATTTTCTTATTCATGTCAAGTTTTCTGTTTTAGAGTCTGTTTTTACGTTTTGAGTCCCTCTGGTTGTCTGCTCTGTCTGAAAATTCCAAAAAAAAAAAAAAATAAAAAAAAAATAAATAAATAAATTAAAAAAAAATTATTATTATTCGGTCGACCGAGAGACCTCATTCGGTCGACCGAGCACTTATAATATTTTTTGTTTTGTCCTGTTCTGTTTACACGGATTCTGATTTGTGTTTTTCGAGTCTGGAATTTCGCGTGTCTGTTTATCCCCGTATGTTTAATCCGTAGGTCTGATAGCAGCATGGGAAACCATGTTAAAATCGTCTACGGTCTGTTTTGTTTTTCTTCTGTTTGCGAAACCAGGGAAGCAATAATCCAAGTCAATAATTTTTCGCGGGCGCTGAGAAAATAACCCAGCAACATGCGGAATTACTACTCTACGATGGGAACGGCGATGGAAGCAATACCTTTAAAGCACCAAGATAGCTCCGAAAAAAAAAAAATTAAATGCTTAAATTCTTCGTGGTACAATGTTGAAGGCAAGGTACTACCTTTTTTGCTTATGTTTTACTATTTTTTGTTTTTTTTTTAGCATAAGTTAGCCTATACCTGAACCTTAGTATGAATCTTAGCCCGGAGTTGGTTTGTAAGATTAATTTTATTAGTGTCGAAGGTTTTGCCCCATATCTGTCTCATCTAGAGGGTGTAGGGAAACATGTAGTAGTTGAAGGAAGCAGTGAATAAAGAAGTTCCTCGTAGTTCGTTAAAATCTCATGGTCCTATGCATGAGATTACTTCTACTGGCCATGGGAGCAACAAATTGTGTAGTTTAAGCATTCAAAATCTAAAGAAGACGTTGAGTTTTGAGAGAACACCATCTTTTGCTTTCGTTGATGTTTATGGTGATGGCTTCTCGGTGAACCCACCTTAAACAAAAACGAGATTACGCTTTGGGTGACAATTTAGAAATCGAAGAATCTTTGTACAGAGGTTCGGAAATGGTTTAACCATGGCTGGGCGAGTTCAAACGAGCTTCGGCTCAATCTACTCACCTCCACATGTGATGTACGTTACAGCAGTTCAACAAGACATAGCATAGCCGATAAGCCTTCGGGCTAAACGGGGCTTATCTTGACGGATTGGCCTGAACTGTCACATATGTTCCAACGAATAAGACGGCGTAGGCTTGCCTACATAACCGACCTTATTCGGAGTACTTAGATTCATTGTTTCTTATTGTCAAGGCCAAAACCATAATTTTAGCCGAGTTTCTTAGAATTCACTAATTCCTAAAACGAGAGCCGAGGTAAGAGCTTTGGATAAATGGTATGGATAAATGTCGTTTCCTAGGTCTCACAACCAGGGGAAGGGTATTAATCCGCAAAAGCGACAAGCCACCTCTAATAGTGCTCAGAGGGTCAAAGTCTGGTGATCCAAGAATAATGACTGACAAGGATACTTTTGGAAAGTCGAGCTGAGGACTTTAAACTCAGAACTACTTCTTTAAAACCCTTAGGATTTCTTTTTAGGATTTTAGGTTTTGTTTTCTTTGAGTCCAATAAGAGTAACGTGAAATATGTTGAGGTTTTTTATTTTGCCGTGTTCCGATGGCCATTGGGCTAAGGATGTGCAAAACTTTTTTACTCAATATAGGCCACGTGAATTAGAGTTCCGTAGGAGAGTCGAGAAATTGCTAAAGAAAAGGAAATTTAGCAATCAACCTTAAGATGGAAGCATTAAGAGAGCTTGAGAATTATTGAAAATGTAACAGAGAATGATTGGTGCGAACAAGAACAATTTTGGTCAACTTCCAAAATCTTTTAGAATGGTGATTCAAGTGAAAATCCAAAGTGATGCGCAATTCATTCTGCAACTATCCTTATCTTTCCCTTTACACTTTTTCACCTTCAAACTTTTCGATCCTCTCACCAATCTGCCCCAACAGTTCACATTTCTAACCATTCTTTCATCGCCTCTCTTTCTTTCCATCCGTTTCACTCTCCCACCCAATCCCATTCCCTTAAACAATACCCACCCATAAACACAATTTCTTACCCACCCTTTATCTTTTCTTCCCAACCTTATGTGTATCTTTTTCTAAACCCATCATACTCTCAACCTCCATATTTGTTTACAAAATGCCTTTGTGTTGCGGAATTTGAAATATTGCTAAGCTTTAATGATTATTTTTTTATCATTTTGATTTTCATGATCCTAGTAGGGGGAAGTGTAGCTCTGACCCTAGCTAGATTTTAAAGGTTTTTGGTTCGATCACATACAACTTATCTTTCTACCGGAAGTTTTAAATTTCACAACTTTTCCGTCTATTCCGGCATCTCTAGATGATAAGTTTTGTTCTTAAATATCACACCGATCCGACCTTGTTGATGACGGTTATGACTTTTACGTGATACATTGGGTTATTAGTAATTTCGAGGAGTAGTTACATCTCCCTAAAGTTGTTGATATCCAATGCAAGCGAGAAGTTTCAGCGCTAAGTATTCGATTTTATCTTTAGCCAATAGGTCGCATTGCATCTGTTATACCTTACCAAGTTTCTCTTTTATACTGGAATGAATACATAGTGAGCCAGTCCACCTCGTGTTTTCCCACATGGGGTTATGCTTTTTGATCTTTGTCTTATCCACCCGGTTTTTAGATAAAGACTACCATCTTTCGTTGCTTGTTTATTTTTCTTTCTATTTAGTATTTTTCTTGTCTTTGGTTGTATAAAATAAAGTGGCTTAAAATGTTTTTCGGTATTCATACCTAATTACTGCCACATTATTCTATAACTTCCATAGACATGGTGTTATTTTACGGTTTCGTGGAGTTTGTCTGCTTATACAGGTTTTCACTTGCTTCTCCACAACGTGCTGACATTTACTCTGATATTTTTCCTTTACTTGAAAGCCGTTTCCAGAGCTAAGTCTTTTTCTTAAATTCTCATTTATTTTTGTCATTGAGGACAATGCCATGTTTAAGTGGGGGGTAGGAGACTTAGCTATGTTATGTTATGATTGAAATTTGAATGAAACGGTAGAAAAATTGAAAAATTGAATACATACCATATTATTTATCTCGTACCCTTAGAATTGTGAGTTCCTAGCTAAGAATTGATAGGAAAGGAACCAAGTTTCATGAGTACGTGATCATTTTATACTTATGTTAAGTAAATTTAAGGATATTCATGCCCGTTGTTGCAAGTAGTTATTTATTATTCAATTACTCAATCTGTGAATCGAGTTTTACCGCGCTTATCATAATAACTGAAGAAATTATGTGTACATTGCATAGATGATTGGTTATGTGAACTTAGTATCAATATCTATCTGCTGATGCATTCTTATCTTCTAGCCATTTAAGCGGAGTAATAAGCTTGAGACGTACCTGTGTTTTAGCAAAATGTTAGACACTGGGCTTGTAGTAACATTACCAAAGTAGCCCCGCGCTTGTGGTAATATTGGATGCTATACATGATCTAAGATAGGGGGATACTCTAAAAAGTTTTCTTCCTTGAGATTGATAGTATTTGAAAAATATGAAGATATGAAAAGAATATTCAACTCTTTAAGAGGCTTTGAGTAGTACTCGGTCTCCAAGTCCAAAAACCTATAGATACGCTCTTGCTTATTGCTCTAGTGCTTCAAAAATTTAAAGGCTCGAGAAGTATGAATGCTGAGGTTGGTAGGTTGGGATTACGAAGTTGGCATAAACTCTAATCTTGCTACGAATATATAAAACTAAATGCACATGCACACATCACTTCGATTCATAGTGAGTAGTGAATAATGGATATCTTATGAGCATGACTAGTATGAGTTGACTTGAGCTTCTTGCGTAAGTATGACACGACCATGGGAAATGTTGTCTTGGGAAATGACTTATTGATGCTTTGTTCGGGACGATCAAAGTCTAAGTGGGGGGTAGTTGATGACGGTCAAATTATACCCGTAAAAGTCATCAACATTGACCTTAAATCGAGATTAATAATACGCATTTTATATTAAATCACACGTTTATATTTATTATTTAATGTTAAGTGATTATTAATATGATATTTGGTATTTAGCCGTTTTTATTATTTAAAGCCGATTTATTGTGCGATAATTATTGATTTTGCAGATCACAACAAATCGAGAGGATAAATGTCATTCAATCAATGGATCTCAAGATAATAAGGAAGAAAATCGGAGCATTAATCAAGAGATAAATTAGAGAAATCAGATCAACACGCAAGCGTGGAGTGGGGAGCAAGGCAGACGAAGAAAACGTGGAGAACTTGGAAAATCCAGGTTCGGTCGACCGAGCCTCATGCTTCGGTCGACCGAGTGCTTCCCTTCGGTTGACCGAGCCTCGGTCGTGGGCGGTTTCGACTTTAATCGTGTTTATCCTCTAGATCCTTCCTAAGTCGGCCGAAACTCCTATATAAGCAACGGCTATGAGCAATTGTAAAACACACCTTGAATACCTTAGAATATCATTCAATAAAATCACTCTATTCATATATTGATTCAATGTAGTTTATTGAGGGTGTTTCCAGCAATTTAAGGGCTGCAAATATGTAAGCTCTTATTTTCTGTTTCTTTTATTTTAAGTAATTAATCCCTCCCAATTATGCTTTATCGTTTGAATTAGTTAATCATAGCTAGATGATGTAGATCTAGGCTATGACGTTAGGGATGTGGCGATACCTTGTCTATGGGGGTCTCATAACCTACGTCATAGACTTAGTATTTATTCATGAATCGTATTGTTTAATTAATGTGTATCTAAGTTAGTTTATATGAATGCTTTACGAGTTCTTGTTTAATCGTTCGTATGATGAAACGGCGAGAGATATGTTCGGGGATGTAATCGGGGACAAAATTGATTCGGGTGACCGAATGAGTTCACTCGGTCGACCGAGCCCACTATTCGGTCGACCGAGCCCTATTTTCATCCGTTAAATAGCCACGTCTTTATGGTTAGGTTAACTTAATAGAATTTATTATCTCAGTAGGTATGGCTATGGCTACGTTACTCGCTTAGTTTAATTAAAACGTGTAAAAAGGAAATACCAATATAAAACTCTTAGGTAGGCTTATGAATTGATCTTCGGACGTTCGGCGTTATCTTGGTAGGTTTATATTTGGGAATTGCATGCACACGCTTATACGTACGTCGTAGATTAGCATGAGACTATAACTTGGTAATTGCTAGTTGGACGAGAGCTTGAGTAATCGTTTAGGAAGTATAAGTACGCCTAACCATAGGAATGTTGCCTAGACGAGGTGTACGGTCAATATCGGCATCCTTAGAGTCGTAAGCGTGTGAGTTATATGAGATGGAGGCACTAAAAGGCGAAGTCACGTAACAATATCACAGTGGTTTAGTGACTTACCGGTGCTAAGTCAAGTTAAAGAGGATGACTCCCGTAGCCAATCTAAGATAGATACAAACGGATTGACGAGTTAATAAGTTCGAGTTTATTATATAAATTATCTAGGTCCAAACGATAAAGACTATAATTGGGGAGGTTAATTACGTTGTGTCGAGTCGTGTCTTTACTTTTCTTGTCTTATGTTGGTCGTAGACCGCCTCATGTCCTTGACATGTTTAATTAATTGTTTGTATATAAGATGATCCACAATTGGTTCCCTTGTGGGAGCGACCTTGATTATTATATTTATCTTTACGATGGGCGCTAGTCATAACTTCTGCTAGTATTGGTTTATGGTGGTCAAGTATATTATAACCCGATTGACCACGTCATCAAGCTCAAGCTCTCCAAGCGGGGGGCCGGTCCTACGTTTTTTAGGGCGAAAATGCTCGGTTAAAAAAAATTGGGCCTGTACACAAAAAAAAAATTCGACCGAAAATACAATTTTTTTTCTAATACATTCATATACAAACGTGGCTCGATATATAAAGCGTAGCTCAATTTTTTTCGAATTCTTTTTATCTGCTACTTTTCTTCGTGAAGTAACGTTGCTCTCCAAGATATCCCAAAAATAGAATGGAAATCATGGCTCTTGAATACATTACAAGTCCTGTAATTGTTGTTGGGCCAGATATCTTCCCCATTCTTTCACCTTTCCATAGTGTGAGTGCCTGCAAATTTAGTTGTTATCGGTTGTAGATCTAGAGACGCCGGAGACTGGATTGCCGACGGAAAATGCGATTCACCTTCAACAACACCAAGAATTTGCTCTGCTCAAATGAAAATTCGATCATACATAACTACAAAAATTGAAAATGTATGGGAGAACATTGTTGTTACATGAACTACACGAGTAGGTAAACGCGGCCGAATTTGCCCTTGCCGAGAGCTTTTCCGATTTCGAAATCGTTGATTCACCACTTCTTATTGCTGGTATGTAATTGGCTTTTCCGTGGTATATGTGATTCATTACGAGCTGGGAATTCATCTCCGGACGAAATACAAGATCGTACCGCTCAAAAAGGAAAAAAGAAAAAGAAATACAAGATCGTAGATTCTATTTGCTCAAATTGGAAAAATATTTTGGTAGAGATTTATACACTCTCCGGTAAACAGTCAATCATCTGGATTTGATTGTCCGTTGCCGGCAGAAAAAAAAGACGAAGACGAAGAAAGCGATTATATTCGAAGGAGGGTAATTCAGTCAACTTATTTTAATTCCGCCCTTATAACTAATGATCTTTTAAACGTGTCCTAAATACCTAATTAAGTCCCAAAACACGTCCTTATAAACAAATAACACTACTATGTGATACATTTCCTGTTTTATTGCCATTTTTTTCAATTCAATTTATTGAAACTCTTTTTCTGTCATTTCTTCCAATTTCACCCATCGTCATTATATGCCTTGCTGCATCAAAGTAATTATTTGGTGATATTTGAATTCTATTGGAATCTGGAATATTAGCAACAAAGCAAGAGAAGGAATTTGTCGAGATGAAGAAGGAAAAAGATTTTTTTGAGGATTATGTGTACTCAGTACATTGGCCTAGCTGTTAGCTAGGTTATATACTGATATTACGACCTAGATTCGAGCCCCGTTTGGGGCATTATATGTTTGTTAAACTTTTCGTTTCCGCACCAAAAAAAGGAAAAAGAAACGAAGAAGAAGAAGGATTATGTGGAGGGTGATTGTAGGAGTAAATTACCTTATAAAAGGTAACCGGAATACAAAACGAGAGGATTGGAGTGTGATATGATGGTGAATTGTTGTGGACACCCTTAGGGATGAGTCTACACCATACACTTTCAACTCAAATTCAAATTGTGTGCTTCAGAATCATCCACGTGTGTCTACGGTGTAAATTGAGTGATTATGAAAGAATTACCCTTTGTTGAGATTCTGTTGGGGAGGGGGGGGGGGGGGGGGGGGGGGGGGGAGTGCGGAGACTTAATGGTTATTTCTGTATAATAACTTTTGATACTGTAAATTTCATTAGCTCGAAGATGATGGGTAGCTTCAGTATATTCACTTTTTCTTTTTGAAAAGGAAGTATATTAACTTTTGTTTGTTGTATTGAGATTCTTTTATTTCTTTTATTTTTTTTGGGTATGGACGGTAAGAAGTAAAAGATGAGATATTTTGTTTATATTTACATTTTACTCCTTATAATTTTAATATTTACATATTAACATTCTACTCGTGTCCTCTATTTTCTTTCAAGTCTCGTGTCCGTGTATCTCGTTCCCGTATCCATGCAACATAGCTTACAACCATCCTCGCACTTAACAACTACCATGTATAACCTGATGGGCATTCTCAAACAAACCCTTGCTCGTGTTATATAAGCATAAATAACTGTTACAATTTACAAATTACAAATACATGACACTGATAAATCTATGCTTCTGCACAACTGCTACTTCAACAGTATATTGTCAATTTGTTCGTGGAGGTAGAAATAAACCGAAACATAGATTACTGATATACCCGACCTGGATCGGAACCCGAGCATCTAGATTGGGCCTGAATCCAAGCCCAACAACGGTCTCGGACCTCCACCTTTCCAGTCCGCATTCAATAAGCTGGACTCATCCCCACTCCGACATCTCGGACACATTGGGTGCCATCCATATTATCAGGCCGGCTAAG
This sequence comes from Gentiana straminea, assembly GCA_036785695.1. Taxonomy (NCBI): domain Eukaryota; kingdom Viridiplantae; phylum Streptophyta; class Magnoliopsida; order Gentianales; family Gentianaceae; genus Gentiana; species Gentiana straminea. Next base: position 6,076,099 of record JAVUPR010000444.1, on the reverse strand, counting down.
CTTTGAGTTGATGACTACAAGACAAGGAAGATATGAGTCCGACCTCCTATCAAGTCCGATGTCCGTCCTCTCGCCTTGACAATTGTCTGGTCGACTTATACCTAATTACCAGGGCCGGCCCTCGCTTTTATTGGGCTTAAGACCAAGTCCCCGAATTGGGCCTTTTAGTTGAAATTGTTTTTTTATTTAAAACATACTTATTGTTAGATATTTTTTCATAAATAAATATTTTGGTTATCGTTTGCATACGAGTTGCCGTACGAATTAATGTTATCGCAACGAAACGGGGTTCGACCTGGGGTCGAGGGGGCAGCGTCCCTTCGCAGAGGTCGAGGGGGCAGCGCCAACTCGTGGGGGTTCGGGGGCAACGCCCCCGAAACCTAAACCAATGCATGCATCAGTTCATGAAGGGATATGCATTTTCAGATACATGCATTTTCAAACTGATATGTACTTACCCTTTCGTGTAAGGGTTGCATGCTTTCATCCGGTGAACAGTGACAACCCTACCATTTCGTGCAAGGAGTATCTCCATTCGTTTATGGGGTACTTGCAACCTATAAAAGGCATAAGTATGCAGACGAAAATTCATAAGTTTGACAACATCATCAGAAAAACTTTGAGTGTCCTCGGGTTTGATTCAAACAAGTCACTTATTATACACAAAATAAATAAAACAAACTTATTATATATATCTACAGTGACTTGTTTGAATCAAACCCGATGACACTCAAAGTTTTTCGATGATGTTGTCAAACTTATGAATTTTCGTCTACATACTTATGCCTTTTATAGGTTTCAAGTACCCCATAAATGAATGGAGATACATGCATTTTCGAACTGATATGTACTTACCCTTTCGTGTAAGGATTGCATGCTTTCATCCGGTGAACAGTGACAACCCTACCGTTTCGTGCAAGGAGTATCTCCATTCGTTTATGGGGTACTTGCAACCTATAAAAGGCATAAGTATGCAGACGGAAATTCATAAGTTTGACAACATCATCAGAAAAACTTTGAGTGTCCTCGGGTTTGATTCAAACAAGTCATTGTAGATATATATAATAAGTTTGTTTTATTTATTTTGTGTATAGATATATAAAATAAATTAATAATATAGATAAAACAAAAAAAAAAAAACTTGTTTGTGTATCGTATTTTTTGGGTCAAGTAATTTTTTTATCGGGACCTTTATCAATTGAATTAAAAAAAATTGGGCCTTTATAAAAACAAATTATATTAGGTTGGATTGGATTGAATTCTACACGATTTTTTTTTCTTTTAGCGAAACATGTACCGTTGGGCCTCCCGGCACCGTTGGGCTTAAGACCCGGGTCTCACATGCCTCACTGATGGGCCGGCCCTATAATTACCCTTAATTATATGCTTTTAATGTCTTGTCATGTTTAGTTAAACTTACTTTGTCTTTGCCTATATATATGGGATCACATCCAAGAACTAATATACACAGAGCTACTCTGTCGATTTGTCGACTCGCTTGTGTCTTCTTTCATAAGCATCAGTCCGACCACCCCTGTTCTTGAAATCCACCGCTTCTCACCTGAGAAATCATACAACAACCGTATATCCTCCTTGTATCGCTGTTACCGCAAACTTGATATATCCGACTATATCCGTTGGCTCCGTTACCGGGAAAATCATTATCATTCAGCATCTTTGAATCATTTGCTCGCCAACAAGATTATACAAACACCTCCATCTTTTTGGTCAGCAAACTTTAGTTTTTGGGTTGTACGACCCTCAAACCATTGTTTTTATCAAGAAAGCAGCGGATTCTTAAAGAGCAAGTTTGATTCATGCAGATTTGAGCTTGTACTTAGCTCAAGCCACCTCAAAGTCGAACAACACCTTCACCGGCGTGTTCATAGCTCTACCTGAGCCCATCATATTTCTTAGGTTGGTATAAAAATCTTGGTTAGTTATGCTCTTCAAGTACTAAGGAAACCATTTGCTTGTTAAAACCATATGGAAGCACACTTTTGGGTATATTGGATTCGGAGTTTGGGAGATATTTCTAGTCAACAAAATATTTACAAAATATCTTCAAAATATCTATAGTCAAACATGGCTGGCGCGAAAAACATGACACCTGCTACACCGTCTAAAGAGAGCAATCAGGCCCTTACACGTGGAGCTAACACACCGCGTGGAAGAAAGTAGAAGGGTACTGTCCACCGGGGATGAGGCCGGACATGACATCACACCCGACATGCGGGCTTATATAAGGGAGCCCGCGAGATACACAAGGCGGCGGTCAGACAAAGCCGCGAAAAGGGTATCGTAGGGGCGTCTCATCCAAATCAAGAGCAAGGAGCAATCTCAGTTGGAGGGATAGGACAGCAACAAAGTCCTTGTGAAATATCCCTCCAGGCACATATGGATTACGTAGAGGATATGCGTAGGAATAACATGCTACTCATTGCTGAGGGTCTACCTCCTCAGCCCGTCAGCAAGTTTATTCCCCCCATACCAGCTCCTACGGAGATATAACCCACTCGAAATCCACAAAAAAACGATTCAACCTCAACAAACTGGAAGGGAGGGAAGTAGTCACGCCATATCTCAACCTAAGGAGGGAAGAAGGTCAGCTTTAGCTAGTCTAGGGCCCATGGTCGATGACCGCGGTGCAGCCCCAGGGCGACCTAAAAACCCCCGACAGGTCCGTACCCGCATTGAGGGGCGGGAAGAATCACTGGTTGAGGAAAGTTATACCCGACTCCCCATGATCCCAGAGGCTCAAGACGAACTGGGCATGATGAAAAAACAAATAGAGGAGTTGCAAAAGGGGAAGACCGGGAAAGAAACTAAGCCCACCTGGGGCACGAGTGTCCTTCATCCAAGTATCTTAAAGGCAGCTCCGAGGGGAGGTACTCGCTATCCTAATATCACTAACTATCATGGAGCAACAAACCCATTGGATTGGCTTTTAGCTTTCCAGAGCAGAATCAGTCTGTGTACACCTAGTGATGAGGCATGGTGTATAGCTTTTGTGGGATCAATGTAAGACCGAGCAGCATCATGGATTCGCGGTCTTCCTCCAAGTTCGATCTTATCTTGGGATGATCTTATAAGTTAATTTATAGCTGAATTCAAGTCAGTGGGTGGACCCAAAAAGACCCACATCGACCTTCACGAGGTCCGACAGGGTGAAAACGAATCCACCCGTAGCTTATGAGCGATTTTACAAGGTGTATGAGCTGACCAGGGGCTTAGCGGACAATTTTATGGTAAACAGTTTCGAAATAAGGCTATGTCTGTTAGGTGTAGTGCCCGAAAGACAATTATGTAATTGTTTTAGGACAGAATTAATAATTCATCTTATTATATGCATGTATGCCTATAATTAAGACACTACTGAAAACCCTAAGTACCTCGTTTATGTAATCACATAACTCAGTGTATGGCTATACACAAGAGGATTGAGTTAGTGAGATGTACTTAAAATTAACTTAGTCCGTAGCGTTTATTAATCTAAGTACGAGTCTCATGATTAATTTGCTATTAATGCGCCCAGAACATTTTACGGTGTGACAGTCTTATCCGGACTGTCGGTAATAGGGTACCTAGTGGGGCATTTATATATGATGATAATCATATAGGGCTGGACCGATTTGATTTGAGTTCTCGATATAATTCCGTAATCGATAAGTCTTATCGAATCACAAGATGATCATATATGGATTAATCTCTATCCTGAGGTGGTCACAGACAACTACTTAGGCTAGGGTAGGGTTTGATGTGTTAGTAAGGATCACTTCGCATTATGTGGTCCAACACTTCTCGTTGGCTCTATTCTAGAATGAGTGAGTGGTCTGTGTTATCACAGATATGGAATCCATTCCTTCCCTCGGGAAGTAGACAGACAGTTCCCTTCTTTGTTAACCCTAGAAACTGATCGATCGGCCGAGTTCATATTATATTTGTTATGAACTAATTGATCACTAGGGGTTAATGGTAAATAATGATAAGATGTTTCGAGAAGGGTTTACGGAAATATCCCGAATCGAAGTGAACAGTCTATGGAGGATTTATCCGTATGTGATGATTATATCAGGGGACGCTTTCGACTCATAAATTGAGTGTAAGTTATATATATTCGATAGAGTTCAGTTTCGGGTTTATGGTGGTGTAATCCCGGAATTAATAGGTTGGATATAATTATTCTGTATGATGAATAATTTTTATTCGATTTATTGTAGCTACTGAATATGGGTCCATGGTCCCCGACGTGGCTCCTAATATAGCATATAGGTTTTCTCGTCGCTTCACCTCAATTATAATTAAATAGTTGGATTGGACTATCTAATTGATATGTGGATTAATTGTTTAGTTGGACTAGATGATTAAATACATGGAAAAGAATTTTTTCGTGGACTCGGTCGAAATAAATGAAAAATGCGCATGACCTAATTAATTAGGGTTTGGGGCGCATATTATGTTATTTATTATTGGGAAATTTGTTTTCTCAATAAATAATAAGACATGTGATTAAATTATTTATGTGTTAAATAATTTAAGGAAAAGAATATCTCTTATATATCCTTATTTATTTTGAAATATTCTAGATATATCTTTTTAGGAAAAGGATTATTTCAATTGATTTTGTATTAATTAAATAAATCCTTGGAGGACAAGGATTACTCTCCTATATAAAGAGAGTTCTCTCAAGCCTTTTGACAATCACAAAAACACGCCATTATTGGAAGAATATAGCTTGGAATTTTCGGCTATAGTTCTTTGGGTTCGAGTTTAGAAAACTTCGGGTTTTCTAGGTAGCATATCAAGGAGGTCCGGCGGCGGGAAACACCATCCACTTAGTGTTGCTGGGAAACACACGTTGGAAGGCTGTGGCTGCTCATACACGTGTTCTAGGAGACTTTTGATCTTGGAGTTAAGCACCATAAAAAAGGTTGGCTCATAAACCCCCTTGTAGGTTTAGATCTTTAATTTATGTTCTTTGTTTCGTTTAGATCTAGATCTGATGCATTCCGCTGCATAATCGGGTCAATCTATGATTGATCCGACGATATTACATCTAACAATGTCCAGGTTATTTGAAATCCTATTTTGCCCTCACGCCGCCGACGAACCTCCAAGAGATGTTAAGTTCGACGAGGAAATATATTGCGACCGCAGGAAACGAAGGTTCATCATCATCCTACAAGGGCAAACAGAGGGCTGAGCGCAGCCCGCCCAAAGGCAGCCGTAGAAATCGTGATCGGGATATTAAAAATCCCGAAAGATTTAGAGATGAGACCTTCACTCCTCTCAAAATCTCATACACCCAAATGTGAAATGTAGTAAGAGATGAGCTCTCTAAGCCATTCCCCATGAATCCAGACCCTCGTCGCGACGCTACCAAATATTGTGGATTTCACAGAGATAAGGGTCACACCATTGATGAATGCATGCAATTCAAGAGAGAAATTGAAAATTTGTTAGCACGCGGCATGCATGTGTTGGAAGTAGCGCCCGAAAGACAATTTATGTAATTGTTTTTATAATTAATAAATGACAGATTTATTCTCATCTTCTTATTTGCTTTGTGCTTATAAGAAATACACTACTGAAAACCCCAAGTTGTATCATATGTAGCCATATAACTTAGTGTGTATCACACACGAGGATTAAGTTTATGGTGATACACTTGAACTGTTAGTCCGTGGTGAACTTAATCAAAGTATGGGGTCTATTGATTAAATCACCTTTAATGCGTCCAGAACACTTTATGGTGTGACCTTCTTATCCGGACCGTCAATATTGGTTATCTAAATAGGGCATTTATATATGTAGTCATATAGGATTGGACCGATTTAATATGCATTTCTCATATAATTCCGTAATTGAGAAATCTTATTAAATTACAAGATGACCATATATGGATTAACCTTAATGCTGAAGTGATTGTAGACTCTTGCTTGTTTCAAGATAGGGTTTGATGTGTTCGTTAAGGATTGCTAAGAGGCGCGGTCCGAATCACTTTTACGTTGGCACTATCGGGAATGAGTAGCTGAGAATGTGTCTAACAGATACGGAATTCATTCCTTCCTGCGGGAAGTAGAAAGAAAATCCCCTTATTGTTAATCCTAGAAACTGATCGATCCGCGGAATTCATATTGGTTATGAATTAATTGATCACTAGTGGGTTAATGGTAAATAATGATAAGATGTAATGAAGAAGGTTTACGGAAACATTCTCGTTTCATTATGGATAGTCTATGGAGGGTTAGTCTATATGTAATGATTATATCAATGGACACTTATTGACTCGACTTTCTGAGAATAAGTTACATCTATAATCGATAGAATTCAATTTCGGATTTATGGTGGCGTAATTCCGGAATTAATAAGTTGAATAGAAATGTTCTGTTCGATGAATATGTTATTCTATTTATTGTAGCTACTGGTTATAGGTCCATGGTCCCCAGGTTGACTCCTAACACGTGAGTGAATTCTCGTATTTTGAAACCTCGAGAATAAAATAAATATTTAGACTATTTAATGAATATGCGGATATTATTTATTCGGTAAATAATATGTAATATAGAAAATACATTTTCTATTATCCAAAATGGCATAAAAATGGCGCCATATTTTTTTTGGGAACAAAAATTTTCTCATAATTAATTATAATGTGAAAAATATAATTATTTATTTGTTAAATAATTAATGGATAAATAAAGAGATTGATTTTCTAATGATTATCTCATTTATGGTGATTATCTCTTTTTTTTTTTATGGAAAATCATGAATATAGTGGACGGTATTTGGAACCGATGAACTAGTGGGAGGATTAATTTAAATGTCCATGATTTATTATTTTTCGGACTGTGAAGAAATTCTGAAAATCCTAATGAAACTTCCTATTTTTCAAAATAACGAGTGGGAGCGGGGAAGGTGACAACCGACCCCACGGCCTCTACTGTTGACACAAGCACGTGAGAGAGTGGTGATGCCTCGTGCCGCTTTGATTTCGGCCCCCTAAGGATGGCATTCACCGCTATCAAAATTCAAGGCTTGGTCTCCGAAAGGATAGGATATTGGGTACTCGTCGGGTCACTGACCAACCCTAAAACGGCATACTCGGGGCGTACTTTGAGATCTGAAATAGTAGGTCACATTCATAAGGATATTGTTGGAAATATCTTGGCTGAAAAAGGAAGGTAATCAACAATTAAATGGAGATGTCTGATTCTCAGTTAAGTGTTGAGAGAGATTGTCTCAATTTAATCGTCATCTCTTTGACCTACCCTAAGGCGGCACTATAGGTGTGAGATTAAATCCTTGGAATGGTAGGATAAACTACATTCATGACATCACGTTTATAATTCCTAAAATTTATTATTTGTTGTGGTGTATAATTTGGTTTATATTTCTATCATAATTTATTTTCGCAAATACATATCATCTCAAGGTATCTAAACTGCTAAATACGATAAATTGACTAGTAACAACTTCGTGAAAGTGGAAAAGTAACGAGAACATTGAACTCATTAATCGAGAATGCAATGAATTTTTTGGTAGAGGATTCTCCTCTTGAGCCTCCAAACTTGAAGTGACATTGATAAGTATGTCGCTCGTGTTGATCGAGATACAAAACAAAATTAGTTCAAAGATGAAGAGAATGATTTCCTGTCAATCTCATTGGACATCCCACAGTTCTCGAGTAGTGGCTACTCAAATGAACTGCTAGTTCACGGCCATTTCCTTTAAAGAAAGCCAAGAATGGGAAGTTAAATGTCTCCAAGTGTAAGTCATCTAAACTAAATAAGTTAAAGGCTAAACCGAAACATTAATGAAAGAAATCATAGCATAAGGAAAGTTATCTTGGATTACTAACCTATGAATCCTTAGAGACTTTCTTTACCGGGATTATAACCCGGAAGCTAAGTTCTTTTGTAAAGAACGAGGGAGCTAGGCATTCATGATCAAATAGTAGACAACGGATAGTTATTTCAGCTGAGATAGTGGGAGTGATATAAGGAAGGAAATTTCGGGTTTTAATCCTTGAATATCGTAGAAGTTTGATTTCTGTTTCATATTCGTTGGAACAAATGGATTCACTTTCACATCGGTAATATAGTTGCCTTTTAGAAAATGAATATGACATTTGTAGTACGAATCCGATACTCGGATTTTTGTCTGATAATGTCAGAACCACTAGGTACTGCTGAAAAGGTATATGTAACTCATCATCAACTATTAAGACAAATGGTTTCCATATTGATGTATTATTTTTATATGATTAAATATACGTTATATTATTATGTTTTATCAACGAATTCTATATAAAATATATGAAATTATGGTATAAAATGTTAGTCTTTATAATTTAGAGTATTTAGTAATAATAATAATAAAAAGTTGTAATTTTGTACCGATTTTAGTAAATCGGAGTGTCGTGTCAGATTTACGTGGGTATTTGTGGTATTTTATTGCGGTTTATAAACCAAGACCCCGAGAATCGACATATTGAAGTTTAATCATATCTCTGGAATGATTTAGAGAGTGCCACAAGTTTAAATGGTCAATTGAAAAGCTTAAGTGGATAAGTGGCCAACCAATCTGGATAAGTAATAATAGAGAAATATCTTCGACAAACGAATGGCTCATCAAAATGATATTTTCGAAAAAGTGCTCTTCACAAAAGTTGTAGATTTTACCGAGAGTTTTCCAATGCAATTTAAATTATGAAGATTGGAGGTCTACAACTTAAACAGTGATCAAGTGGCTAATCGATTTGGATTAATAAAAATCCCGTAAAAGCTTCGAAGGAACACGAGGTTATCAAGAAAGCGTTATCGGAGAAGAGTCCTTCATGAAAGTTGTAGAGTTTCTCGAGATCTTAATTTTGGCATTTCGTTTGCAATTTTTAGAGATCCAGAACTCGAGATATGAATTTTAGAAGTTTAATAATTATATATAAAAATAAATATCTCCAACGCACATGCTTTGAGTGATCAAGTTAGTGGGGATCATCATTAGTCCGGACCGAGCCGGCCTAATACCGGACCGGTCCGGCCTTGAGAGCTTTGTCTATATAAAGAGCTCAATTGCAAACAGAGACGGGGTACCAAATATATATACACAATATCATATATATATTCTCCTCTCTTCTCTTTTCTTTTTTTAATTTTTAGTAGTAGTTGTAAATAAGGCCTTACGCCGTAATAATGTAGCATCGTTATAATGCTCGGGAAAATCTCGGAAGTCGGTTTTGCTAAAGAAGTTGTAATGTCCGGAAAATACGATTTCTGAATCAACTACCGTATTCGGGTAACTTTTCTTAAGTATTTATGTTTGTTTTTATATTTTTAGTTGTTATAATGTTTTTAGGCTAAATATAATACTGGCCAAAACTATGTAATCGGTTTTATTTCAATCTTTTCGTTAAAGAAATGTTGTTAAGTTAAAATGACTAAAATTGAGTTAATTGAATCTTTTTCTATTTTGATCGTATTCGTATTGACATATTTAATAGATCTGAGGAATTCATAATCTAATTATGAATTGACGCCTCGTAGTCAGGATATGAAATAAAAGATAGAAAAACCGGAGGGTAAAATTGGCCGTGTGAATAACGTGATAACGGAATCCGATTTCCTACCCGGGGGTAAATTTGTTTTGGGAGAAATGAATCTTATTATAATTTGTACTCGAGATCATAATAATGTTAAATCATCAGTTTAATTGAAACTTAAACCGGAAAGTTGAATCGTCCGGCTTTGACAACCGGAGCCTTTAAAATAAAATTGACCGTTTGACGAACGGAATGACTCCTTTTTATCTAAAGGTAGATTTGTACTCGGGACCTGTTCAGATTAATTCATTTACCGTAACAGTTGTGGACCTTGGACTGATGCAATGGACATATGACAATTTCATAAGCTCGTGTGAGGAGGAATTGTTTACCTCAGGAGTGCACCGTTTCACTTACTCAATTGGACCTAAAATAAAAGGAGAGATCGAACACATTTCAATTAATCGAAAAGATCGTATAAACCAATTATATAAGTTTTGGCCAGTTCTATAAAATATCTGTTTAATATATTGGTATCTATATATTTATATCTATATATATACTTTGCAATTTATGTACATTTATATATATTTATATATCTATATATATTATATTAGAATAACTTTCAAATTACATATTTATTTTATGTTAACTAGAATAGTAGTGATCTGTGTTATAAAATTGCGATTTAGATCGAGTTAATAACAGCTCTTTGGTGTTTAACCACACGTAAAAGAAATTACCAAGTTCCCTGTGGATACGATACTCTGATTTACCATACTAGCACTACAATTTGACCCGGTACACTGCCGGTTAGGATCGTTTAACCCAGGAAACGTAATGTCAGCTTTCTGGCGCCGTTTCCAAGGTAAGGTTTAGGCGGTATCAGCATTTTGGCGCCGTTGCCGGGGAACGTCGCTAATTTCTTTTTATGTGTCTATGGTTACTACTTGTATTAGCTTAAAATTCTCGAGAATAAGTCAACACTTTTCTTATCTCATTTCTATTTTATTTTTCGTTGGTTGTTACCTTTTAGGAAAATTACCAATTTTTACTACTATCAATTTCGTGTTATTTTCTATTTTTGTTAGTTGATGACCAGAAGTGGTAAGGCCCCTCTCACTCCTTATAAGCCTGACATAAACACTTACGAAAGGCAGTTAAGAGTAGAGAGTAAACGCGGTCATACTAGTCGGGGAAATCGACCAAGAATCATCTTCAAACGAAATACGAGAATGGTGAAATCGGTGATGAAACACACGAACAAGGGCCGGAACATGCTCTAGGGCATGGACAAAACCCTGTTAACCCTAATAATAATAATAATAATAATAATAGAAATAATCAAAATCGGAACCAGAATAATCGTAATAATCCACCAAACCCAAGACCTATCTGTGATCAAACCGTAAGAAGAAACCAGACTAATAATCCCATACTTTTACCTAATGAAGGAGCGAATAATTTCGAAATTAAGTCTCATCTTTTTGGTTTAATTGACGCAAGAGCTCAATTCCTAGGAGAGGATGATGAAGATCCACATCATCATCTCTATCTTTTTGAAGAACTGTGCAATACAGCCAAAAGTCAAGGTGCTCATAAGGAATTAACGAGAATGACTATGTTTCCTTTTTCTTTAAAAGGACGAGCCCGAGATTGGTTTATGTCTCTTCCACATCATTCACTTACTAGTTGGGAGGAGATTCAAACTGAATTTACGAAACAATATTTCACTCTGGACGAAATTTGGAATTAAAAGTCGAGGTTGCTAACTTTAGGCAAGGATGCGAGGAAACTCTTGGGAATGCGTGGGAAAGGTTTAAAAAATTGTTAAGAGCGTGTCCCGATCATGGTTATTCCTTAGATATGCAAATTCAACTCTTCGTCGTAAATTGAGAAAAGACTCACGTGCGGATGTAGATCATGCATGTGGTGGTTCGTTAATGATGAGTGAAGCTCAAACGATTTACGATGCTATAGAAAAGATTTCCAAAAATAACGAGAATGTGGGAAACCGGTTCTAGCACCGGAAAAGTAGCTTTTGCGGGAGAATGTACGTCTAATACGGAAGTTCTAGCACACTTGGAGAATTTGAGTAGGAAATTTGATGGTTTACAACGAGAATAAGAACCAAAATTCGAGAAAATAGTACACCAAATGAATACTCAAGTCATGATAATGTGTCATTAGGGATTGAAGAACCAACGGGATATTCAAGAGAGGAGGTGAGTTTTCTTCGACGGCATAGGAATTTGAACAATGCATACTCAAACTCGTTTAATGCTATTAGAAGAGATCATCCTACTTATCGATGGTCCGAAAACCCTAGTAAGCCAGGACAACCGCCATATCCAGTCCCATATAGGAATAATAACCAAGTTTATCAAGAGAATACATCTAATCAGAATTTACAACCATTACCAAGATCCTATCCTCAACATACCACTCAAAGTATACCAGTAACTCAGAGTTCAACTCAACCTGCAGAAGGAGTTGAAAAATGGGAAAAACTAATGAAAAATATGATGGGTGTAGTATCTACTCAAGCTAAGAATATGGAAACAATGATGACTTCTATTGGTACGATCACTAAAGATATGAGTACAATAAAAACATCTATGAGTGGACATGATACCAGAATGAGAACAATAGAAGCTTCATTGAGGAATATGGAAGATCATTTGAGTAGGGAAGGTGAACGTAACAACAGTAGACCCCCAGGAGGATTACCAAGCAACACTGACAGAAACCCAAGAGAGGTAAATGTTGTGGTTACGAGAAGTAGGAAGCTCAGTGGAAGCAATGGAGTAGAAAACTTCGGGAATAATGAAGTAGAAAATGATTTAGATGGAAAGAATGATGAAACTAAAGATGAAATTGAATTCACTGACGAGGAAGAAGAAATTATAGATAATTTCTTGAAAAGGAATAGAAGTTTGGAACCTGAAAATGAAGGTGAAAATTGGGTAAAAATCCCTAGGATTTTGAAAGACCCTATGGATAAGAATTTAAGGAATTTATTCAAGGAACATGTGAGAATAAATGAGAAACAGGAAGAACAAAAAAATTCTGAAGTAGAGATTGATTCAGGGAACAATTTAAAGGAAAAAATTCAAGAACCTGAAACATGGCGACTAAGTAATACTCAAAGGTTTAAGGAAAAAGGAAAAGAGAAATTGACTAAGGAGCCAAAGGTTATAGATTTAGAATCTTTACCTTACCCTCCTAAAGATCAAATCAAAAAGGCAAAAACTGATAAGAAGTATGCTCGTTTCCTTGATACTTTTCGTCATCTTCATGTTAATATCCCTGTTATTGAAGCTCTGATTAATATACCTGCCTATGGAAAGTTTCTGAAAGAAATACTATCAAATAAGAAAAAATTAGAGGAATATGAGAATATATGCCTAAATGAAGAATGTTCTGCAATTCTGCAGCATAAGTTACCACCTAAACTGAAAGATCCTGGAAGTTTTACGATTCCATGTGAAATTGGAGGATTTCTGTTTAAGAAGGTCTTATGTGATCTTGGAGCTAGTATAAATCTCATGTCTTATGAGGATTATAAAAAGCTAGGCATAGGAAAGCTTACTAAGACTGAAATGACTCTGCAAATGGCAGATAGATCGATTAAGTACCCTAAAGGAATGATTAAGGATGTACTGGTTAAAGTAGATAAATTCTATTTTCCAGTAGATTTTGTAGTTATGGAAATGGAAGAAGGATATTCAGCGCCTCTTATTCTAGGTCGTCCATTTCTAGCTACGGGAAGAACTTTAATCGATGTTCATAAAGGAGAGTTAATTTTGAGAGTCAATGAAGATGAAGTTGCTTTCAATATTTTCAAAGCTATGAACCATCCATATACATCACCGAAATCATGTTCTTTTATAGAAGATATTCATTACGTCTATGATAATCAGTTACCAACTTTTGAAGACAGATTAGAAGAATGCTTAACTCTGTCTATCTATAAAGAAGATGAGGAAGACATTGAAATGAAAGAGATAATCCTTTCTCTAGATAAAGGAAGTTTTACTTTTAAGCCACCATGGCATAAGTATTTGGACTTAGAACTAGAAGGACCAGTTCTTAAATCATCAATAGAAGATCCACCGAAGAATCTGGAATTGAAACCATTACCTTTAAATCTGAAATATGCTTTTCTAGAAACTGATAATCCATTACCGATTATTATTTCATCAACTTTAACTGAGCAGCAAGAAGATCAATTAATAAGAATGATAAGAAAGCATAAGAAAGCTTTTGGATGGACAGTTGCCGATATTCGAGGTATTAGCCCTGAGATTTGTGTTCATAAGATAATTTTGAAAGAAGATGCTAAACCTTGTATTCAACCGCAACGCCGCCTCAACCCGAATTTACAGTTAATCGTTAAGAAAGAGGTCATTAAGCTATTAGAAATGGGAATAATCTTTCCTATATCAGATAGTGAATGGGTGAGTCCAACTCAAGTTGTACCAAAGAAAGGAGGTTTCACAGTGAAAGAGAATGATAAGAATGAATGGATTCCAACAAGGGAAATTACAGGTTATCGAATGTGCATTGACTTTAGAAAACTAAATGATCATACTAAGAAAGATCATCATCCGCTTCCATTCATAGTTCAAATGTTGGAACGTTTAAGTGGTCATAAGTATTCTTGTTTCTTAGATGGTTATTCGGGTTATTTACGATTTTCATTGCGGCGGGAGATAGGGAAAAGACTACTTTCACTTGTCCTTATGGAACTTTTGCGTATAAAAGAATGCCGTTTGGTTTATGTAATGCTCTGCTACGTTTAAAAGATGTATGATGTCTATATTTTACGATATGGTTGAGAAATTCTTAGAAATTTTTATGGACGACTTTAGTGTTTATGGAGATTCTTTTGGTAAATGTTTGTCGCACTTAGAAAAAGTTTTACAACGTTGTGAGGATACCAATTTAGTTCTAAACGGGAAAAATGTCATTTAATGGTATCGAAGGAATTGTTTTAGGTCATAGAATCTACGAAATAGGAATTGAAGTTGATAAAGCTAAAGTCGAGGTGATTGAAAAATTACCGCCACCGGTTAATCTAAGGACTCTAAGAGGATTTCTTGGACATGCGGGATTTTATAGGAGATTTATTGCGATTTTTCAAAGATAGCAAAACCTCTAAGTCATTTGCTTGAAAAAGAAGTACCTTTTAACTTTGATAGTAAATGTATGGAAGCATTTAAGACCCTGAAAGCGAAGTTGATTACTGCACCAGTATTGGTAGCACCAGACTGGAATTTACCTTTTGAGATTATGTGTGATGCTAGCGATTTAGCTGTAGGAGCTGTTTTAGGTCAAAGGTATAACAAAATTCTCAAAGCTATTTACTATGCATCCCATACATTAAACGCAGCTCAGCTTAATTATGCAACTACGAAAAAAGGAAGCGTTGGTTTGTAATTTTTGCCTTAGATAAGTTCGGATCTTATATTGTTGGTTCTAAGGTAATAGTCTACACGGACCATTCGGCTACGAAGTATTTGCGAGTAAGAAGGATGCGAAACCACGTCTTCTTAGATGGATTCTCCTACTTCAAGAATTTGATATTGAAATTAAAGATAAAAAAGAAAGTGAAAATGTAGTAGCAGATCATCTAAGTAGAATGGAGACTGAGGAAGAGATAGGGAATGAAATAAAAGATTCATTTCCTGATGAACAACTATTTAGAATAGATACTCCTTCAACCATGCAATTATTAAAAAATAGAATTCCTTCTAAGGAAATCTCACCTTGGTTTGGAGATATCATTAATTACTTAACATGTGATTATATTCCGTCTCATTGGACTTGGCAACAGAAAAAGAAATTCTTTTACGACTTGAAATTTTATTACTGGGAGGAACCAGACCTTTTCCGTAAATGTTCGGATGGGATAATCAGAAAATGTGTGCCTGATAATGAAATTTTAAGTATTTTATCGTTTTGTCATGATCGTGAGGCGGGAGGTCATCATGGAGGATGGAAAAGCGCTTTTAAAGTTTTACAATGTGGTTTTTATTGGCCTACACTATATAAAGATGCTTATAAATATGTTAAATCTTGTGAATCTTGTCAAAAATGGGGAAATGTATCTAAAAAACATGAAATGCCTATGCAACCTATTTTAGAATGTGAGTTATTTGATGTTTGGGGTATAGATTTCATGGGACCTTTTCCTATATCGTTTGGAAAAAGATTTATTCTTGTAATGGTAGATTATGTTTCAAAATGGGTAGAAGCTGAAGCTCTTCCCACTAATGATACTAAGGTTGTCATACGATTCCTTAAAAAGAACATATTCACTAGATATGGCATTCCGAGGGCGATCATTAGCGATAGAGGTTCACACTTTTGTAATAGACCATTTACTAAGTTAGTTGAGAAATATGGTGTAACACATAAACTAGGAACGCACTATCATCCGCAAACCAGTGGTCAGGTAGAGGTGTCAAATAGAGAGATTAAAAGAATCGTAGAAAAAACAGTTGATTCAAATCGTAAAAACTGGGCAATTAAATTAGATGATGCGTTATGGGCATATAGAACAGCTTTTAAAACACCAATTGGTTGTTCTCCCTATAAGCTAGTCTTTGGTAAGTCATGTCATCTCCCAGTTGAGTTAGAACACCGAGCCTTCTGGGCTATTAGATTTCTAAATTTCGATCCTAAGGTTTCGGTGATCATAGATTGCTTCAATTGACGGAACTAGAAGAATTTCGTCTCGATTCTTATGAAAACGCTCGAATGCACAAGGAACGCACGAAGTCTTTCCATGATAAGAGAATCTTAAAGCGTGAGTTCCATGTAGGTGATCGAGTGCTTTTGTACAATTCACGTTTAAAGTTGTTTCCGGGTAAGCTTAAATCAAGATGGACGAGTCCATTTAAAGTAACACGGGTGTACAAAGCTGGAGTTTGTTGGACTAGCGATGGAAATACAACTTTTATAGCCAATGGACACGAGTAAAGTTATTTGTGGAGGGAGAAGGAATCACACTTTGAAAGAAGAAATAATGCTACTGATTGATCCCCCGACAAACTGAAAAAGCAGAAAATCTGAAAAATTGAAAAACAGAGAAACTGGAATCAGCCAAATACCAGGTGCTATCTATCTTTACTTTATTTTTGTGTATTTTTATGTTTAAACTCTTTTCGTCTTTTACCGGATAGACGTAAAAGAACTGGATGTCTTTTTTAGATAGAATAGGAGTTTTTATTTTACTTTTGAAATTAGGCCTTGATAAAGATGTCGCGTTTTCTATAGAAGCTTTAGTTTTTGAACAAAACAAGAAATTGTTGAGAGAGATCAGATTGAGAGAAGTATGTAATGGAACATCAAGAAGTGCGATAAAAAGAAGGGCAAAGTTTCTAATGAGATGCAGAATCTGTGGAAAAAGTGAACATGTTGGACGACTTGTGGGAAAAACACAACCAAATCCCAGGATGAGTGTTTGAATATTGTTAGGAAGGGAACGATTAGGTGGTTATCCGAAAATCCCGATGGAATTCCGAGAGATAATTCAAATGCCTCGTTTTTAGGAGTTAGGTTGATTGAGCGTTATATCAGAACTTTGGAAGATTTAGAAATCGAAGAGTCAGGAACCCCTTAAGTTTCGAGTCCTTTATTTTATTTTATAAAATTTTCGCATAACTTCTGAGAATTTTATAATTGGATCTTTATGAAAATTTGAGGAGTTTTATAAAAATTTTATAAAAGTTTTTTTTTTTAGTTTTAATTTAAACGTTTTATAAGAGTTGATATAAATTTATTAAATTTTTATAAGCTTTTTATTAAAGTGTTATAATGATTTTATTAAATTTTTAGAAATTGTTATAAAATTATAAAAGTTCCTTCAAATTTTATTTTAAGAAAATTTTATAAACTTATTTTTAAGACTTTAATTAAGTTTTATTAGAATTTGTATAAGTTTTATTCAAAAATCATAAAAAAAAATCGAAAAAATAGAAAAATTTGTTCACGGACCGATCCGGCCTTAACCCGGACCGGTCCGGGGTCGAAAATCATAAAAAAAAGACGGGGACCTCTTTTTCTTCTTCTTCTTCCCTAATTCTTCTAACAGCCGCACCCAACACACCAAACCCCACCATTACGAAATTTTTTTCACTTTTCTTCAACAAAACTTCATCTCACACTACACCATTACTTAATTTCTTCTCATTATCATCTCCTCTCTTCAACACAAATTGAAAAATTCAAAAAGGGTCAAAAACAAGCTCCATTCATTCCGGCGACTTTTCAACTTTTCCGGCCTACTTTTCAACGTTTTCTACACTATAAGGTATAATTTAGTTTATTTAGTTGTCAATTTCGTATTTTTCATAATTTTTTAGATTAATTTCAACTGTTTTGATTTTTGAGTGTGTTGTGACATTTTTATTTTTTTGTTGTTTTTGTTGTTGCTTTTGTTGTTGATTGGCATTACCAATATCGTAGAATGGCTGAGTCGAGTACTAGAGTCTCTAAAAAGAGAAAATCAAAAATTCCAATTTCAACTCCTGTCGTAGGCACAGTAATTTTATCACCTGAGGAGGAAGCCGTAAGTTTTGAAAAAACCGCATCACCTGAAGCTAAGAAAGCGTATACGAAAATTTATAGTAAGTGTGATGTTCTGGTTGAAAAAGGATTAGACTTGGATGACTTAGGTGATGAAGTTAAGAATATCTTTAGAAGGCGTCAGTGGTTAGATTTAGCAGCCAGAAGGGAAGGGGAGATTAACACGACTATAGTAGCTGAGTTTTATTCGGTTTTATCTACTTTGTCGGAAAAACGATTACTCGGTCGGAAGCTGTACCCTTGCGAGCCGAAATATTCCTTTTAACCACCGCCGTCATTAATGCAATCTTAGGAGTTGAGGTTTTTCTGATGAGGAGGATTACGGGGTAGTTTATAATTTAGATGATCCTGCTAGTTTTGAGCGGAGGCCCCGAGAGCCCGGTTTGTTTTTGACCCGACCGCGGTGTGGGTTGAAAATCGGTTTAATTACGGGAAGCTGTTTTAGAGGTTTGAGGGCAATTAAAAGATTTATTAGCCATAATCTCTATCCTTCTAGTAAACATCTTGCTTTTGGAAAGGAAGATGTTTGTATCGCTTGGGCAATGGTAAACGATGTTAGAGTGGATGTTGGAAAGGTCATGTTTAAAAGAATTTTTGAGAGTATTGTCATCGCCGGACCGGGGAGTCATCTTTACTTCCCTTGTTTTATCTCGATTTATGTCGTAGGTTGGGAGTACCATTCTGCCTAATGACAAGTTATCTCGGGCGATGGAAATCGATTGGACTAGTTTGACTAGTCTTCCGGATGGTAGTATTAGCTCTTTGCTTAGAAGACGTCAAACTCGGCCCGGCTCCACCGGTTTTACATCTTCTTCTTTTCCATCTTTTTCTAGTCGGCCTCAACAAACTCCTTTCTCCAACACTATCACATATGACATGTTTCAATCTTTAGTGACGGATGTTGCACGTGGTCAAGCCAATGTGGCTTTATTCGCTGAGAGTACTAGGCAGTGGTGTGATGATATTCGTAGAGGTTTAAGAAGGAACGAGCAGTTGCTTCGTAATCCTACTTTTGATGATCCTGCCTATCCACCTTGTCAGTCTGCTTCTTATACCTTACCACAGTGGGAAACACCTATTCCACCACCGTCGAGCTTTCATCCATCGTCATATCCTTTTGGAAGCCAATCTAGTGGGACAGGTGTATTTTCGACAGGTGTTCAGAGACCAGAGATGTCGAGTTGGGGAGGATTCACTGAGTTTGCACATGTCACGACTGGCATGAGTTCAATGGGTCTTGATAGTTCAGTCAGGACCACGACTACAGTTCAGGCATCAGCTTCTCAGTCGTTTCCGAGTTCGAGTTTTCAAGTTGATCCGGAGGAAGACTATGATGAAGATTGAATTTTAATGATTGATTAAACATGTTTACTACACATTTCATTGCATTCGACTTTTGTCATTTAACTATTGGTTTGTTTTCATTTTTCGTTTAGTTTGATTTTATCAGTCGTTTATAAAAATTTAGTTTGTATTTTAAATCGGTTTCATTTTCATAAAAACTATAAAAAACTTAAAAATAATTTTTGTATTAAGTCGTTTTCGAAAAATATAATGTGTCGTTTTATCCGTCGTAACAAAATCAATTAACCAAAATCAAGTTGCTTCAAAAGATCACCAAAATTTCACACGTGAAGTAAAAAAACAAAATTCAAGTTGTCTTTTACCTCTGTCCCCTCAGTAAAAGGAAGATGAGGCCGGACCGAGCCGGCAGTTTCCCGGACCGGGCCGTGAAGAACACAAGGCTGAGTCATTTTTGAGTCCGTCTAATGCACACACGTAAGTTTTTGTTTTTTTTTTTTTTTCTATTTAAGGAAGTAAAGGAGAGGCAAACCATTGCTCATCTTTTCACTGTCTTCAACTTTCCTTCTTTTGTTTTTATAATTTTAAATGTCGAACCACTCTTCACCGTCGGTTAATTCTTACGAGCCTAATACACCGGATCATCCGGAATCTCAAGCTTCTAATGAGAGTATCATTTTACACAATCGTTTTGCAAATTCTCCGATCCTATTGGAGAAAGGTTTAAATTTAGATAAGCTTGATCAATGGGGAAAAACTATCATTCGAAGTTTTGGTTGGAAAAAATTTGTCAGTACACCGAGAGGACGGGTAAATGTCTCAATAGTGCGAGAATTTTATTCTGCTCTTATGACGACACCTATGGTTGATATCACTCAGATTGTTCTAGTAAGAGGAGTGGCTGTTCCCTTCTCTTCATCTATTATAAACCAAATTTTTGAAATTCCACCAGTTACGATGCCACATTTTGAAATGCAATGGGGACTACAAAATCCCTCTAATCATTTGAATAAAGTACACGAGTCGTTCCAATGTCTGTTCCCGCTTTTTGATACAAATCACGACATGTCAACACGAGCTCTACTTCCGCATCTAAAGGCGTGGAAGCATTTTATAAATTCTCGAGTTTATCCCACCTGGGATTTTGGAAGTTTGACTGAGAATGAAATGCTTCTACTTTTTGCTTTGGCATTCGGTGTATTTGTTGATTGGGGTATATTGATTCAAAGGACAGTGTTGGAGTTTGCGATCACGAGAGGTAGTAAGGGGAAACCTATGCCCAATTCATGGATGATCTCACGTTTGTGTATTCTTTTGAATGGAGTGAAAGAGCTGGAGACGGATGAAATTTTTCCGTCTAGAGATAGTCGGTTTGGTTTGCTACCGGTTGATACACCGGGTTGTTCGTCTACTATATAGAGAGTTGTTTGTTGGTGTTATTTAAGTTTTAATAAGTTAAGTTAAAATTAAGTTTGGAGTTAATTTAGTTAAGTTAAGTTTTTCTTTTTAAGTTTATAATAATGTATCTTGTTTAATATATATGTCTTAGATTTTTTTTGTTGTTTGTTTTTTATTTAATGATTTAATTAAGTATACGCTAAAATAAAATCAGAAAAATGACGTTAATAGATAATTTTAAATTTTATTTTCGAACCTACTTCTTTACTACTTATTGAACATCGGGACGATGCCATTTCGTAAGTGGGGAGTAGAGTTAGGTTAGAAAATTCATTAAAATTTTCGAAAAAAAAAAAAAAAAAAACAATAATTATATTATATGTCTAATTTAGATTTTAATAAGATTTTAAGTTTATATAATTGAGTAATTAATAGTAGATATTGTTTTTATAAAATTATATAAGTATGTTGATATTTATAAGTAAAATTTTTAGAATCATTGTCAATATGAATTATGAGTTTGGAATTGGATTAAGTTTATTGATTTTTGGCACCACAAAAATATAACTATAGCCAAATAACCTACCTCAGCCTTGATTAGAGTGATCAAGACCTCACTCGAAATTGTCAATTGTGATTAAATAACCGAGCTTTAGCTATTTTGGTCTACATTTCCTTGAAATACCGCAAGTTTATACGTACTTATAAAAAGAGATGGAGACATAAAAGCTAAATTTTGGTATATGCTGAGATTGGAAAAATTAGATAAGTAGTAGTATATTCGATCTTACCTCATGACACTTGCAACATAGCCGATTTTGGTAATAAGTTCGGATATATTAATATTCTATAAAAGAATTAAGAACGAAGCACCATATTTACACAGAATTAATCAAATATCAGGTATCTTCCTTATCTGTGATTAACAACTTAAAAATAAAAATAACAAATCGGTTGTAGCTACCAATGATTGGAGTGAGTAGGGTATTATCACGAAATGTCCTATATCACTATGAGGTAATTAAGCTCCCGATTCCCTGATGATAAGTAGTCCAGCTAGGGTATTATCACGAAATGTCCTATTGCTGGGAATGAAGGCACAAGATAAAATGAAAGAGGAAAAGTTGAATCATAAGATCTCAGGAATTATTACAAGTTTAAGGAAACCGGACTTGTAATTTTCGATCGAAAGAGTAGTACTCCGATCAATCTTGATGAAGCAATGCCTGTAAGTTTGATTTTCTACACACACTCACGCTTTTAGTTCTTAATCTTGAAAAAAAAAAAAAAAAAAAAAAAAAAAAAAAAAAAAAAAAAAAGAAGAAGAAGAAGAAGAGAGAAAATCGAAAAAAAAAAATTGTGTTATTAATCGATGATTATTTTTTATCAAGAATATGAAGATGTAGGTACGTACGACTTGCCTCTTTCTCTTTTTGATTTCCCTTTTTTCCGATTAACCAACATCTTGAACCTAAACTTTATAAGCCATTTTTGTCAACTACCTGACCGAGTTTCCGATTCCAGAATTTCATAATAGTTGCGATTAAAAATAATTCTGAAATTTTATTTATACTTCTTAAGTATTACATATATAATTTTATCTAAATAATATTTAATGTTTAAGTTATTTCAGTTATATACTCTTTCTGTCTTCTTAAGATTTTAAATTAAGATAGATAATATATTTATAATATTGACAATATAAATTATAATCTGAAAAATTATATTATCTTTTATTACCGCTTATTTTTGCTCGAGGACGATCAAAAGCTAAGTGGGGAGTAATTTGATGTATTATTTTTATATGATTAAATATACGTTATATTATTATGTTTTATCAACGAATTCTATATAAAATATATGAAATTATGGTATAAAATGTTAGTCTTTATAATTTAGAGTATTTAGTAATAATAATAATAAAAAGTTGTAATTTTGTACCGATTTTAGTAAATCGGAGTGTCGTGTCAGATTTACGTGGGTATTTGTGGTATTTTATTGCAGATTTATAAACCAAGACCCCGAGAATCGACATATTGAAGTTTAATCATATCTCTGGAATGATTTAGAGAGTGCCACAAGTTTAAATGGTCAATTGAAAAGCTTAAGTGGATAAGTGGCCAACCAATCTGGATAAGTAATAATAGAGAAATATCTTCGACAAACGAATGGCTCATCAAAATGATATTTTCAGAAAAAGTGCTCTTCACAAAAGTTGTAGATTTTACCGAGAGTTTTCCAATGCAATTTAAATTATGAAGATTGGAGGTCTACAACTTAAACAGTGATCAAGTGGCTAATCGATTTGGATTAATAAAAATCCCGTAAAAGCTTCGAAGGAACACGAGGTTATCAAGAAAGCGTTATCTGGAGAAGAGTCCTTCATGAAAGTTGTAGAGTTTCTCGAGATCTTAATTTTGGCATTTCGTTTGCAATTTTTAGAGATCCAGAACTCGAGATATGAATTTTAGAAGTTTAATAATTATATATAAAAATAAATATCTCCAACGCACATGCTGGAGTGATCAAGTTAGTGGGGATCATCATTAGTCCGGACCGAGCCGGCCTAATACCGGACCGGTCCGGCCTTGAGAGCTTTGTCTATATAAAGAGCTCAATTGCAAACGAGAGACGGGGTACCAAATATATATACACAATATCATATATATATTCTCCTCTCTTCTCTTTTCTTTTTTTTTTTAATTTTTAGTAGTAGTTGTAAATAAGGCCTTACGCCGTAATAATGTAGCATCGTTATAATGCTCGGGAAAATCTCGGAAGTCGGTTTTGCTAAAGAAGTTGTAATGTCCGGAAAATACGATTTACGAATCAACTACCGTATTCGGGTAACTTTTCTTAAGTATTTATGTTTGTTTTTATATTTTTAGTTGTTATAATGTTTTTAGGCTAAATATAATACTTTTGGCCAAAACTATGTAATCGGTTTTATTTCAATCTTTTCGTTAAAGAAATGTTGTTAAGTTAAAATGACTAAAATTGAGTTAATTGAATCTTTTTCTATTTTGATCGTATTCGTATTGACATATTTAATAGATCTGAGGAATTCATAATCTAATTATGAATTGACGCCTCGTAGTCAGGATATGAAATAAAAGATAGAAAAACCGGAGGGTAAAATTGGCCGTGTGAATAACGTGATAACGGAATCCGATTTCCTACCCGGGGGTAAATTTGTTTTGGGAGAAATGAATCTTATTATAATTTGTACTCGAGATCATAATAATGTTAAATCATCAGTTTAATTGAAACTTAAACCGGAAAGTTGAATCGTCCGGCTTTGACAACCGGAGCCTTTAAAATAAAATTGACCGTTTGACGAACGGAATGACTCCTTTTTATCTAAAGGTAGATTTGTACTCGGGACTGTTCGTTCGATTAATTCATTTACCGTAACGAGTTGTGGACCTTGGACCGATGCAATGGACATATGACAATTTCATAAGCTCGTGTGAGGAGGAATTGTTTACCTCAGGAGTGCACCGTTTCACTTACTCAATTGGACCTAAAATAAAAGGAGAGATCGAACACATTTCAATTAATCGAAAAGATCGTATAAACCAATTATATAAGTTTTGGCCGGTTCTATAAAATATCTTTTAATATATTGGTATCTATATATTTATATCTATATATATACTTTGCAATTTATGTACATTTATATATATTTATATATCTATATATATTATATTAGAATAACTTTCAAATTACATATTTATTTTATGTTAACTAGAATAGTAGTGATCTGTGTTATAAAATTGCGATTTAGATCGAGTTAATAACAGCTCTTTGGTGTTTAACCACACGTAAAAGAAATTACCAAGTTCCCTGTGGATACGATACTCTGATTCACCATACTAGCACTACAATTTGACCCGGTACACTGCCGGTTAGGATCGTTTAACCCAGGAAACGTAATGTCAGCTTTCTGGCGCCGTTTCCAAGGTAAGGTTTAGGCGGTATCACATATTAAGATAAATGATTCTTTAGCATCTATTAATTAGTGCATATATCCTAAAGATAAGATCTGAAGACCGGTTAAAGGTGATTCATATCTCCCAGTCTAAGAACACTATCTGAAAGGAAAAATGACTAAGTAACCTTTCAATTTGGAAAGGGTAATAGAGCTGAAGAAGTATCACAGCTTGTTCATATTGAACTTTGGGTTCTTATGAAGGATACAAGCTAGTGGGAGCTTTTGAGTGGTAGACATTTTGTCTGACGAAAACTCGAAATGCCGATTAGTTTATCAGAATATTTGGAGGAATCTCTGATACTACCAGAGAAGAGAGTATCCCATACTCAGATATAGGCTATAGCATAGTATTTGGCACTGATGCTCAGCTTGCCTCCGAGTGAAATGATTTCACTGATAGGATGAACCGTGGACTGCCTTATGTAGTTATTGATGTTCTACAATACACTGCTTAACTAAATTAAGATATTGGTTGCAAAATAACGGTTCACATGTCATGTGATACAGAGAAGTCTACCTATAAGATGCTCATGAATTTGTGGATAAGAAGTATCTTTACTCCACTTATGCAAATAGAGGCATTTAGCACTAGTGCTTGAAGGTAGGACTGGAGATTTTGCATATACGTTCAGATGGTGACTTTTCATGAAATATCTTAATGCATTGAGTGTAGGTTGGTTATAAGATTCTTAAGATAGGATAGTGACGGTTGGACTGTCACAGTATTTCTACAAGAATGTCTAAATAACAATCTTAGACCTTAAAGTAAAGATACTCAAGGAGTTACTATCTGATTTAATCAGACCACATCCAACATTGGTTGTTGGGGGTTACGCTGAGAAATACTACTGAACCAGATCAGAATGTCAATCCACCCAATTGCAGTGGCAGTATGGTTTATCCATTGACTAGCTGTGATTATTGACGTGATCCGTTTCCGTCAGGTAGTTTGAAAGGAAGACTTGGACGTGGGATATCGGGCCTCTTCGTGGTGCTCCGATCAGTGAGGTTATCGCCGTCGGACGGTGGCGTTTATCGACGTCGGTGATGAGCCCGCGGTGGTAATATGAAATAAATATGAGAGAGAGAACAATGCTGATAGAAATAAATGTGCAAAAGTTGTTCTATATTTCTCTCTCTTCATTAATGTCACAGTGGGGGTATTTATAGGGAAAGGATAAAGCTGTAAAAGACTATTCGTGCTAGCGGCGCCGATGCCCGACAGATGGCAGTTGGCCTCGCATTCTATCTAAGCTTATGAACTTTCCATTAACGATATTCTCATAGGAATGGGCCCGCGCGCTTTGCGGGGCGGCCCCCTTATGCTTATGAGGATGGCGGGATGGCCATCAAGTTGGCGACGTCGCGCGCTTATGCTCGGGGAAAGAGTTTGACTTATGTCCTCGACGAGTTGACCGGGGAGAATGGGACCGTGTCGGGTTCCGTATCATCAATGGCCCCCTACTCGCGGCGGAAATTTGTTGCGGCGTAGAGTAGTATATCGGGTCGAGGAGTCTCCGTTGTCGAACACTCTTGGAAGACAAAAGTTGAGCGGACTCAGGATTAGGGATACAAACTCGTAGAGCCTCATCAAAACCTTTCTTAAGAAAAACCCAGTGGGAAAAAATCTTAAGCAAGGGAAAAGAGTACTCTCTGTTTGTATCAGAAATCTCAAGACCGCTCCTTCAGAGGCGAGGCGGGGTTGCTACATGAAGTTGATGCAACATATCCCACGAGCGCTTCGTGAAGTTGAAGCTATACGAAAGGCTTGCCAATCACTACAAGCGGGTTTCCTCCTCCTAGTACACGTTAGTGGTGATCTGGAGTCGTCGTCGCGCTCGGTAGTTCGCGGTCGGTCCGCAAGCAACAAGGGATCGACCTACCAGCCGCCCCTTTTCAGATATAGGAAGCGATCTTCTCTCATCCGGCGGCCTACCAGGTCGTCTTCCCCTCATATAGGAAGCGATCCTCTCTCATCTTGGATCTCAGCTTGCGGACTCGGTGATTGTAAGGGGCCCAATTCTGGTGAAAGACGCTTTGCCATTCTTCCCGCACGGCGTCGACCATGGCCCCCCGGCGGTTTCCATTCCGGACTAGACGCACAAACTTTTTGAACAAATTTGCTTTGTGCGGTCTCGTGGATCCGATCTCCGATGAATACCTCTCGATCCTCCCGTGAGCCCGCAGGACTCGGATTCACTTATCTCGCCTTCCTCCTCACGCTCTAACTCCGCAATCTCGGGCGAAGAAGGCGGCGGCGGTATCAAGATTCTGTTCCATTTCCACTCGTGGTATTGAAATTGGGGGTTGTCCTTCCCCCGAAGGGTTATGGAGGAAGTGCAAGCCGGATTCCGTATGCTCGTTGCCTTTGTAATCCTCCATAAATTCGTATTCAACATTATCCGACTGAGACATTCTTGTTTTTCTGGGATTTTGTAAGAAGAAAAGAAAAACGAGTGATTCGAATGGGAGAAGAAGCATCTGTGGAAGAGGCGCAAGAAATGGCCGGCTTTTATAGAGGGAGGTGGCGTGTTTGGCATGGACTACCATAATGGTGGACAGACAGAACGACGGCTATCTGAAGAGACAATCATAATGACCGGCGTAATGAAGGTTATCTGAGAGGTTTACCGTCATTATGAGCATTCGAAGGGACGGTTATTTATGGTGGGTAATCATGGGCTATTTTTCGTCCAGCATAGTCCCTAGTCAAAGTAGCCCTATTAAACACGGCTAAAACTCGGGAAGACCACCAATGATGGCTTTTGAACCGTTCCATCCGTTGGGATACCTGACAGTTTGTGGACGCAGCGGGGAGATGCGACGACACCTGCGGACTGCGATTTGAGGTGCACAGCATAGAGCGATCCAGATATGCCGCGATGAGCTGTTCTGGTCGCCGCGACTGCGGCTTGAGAGCTTGCGATGGAAATCGTCCGTGCTCGTTGGTCCGACCGAGGTCGACATGTTGAGGTGCACGGCATGAGCGATCCGTATATGCCACGAGGAGTTGTTCGGTCGCCGCGATCGCGGCTTGAGAGCTTGCGATGGAAATCGTCCGTGCTCGTTGGTCTGACCGAGGTCGACATGTTGAGGTGCACAAGCATGAGCGATCCGGATATGCCGCGAGGAGTCGTTCGGTCGCCGCGACCGCGGCTTGAGAGCTTGCGATGGAAATCGTCCGTGCTCGTTGGTCCGACCGAGGTCGACATGTTGAGGTGCACGCATGAGCGATCCGGATATGCCGCGAGGAGTCGTTCGGTCGCCGCGATCGCGGCTTGAGAGCTTGCGATGGAAATCGTCCGTGCTCGTTGGTCCGACCGAGGTCGACATGTTGAGTTTCGGGAGTTATCATTTTCTCGCGATCCCGGGCGAGATGGCGAAGTCATTTGTGTTAGCGAGAGCGAAAACTGTACAAGCGAGCTATTACGGGTGGCGTGCCACGTGGAGCAATATAAATGGGCTGCGTAACGCCGCGTATCATTAAATGTGGCGTCCTTTCGCCCGACAAGGTGACGTTTCGCCGCAGGACGTGACGGCTGGTGATGATGGCTTTTCGTTTTTTACGCAAACTTCAAATTTCAAGGCGTCGTGTCGGATTATGAAACTTTTCGCTTTCCCGCGTAAACCCGAACCGTTGGATGTAGATAATCACAGCCGCTGGCTGGTTGAATGCCTGTCTATTTAAGGGGGTGTTGCACCTCTTTTTGCCACTTTTTCGAAAACCTCCTCCAAAATTCCCAGGCTGATCAAGCCAGAAATCAAGAGCATCCCGTGGTGATTCAGAACCAAGTTTCCGAATCGAGGCCGAGGCCGTGTTCGAACTTCATCGGAGTGAGCCTTTTTCGCCGATCGGAGCGATCATCCTTGTCTTCCCACTTTTCTGCCATCCAGATCATAAAGGTACCATCTTTATCCGATCTAACACTGGGTTTTTCTTTGTTGATCGTCTTTTTGGTGGTTGATTCTTGGCCTGTATAGATCATAAGTATGCTTTTTGTCCCGTAGATATTCGGATTTTTGAGGTTTTCTAACCGGTGATAGAATCCGTATGCCTAAACCCTTCTTTTGTGAATTTGAAGCCCTCAGGGATTAGGGTGCAATTTTCAATTTTTCCGTGTAGTATTTCTTTATGACCCCGTTGCCCCCTGTGCTGTTTGGCTTGCGCGGAAATGGGGGGGGGGCGGTGTCGACCGAACGAAGCGTTGATCCACCTCTCTTCATTTTGCGCATGTCGCACGGCCGGGGACGACAGCCGATAAAGAGGAATTTAGTTATGGGGACGGCGGGGCCGAGGAAATGGCTGGCGGCGAGGTTTCATCTTCTCATTCTGACGAAGAGGACTCGCGTCCTGCGACTGGCGAGGCCCAAAGGCTACTTATAACGAGGGGCACTCGGGCCGCTTTCGAATCCTTGCGCACTTAGCTCCCGCAGAGCGAATTCCTAAGACCGCCGGTGAAAGGATTCGACGGCGTCCGCCCCAAAGCCGCAAAGGCGAAGGGGGACAGCCGTGGGGGCACCCAAACCTGCTAGCTCCGCCCCGCAGAGGGGGAAAATCCAGATCAGCTTGGAGACTGCGGAGTCTTTGGAAGAGGGTGGCAAGCTGAAGGCCATGCATCGCGCCGTCGATGTAGAATGGAGATCTTTGTTGACCGCGGCGCCTGATTTTAACACCGCTATCCGCGCCCGATACCGGCTTTCCGACGACTAGCATTTTTGTCCGTGCATGGACAGCCGACGATGATTATACTTGTGGGCGCTCTACCAGGGACCGCTTGTATGTTCCTTTCGACAATTTCCCCCCCCGGCGGGGTTCGGCCCCCTTTCGATCCTTTTTTGGTGGAGGTGATGTATTTGCTGGAAGCCTTGCCGGCGGACTTTCACCCTAATGCTGTTAGGGCCCTGGCGGCGTTTATTGCGACGTGCCGCCTTAATGGAATTGAGCCCTCGTTGGGCCTGTTTAGGGAGTTTCATGATTTCGTCGGCACCCAAACTCCGGGTCAGGTGAGCGTGAGGGCGCGTGAGGGGAGGCCTCGCCCTTTTTACCCCGCCGACAACAAAATCTACAACTGGAGCCAAAGAGTGATGCGCGTGCAATCCAGGGTCGGATGGCCGTTCCCGCATTTTGGGAGTCGGGCTGCACGGGGACTAGACTCCAAGTGGCTCAAAGGCAGAGTTGTTCCTCTCGCAAGTCCTGAAGAAGTAGAGGCGATTGTGGCCTTGATAAGCTCTACGGACAGATCTGCACAGGTCCGCATGATCAGCGTTCGGATGTTGACGAACGTAAAGCTGGGTAGCGCGAGGATGGCAGGGATCCCGGGCTGTTTGGAGTCGGGGATTTTGTCTCGTCGTGAACATTCCCCCGCCATCCGTGGAGTTTAGTGATCCCGACCGGGTCGGCGAGTGCCACTTGGGTAGGAACTTTCCTACGCAATGCGAAGAGTGTGGCGGCGATTGGTCGAGCCGCCAGGGTAAAACCATTTTCTCTCTATTTTTGTTTTTGCTAACCCAAAAATACGCGAAGCCTGTGCGCGGGGTCGGGGCGGCGCTGGGCACAGTCCCCCTATTCCCCCCTTTTTTTTTTTTTTTTTTGACTTGTACATTTCTGATTGCTTCCTCTCTCTTTTTTTTTTTTTCAGAGATGCCGGCATCCGGTCTTCGCAGGAGCGCTAATGTTGCCGTCGCTAATGCCGCGATGAAGACGCGGGAGGAAGCGTTGGCGAGGGTAGATCCCGTGATCATACCGACCGTTCATGTGGGGATCAATCGTGGGAGTGACCGTTGTCGCGGCGGGTACGGCGTCGAGGCGGGGACTTCCTCTCGGTATTGCGATCGCCGGAGCGATTACGAAGATGTCCGCCCCCCGCCACCGAAGGCTCGAGCGCCGCCCGGTAAGCGCCCGCAGAGTTTGAAGATGTTCTTGAAGACGTCCCCATTTCCCGGAAAAGACCAAGAGTGGATGCGCCATCCGAGGTTGTCGACCTGAGGGTCTTGACTCTTCCCCTCTCAACCTTGCACCTCTTTATGAATTCGTGCCGCAGAACGCGCGCGGCAAGAAGCTTCGGCGAGCGCCGACATTCCTTTATATTTTGACGAGGCTTTCGCGCCGATCAATCATCGCCCGACCGGGGTGTGATGATGGAGTCGCTCTCGTCGGCCGGTTCCTCCTCTTCCCCGTACTTACCGTAAAATGGAGCGCCGAGGCTCGCCTATCCGTGGGGACCGGACTGATAAAAAGGATTGCTCCTGCCAACATCGGCAACAGCTCTATTGATCCCCGCGAGGCTATGAGGGCTGCCGTCGCCGAGTACGGGATGTCGGCGCACAAGGTAAATATGTTTCCTCGCACGA
Organism: Gentiana straminea; assembly: GCA_036785695.1. Lineage (NCBI taxonomy): Eukaryota > Viridiplantae > Streptophyta > Magnoliopsida > Gentianales > Gentianaceae > Gentiana > Gentiana straminea. The sequence continues at coordinate 6,044,918 of JAVUPR010000444.1, read as the reverse complement.
ATTTCCTTTTATTTTCCAAGTGCTTACTGTGTCTTTTTAGGTCTCGCGTTGCATGCTTGCCGCTTTAGATACTGTTGAGAAGTTGGTGGAGAGCGAACAGCGAACGAGCGACGAGCTGGCGAAGAAGGCGCAGGAGAACCAGGAGTTGGTGCAGACGATGAAGGACCTGGAGGCCAAAGTTGGCGACGCCAAGGCTCTATATACCGCTAAAGAAAAGGCCTCGGGCGGACAAGATAGCGGAGTTGGAGCGCCAAGTTACTCATGAGAAGAATCATCGCAAGAAGGTCGAAGCCGCCCGGGTGCCCGTGAGCAAAAGTTGAAAACCGCCGAGGATGCGTCGCCGGTGCCGCTAAGGAAACCGAGGATGCCCGTCGGAAAGCCGAGGAAGCTATCAAAAGGGCCGAGGACCTTGCCTCGGATGTCCAGGCCAAAATCGAGGCCGCCCTTGCCGAATATAAGGACAAGCCGAATATTGGAAGGATCCGGGTGACAATTATGACCAAGGCCGCTATCATATGGCGAGGTGTGTCCGTAGGTCGATGCACCGGCGAGGGTCCCCGCTTACATGATATGGCGGCGTGGACTCGGGAGAATTCCTTCGCGTCGAGCTCATTCAATATCATCCCGTGGTTCCATACTCCGAGGAGGAGATCGCGGAATACCGCGAGCGATGTAGGGTTGATGGTTTACAGGCGGCGGTATTTCCAGCGGCAGCGAAAGAGAACATGCGATCACTCGTGCAGGCGATCTTGGATGGGGCCCATACAGAGGGAGATCAGGCAGCTCCAGGTGGTGAGGAGGGGGTGCGGCCAGGAGATTCGCAAGCTGGCCTTGATTCCGGAAGCGTTTGATTCTCCTTTTATTATTGACAGAAACTTTGTTATTGGTTTGTAATATTAACTTTTGTTTCCGGCTGATGTGGGGCTCGCCACCCTGTTAACTTTGATCCTTTTCCTTCTGTGCACTTTGGGGCCGCCGCATGGCCATTTCGTTTTATTCCCTTTGTTCTCTGCTTTGGTATTTTGAGTTGTTTTTGTTTTTGCTAACCCAAAAATACACAAGCCTGTGCGCGGGGTCGGGGCGGCGCGGGGCACACCCCCCCACTCCCCTTTTTTTTTTTTTTTTTTTTTTTTTTTTTTGCAAAAAGGAAGAAAAATATATACACAAGGAACAAAAACTTCCAAAAAACGAGAGGACTACATGTAATATCTCTTGAGGTTGTCGGCGTGCCAAGTATTCTCATATTCACGGCCATTCCCGTCTTTGAGATAATATGTCCCCTTCTTTAGCTCGCGAGAGATCCGAAGGGGTCCCTCCCAATTGCCGTATAACTTTTTGGGTTTGCGGCCGGCGGCTTCACATTTAATTAATACGAAATCTCCCCGCCTTGAAAAAATGGTGGCGTACCTTCTTATCGTGGTGTCGCTTAGCGGCCATCTTGAAGTTAGCCAAACGGGTCGCCGCTTGCGCCTTTTTTCTTCGAGCATGTCGAGCTCAAACTCACGCGATCGTTCGTTGGTGTCCTCGTTGAAATGCGACACTCGATGCTAGGTAGAGACATCTCCACCGGTGTCATCGCCTCCGAACCATAAGTCGGGGAGAATGGGGTTTCTCCCGTGGTGGACTTTTTGGCGGTCCGGAGCGACCATAAGATCGCGGGCGCCTCATCTACCCACTTGCCTTTCTTTCCGCATAGAGTGCGTTTCAGGCCTCTGAGCACTTGTTTGTTTGCGTTCTCTGCCTGACCATTACTTTGAGGATATCTGACCGAAGACGTCGCATGAATGACGCCATGCTCTTTACAAAACTCGTCGAATTCCGTTCTGAACTGGGTGGTGGCAATCTCTTTGAGGGGCTTCGCCTCTGTCCATTTGGTGTAATAATCAGTCGCTACTACTATGTATTCACATCCTCCGCGCCCTTTAGGCATTGGACCGACGAGGTCGATGCCCCACATTTCGAAAGGCCATGAAGCGGTGACGATGCTCGCTCTACGGAGGGGTAACCTGGGTATATCTGCGTACCTTTGACAGGGGTCGCATTCCCTAACGAATATATCCGCATCCCTCAACAAGGTAGGCCGCAGTATCCCGCGGTGATCGCCCTTTGTGCGAGGGTTCGACAGCCGGATGCCCGCCGCACACTCCTTGATGAAGCTCATGGAGGATACCCTCTACTTGCTCCGGCCTGACGCAGCGGAGCAGAGGTTTGGAGAAAGAGCGCCTGTAAAGTATCCCATTTTGCACGACATATCTTACTGCTCGGCGAGCCAAAGTTCTCGCCTCTATCTTGTCTGAAGGCAAAACTCCATGCTCAATATAATCCTTGACCTCATCGATCCAGCAGCGCGAGGAGGGTTGAATATCCGTGACCTCGCATCTGTTGATAGAAGGTTCCCCGAGGTATTCCAAAGGGATGTCAGGAGCGAGCGCCGCGTCAGCGTCGGATAACTTGGATAAATAGTCTGCCCTCAAATTCTGAGTGCGTGGTATATAAGAGAGCTCGCAATATCCGAACCGACGACGTAACTTCGGACCAGGTCGATGTACCGCTCAGCTTTCGAACAATAAATCTTATAACCTCCATTCACTTGATTGACAACCGGTTGTGAGTCGCAAAAGACGTGTATGTTCTCAACTCTCATTGCGAGGGCGAGCTCAAGGCCCGCGATGACCGCCTCATATTCGCCTTGGTTGTTTGACGCCGTGAAATCGAAGCGAAGCGCTTTCTCAATTTCTTCGGACGTTCCCGGCTCGAGCAAGACGATACCGGCCCCGCAAGCTCCAATTCCACTAGCGCCGTCAACGAACAACCGCCAACGGTGGCCGGGCCTCGCGGGGCCGCTAGGAGCCGGTTTGTCGTGCGAGTTGGTCGAAGGAGAAGTGGGTTGTGTTGTCGAGGGATCTCGGAAGCTTGCTTCAAGAATGAACTCGGCCGGGGCCTCGTGCCTTGATTGCCCTTCGAGGCTCGTACTTGATGTCGAATTCGGTGAGCTCAATTGCCCATTTCGGAGACGACCGGCGAGGTCCGGCTTATGTAAAACCCGACGCAATGGACTATCCGATAGTACAATGATCGTATGTGATGAAAAATATGCACGGAGCTTTCTAGCCGCTATAACAAGAGAGTAAGCCAATTTCTCTCGCATTAAAATATCGACCTTCCACAGGACTGAGAGCCTTCGAAACATAGTAAATGGGCTTTTGAACGGGATTCTCAGGAGTCCCCTCTTCCTTTACAAGAACTGCGGCGACAGCCCTATCTGAGGCCGCCAAATATAAATAAAGCTGGTCGCCTGTGATAGGACTTACTAAAAGAGGCGGGCCGACCAGGTATTGCTTGACCTCTTCAAAGGCTTCGGCATTCTTCACCCATTCAAACCCCTTCTCCGCCGCCTTTCAAAATTTTATAAAAAGGAAGGCACCTGTCTGCCGATTTCGAAATGAAACGCCCAGAGCGGTTATCCTTCCATTCAACCTCTGAACCTCTTTCACAGTCGTGGGAGGTGCCATGTCCAGAATGGCTCTGATTTTCTCAGGATTTGCTTCGATGCCGCGCTGTGTGACCATGAAGCCTAAGAATTTTTCAGCTTTAACCCCAAACGTGCATTTGACTGGGTTTAGCTTCATGTTGTTTTTTCGTACGTTCGCGAAAGTTTCCCTCAAATCGCTATGAAGTCGCATCTCCGGATTTGATGACCATGTCATCTATGTAAGCTTCCATGTTGCGGCCGATTTGAGTGTGGAAGACCCGGTTGATCATCCTCTCGGAATGTTGAACCCGCATTCTTCGAGCCGAAGGGCATCATTTTGTAATAATACATGCCGCCTCCAGCTCGAAAGCGAGAAGTTGTCCTTCGTCCCCGGCCATACGGACCGATGGTATCCGAATAGGCGTCGACGAAACCGAGGATTTCAAAACCCGCTATCCGATCTACCATTCTCGTCTATGCGGGGTAGCTCATGGGATCCTTGGGGCGGCTTTGTTCAAGTCGGTGAAATCTACGCACATTCGCCACTTGCCGTTGTGCTTCAAAACCATAACGACGTTGGCTAGCCAAGTAGGATATTGTAGTTCTTCAATGATATCCGCCGCAAGTAGTTTGGCGATCTCAATTTTTACACCTCTTCCTTTGAGGTTGAAAATTGACGAGCCCGCCGCGAATTGGCTTGAAGTGGGGATTCACGTTGAGACGGTGGAGTGCGACCTCGTGGTCGACGCCTCGCATGTCGGTGACCTCCCAAGCAAAGGCCTCCGGGTTCTCTTTCGCACGTTGATCGCCGCGGACATATCGGCCTTGGCCGAGGTGCGCCCCGACTTTGATCTTTTGGTCGGGGTATCTCTCATTGATGATTACCTCGACGAGCTCCCCTCTCGCTTCAATGCTTGGATCATCTCGTATCTGCAATGTGTCGCATACGATTTCCTTTTGTTGTTTCTTAAGCGGCGGAGGGCTGTTCGTGTCTTGTCCCCGCTCGATATGGGCTTCCAGCGCTCTTTTCTTAGTGCTCGCCTCTAACTCGGCCATGGCCTCACCTATCCGGGGGTTGAGTCGTCCGGCGGTACTTGGGATCTCAGCTGTATCGATTATCGCTAGAGCTTCTCCCAACAGATTTATTGAATTCGTGATGGGGTTAGTCCCTGCTGGTGCGACGGGAGGTGTAGCATGAGCTTGTCCTAGCACACCTTGGACTTCGGGCTCCCGTGCCCTTTTCAACCCTGCCTTTGATTTTGCCAAGTGGTCAAGATAAGTCTGTGGTCGGCTAATCGCCTGGCCTATCTTGCCATTTTCTGTATAAAACTTGACCCTCTGATGCGGAATGGAAGACACCATCTGAAATTTGCGCATCGCAGGTATGCCCAGGATCATGTGGTAGCGAGCCGCGCATCGACCACCGTAAATTCTATTTTTTCGATCCGGAAGGGCTCGAAGTCTCCGATGCGGACCTCCAGGTCAATCATTCCTTTAACTTTTACCTCATGGTTGGTAAAACCCTCTAGCGAGCCCGCTACGGTTTCGCATTGGCCTCGGTGAAATTCAAACCTTTGAGGCAGTCAAGATAGATGATGTCTCTGGCGGCACCTGTATCCACCAGGACTCTGTTAACCCCGCACTTGCCGATCCCGATTTTGATTATGAGGGGCATCTCCATTGCTCCCGTAACAAAGCTAAGCTTGCTCTTTGTGAAAGTCGTGGCCTCTTCATCCGGCCGCGAGTTCTAGGCCGCTCTCGTCCAAATTCTTTGATCGAGTTGATCTCGTTCTTTTATCTGCCTGTTGCTAGGCGGGCTTTCGTGGATGACATTAAGCTCGCGCTCATACTGGGCTGCGACGAGTCTCTGGTTGGCACCGCCTGCCGATTTGAATCGATCTAACTTTCCCTCCCGGGCCATTTTGTCTAGGATTCTTATCAGGGAAAAACAATCATCCGTGTTATGGCCGTGATAATTATGAAACTCACAGAATTTGCTTGTGTCCGCTTTACGAACGGTGTCTTCGCTACGATTGTCGCGGGGCTTCCGGATGTGTTCCGAAATTTCATTCAGGATTGCCGACGGTCGGGCATTCAGCGGAATGTAATCTTTTACGTCGAACTTTTGCGGCCTTTTGAAATCACGGTCGTCCGTCCTTTTGCCGGATTGACGGCCTCCTCCTTTCTTTGGGGATCGGCCTCGAGTACTATTGGACGGGGCCGTGGGATCAGATTGAAGGCCCCGGTTTCTGGCGGGGATGACCTCGACGGTAGTAAACTTCCGGGCCTCGCTCCAACATGTCCCTCAAGTTGGTCGGAGCGTGCATCGTTAAGTGTGTCTTAAGTTCGCCGCCCACCACCCGCTTAAGAATGCCATCATGACCGTGGGTTCGGGCTCGTCCCGTGTTTGATCGTAAACTTGGACGAATTTCTCGTAATACGACCGGGCGGACTCCCAGGTGTCCTCGCTTTATCAAAACAGATCGGTTGTGGTCTTGCGAGGTCTATGCGCCGTCTTGAATTCTCGTCGGGAACTTTGTCCGCATATCCTCCCACCGTTAACCGATCCGGCGGCAATTTGCGAAGCCATGTAGAGGCTCTATCTTTCATGCAACCCACCATAGCCACGCACCGGGCCGCGCTATGGCGCGTAGCGAGCATCATTTTGCTCTCGAACGAGGCTATCCATTCGTATGGGTCCGACTTACCCCGATAATCTGTTATGTTGATGTTGGAGACTCGGCGTCGAGGAGGCTCGCTATGAGCGAGTCCGAAAGTGCATCCATAGCGCGCTAGGTTCCTTATCCTCTTCTCGTTTGTTCTTTTTCATCTCCGAACCATCGGCCTCGGATCTTCAAATCGCCGGTTGGTCCGGGCTCGAGGTGCGCCCCGAGAGTGGGCGTCGTCCTCGTCACCGCCGTGCCTTTCTCGTTTCGGCCCGTGCTCTTCTTCTCGGATAATGTTCCGGGGATTTTCACCGAGGGGACCCGCCTCCGTCCGACGTTGCCTCGCGTTCCTTTATCTTCATCCCTCGGTGGTGATGGTAAAGCTCTACGTTTTCCCGTGCGGTCGTGCGCCGATATTCTAGTTTGGCCGTGTTCACCGTGCCGAGAGGAGGATACGCTTTCCCCTCGATGCTCGTGACGCTGAGCTCGCGTTGTTTCCCCCATGTTTGGCCCTTTCCATGGAGGGGCGATGACGTTAGGTCCGGCGTTCATGCCCTCTACGGTTGGGGGAGGATCAATTGCTAGCGCGGGCTGGCCGGCGGAGATTAAGATCTCGTTGGTTGCCTTCATTTTCGCCGCGTATTCACCATAACTCTTCATTCTTGCCAGATCAGCCTCGCTAGGAACCAGCGGGGCGGGGGCCTCTTCGTCTGGGCCCTCGGTGTTAATCTGTTTTCGGGCGAGCTCTGCTTCTAACTGAGTGTTTTTCTTTCTTAACTCTAAGAACTCGCGGTAATCGACGGTTGTACGGGCGGGGTCACTCTCATGAGACCTCGTTGGGGCGATCTGCTTTTCTGCCGGGTTGGGTGTGACGGGGTTAGGCGAAGGGTTAGCCATGATGGGAGGTCTGATGCCAGTCTGGCAACAAGCTTTCCAAGGTAGCAAGTGAGATGATTGCCTCTGACACAAGCCCACTCTAGTATCCTTTTCAAAAGGTAGTTGATGTGACGTGATCTGCTGTCAGATTCTATGTACGCAACATCCGATGAACCTTTTACCCTCCTATAAGCAATCGATCCCAACACAGAGATGCTACAAGTCGAATTTTATGGCGTTCACACCGTCCCGATCAACATACAAATCGGAAAAACGCTAACCACAGCCGATTCTTAGCGGTTCATATAAGATTATCCCAATAGTGGTGAATCTTCAAACGCAAGATTGGGATAGTCTACATAAACACATGAGCTATTTTTCAACGGACCGTGAAGACAAAGATAACCGATTTGATGATGATAAACTGGAATAACAAACCTTTTATACAAGGGAGACGGAGATCGGTACAAGCTGAGCAACTATGGAGTCCACGAAGGTGTTGAATCCTTTGAAGAAAACGTTCCCGGTAACGGAGCCAATTGACGTGATCCGTTTCCGTCAGGTAGTTTGAAAGGAAGACTTGGACGTGGGATATCTGGCCTCTTCGTGGTGCTCCGATCAGTGAGGTTATCGCCGTCGGACGGTGGCGTTTATCGACGTCGGTGATGAGCCCGCGGTGGTAATATGAAATAAATATGAGAGAGAGAACAGTGCTGATAGAAATAAATGTGCAAAAGTTGTTCTATATTTCTCTCTCTTCATTAATGTCACAGTGGGGGTATTTATAGGGAATGGATAAAGCTGTAAAAGACTATTCGTGCTAGCGGCGCCGATGCCCGACAGATGGCAGTTGGCCTCGCATTCTATCTAAGCTTATGAACTTTCCATTAACTGATATTCTCATAGGAATGGGCCCGCGGTCGCGGGGCGGCCCCCTTATGCTTATGAGGATGGCGGGATGGCCATCAAGTTGGCGACGTCGCGCGCTTATGCTCAGGGAAAGAGTTTGACTTATGTCCTCAGACGAGTTGACCGGGGAGAATGGGACCGTGTCAGGTTCCGTATCATCAATTATGCAGACTTTACACTATTGAGGGTGATTGATAACCTATGGTCTTTTTTGGACGGCTGTAGGATTCTGAAAAACAAGAGGTTAGGATAAAGCCATAAAACTGCAAATGGAGTTTTGGTACTCCAGTTCTGTTCACACTCTTATAGAACCACCTGAGTATCTCAGGCCAGTGGGAGTAATTGGACCTACGTGAAAAAGAAATGAATGAATAGGAAATTTTATCTTTCAAAGCAAAGCCAAGTGGTCTGGGGGTAATTCCCTGAGAAGTAGAGAGTTAACCAGGGGTGATGCCCTAAAAATCTTTCACCATTCAGCCTTGCTTGACTCCCTGAAAAGCAGAAAGATTAACTAGGGTGATGCCCTGAAACTTTCTTGCCGTACAACGGAGCTTGAATTCATTCGGAACAGAAAGGTTTTAGCTCAAATCCAATGGCAGATTGATTGCCTTTGCTTATATTCATTGGTGGATTAAAGTAAACCTTCGCGTCATTAAAATTCACATGTTTTGAAATGGGTGGGCTTGACCAGAATATTGACGAGTCTTTTGTAGACCAGAGAATCATTATTGGTTAAAGTAGTGAATACTAGCATTCATAAAGATGACACTGCAACGGTTGGGAACAAATTGAGTGTGTTATCTGAAGTCAGGAACTGACGAGCCAAAGCTTCTTTGAATTAAAGGAAGTGGACTATATTCAGAAATCGATTCGGTCGAATTCATTAGAACAAGTTGTTGGCAGTGTCCCATCCATCTTATTGTTTAAGATGATAATGCATTTTCATATGCAATATTCAACGAAATGTTTCCTACCCAACCCCTCATGGAATAATTCTCTCAATCTTCGGATATAGAGAAAATGGGATAGATTCTTTTTTGGATAGAGAAAGTCAGATTCTTGAAATCAATTAAAGTCGAATCTTGGATTCGAGCAATGATAGAAGTATTGTACATCCTCAAGTATCTTAAGAGAATGAGGAATAATATGCGTGTAGCTCAAAAGGTTCCTTGTTGATATGGAAGGGTGATCGTTAGTCGATCTCGGGCTCAATGTTTACTCTTAGTGATAGGGCTATAGTCTGGAGCAATCCAACACCGCCAATTTGACTTTGTAAGTCGAATACACAGCAGCTTTCGGAGTGGCTGAATAGGCGGTATGGCTCAAAAGGTTCCTTGCTGATATGGAAGTAATTCTAGGTCTGAGTCAGCCGATATCACTTCACTGTGAAAACAATGGAGAGGTAGCTTATGCAAAGGATCTTCGCAATTACAAGAGGTCAAAAGCATATTTTAAGTAAGTATCACATGATCAGACAGACCATGCATAGAGGCGACTGATGATAGGCAACACTCCTATGCATTTCACACCCTTTTCACATCATTTTACAGCATTCCGATCTGCATTTCTATAATTTAGATGCACTCTCACGCTATTTTCATTACTCAAGGTTCCACATCGCACATATTACAAAATCTCATTTTTATTGTAAAATGTGGACATTTTTATAGCACACACGGGGTACGTGGTACCCCATGGGAATTACGGTTGTATTTGGTGTTGAGCCTTTCCAGGTCCTAGATGATAAAGAAGATGCACACCGACTAAGCGTCTAGGTTTGGTGATGATTGGATTTGAGCTATATGTGATTTGTGAAGAAAATCAGGACAAGAGCATGCTTGCCTCGACCAAGAGCACTCCTGAGCCATCATTTGTGAAGTAGAATGGGGCTGTCAGCACAAGAGCATGCTTGCCGTAGCCAAGCACACGCTTGAGGCCCCAGTCAAACCATCCAACTTTCTGTTCAAGACAAGAGCACGCTTACTCAAGACAAGCGCACTCCCGAGGTGCAGTCTGACTGGCCAAGAGCATGCGCTTTAGTCAAGCGCATGCTTGAGCTCCCAATAAATTCAGCAGAATGCAACATAACAAATAGATGCATGCTTGCTCAGCCAAGCACACTCCCACGACACACGAAATTCTGCACTATATAATCGAATTTTCAGCCAAGAGAGAGGGACACCTCATATTTTCTAGATTAGAATTAAATTAGAAAAACCTCCAAAAACTCTTCTCTTTACTTTCTTCACCCCTTATCTTAAAAAGTAGATCTTAGGTCTTTAAACTTCAAATTAATGTGTAATTGAGCTTGGGCTTTACTCTACAATGGTGAATTCATCATCTCTTTGGTGAATCTCCATGGGCTTGGAGCTAATTTCAAGTTTTCTTACTTAATTAAGGTAAAATTCCGAATTTAGTATTAATTTTCTATTTCATGGATGTGTTTAGTTTAATTTCATCTTTGCTTTGTGTTTTTGTTGAAATCATGTGTAGCTAAATACCTTTGTGGCTTGGGTGATGTGAAATTGGGCTAGATTACTTGTAATTGCTTGATTCAAGTTGGGTTTTCTTGTATGTTCTTAAATTGTTCAAGTCTTGGCGATTGGCCTTCATGGGTGCGGTTAATTCATGACTAATTGCATCATCTTAGTGTTAATTCGAGGCGTAATTGTAAGAATTGACATGGATACTAGTCACCATGATCACTTAGTAAAATCATCTAGAGATAGAATTGATTTCTAGAGTGTGTGTTACCTAATCTTAGATTGGGCAATTCATAGCACTTTAATTCAGCCGCCTATTCAAATCTAGTCTTAGCCGATAGATAGATGTTTGGTTATAGTTCGACGATATGAGAGATCGATTAACGTTAGCATAGTGAATTGCACATTGAATGTGTTGAGAACTCATAGTTGAAGCTTGATTCCGAGTAGTTATGAGAGCTCATATCTAGTTTATTGGAACATCACCCAAGCCACCTTGTTTCATATCATTTCCCTTTATCCGAGTCATTATAGTTTTAGTTAATTTCACTTTTAGTTCGCTTTTACTTAGTTGCTTTGAAGTTGGTTCACACTTGCTTCTCGAGTTATGGATACACCTAGACTAGATGTTTGGGCCGCTTTGGTACTCAAATGAGATTTCTCCCTATGGATACGACCTTGAATCACCGATCTAGACTACATTCGACCCGGTACTCTGCCGGTTAGATTGGAAACCTAGAGAGGCCGATCAAGCAATAATTAGCGACATTTTGGTCCTAAAGATCACCTCAAAACCGATAACCTGTTGATCAGTTTAACCAAGTCACATGGAATCTAATGTCACTGATAAGCGCTTGGTGGGTATGAAATTGGAAGATATGTCTCATCTGCTTTAGAGCAAGTGGGAGAATGTTGTGGATAAATAGAATAAAGGTGTAGTGTGCTCTAAAAAACAATTGTTGCTTGTCTTTACGGGCAAGACGGAGATTGTTAGATGTAGTTCCCGAAAGACAATTGTTGCTTGTCCCTGAGGGCAAGTGGGAGATTGTTGGAAGTAGCGCCCGAAAGACAATTTATGTCTCATCTGCTTTAGAGCAAGTGGGAGAAGGTTGTGGATAAATGGAATAAGGGTGTAGTGTGCTCTAAAAAACAATTGTTGCTTGTCTTTACGGGCAAGACGGAGATTGTTAGATGTAGTTCCCGAAAGACAATTGTTGCTTGTCCTTGAGGGCAAGTGGGAGATTGTTGGAAGTAGCGTCCGAAAGACAATTTATGTAATTGTTTTTATAATTAATAAATGACAGATTTATTCTCATCTTATTATTTGCTTTGGGCTTATAAGAAATACACTACTGAAAACCCCAAGTTGTATCATATGTAGCCATATAACTTAGTGTGTGTCACACGCGAGGATTAAGTTTATAGTGATACACTTGAACTGTTAGTCAATGGTGAACTTAATCAAAGTATGAGATATATTGATTAAACCACCATTAATGCACCCCAAAACACTTTATGGTGTGACCGTCTTATCCGGACCATCGATATTGGTTATCTAAGTAGGGCATTTATATATGATGTAGTCATATAGGACTGGACCTATTTAATCTGTATTTCTCATATAATTCCGTAATTGAGAAATCTTATTAAATCACAAGATCATCATAAATGGTTAACCTTAATCCTGAAGTGATTGCAGACTCCTTCTTGTTTCAAGATAGGGTTTGATGTGTTCGTTAAGGATTGCTAAGAGGCGCGGTCCGAATCACTTTCACGTTGGCACTATCGGGAATGAGTAGCTGAGAATGTGTCTCACAGATACAGAATCCATTCATTCCTGTGGGAAGTAGAAAGACAATCCCTTTATTTTTTAATCCTAGAAACTGACCGATCCGTGGAGTTCATATTGGTTATGAACTAATTGATCACTAGTGGGTTAATGGTAAATAAAGATAAGATGTAATGAAGAAGATTTACGGAAACATTCCCGTTTCATTACGGATATTGTATGGAGAGTTATTCTATATGTAATGATTATATCAATGGACACTTATTGACACGACTTTTTGAGAATAAATTACATCTAAAATCGATAGAGTTCAGTTTCGGATTTACGGTGGCATAATTCCGTAATTAATAAGTTGAATAGAAATGTTCTGTTCGTTGAATATTTTATTCAATTTATTGTAGCTACTGGTCTATATTTCTTATTAAATCACAGGATGATCATATATGGATTAACCTTAATCCTGAAGTGATTGCAGATTCCTGCTTGTTTCAAGATAGGGTTTGATGTGTTCGTTAAGGATTGCTAAGAGACGCAGTCCGAATCACTTTCACGTTGGCACTATCGGGATGAGTAGTTGAGAATGTGTCTCACAGATACGGAATCCATTTTTTCCTGCGGGAAGTAGAAAGACAATCCCTTTATTTGTTAATCCTAGAAACTGATCGATCCGCGGTATTCATATTGGTTATGAACTAATTGATCACTAGTGGGTTAATGGTAAATAAGGATAAGATATAATGAAGAAGGTTTACGGAAACATTCCTGTTTCATTACGGATAGTCTATGGAGGGTTAGTATATATATAATGATTATATCAATGGACACTTATTGACTCGACTTTCTGAGAATAAGTTACATCTATAATCGATAGAGTTCAATTTCGGATTTATGGTGGTGTAATTCCGGAATTAATAAGTTGAATAGAAATGTTTTGTTCGATGAATATTTTATTCAATTTATTGTAGCTACTGGTTATAGGTCCATTGTCCCCGGGTTGGCTCCTGACACGTGAGTGAATTCTCGCATTTTGGAACCTCGATAATAAATTAAATAGTTGGTCTATTTAATGAATATGCGGATATTATTTATTCGGTAAATAATATGTAATATAGAAAAGTTATTTTCTATTATCCCAAATGACATTAAAAATAGCGCCATATTTTTTATTTTGGGAAAAGAAATTTTCTCATAATTAATTACAATGTTGAAAATATAATTATTTATTTGTTAAATAATTAATGGATAAATTAAGAGATTGATTTTTTAATGATTATCTCATTTATGGTGATTATCTCTTATTTATGGAAAATATCTTTTTCTTTGGGAAAAGATAATTGTCTTGTGAAAAGGATACCTCTCAGTTGCTCAGTTATTTTCCTATATAAAGAGAGTTCATCCCAACACAATAGACTACTACTTTCTGTGCCACTTTCATCTAGAAAATGAGAGAAAAGTTAGTTTCTCGTCCTTGGCATCTGAAGAAGAAATTATGGAGTTTTTACTTGGAGCATATTCGAGGAGGCTCGAATGCGGGATCGACGTCCACCAGTCTTTGCTTGAAGATACAATCCGGAGATCTCGGCATCTCTTCGGTTGGGTGAATCCTGTAACCTTTTCTTTAATGTATTAATTAATCGTTTATTAGTTAATTAGATCGTAAAATCCATGCTTCTTCTATATATCTTGATCTAATCAAGATCTAGACGAATTTGTGTGGGTTCTGACTCGACTCGATTTATTCGAAACGGGTTATCGGGTCGGATTCAGATTCCGGCAACTCTAGCAGCATGATGATTACAAAAAGGACGGAGGGGTACCGAACAAAAAGGATCGGCAAGCCCGTCAGTACGATAGACAAATTCGGATTATCATAGAACATCCTCCTAGAAACAATCAAATCAAAAGCCGCATCGGTTCTATCAACAAGCATGTGGAGAAGCCAGCTGTCCTGTGCGGGAATGAGCAACCCCTTGCTTTTACCCGCAGCGAGCTGGTGACTTCCATCAACTTGGAGGACATGTGTCTTTTGTTTCTGTGGTAGTCAACGAGCACGCGTAAACAGGGTTATGATCGATACGGAGGCATGTGGAGATATTTTATACTACACTTGTTTCAAAGGGCTGGGATTCAGCAACTCTAACCTGAGGCCGCATAATGGAACCCTTGAGGGTTTCACCAACCACAAAATACAGGTCAAGGGGGCCATCGATCTCGATGTGCAAATGGGAGATTATGCACCTTTCTGAACTAAAAGGTAACATTTCTCGTGGTCGACCTCCAATCAAATTATAACATGATAATTGGAACGCCGGAATTGAAGCAATTTCAGATGGTTACCTCCACCCTGCACCGGCGGGCAAAGTTTTATATCGGGGATAGGGTGGGGGTGTTGGTCTGCGAGCCTGCGACCGTCCTCACCTTTATTCAAGAAACAAGAATCGAGAATAAGAAAGGTCGCATCGAACATCCTGAGGGTATGGAGGGAATTAACATGATAAGAGTGGTGGGAGGACCCTTACCCATCAAAGTAGAGTGCGAAACCCTACAAGTCAGGGATGAGCCCGACTTCACAGCAGAGGATGATTTGACTGAGGTAGTCGTTAACGATGAATATCCCGATCAGAAGATCAAGATAGGGGCTCTCCTAGACCTCTATGAGAATGCAGCTCTCATTAATCAACTCAAAGAAAACCTAGATGCATTTGCCTTGGTGGTTACAGATTTGAGAGGAGTTGAGGCCGACGTCGTCATCCATCATCTCAATGTCGACTCTACCTTCAAACCAATACAACAGCGAGCCAGACAATTCACCCTAGAAAAGGAGGCTACGGTTAAGATAGAGGTTGAAAAGCTCCTTCAAGCAGGAATAATCAAAGAGTTAGCCTAACCTACTTGGCTGGCAAACGTAGTAATGGTGAAAAAGCATAACGGCAAGTGGAGAATATGCGTTGACTTCACAGACATCAACAAGGCTTGGCCGAAGGATCCTTATCAACTTCCCCGAATTGATCGACTAGTAGATTCCATCGCTGGTTTTGAGGTTCTTAGTTTTCTGGATGCAAACTCGGGGTATCATCAAGTGAAGATGGATGAATCTGACAAAGAAAAAACGGCCTTCAAAGCTGCTGGGGGCCTACACTATTACGAGATGATGCCTTTCGGGTTGAAAAATATGGGTTCGACCTATCAAAGAATG
Organism: Gentiana straminea; assembly: GCA_036785695.1. Taxonomy (NCBI): domain Eukaryota; kingdom Viridiplantae; phylum Streptophyta; class Magnoliopsida; order Gentianales; family Gentianaceae; genus Gentiana; species Gentiana straminea. Next base: position 6,029,527 of record JAVUPR010000444.1, on the reverse strand, counting down.
GTCAACAAGGTTTTCAGCTCGCAGATCGGGAAGAATATGGAGGCTTACATAGATGACATGGTTGTTAAGTCTATAGGTGACGGTCCTGCCGCTGACCTCTAGGAAACTTTTGACAACGTCTGAAAGCACTCAATGAAACTCAATCCGGCCAAATGTACATTTTGTGTCCAGGCAGACAAGTTTCTTGGGTTTATGGTTAGTCGCCGAGGGATCGAAGCTAATCCAAAAAAAATTCAAGCTTTTCTCGACATGCAGGAGCCCACCATGATCAAAGAGGTTCAGAGGCTCAATGGCAGAATCATCACTTTGGGTCGATTCATCTCAAAATCAACAGAAAAGTGTTCTTCCCTTCTTCAAAATACTCAAAGGTGACAAAACTTTCTCATAGAGCAAAGAGTGTTCTCAAGCTTTTCAGGCTCTTAAGGAATATCTAGGGAAGCCACCTCTTTTGGTTAGCCCTGTAGAGGGAGATGTTTTGTTTTTGTATTTGGCGGCCTCGGGCCGGGCTATTGCCTCCGTACTTGTCAAGGAGGCCGGATCCCTCCGAAATCCTGTGTATTATGTAAGCAAGGTTCTCAGTCCGGTGGAGAGTCGTTATTTTAATATTTAAAGGTTAGCCTACTCTCTTGTTATCGCTGCCCGCAAACTTAGGGGCTACTTTACTTCACATACAATCGTTGTCTTAACAGATAGCCCGATGCACCAAATACTACACAAACCCGACCTTTCAGGTCGTCTGCTTAGGTGGGCTATTGAGATTACCGAGTTTGACATTCGATATCAACCAAGGAAGGCTGTCAAAGCTCAAGCGTTACCGGATTTCATTGTGGAGACGAGTTTCAGTTCGACACAGCCGATCTCGCCTATACCACCTAAGTCCGTTCCAACCGTGAACAAGGCTGATCATTGTTGGTGATTATATGTAGATGGGGCATCAAGTCAGGATGGATGCGGGGCCGGTGTTATTCTAGTCGAGCCAGGGACAACGGAAGAAATCGAAAATGCTCTAAGGTTCAAGTTCCCGAGCACAAACAATGAGGCTGAGTATGAGGCAGTCATAGCCGGACTTAAGCTTGCAAAAGAAATAAAATAGAAAATGTTGAAGTCTACTGCGATTCTCAGCTAATCGTCAACCAAATCTCAGGGGACTATAAGACACATTGCGGCATCCTAAAGAAGTATGGTGAGATTGTCAGACGATAGAGATCCGACATCAACTATTGCAAATTCATCTGAATTGGAAGAGGGGATAACGAACGGACAGATTACCTCTCCAAGCTATCTCTTGAAGAGGAAATCACTGATCTCTCAATAATGGTGGAATTTCTTGCTGTCTCGGCAATTGAAATCATGGAAAAAATCATAGAAATTGATGCACCAACGCCGATTCCATGTTGGATTGACGAAATTCAAGTTTATGTGGAATCAGGCACCTTGCCCACAGACACAGATAAAGCCCATGCCCTCAGAAGAAGAGCATCCAGGTACATCAGAAATGATGGAGTGGTTTATAGGAGATCTGCTTCTAAGCCTTTGTTGAGGTGTGTCCGAAAAGAAGAAAGTGAAAAAAATCCTCATAGAGCTTCACCAAGGAGTGTGTGGGGGCCATCCTGCTAGCCGCTCTTTGGCCCAGAAGGTTATAACGGCGGGGTATTACTGGCAGACAATTCTAAAAGACTTGGAGACATTAGTCAGAGAATGTCCGGAATGCCAGAAACATGCGGACATCCCCAGATTGCCATCTGTTGAGCAGAGCATTATGGTCTCACCATGGCCTTTTGATATGTGGGGACTGACCTCATCAGACCCTTCCCTACAGGACGGGTGGATGCAAAGTTATCATAGTGGCTATGGATTATTTCACAAAATGGATCGAGGCCAAACCCTTTGTCAAGATAGGAGCAAAGGATGCAGTTTATTTTTTACACGATCATGTATGGTCTCGTTTTGGCATCCCATGGGCGGTGGTAACAGATCACGGGCCATAATTCAGGGATGAATTCTCAAATTTCTATAGAGAATATGACGTCAAACTCTGGCAATCATCTAGCCTACCCCCAGGGTAATGGCCAAGTCGAGGCCGGAAACAAACAAATAATCAAGATGCTTAAAAAGATTGTAAGTGAGAAAGCAACGGAAAGCGGTTGGGTAGATGAGCTGCCCGCCATATTATAGGCACTCTGCACTACAATCAAAACACCCACAGGAGAAACGCCATTTGCTCTAGCATACAGATCAAAGGCAATGATTTCTATCGAAATGGCGCTCCCAAGTATCAGGGTCGCTAAATATCACCCAACGGACAATTTGCTCAGCAGACGGATCGAACTCGATATGGCGGAGGAAAAGTATTAGCGACGTACCATCACCTCATGAATTATAAGCAAGTCGCTAAACAACAACACGATAAGCGAATCCGCGACCACTCCTTCAAGGTCGGCGATTTCGTTCTTCTAAACATGAAGGGCCATAGGTCTTCAGCCCGATAGAGGCAAGCTCACGGCAAACTATGAGGGTCCATATCAGATCGCCAGAGAGATCAAAAAAGGGACTTATATTATTAAGGATCAACAAGGCTCCGAGCTTAACAGACCATGGCATGCGGACAATCTCAAAAGGTACTACATGTAATGATCGGATAGGGTTATGGCTATTGATAAGCGAATTTTTGCAATCCAGTTAATCAAGTAAAATCTCGAAACCTTAGCAAAATCTACTTTCTAACCGGCAGTGGACCGGATCGATTGTAGGTAGTGCTTGAGGAGTCCGAGGTCGAACCCACAGAGATTGGCTTTGAGTACCACAGCTGACTTAGCACTCAGTTCAGGTCAACCAAAAAGATATGTCGTTATACTATTGCGTAAAGGAAAGATTATACTAAGCGGATTTCTTAACGATTAAAAGAGGTACAGCCGAACTACGATCCAGCGGATTACTCTACCCTCAAACAAACTACCCCGGGAGTGTGCTCTACCTTCCTTGCCTGAACGATAAAAACCCCGTATCGGTCATGGACTTAATGACTGGAGTGTCAATCTAGTACACAAGTAGGTGTCAAACTACCTTTTAAACCAAAACGTCTACGGTCCCGAAACCCCGGTTCCCACACTTTGCCGCAACATATATTTATAAGCTAGGTGTGTGTGATGGTGAACTAGGTGATCAAACTAGCTCAATTACGATTAAAACAGGTTTCGTGATATGAATTATCGATTAGAACATTTTATTACGTGCTACACTACCTCCCGGTTCATCTCCCTAATGGCGTTTCATCCGCTTTCACATAATTCGGCCGTACGAAATATTTAGCTACTCATTATCGGATTGAAACAATAATTGGTGAAGGAATTCATGATATAAACGATAAAAGAACAAGAAATCATACCCACTTTATTGAAAATTGATGAAGTACCAAAGTTGTGCTCACAAAGATCAAATTTTGACAATCAAAATGTGACGGATTGATGTTGTAATGTATCTAATGTAATAGAGGATTGAAAGATGAGAACAATGATATATGGTACGTAATTCTACGCTCTCGGACGAAGGAAATTGCCCAAAAGAGGCTAACACTAGTCAAAGTTTGCTGAATAAAACGTTTGAGGTGCCCTTTTATAGCCTAGGGCAAAATTCAGCTTATCCGTATGGATAACAGGCTATCCGTACGGATAGTTCTTGATTCTCTAGGTTATCCGTACGGATGGGAATCTATCCGTACGGATAAGTCTCTGATTACATCTTCTATTTTGTGCTCCCAAGTGTCTGTCCGTACGGATGACTTTCTATCCATACGGATAAGTCTCTGCTGCTTCAGTCTATCCGTACGGATAAATGGCTATCCGTACGGATAAGTCTCTGTTCAATATTTTTGCATCTATCTGAGAGTTGTCCGTACGGACAGACGTTTGTCCGTACGGATAGATGCCTTAACTTCAAAAACTTCACTTTTTTCATACTTAGCCTTCGTTTCTCGCCTCGGACACGTCTAAACTCATAAATCATCGCTTTCCGGGCTCCCGACTCACCCAAATCCTGCATAAACATGGAAACAACAAGCAAACGCATAACTCCGCAAACTACGGGTGCTCAGGAAATGAGTATAAAGTGCTAAAAGTAGGCCGAGTTTACGGAAAAACCGACAGTCACTCGTTGTGCAAAGAAAACCTCATTACACTCATTATAGGGTCTAAACTCACCCGAAAACATGCTAGAAAAATGATAACCGTGGGTTAAACTGTACAGAAATGTACAGTAAAGTTGGTTCCTATCACCACCCCACACTTAGCCTTTACTCGCCCTCGAGTAAATCAGGCGATCAAACAATGCCAAGGAATCAACTTTACGGTACATGCATGCATTTCAAAATATCAAAGTAAAAGGGACTTAGACATCAAAGTAAAAGGGACTTAGACAAATGAATGTAATACCTTGACTCCACAAAATCATGAAACGGAGTGAGTGTGTGGTGAATGGCGACGACTTATACTCAATACACTTACAGGCTTGGAATACCGGACAAACGACTGCACACAATCCTGCCCTTCCTAGAGTCTCCACTAATCGAGGTTCACCAGGGCCAGAGATCCGGTCAAATAGGACTATGAAAGGTTATAACGTTAGGCTCGGACGGGGGTTATCGAAAGATAATTTGGGTCTGGAGAAAAGAAGGCACGAGTGAACCTAATCATTGCGTGTACTCCCTCAACTCGAACATAGAAAACCACCAAACTTCTTTCGAATTTCCATTAGAACAACATCCAAACTCACATCATATTAGCTAATACGCATACCCTTTTTCCGGCTTTCTTTGGTTCGACTTTATTCACTTTCTTTCTTTCTCCCTTTTTTTTTTGAACTTCTTTCTTTCGAACCAAAGGCCACATCGAAGATTTTCTCGAGCTCCTCCCCTTCTTGATGTTAGGTCAAAACTCCCTCCTCATATCATTTCACATATTCTCTCCCACCCCACACTTTCCTTGGCAAGTGTGTCTAAAGGAAACAACTAAGTCCACTCGTAGGGTAGTCAAAAAGGAATGTGACCAAATTATCGGCTCAGGGCTAGGAATTATAAACTAAGTAACCAAAAACGGATCAAATTTCGGACGGTGGTCAGACCGTTCCTATCAAGGCTTAGGAGAGTTTAGAGGGATAATGTTGGGATGTTGGCTTTTGGCTCTGGTCGCTTCAAAGAAATGCCTTTCCCGTCATCCCGAACCTACCCAGAGTGAATCCTTTCTATTTCGCCTCAAAATTAGGGGTACAGGTGTGTAAAGCAATCGTACTAAGTATAACCATCATCAAACGTGTACTAAAAGTGTTCCGTATCGTGATATAATGGACTCACTGCGAGACATTCACAAGGCTAAAAACCGTTTACTAACTCAACCGTGAAAAACATGCATATATCGCGGTGTTAAAACCCAGAAATTTTTTGAAAATGCCTAGAAATCAACTCGAAAACCGAGTGAAACTAAGTTCATCACATAACGGCATAGTAAACAATGAAAACATGCGAATAAGCTAAGTCGTCCCACCCCCTACTTTAGTGAAACACCGTCCTCGGTGTGTGAACGAAAAGGAAAAAGAGACTTAGCTTAGTAGCCCGGCAAAACGGCTTGACCAAGTCCCGTAACGGTCGTAAGGTAAAGCATTCCGAATCCCTATATAAAGAAAAACATATCCAAGACGTGCACGGGACATGGTCCACGTGCCATAGCAAGTAATACAGGGGCAATCCGGAGATAATCAAAATATTCGACCTCGTTACGTCAGAAAACTCGAATGAGAGTACTCTATGGATAAAGCATCAAACATGATATATAAAACATCCAAAATCATCATCCATCCATGAATAATCCAGAAAGCAAGTCAAGAAGGCAAAAGTAAAATCGAAGTTTTAGATAGAAAAACCCCCTCGTGACCATCCGGACACAACCAAAACACCAAAAACAAATCACGTGGGTCTCAAGAACAAACAAAACATAGAAGATGGTGGGTTGCCTCCCACCGAGTGCCTTTGTTTAATGTCGTTGGCTCGACCGGATGACGCTCAAATGACTCAACTCAAAACAACCTCAAATAACATACCAAATAAGCACATGGCATGTCAACCAAATTCAGCATTCATAAGTTTGAACATGCCCAACGATATACCTAGTGCAAACATCAAAATATTCGAACTAGTGAACGGCTTACCTCTTGCAACTTGCGCCGCTTTCTCCTGCCACCTCACACTTTCTTTGTTTTCCGGCTTTTTAGATGGCTTCCCTTTAGACTTCTTGCAATCAGGCGGTTTATCAATCCACACTTTTCCTGGCTTGGGGAGCACCGGTGCGACGGGCGATCCCTATTTATTCTGTGCCTCGATCTTGCGTCGATCGACGACATCTCGTAAGCGCACCGCATCTCCTTTTGACAATCTTTTTCCTTCCTGCACGTCAGTACGCACCACACCACAAGAGAACAAAGATTATGTATATAAGCATTCATCATTTATAGCATTTGGACATCTATCCTTGTAAACATTTAAATGCTCTCTCTCGCCCCCAACACCAAAAGAAATATCTCCACTCTTAACTCCTATTTGAGCGTCACTGGTGGTCAAAAAGGGACGACCTAACAGAACAGAGGTCTTGGAGTTCATCTCCATGTCAAGAATCACAAAATCCACGGGGAACACAAACTTTCCAACTTGCACTAAGACATCTTCCGCTACCCCCAAAGGTTTCCTCACCGACCTATCAGCCATCTGTAGGGTCATTCCCGTAGGTTCCAGTTCACCTAACCCTAATTTTTCATATAAAGCCTTAGGCATCAAGCTCACAGAAGCTCCTAAATCACATAAAACATTTTCAATTACAGTGTTGCCTATGGTGATAGGAATGGTGAAACCTCCTCTATCTCTCATCTTAGGGGGTATCTTACTATCATAAACCGCTGAACACTCCTCCCTCAGCTTCACTATCCTACCCATTTTCTCTTGACTTGTCAACATCCCTTTCAAACATTTAAAATACTCAGGCACACTAGTAATTGCCTCTAACAAGGGAACATTGATCTCTACCTTCCTAAGAATGTCGAGGAATCTACTCTGACTCTTAGTAAGGACCGGCTTCTTAGGACCTTTAGGTGGGTAAGGCAACGTATTCTCATCAAAATCAGGAGGGGGAGGGGGCATAAAATTTTTCTTACCTCGAGTGTTTGGACTTGGAGGCCTAGATGTAGCTTCTTTTGTCATCATTGTCTTGCTCGGCTCATCCTCTTTAATGTCCAGCACTATGAAATCCTGCTTCTCCCTTTCTTCATCTCTTCTGGTTTGAGCTTCATGCTCCCTCTGTACTTCCATTGTTCGCTCTTTCCTTACAATCACGAGGTCTCTCTTAACAGCAGCTAACTCTCTTCGTACCTCTTCTAACTCAGTTTCCATTATTTCTCTCTCTGCTGCCTCAGCTTCATCCTCCTCAGCCAGATATTCTTCTGCTAAAACTGCTTGCTTTGGCTGGTCGACTCCCAGCTCTTTTCCACTCCTAGTGAATATGGCATTCACTTGCCTCGGATTCTGCTCAGCATCACTCAGACTCTTCTTCAATGTATTTGTGATTTGACCAACTTGGGTCTCTAAATTCTGGATAGCTGAGTGCGTTGCTACCTTCTGTTCAGTAGCACTCTTATTTAGGTCAGAGATAGTCTTATCCATCTTCTCTAACAGCAACTCAGTTGAGGTCTTCTGGGTACCCGAATTGCTTGATTGGTTATTCTGATGAAGGTGCGCATTCGGGTGTTGATAAGTCCCAGAATTGTTATTTCTATTTTGATGGCTAGCTTGCTGATTATTGTTTCCTTGCTGCCCCTGATTCTAGTTCCATCCTTGATTGCTCCCCCAACTCTGATTCTGTCCCTGACTATTCTGGCCCTAGTTCTGATTATTCTGCTGTTGGTGGCCCTGTTGCTAATTGTTTTGATACATGCCTTGATTGGTATTTTGATAGGCATTCTGATTCAGGGGGTTCTGATTCCAAGATTGGTTATTTGGGCTTTGGTTCTGCCTGAACTCTTGGTTCTGATTGTTATTGTTTCGATTCCAATTCTGCCCCTGTGTTTGATTTCAGTTTCCCTGGTTGTTATTGCCTTGGTTCCAATTTCCCCCAGAATTATTTCTGATATAGTTCACATTGTTCTGTTGGAAATTTTCTTCCATGCCACACCCCATCGATGGCTCATAATCTTGGTAGTTCGGTGGAACTTGCCAATTTGGGTTGTTACCCCATGGATTGTTCTGGTTCCATTGTCCCGCAGAATTTTGTTGCTGACCAAATTGCGGATTCCTCCCGGAAACCTGCTGATTACCGCTACTTGAACTCCCTGTCCCCCAATATGTTAAGCGCTGCAACTAGATCTTCCATAACTGCCACTGGTTGTTGCTGAGATACATTTGCTACAGGTTGTTGTTGGGTCGGCTGTGGTATCTGTTGTGGTAATTGCTGAGGATAAGTCATTCTGGCTCGGGGTCATACGAACTGAGCCGAGTGATTACCGCCACACAACTGACAAACCTGTTGTGCCTCTTTCAGTTTCTTCATCTCTGTCTGGAGTGCCAACAACTCATTATATGCGGCGGTCTCTTTATCCAACTGCTCTTCATGGGCCTTAACAGTTTGTTGTGGCTCTTTCAGGTTTTCTGTCCCAGAACTGGAAACCCATTCATCATCCCTCCCGATAGCATCGTTAATATGTTGCATTGCTAGCTCGGGATCAATCCTCGTCAAACCGTTTCCACTAGTTGCATTTAAGAGATTTCTGTCTGACTTATCCAAGGATCTATAAATCTTTATCACCTGCTGAACTGTACTCAAATTGTGTGGAGGGCACTTCTTTAGCAATGCCCTAAACCTTTCAACTGTCTCTTTCATGGTTTCCCCCTTTCGCCCACTGAAATTGTGTATTTCTCGCTTTAAATCCTCAATCTTTGCTGGTGGAAAATATTTCTTCAGAAACACATCGGCCACTTCGGCCCATGTAGATAATGAGGCGTTAGGAAGGGTGTTGAACCATGTTTTTGCAGCTCCCCTTAACGCAAATTGAAACATCATCAACTTGAGCGCCTCCTCGCTCACTCCGTTGTATTTCAATGTCGAGATGATCTCCAGATAGTTGTCTAAGAATTCATTTGGGTCCTCATTCCGCTGCCCGTAGAAAACTGCATTCTCGCTGATCAGGTTGATGACATTCTGCTTTGGTTCTATGTTGTTAGCATGGATAGCTAGGATTCTGATCGGATTATGTCCGGTCCCTTGATACGGGGTAAAAACGTAATCCCTTGCTGATACAAACCCCTGATTTGCCTGTGGATTGTTCGGGTTATCATTCAGGTTGTTCTGATTCGCTTGCATAAGCTGAATCTGTGCCATCTATTGTAGAATTAACTGATACATCTGCATTTGAAAATTGTCCTGGCCAAGCGGCTGTTGCTGTAACTGACCACCCCCTTGTTGGTGTTGCTGTTGGCGAAGAGGTGGTGGGTTGTTATTTTGGAATTGACCACCCCCCACTTGGCCATTTTGTCCATTCGGATGCCTCTGACCATTTTTAACACATTATTTGGTTGGTCCTGTCTGTTTCTTCCATCACCCCCTTCTAGAGTGGGGTCAAATAAATTTCTTCCATCTGTCCTTGCAGCCATAGGAGGGTCTAGAGGATTCCTCTCGCGTGGAGGTGGGTTATTTAGAGTACCCAAACCCCCCATTTGAGATGTCCCATCATCATTCGACCGATCTCTACCATTGGTTGTCATATCTTCTTCCTCTGAAGAGAAGTCTGATGTTTCGTGTCCGTCCACGGTTTCTGGGACAGGAACAAACAATCTTCTCCTCAACTGCCTTGCGTGCCTGTCGATTTCCGGATAATAAGGCTCTAGAGGTGCCCCAGAGCTCCGGGTCAAACACTGCAAGTAAAACAAAACAACAAGAAAACAATAAAAACGACCTAAGCCCAAGCTTTCGGTCAACTTTTGTGATATCAAAGTATTGCCAATCCCCGGCAACGGCGCCAACTTGATAAGCGAATTTTTGCAATCCAGTTAATCAAGTAAAATCTCGAAACCTTAGCAAAATCTACTTTCTAACCGGCAGTGGACCGGATCGATTGTAGGTAGTGCTTGAGGAGTCCGAGGTCGAACCCACAGAGATTGGCTTTGAGTACCACAACTGACTTAGCACTCGGTTCAGGTCAACCAAAAAGATATGTCGTTATACTATTACGTAAAGGAAAGATTATACTAAGCGGATTTCTTAACGATTAAAAGAGGTACAACCGAACTACGATCCAACGGATTACTCTACCCTCAAACAAACTACCCCGGGAGTGTGCTCTACCTTTCTTGCCTGAACGATAAAAACCCCGTATCGGTCTTGGACTTAACGACTGGAGTGTCAATCTAGTACACAAGTAGGTGTCAAACTACCTTTTAAGCCAAAACGTCTACGGTCCCGAAACCCCGGTTCCCACACTTTGCCGCAACATACATTTATAAGCTAGGTGTGTGTGATGGTGAACTAGGTGATCAAACTAGCTCAATTGCGATTAAAACAAGTTTCGTGATATGAATTATCGATTAGAACATTTTATTACGTGCTACACTACCTCCCGGTTCATCTCCTTAATGGCGTTTCATCCGCTTTCACATAATTCGGCCGTACGAAAGATTTAGCTACTCATTATCGGATTGAAACAATAATTGGTGAAGGAATTCATGATATAAATGATAAAAGAACAAGAAATCATACCCACTTTATTGAAAGTTGATGAAGTACCAAAGTTGTGCTCACAAAGATCAAATCTTGACAATCGAAATGTGACGGATTGATGTTGTAATGTATCTAATGTAATAGAGGATCGAAAGATGAGAACAATGATATATGGTACGTAATTCTACGCTCTCGGACGAAAGAAATCGCCCAAAAGAGGCTAACACTATCTAAAATCGTCAAAGTCTGCTGAATAAAATGTTTGAGGTGCCCTTTTATAGCCTAGGGCAAAATTCAGCTTATCCGTACGGATAACAGGCTATCCGTACGGATAGTTCTTGATTCTCCAGGTTATCCGTACGGATGGGAATCTATCCGTACGGATAAGTCTCTGATTACATCTTCTGTTTTGTGCTCCCAAGTGTCTGTCCGTACGGATGACTTTCTATCCGTACGGATAAGTCTCTGCTGCTTCAGTCTATCCGTACGGATAAATGGCTATCCGTACGGATATGTCTCTGTTCAATATTTTTGCATCTATCTGAGAGTTGTCCGTACGGACAGACGTTTGTCCGTACGGATAGATGCCTTAACTTCAAAAACTTCACTTTTTTCATACTTAGCCTTCGTTTCTCGCCTCGGACACGTCTAAACTCATAAATCATTGCTTTCCGGGCTCCCGACTCACCCAAATCCTGCATAAACAAGGAAACAACAAGCAAACGCATAACCCCGCAAACTACGGGTGCTCGGGAAATGAGTATAAAGTGCTAAAAGTAGGCCGAGTTTACGGAAAAACCAACAGTCACTCGCCGTGCAAAGAAAACCTCATTACACTCATTATAGGGTCTAAACTCACCCGAAAACATGCTAGAAAAATGATAACCGTGGGTTAAACTGTACAGAAATGTACAGTAAAGTTGGTTCCTATCAGCTAACCTCTCGTTTACGACGTGAGTGGTTAAGCTTTCTTACTTGTAGTTTTCACTCACCTAACAAGGTGAGGCGAACTTAATAAAAGCCCGATCTTACATTTATCTTTTAGCACATATTATCATATCCTTCAAGCGTGCCCGTTGTATGTCTCGACGTGATTTCCGGCGTAATTTTCAACAACGGTCTCGGATTGATCTCAAACTTTATTAAAAATGGGGGCTATACTAAGGAAAAATTTCAAGCATACGGTCGGACAATTATTTCAGATAAGCCCGTAAGTCTACGACTCCGAATCTTATCTAAAACAAGGGGGTGGATACTACTATATCGGACTCAAAAAGGACCGGACTCGATATATACAATAAATTCGAGCAAAATACAACAATACTTTTGAACACAAAAGGAACTATATATTCAGAGAAGAGGGACAATTACAAGTCATACAAAACGAAATCAAGATAAAGTTATACAATGCGGAATGAAGAAAAGTTTATACAAATCTAGGCATCGTCAGGCCTCATGTCAACATTGTCGACGTTCTCAGGGCTAAGGGAAGAATGCAACATCTTATTCGTATTAGCATCGGCATCATCTTCCTCTTGATTTCGAGCTTCTTCCCGGGTGGCCTGATCCACTAGCGCCCGGAGATTTACAGCTTCGACCTGGGGCGGCTCCCAACCATCAGCATAAGTATTCAGCCCGACCTTAGTGTAAGGGATGGAGGGGTGAAAGACCCTAAGATGGTCAGAGAAAGGTGGGGTAACAATCCAATCCCGCATTGTCTTCAAGGCTGGGAACATCGCCGTCTTGACCCCACAAGCACCTTGCGAAATGATAGATGCCTTGGTCATACCCCAACAAAAAGTTTTCCCCGGCTATCTTCTGAGCACCCCTAGAGGCCCTAAACACTTCCACGGACTCTTTTCTCGTGGCCTCTATCCGGAGTTGCTACATTAAGGTATGATCTTGGTTAAAAAATAGACTAAATCAAAGTATTTTGGCCTTGTCTACTAAAGCAATCCAGAAATAGATTGATTAGAAAAATTCTGAAGACGTTTTACGCCCAATCATTCCGGATAACGCTTGCATCCTCTGTATTACCACGGCTGCTGGCACAGAGTTAGCCGATGCTTATTCCCCGGATACCGTCATTGCTTCTTCTCCGGTAAAAGAAGTTCACGACCCGTGGGCCTTCTACCTCCAACCCCGGCACCCAAGTCGGCCATCTTCTGCTTCAGACCAGCCCTTAAGTCCTATTCGGCTTTCCAGAGGTTTCGGACATGATCGACCCGAGTTTCCATCTTCCTTATAGATTTGGCTACTTCCTTATCTCTCTGTGCTAACTCACGGTTGAGAGCTTCAAGACGTTCGGAGTTTGCCTGAGCCTCAAGTTGACTCTTCTTCGCCTCGGCAAGCTACTTTTTCATTTCTACGTTCTCGGCCTCAGAGGAACTAAGCCTCACACGCAGATCTGAACTCCTTGTCAATAGCTGATTTTGATGAAAAATTTTCTTTAAATTCTGTTATAAACTGGTTCAGGCCGGTACCAACCTGAAAAAAGAGAAGAAGTAAAGTAAGGAAAGCCAAAAGATGAAAGAGAGAACAAAAAAGTAAATAGCGAACAGATGTTTACCATGCTCACCGTTGCCCCATACAAGCCCCACAAGTCATCGATGTTCTGTAAGAATACGCATCGGGGGTCGGTTTGATCTGATAGCACAATCCGATCTGCAATACCACAACCAACCTCCAGTTGAACAGGATTGGGAAGGCTCCATCTCCGATGCCTCAATGGGGCAACATCGGCTAACACAACAGAAATCATGCTCGCCTTAGGCATGTCAATTGGTAGCTGACGCATAAATTCCTTGTCCAACCAGACAGCAGGAGTACCACGAGGCCCCACGGGAAAGCCAGAAAAAGGCACCATTGCAGTCATGCCTACCGAACTTAACTTGTTGGTCACAATTTTTCCTTTATCAGTACCATCCTTGGATTGTGGCTGAGATTTCTCTTGAATTAGGGCATCGGTCTTCGACTAAGTATCAGCCATTTTGGATTTCTTGGATTGACGAGCCTCCTTCTCGCCATCCCTACCCTCAGCAGGGTCGATCTCCTCAGAAGCCTTCCTTTTCTTGGAAGCCGGGGCTTTCAGAACAGTCTATTTAGGAGGTTTGCTCATCGCAACTTTCCCAACTGTTTGTTTAGTGGGTGGCAAGTCCACTTTCCCAGCCTTAGATCCCGAGGTCCCTGCCGAGTCAATGCGAACATCAACCATGGGAAGGTCAACCTTAACCTCTTTAAGGTCTCGCTCCTTTTCACCTCGCCAGATGTCTTCCTGGCGGCGAGCAGATTGCGCTGCCTCAAAGCATCCATAGTACTTACAAGGGGATAGTATTAATCAGTATACAATCAAGATAATATAGAAAAACGAAGATGAAAGCAGGCAAATAAAAAAACAAGAAATAAACAAATGACTTTACTTGGAACCCACATTGAAGGATCGCCTAAACATACAGTACACAGAGAGGGCATGCATCTACCAAAGTGGCATTCCCCATACCAATCGGGATCACAATGCAGTGGTTCAACCACAACCACTGGATCCCCCATGCCCGCCCCAAAAAGTCCGTCCTTCCTAACAAAGGGTTGATAGATGTCTAGAAGAAGCCTCTAATTGAAGACCCGATCCTGAAAATGTCCCCTTCGAACGTACCCTAGCAGCTCCTTAAGCTCGTCGATGAACTCGTCATCATCATCCTGAGTTTTCACCTTCGTCAGATGGTTAGTCTTACCCGAGTTCGCAAGGATTTTTTTGAAAGTCCAGCCTTTCCATGACTCCACCTTCATGCACCTCTTGTCCCAGTCCGATACCTTATCAGGAAGGTTGAATAGAAGTCGGGGTCTGCCGCTGCTCGATCTGCTACGGGGTTGAATTTTACCGTCATCGCCTTTTTTTGTTAAAGTCGTAGAAGTAAAATATTACCGGCAATGAAGGCTCTCGTCAATGAAGCCGACTTATTACTATGAAGGCCATCACCACTCGGACAGCCCCCAGTGTAAGATCACACGGCATGACCCGGAGCTCCTCCATGAATCTAATGAAAAATGGGTCAAAAGGTGGCCGAAGTCCGGCAATAAGATGGTCATAGTGTAGCCACAGATAATCCTCCACATCTCGACCACAAGTTCATGCTACGTTCGTCGCACCCATATTGGTGAACCGATACTCGTTTGGGATATCATATGCCATCAACGACGAGGTATAATCAATCTGATCTCGGATTTCCCTCCTTCGAGCTCCAACATCACTATCAAAGCGCTTTTGATCGGCCAACTCATGAACAGCCGCAACAAACCTCTTTTTGGTGGTCTTTTCTTCTGCTCAGATGGCCCTGATGTTGAGGTCTTCATAGAAGCCGCGGCTTTCTTTGATGCCACAGTTTTCTTTGAGGCCACGGTTTTTTTCAATTCCATGACTTCATTGAACCCTACATCTCGAGCAGCAGCCCCCTGGTCACAACCCTTTGAAAAGCATGGATAAGATTTCTCAACGTCGCATTGTCCTGATCGGCTACCTCCCCTCCGGCTGCGCCTTCACCGATGATCTCCACACCTTCATCTCCGTTTTCCACTTCGCCAGAATAGGATTCATCAACGTCGACATCGCCTATCTCTTCCTGGTCTATCTCGTCCCCCGAGCCATAGCCAACAACTGCCCAGACTTCCTCATCCGATTGGGTGTGTGATTCTGAAGATATCCTGGAAAAACACAGGGCGAGGTGGAACAATTAGTCACCTAGACATGGAAGTCGGGCCGAAGTGAGAATAATCACACCTCGACTCCATTTCTCTAAACAAAGGTAAGCCCTGAGAAACCCTAAGGTTGATGGACCCTAGGGTCATCCGGGACTCTATCTATGGGACATGATGAATTTCTGGGGAAGAGCACATGCATATTGAAACACAATGTTTCGAATGTAAATTCTTATAGAATTTTTACCGAATAACCTTCAAACAAAAGAAAGACTCTTGAAATCAAAGGAGGAATGGTATCATACATGGAAGATGTGAATAACTTAAATAACGGTCGGAAACTGCAAACTTTCGCCAGAAATCACTTGCCGTTACCGGAATTCTCTCGTCTCTCTTGCCGGAAAAAAATTCAGAAATAGAAAAGTGTGAAAGTGGGGAGGGGAACCCTTTTTTATAGACATGGAAATAGAGTGAGGCGTCATTTCGTATTCAAATTTAGAAAATAGTTATTGTTGGAACTGTTTTCGATATCTCTCAGCCAATCAGGAGAGAGGGCGTTTCATATCAAACGTCGTGTCATTAATGGAATTGACATGACATTTCATGAACCAACGCGACCATCGCCCGACCATCATGACGACTGAAAAATGGCTTACGGCCTCAGTTCAAAATGGCTCACGACCTCAATTCAAAACGGCTTATGGCCTCAGCTCAAAATGGCTCACGGCCTCAGCTTACGGCCATATAATCCCATTCGATCCTTAGCACGGCATCTAAGCTAATCCGCTACAATGCACGGCATACATCAGTAATTCATAACGCGATATCAACATTGATTTAAGCCCGGTAGCCATTAACTGCACGTAAGCCCGTTCGCTCCATAGTGCGGCATCTAAGCCTGTATGCTACAATGTACAACATACATCAGTAATTCGCAACGTGATATCAACACTGATTTAAGCCCGATGGCCATTATCGGCATCTCTTTGCCACAAACGACAACAACAGGGTATGGTCTTCTACTGCTTCATTTGACTTTACTCTCCACCTCCATGGATACGCAAGGCGCAGAGTTATGGGCCATTGATATACCCGACCCGGATCGGAACCCGAGCATCTAGATTGAGCCTGAATCCAAGCCCAACAACGGTCTCGGACCTCCACCTTTCCAGTCTGCATTCAATAAGCCGGACTCATCCCCACTCCGACATCTCGGACACAATTGGTGCCATCCATATTATCAGGCCGGGTAAGCTTTGAGTTGATGACTACAAGACATGGAAGATAAGCGTCCGACCTCCTGTCAAGTCCGCTATCCGTCCTCTCGCCTTGACAGGTGTCTGGTCGACTTATACCTAATTACCCTTAATTATATGCTTTTTATGACTTGTCATGTTTAGTTAAACTTACTTAGTCTTTGCCTATATATATGGGATCACAATGTAATAGAAAAATATCCAAGAACTAATATACACAGAGTTACTCAGTCAATTTGTCAACTCGCTTGTGTCTTCCTTCATAAGCATCAGTCCGACCACCCCTGTTCTTGATATCCCACTACTCACCAGAGAAATCGTACATAAACAGCCGTATATCCTCCTTCTATCACTGTTACCGCAAACCTGATATATCTGACTATATCAATTTACTGTAACAAATTACAAATATGTGACACCGATAAATTTATATGCTTCTACACTGTGAACGGCTCCTAAAACAACAATACATTTTCGACATGATCGTGAAGGTATACACCTCTCTCATATAATACTTACAAAAACAACAAGAAATTCGCACAGATTGTCTACAAGGATTAATCGTCTACGAAATTGCAACATGCAATACATCCACCTCCAACGTTGGGCGCAAAATAATTCTCCCATCTTCTTTTATGCGTGGTCCCAGAGTCATGTGGAAATGGCCTTCATGCAATGTCTTTAGTACAAAAATTGACAATTCAGACTTATTCCCAACAGTGACATGTAATCCTTTGTGGCATGAAATAACTCAACATTTTCTTCCGCTTGAATTGCCATAGAACAAGCCATATCCAATTGTTCGGGGTTTAAAATTAAAATTTGAACGGTGAAATACGAACTATTAAAAGAAAATATACTAGTTACAAATTCAAAAAATGTGGACCGCCTCATGCTAACCTACTATTAACTATGAAAAAAAAAACTCAAACCTTTAAATCCTTCTTGTAGTATAAATTAATTTATTATGCAAATCTTGTCATAGTAAAATCGTATTTAGTCGATCTACCACTACAGGAAGGTTTGAACATTTACCCAACCGAAGAGAAGCCATGATTTTCCGAGTTGTATCTTCAAGCG
This sequence comes from Gentiana straminea, assembly GCA_036785695.1. Taxonomy (NCBI): domain Eukaryota; kingdom Viridiplantae; phylum Streptophyta; class Magnoliopsida; order Gentianales; family Gentianaceae; genus Gentiana; species Gentiana straminea. Next base: position 6,011,757 of record JAVUPR010000444.1, on the reverse strand, counting down.
ACGACTGGTGGACGTTGATCCCGTACCGGAGCCTCATTGAATATGCTCTCCCGATTGCTACGACAAGAAACTATTTTTTCTCTCCTTTCTCTAAAAAGTGGCGCAGGAATTGTCTGTATATTGTGTTGGGAGAAACTCTCTTTATATAGGAAAATAACAAGAATGAGGGTTTATCCCTTTCATATGACAATACAAGAATGAGGGTTTATCCCTCACACATGACAATTATCTATTCATGAAGGAAAAGGTATTCCTCATTAAATAAAAGATAATCTTCATTAAATAAGAAAATCAATCTCTTTTTTATATATTAATTTTTTAACAAATAAATAATTAATTACACGTATGACATAATTTCTTTTCCCAAATTTCCGCACATGTGGCGCCATATACTCTCATGGAATAATAGAAAATATTTTTTCTATTTTATATAATTTATTGAAAAAAAATATTTCGCATTATCATTAAATATATCAACTATTTAATTTATTCTCGATGTTCCAAAATACGAGAATTCACTTGCGTATCATAAGTAGTAGCTCCATTAAATTGAATAAAATGTTTATCGAACACAACATTTCTATTCAACTTATTAATTCACGTATTACGCCACCATAAATCTGAAACTGAACTCTATCGATTATAAATATAATTTATTCTCAACATGTCGAGTCAATAAACGTCCATTGATATAATCATTACATACAGACTAACCCTCCATAGACTGCCCGTAATGAAGCGAGAAAGTTTCCGTAAACCTTCTTCATTACATCTTATCCTTATTTACCATTAACCCATCAATGATCCATTAGTTCATAACCAATACGAACTCCTAGGATCGATCAGTTTCCAGGATTAACAAATAAGGGGACTGACTTTCTACTTCCCGAACGAATGAATGGATTCCGTATCTGTGAGACACGTTCCTAACTACTCATTCCTTGTAGTGCCAACGTGAAAGTGATTCAGACCGCGCCACTTAACAATCCTTAACGATACATCAACACCTATCTTGAAACAAGTAGGAGTCTGCAATCACTTTAGAATGAAAGTTAATCCATGTATGATCATCTTGTGATTTAATAAGATTTCTCAATCACTGAATTATATGAGAAATTCAGACTAAATCGGTACAGCTCTATATAACTATATCATATATAAATGCCTTACTTAAATAACCAATATACACGGTCCGGATAAGACAGTCATATCATAAACTGTTCTGAGCGCATTAATAGCGGTTTAATAGACCCCATATTTTGATTAAGTTCACCGCAGACTAACATTAACATTTTAATAGTATCACCATAAACTTAATCCTCGCGTGTGACACACACTAAGTTATATGGCTACATGTGATACAACTTAGGGTTTCAGTGGTGTATTTTTTACAAGCACGAAGAATATAATAAGATGATGAATAAATCAGCCATTTATTAATTACAAAAACAATTGTTTTACGGGCATTACATCCAACAGTGACACCCCCAAAAACTAGTTTCCTCACAGTAACACCCTCCAAAACTAGTGTATTTTACATTAACATCCCAAAAAACAAGTGTATATTACAGCAACACCTTCAATCACAATGACACTTCAAAAAACTAGTGTTCTCATAGTAATACCCCAAAAAACTTGTGTATTTTATTGTAACACCTTCAATCACAATGGCACCCCGAAAAACTAGTGTCTTCGTTGTAACACCCCTAAAAACTAGTGTATATCACAATAACACTTTCAATCAGTGACACCCCAGAAAACTAGTGTATTTTACGGTAACACCCTCAATCATCTCATTATACATCTAGGACCGATAAAATCTACACAACAACAAAACCTTCACAAACAATAACTATAAAATATATGTCACGGATTTTATCTAACAAAACAAACAAGTAATAAATTTATAATCCGATATACCTCAAGTGCAAGGATCGTAGTAAAGAGGTTGATACCGGGTCGATCTTACGGGGAACTGGCGATTGCTAACCCTAGCTTTTGTTTAACTGACTAACCTATGTCACGATTTCTAAACTAAACAGTGGATAAAACTAAACGAAACTGAAAAGACAGATTTAACTAAAACGTAAAATGACGAAGATATGATCTAAAGCCGGGGAAGATATGTTTCGAACTAATTTAAACTGAACTAAACTAAATATGCAATAAAAGACTAACTAAGCTAAGCAATTCAGATTCAAGGGATTTTAAATCAATAATTTACGAAACGAACAAGCAATTGATCCACCTATCCTATCAACATTCAATTTCAATTCAGATTATTTCGTGATTACTAATCAAGTTATGATTCACCTATTCAAACGGTATGAACCCTAATTTCTTAGGCAAGTTCGTCTATTAATCTATACCTTTCGATCTAAAGATTAACGCTCTCAATTCAAGGTGGGAAATCTCTCAATTTCTAACCTAGAAATCTAACCTAATAACTCTCGTTAATTAGATCAAATATCTATCCTTTATCGTGGTGATCTAAAGTCTAACTTGATTTTCATCAATTAAACAATCAATAAAGCAAGCATCTTTCGATATAAATTTGCAATAACAACGTAAAGCATGATAAAGGAACAACTCGTAATAGATACTCACAAAATAATCACGAAAAGAAACTGAATTGTTGAATCGGACGGCTTCACAACGCTTGTTCAATGGAGGCCTAGCCTCTTAGCATCCTCTTCGAAGATCGAATTGTTTAGAGTAAAAGTGCATAAGAGTATTTAAGTAAAAACTGAATGAAAACTAAAGAAAAACGCAGCTTGGCCGCCCCTAGGGTTTAGGGTTTTAATCTATGATCATATTGTGTGAGAAAATCGCCGCTATTTATAGATTCCTAAGTCGGTTTCAGCAAAGTCGGCCGTGGACGCCCGTCTGGAAAGGGTGAACGCCCGTCCAGCTTGTGAAATCTTCTTTGAGTCGGGCCGAGATCAAAGAATTAAACGTGATAACTTACCATCTACTTTAATTTTGTGCTTGAAGGTTCCATTTATTGAGTTTTAATGCTGTCAAATTATTTCGGCTGATTTAAATAGTTTTGTAATTTGATTTTTCATTTCTTTTCAAGTCAATGTTAAAATGACTTAATAGATTGAAAGTCTTAGTTAAATGTGAACCAATGCTGTTTGTTTGTTCCTTTTTAGTGTAGTCATGAACTTTTTTTATTTTTTGGGTACTGGATTCATGATTTTGCTTGCAGCTGATTATGATTTTTCATGCTCCTACTCAACTAAGTATAAAATTGCAACAGTGCTGACTGATCTTTTGGTGCAACATGCTGGAACTTGGCGGCATGTCAGTGCTATACTGTTATCGGAAGTTTTTCTGCTCTCAGAAGTTATCAACGACCCAAAATCTCCCCGAAGATGTTAAATTTAGGGTCATGTGCAACAATTTCAGGCCCTGTAGAAGTTGGAAATCAACGTTGGAATGTCTGAGTCATTTTTGAGTTTAGCGTTCACTCCTGCGTCCAAACTTCCTGAATCAAAGATGTCACCCTGGACGCACGTCCATTGAATCAAACGCCCGTCCATCCGAACGCCAGTTCAAGCTCCCTGGACGTCAGTCCAGGATCGTATCAATCTTGATCTTTATCTTTATCTCTTTTCCTCTATCTCATTCTTCCATTATCTCTTTTATCTTCAATTGCCTCGAACTTAATCAGCTTTAGATCATTTTGTGAGCCTCAAATATGTATCTACATTCACATAAAAACATCGCAAAACGTAATAATGTCCACATCATCATAAAATCATAATTAAAACACATTGATCAACCTATTTTGCGATTAACTCTTCTAAAATATCATTTACTCAATATATTCATTAAATACTCGTTTCTTATACAAATTTATACAAATATGGGGGAAATTATCATAGAATATAGTCTTATACATCGTGTAAAATCACCCTTAACAACTCCCTCACACTTAAGCTTTTGCTCGTCCCGAGCAAAACAAAACAAAGATTAGGCTCGGAAAAAGAACAGACATCTAAACATATATAACACATATCTAATAAATCAGAAGTTCACCAGTGTGTGTGCATAGCCATAGAAAACTTCCACTAAATCCAAACTTGAGAAACTCAAAGCAAAACTAGCTAATACCCCCTTCAAACTAGAGATCAATGACACTCATAAGGTGTACCCTACAAACGTGATATATCCGAAAAAGATGATCGAATATATCTAAGGCCTTTCTGAAATACTCAGAGGATAATCCCTACAACATATCTGTCAGTTTCTACTGGGGATAAGATAGACGATAACTAAGTCTTATATTCATTTCATACCAATTCTCATATAAGTTGATTTAACTATTTCACTTTTAAACGCACATCAGAATGAGCTCTTGCCCTGTCATAGCAGAATAGGATATTCGAGATATACCCTACCTTACTCAAATCATAAGGCAGCTTTTTCTGACTGTCGTGAGCTCTTGATCATCATAGTGGTATAGGACATTCGAGATATGCCCTACCGCACTCAAATCATCGACCAGCTTCCGACACACCCAATTTCAACTTTTTTTCTTTTCTAAAACAACTTTTTAAAGCACAATAGTCACGTTTCGCTTATCACATTCAAACCTAAGATATTCACAGTATGACATACTTCGGATCTAAATACAAACTATCATAAATCTCAAGATATATACGTAGCACTAAGCACATGACTTATAAGAAAATCAGAAATCACTAATCAAAAGGGGTATAACTTTATAAAATAGCTCATCGTTCACTATGGCTCGTGAAAAAATAGATCTCAGGTGAAACGACTAACTTATCAAACATATGATATATAGCTTGGATGACTATAAAAATAACGAACATTGAATTGAATTGCCTACTCGGGACAAAACAAAAACAAAAATGTCGGAAAATTTGAAAATTCTAGCTCATTTTGCATAGAAACATATTGATATAAGCAAATGTGTAGATACATATCGAACAATCCTCTCCCCCCACACTTAAAGATCAACATGTCCTCATGTTGGGCAGAACGAAAGAAAAGAGAAAAGACTTACCTGATTTCAAGCGTTACTCGAATGTCGGTCAGGCCGGAGCCTACATAGTGATACTTAGAACTTGTAACCAGACAATGTAGCTCGACAAAACCGCTAAAAATATACCTGCACGACTCGACAGACATGGAAACAACTCGGGGAAAACGGGGAGTTATACCAAAATGAAAAGATATAGCAAAATCAAGTGATAACAAGAGATAAAGCATTCAATACAACCAAAAAGTATAAACAAAGTCGAAATGAAAGTACGGTTGCCTAAAGGCTTACATGATCCATCGAAAATAAATAGTAGCAACATCAAAATTACAATGAACCATATAAGTAGAAATGTCTATACAAAACAACCAGCGTAAAAATAGACAAAAGAAGATCAAGGTTGGCTCGGCGCCGCAGAATCATCAGCCGGAGGATCAGAGGAGGGTCCAGAAGGTGGTGCCGTAGTCCTATCCGCTGAGGCAGGCTGCTCCTCATCTGAAGATGACTCAGACTCGTGAAGGACGTCCGCAATGGCCTGCTCAATCTCATCCGAATAAAGGTAGTCAATGACCCTCGGATTGAAGATTCTGTTGTCCCGTATAGGCCGGCCCTCACTCATACACTTCAAAATCGTCAGAATGTTGTTCTGAGAAGTCCGAATATCCTCCATCCAATTACGGACACTGTTGCCCATACTCAACCGCATCCGGACCGACGGAGATAAAGTAGGAAGGGAGGAAGCACGAGGCGGTGCCGAAGATGAACCAGGCTCCTGAGGTGTCTCCGTCTCAGATTGTCCCGAAGGCTTACCCTTCTCTCTCTGTATAGGCCTCGGGTTCTTCGGCTTGTGGTCCGCTCCATACTCAGGCACACCGGTATCGATGCACAAACTGTGGATCAGGTGAGGGACGATCAAACTCCGCGTATAAACCTTCTGATTGATCGAGATCTCGTCATACAAAGCCTGTCCCACATCCACATTTAAGCCGAACGTCAACGCATATAGCATGCCTAGGTCACCGATGTGAAAATGTGTCAGGTTGTTCTTAGGCAACAACCGACTCTGAATAAATCGACACTGGACCTTCCAATCCTCCGTCCAGGTCGTGGTAACCAACTCCTTCCGGTCTCCTCCCGGCCTCAACATCCAGGCCACATCCGGGCACACTCTCAGTCTCAACTCCTCCAAGGGATCCTGCCCCAAACTCTGTCTGTGCAAAATCTCTTCTTTATAATCCCTTCCCTCAAAAGCCGCCAACCCATACTTTGCATTGATCACCTCCGGTGTAAACGGAACTTGGACCCCTCGAACCACAACTACCCTCGCTTCCAAGTCGGTTTCTGAACAATTCGCATAAAATTCCCGAACCAAGGAACTATTGACCGGGGTAGTTGGAATCGTCATCAAAGCATCCCATTTCCGATCCCTTAAAAGCTTGACAAACCCGGGATCAACCTTAGCTTCCAACGTAGCCCTCTCTATCAACATCGTCCTCGAGAAATAGTGTTGTTTATACGCATCGTGAGCTCTAGGGTTCACGAATCTACGAGGCAAAGGCATAGGGGGTACGGTTTTAGATTTCTTCCTAGGTTGAGCAGCCTTAGGTTGAACCGGTTCCTCCTCACGGGTAGCTTCTACGGGGTCCTCAGCCCTAGATGATCCTCCACCTCGGGGAACCCTAGGTATCCGTGCTAATGGCACATCCTCATCAGTCTTAGAGTCCGAGGTTGGTTCATCTCTTAATGTTGCCCGAGTCTGGGTGGCTCTATGAGGTTGCTCTCGAATGCTCACACCTCGGTTAGGATCAACTAAGGTTGGGTCAAACTCTTTGCGCTTCTTCCCGGCCTCCCTAGCCACTTCCTTCCCGTGTCTCTTCACAACTCCCTTCTTATGAACCATTTTCAAGCCTAGTGTACACCAAACAATCCCAATACGTACAAAAGATACCCGTTTAACATCCAAATCGGGATTTCAAATCAACCAAACCACAAACCACAACCATCCATTATCAATAATCAACCCATTCATCATTCACATCAACATCACAGCACCAACCAGCAAGAACCAAGAACAAAAACGAAAGAAAGAACACAAATAAGGTGCATTTCGTATGAATGAGCCGACCCAAAGATCGAACTCATAAAAATGTGAATAAAAACTAGAAAAGTTGCTACGAACTTACCAAGTAGGGTGAGTAGATGTTGATCGAGGTGAAAATTAGTCCAAACAACACCAAAATGAGCTCCAAAATCGAATTTTTCTTCCAAAAAGTCGGACTTCAATGGGGCCTGATTCTCCAAAAATATGGTGTGTTGGGGAATTTGGTTATGAAAATCAAAGAGAGGGGATCAAGGGCGGTCTGTAGCACTTGAAATCGCCTGAAATGGTTTAGAATCGAGGATTTCAGGGCAAAAGGAGGGAGAGGAAACGGTTTTTGCGTTTAAAAATCTGAAAAGTGAGTGTTCACTCGAAGAAGGGGTATATATAGACAGAGGTTGGACGCTCGTCCAACTCAGTGGACGGGCATCCACTGAGAAATCAGATGAACTGGACGGGCGTCCAGTTCAGTAGACGCTCGTCCAAGATCCAAAATCAAATACAGGATTGGAGGGAATTGGCCAGACGGGCGTCCAGACCTTGTGGACGAACGTCTGGTTAAAAAGATGAATACAGGATTGAAAGCTTTGTTTCCAGACGGGCGTCCAAAAACTTGGACGGGCGTCCATGAAAACAGAGGGTCGGACGGGCGTCCAGAAGCACCAGACGGCCGTCCAAAATAAAATGCAAAATTTTATAAAATTTTCATATAAAACAACTAAATGCGAAATTTTTATTAATGATAATTTAAAATTCAGAAATACAAATGGAAATGCTACGAACATAAAAGAACACGAAAATAAAACAAACACGAATAAAACAGTGGGTTGCCTCCCACCAAGCGCTTCCGTTTTACGTCGGGGCTCGACGAAACAAACCTAACTAACGCTAGTCTGCATAAATCTCGTCCCAATCCACCAAACGGATGAGACGACGAAGCATATCAATAGCAGGAGGGAAATCAAAGTCGTCTTGTACGCCCCAGTCATCTCCAGCCACCTCTAAACCTCTAAAATGTGAAGCCTGTAGTACCAGCGCTAGATCTGTCAGCATAGGGTCATTTAGGACCGTATATGGACGTCCTATAGCTTCCTATAGCTCCTCAGTAGTGAAGTCGCTACCTCCCGAAAAGCGGGGAACAATGAGAACATAGGTGATGGTCTTCGTACGGGTACTAAGCTCAAAATCTACGTGCAAGACTATAGTGCCTCCTGGTCCATCGCCCACGTAATCAGTGGGATCCGACTAATGATGGGGAACTCCTCAGGAAGAACTCCGTAATCCATATCTAAAAAGCAAACTAACTGACAGATGTAAATAGAAAAACTTAGTCAACTAAAACTTAATTAAACTAAAACTTAAAACTCGAAATGGCTGGTCACCATAACCTCGTAGTTCTAGAACACCTCCAGGAATAATTTGGAGAATTTCAAAGGGACCGGACCAACGTGTCCTCAACTTCCCAGGAAACAAATGTAACCTAGAATTGTATAGAAGAACTTGTTCTCCGACTTGAAATTCTCTCTTCTTAATCTTAGCACCGTGGATTAGCTTCATCTTATCCTTACTAATCCTGGCACTTTCGTAAGCCTGGAGTCTGAATTCGTCTAGCTCATGTAACTGCTGTAGTCGATGTTTTCCACAAGATTGGGAATCAAAGTTCAGAAACTTTGTAGCCCAATAAGCTCTATGCTCTAACTCGACAGGCAGATGACATGGTTTCCCGTAGACCATTTGATATGGAGATGTACCCATAGGGGTTTTATAGGCAGTTCTGTAAGCCCAAAGCACATCATCCAACTTCAAACTCCAGTCCTTTCTATGACTGTTTACCGTCTTCTCCAGGATTTTCTTGATGCTTTGGTTGCTCCTTTCAACCTGACCACTAGTCATCGGATGATATGGTGTGCCAGTTTTATGACGAACACCATACTTCTCAAGGACTTTCTCTAGGGGTCGGTTGCAGAAATGCGTCCCTTCATCACTGATCAAGGCACGTGGACATCCAAACCTCACAAAGATATTTTTCTTAAGAAATTTCATGACCGTCTTATGATCATTGTGAGGAGTGGCCTGAGCCTCTACCCATTTTGACACATAATCTACGCAGACTAAGATGTATTTATTACCGCAAGATGATGGGAATGGTCCCATAAAATCGATACCCCATACATCAAAAACCTCGCATTCTAGGATGGGTTTTAAAGGCATGTCAAAACGCCTTGTCAGAGCACCGGTTCTTTGGCACCTACCACAAGCTTTACAGAAAACTTCTGTGTCCTTAAAGATCGTAGGCCAGTAGAAACCGGATTGAAAGATCTTAGCAACGGTTTTCCAAGGACCAAAGTGACCTCCAGTGGGTCCACTGTGGCATTGCTCAATAATATCACGTTGCTCAGATTCTGGAACACATCTCTTAAGCAAACCATCTTTACAGATCTTAAAAAGATAAGGTTCATCCCAAACGAAATATTTCAAATCAGAGAAGAACTTCTTCTTCTCCTGATAAGACATTTCTGGATCGAGATAACGGGCATGAAGGTAGTTTACAATGGAAGAATACCATGGAACATCAGGAGGACAACCGTCTATCAACATAATGTTTTCTAGAGGAAAGTAAAGATCTATATCATCCGGATCATCCTTTTCCTCACTTAACATTCTAGAAACGTGATCGCCCACTACGTTTTCACCGCCCTTTTGTCCTTAATTTGAACGTCAAACTCTTGTAGGGTCGGTATCCAACGCAAGAGGCGCGGTTTAGCCTCTTTCTTTGTCATCGATACCGCAAAGCAGCGTGATCAGTCCACACAATCACTTGAGCTCCTAACAAGTAACTACGGAACTTGTCCATAGCAAAAACTACGGCCAAAAGCTCCTTTTCAGTAGTGGTATTGTTAACTTGAGAGGGGTTCAATGTGTGACTGGCGTAATAGATAGGCTGGAACTTCCCCTTGATCTTTTGCCCTAGAACAGCACCAACAGCATAGTTTGATGCGTCGCACATAAGCTCAAACGGTAGGTTCCAGTCGGGCGAAATAAGAATTGGAGCAGATATTAAACGATCCTTAAGCTCCTCAAACGCTTGCTTGCAGCTCTCATCAAAATTAAACTCAACGTCTTCCTTTAGTAAAGTGGACAGGGGCTTGGCTATCTTGGAGAAGTCTTGAATGAACCTTCTGTAAAAACCGACATGTCCAAGAAAGCCTCTAACTTCACGCACATTCTTGGGATAACTCATCTTCTCGATAGCTTCCACTTTTGCCCTGTCAACTTCTATACATTTGGCTGAGATCTTGTGGCCAAGAACTATTCCTTCATCTACCATGAAATGGCATTTCTCCCAATTAAGTACTAAGTTCTTTTCCACACATCTGGATAACACTTGATCAAGATTGGCGAGGCAATCATCAAAAGACAGACCAAAAACCGAAAAATCGTCCATAAAAATCTCCATACACTTTTCTACAAGCCCGTCAAAGATAGCTAGCATACATCGCTGAAATGTAGCTGGGGCATTGCAGAGACCAAATGGCATTCGCCTGTAGGCGAATGTACCATAAGGGCAGGTGAAGGTGGTCTTTTCTTGGTCAGCTGGATCAATGGGTATCTGGAAGTATCCTGAATAGCCATCTAGGAAGCAGTAGAATGCGTGACCCGCCAGACGCTCAAGCATCTGGTCAATGAATGGAAGGGGGAAGTGATCTTTCATGGTTACCTCATTGAGCTTTCGATAATCGATGCAGACTCTGTAACCAGTGACAAGTCTCAATGCAATTTCCTCTCCCTTCTCATTCTTCTCAATCGTAATTCCACCTTTCTTAGGAACTACTTGAGTCGGGGAAACCCATTCACTATCCGCGATGGCATAAATGATTCCCATGTCCAAAAGTTTGATGATTTCCTTTTTAACGACTTCTTGCATATGAGGGTTGAGCCTCCTCTGGGGCTGTCGTACACATTTTACACCCTCATTCGTTTTGATCTTGTGCATGCAGATGTCAAGAGATATTCCTCGGATATCTCCTACTTGCCAACCAAAAGCTTTTTCGTTCTTCTTCAAGACGTTGATCAATTTCATTTCCTCTATACGAGAAAGCTTGGCAGATATGATTAATGGAAGCTTATCACCTTCTCTTAAAAACACATACTTAAGATGTTTAGGCAACGGCTTCAACACCAAATCCGCAGGGGGGTCTTCTAAACTCGACTTGAGATCTCAACTTTCCAACTCAATATCGTTGAGTTTACTCTGTGGTCCCACTGCCAAAGCTTCTCCTTCCAACAATTCTTCCTCAAAATCTGCTGCTAATTGATCTAGATTTACCACACCATGAGTATTTAAGTTGTCAACCAATCGCTCATATTCTGCTTCTACAGCCATGACTTGCTTATCCATATAATCGGTAAAATCATCATCATATAATCAATGGAAAAGCCGGTTGGAGGGCCGTAGGGTACTTGAATGGACTTTAAGACATTGTAACTCACCTCTTGATCACCAACTCGGATAGTCACTTGCCCACCATCGCAATCGATGAGGGCTCTAGTCGTAGATAGGAAAGGTCTTCCAAGAATCGGGGGACGTTTTCATCTTTCTCCATATCTAGAACATACCAATCGACCGGAAAGGTAAATCTATCAATCGAACCAAAACGTCTTTCGGATCCCCGAAGCTTTCTTAGAAGATCTATCGACGAATTGTAGACTCATAGTAGTGGGTTCTAGAAGGCTTTGTAAACCGAGCTGTTTGCATACAGACATTGGCATAAGGCTTATAGAGGCACCTAGATCACACAAAGAATTAGGGAAGACTAAGCCTCCTATTAACACTGTAAGTACGAACTTGCCAGGGTCACCTCTTTTAATTGGTAAGTCTTCATAATTAATCATGGAGCAATCCTCACCAATTTGCCTTTCCATGCCTGCTAACTTCTTTTTCGAAGATACAACATCCTTGATAAATTTTGTATACTTAGGCATCTCAACCAAGACATCCGATAATGGAAGATTTACCTGAGTATTTTTCAAAAGGTTCAACACCTTTTCGTACTTTTTGTCCTCAATCAAGGGAATGTTGCTCTTTCTCGGCGGAAATGGAAGCTTCTTAAGGTCACTCTCAGAAAAAGACTTTCTTTGAGGATGCACTCACAGCCTTGTCTTCCAGATCCTTCCAACGAACAAATGACTTTGTCGTATTTCCTTGCGCGGTCGGGGATCGGCCTCCCGACTTTCGCTTACTTTTTCGCCCTCGGGATCGCCACTTGAGGATCTCCAACTTCTTCACCTCTCAGGGGGTCAGCCACCTGAGTTTTCTCTTGCAGTTGAGGGGAGTGTAGGTGCTCAGCTTCCCCTCCTGCCTTATCAATGGCAGGAGGGGCTAGTGCTTTCCCTGATGGGAAGGACCACTAACTTGCGTACCGCTTCTCAGATTCATTGCACTGGCCTCCTCTTTACCGTATTGAATTGATGGCACGAGGTCAGTACATAGGCCTTTATTCAAGTCAGCTTGAGCAACTTGACCACCCTTAGGATTCTTTTCAGTGAAACTGGGCAGCTGCCCTGGGGGTCTAGAAGCTAACTGTTCAGCCAGTTGCCCAATTTGTCTCTCTAGATTCTTCATTGACCTACTTTGCTCCTCCAATTTAGCTTCAAGATTGGTAGGTTGGGAGGGGCCTTGAGAGTTCTGGAAGTTTGAAGAATAGGGCTGGCTGGGCCGACTTTGAAATTGAGAATTTGAATTGGAAGGCCAATTCTGATTGAATTTTTGCATAGGATTGGAAAAATTCGAGTTTTGGTTCTGATTAAACCCAGGGTTTCTATTGAAATTCTGATTCGAATTCGAATTAGGATTGAAATTTGGAGATTGATTAAACCCTTGGTTTTGGAAATTATTCTGGCCAGGAAACTGATTGAACCTTGGATTGTTCTGGCCATAGAATGCATTCACTTCCGCATTCTGTCCGTTCATAGGGCAGAATTTAGAAGTGTGCCCCACCTCGTCACAATTCTGACATGTGACTTGATTGTACTGTCCACAATCATGGACAGTATTCACTTGATAAGGTGCAGGGGGATTTAATTGACACTGGCCATTCATATGGCCAGTCTGACAGCAATTTTCACAGTACAGAACCTGAGGGTTCTGTGGAAAAGAAGGAGTTTGATTTATCGGGTTTGGAATTTGAGATATTGCCATCTGCTTCTGCAGCATGGCGATCAAACTTTGCACGTTAACTTCCTCAACCTTAGGAGGAGGAGGTGCTTGAATTGCTTGATAAGAGGGGGCGTAATTATACTTTGCAATGTCCTCAAACAATGCCCATCCCTCTTCAGGTGTTTTCTTCAGAAATGCCCCACCAGAAGAACTATTGACCATGCCTTTTGTAAGCTCGGTCAATCCACTGAAGAATGTATTAACTTGCCTTTCCAGTGGCAAGCCATGGTGGGGACATTTTCTAAGAAGAGACTTGAATCTCTTCCAACATTCGAAGAAGGATTCATTCTCTTTCTGATAGAAAGTGAATATTTCATTTAAACACTGGGCCGTCTTTGAAGGTGGAAAATATTGACTCAAGAACTCCTTTTCAAGTTCTGCCCAGGTGGTGATAGATTCAGAAGGGAGAGACGTGTACCACTCTTTAGCCTCTCCTTTCAAAGAAAAAGGAAAAAGTTTCAGCTTTATCGCATCCTCACTTACTCCTTGGATGCGTGTAGTACCGCATATCTCTAAGAATGTGTGTAAGTGGGTATGCGGATTCTCCGATTGATAGCCATGAAAAATTGATGCATGCCGCATCATCCGGATAAGTCCCGGCTTTAGCTCAAAGGTTTGTGCGGTAATGGCCGGAATAACAATAGCCGGGTTGACCTTGACTTCGCCCGGCATGGCGTAGTCTCGCCAACGTACGTCTATTATTAGCGGCCATTATCACAAAATCGTGATTTCCTTTGCTAATTGATTCTCAAGATCTTGCTCGGCTCGTCTCGCCGTAACCGCGAACGGAAAATCCGCCCGTTTGGCCGGACTACGGTTCGCTCGGGGTCGGGGTGTATAATAACGGTCCCTTTTGACTCGAGTTTGCATAAACCGGACAACAAACAGTGGTTGAAACTTAAAGACTAAGAATAAGGAAACCTAAACTTGAAAATTAAAGCCTAAGGAAAGAAAAAGAAATAGAAATAGTTAAGACAGGGGGAACGAGACGGACGTCCGTAAAACCGGACGGGCGTCTCGCCTAGAAGTTGAGCTAGACAGCGTGCGTCGGTAGTTCAAACGCTCGTCCGACTAGGCCGAAGAACCGGACGGACGTCCAAATTAGATGGACGCTCGTCCGAAAAGCTAAATATGATTCGAGTCCGAAATTTAGAACGTACGGGCGTCCACCGGTCTAGACGCCCGTTCGTGCGTAAAACGAAACAGAAAAGAGAAAAACGACAGAGAGAAAAGAATAGAAAATCTAATCACAAGAGACTATAAAAGAAGATCTTAAACCCTAACTAAAACCCTAATTAACTAATTACCTAAACGATTATAAACTAAAACAGAATTTAAAACAAAATAAAAACAGAAAAAAACAAAAACAAACGAGAAAAACGAAAAACAAAAACTAGACAACCGTCCGATTCCCCGGCACAAAACAAACAAGTAATAAATTTATAATCCGATATACCTCAAGTGCAAGGATCGTAGTAAAGAGGTTGATACCGGGTCGATCTTACGGGGAACCGGCGATTGCTAACCCTAGCTTTTGTTTAACCGACTAACCTATGTCACGATTTCTAAACTAAACAAAGGATAAAACTAAACGAAACGAAAAGACGATTTAACTAAAACGTAAAACTGAATGACGAAGATATGATCTAAAGCCGGGGAAGATATGTTTCGAACTAATTTAAACTGAACTAAACTAAATATGCAATAAAAGACTAACTAAGCTAAGCAATTCAGATTCAAGGGATTTTAAATCAATAATTTACGAAACGAACAAGCAATTGATCCACCTATCCTATCAACATTCAATTTCAATTCAGATTATTTCGTGATTACTAATCAAGTTGTGATTCACCTATTCAAACGGTATGAACCTTAATTTCTTAGGCAAGTTCGTCTATTAATCTATACCTTTCGATCTAAAGATTAACGCTCTCAATTCAAGGTGGGAAATCTCTCAATTTCTAACCTAGAAATCTAACCTAATAACTCTCGTTAATTAGATCAAATATCTATCCTTTATCGTGGTGATCTAAAGTCTAACTTGATTTTCATCAATTAAACAATCAATAAAGCAAGCATCTTTCGATATAAATTTTCAATAACAACGTAAAGCATGATAAAGGAACAACTCGTAATAGATACTCACAAAATAATCACGAAAAGAAACTGAATTGTTGAATCGGACGGCTTCACAACGCTTGTTCAATGGAGGCCTAGCCTCTTAGCATCCTCTTCGAAGATCGAATTGTTTAGAGTAAAAGTGCATAAGAGTATTTAATTAAAAACTGAATGAAAACTAAAGAAAAACGCAATTTGGCCGCCCCTAGGGTTTAGGGTTTTAATCTATGATCATATTGTGTGAGAAAATCGCCGCTATTTATAGATTCCTAAGTCGGTTTCAGCAAAGTCGGCCGTGGACGCCCGTCTGGAAAGGGTGAACGCCCGTCCAGCTTGTGAAATCTTCTTTGAGTCGGGCCGAGTCATGACCAGACGCCCGTCCACTAGCGTTCACTCCTGCGTCCAAACTTCCTGAATCAAAGATGTCACCCTGGACGCACGTCCATTGAATCAAACGCCCGTCCATCCGAACGCCAGTTCAAGCTCCCTGGACGCCAGTCCAGGATCGTATCAATCTTGATCTTTATCTTTATCTCTTTTCCTCTATCTCATTCTTCCATTATCTCTTTTATCTTCAATTGCCTCGAACTTAATCAGCTTTAGATCATTTTGTGAGCCTCAAATATGTATCTACATTCACATAAAAACATCGCAAAACGTAATAATGTCCAAATCATCATAAAATCATAATTAAAACACATAGATCAACCTATTTTGCGATTAACTCTTCTAAAATATCATTTACTCAATATATTCATTAAATACTCGTTTCTTATACAAATTTATACAAATATGGGGGAAATTATCATAGAATATAGTCTTATACATCGTGTAAAATCACCCTTAACAATATATATTACTTCCTCACTGCCAAAAAAAAACACTAATCTTATATTACAATCCACCAACCCTATATATACTAGAAGGGATTCGAAAGAGAACGAACACAATATCATCAGTTATGCAATGCCTTCCTCAAGACAAGTGTGATTAATTAACAACTCAATCAGCCAACAAAATCACCAACTAAATAACATCTAACCCAAATGTATAAATATCGAATTCGGCTTTCAAATGTTGAAGCTTACGATGACCAATAAACTTAACCACAACACCAATTAATTCCAATACACTTAACCACAACACCAAATGCTATTGCCACTTTCAAGTTTCATGCGAATTCACATCCTTCCCTTTTCACATTAAATAAAACCTCCCAGCATCATTATCACATTTGAGAGTTTTCAAGAGATATGTCTCTTGCAAATCAAGAATATAACCCACCATCGCAGACAGTGGAATATCAATAAACCCAAAGCCCACTAACACAAACATAATAGAAAACAATTTCGTTGTTGTAAAAAGGGGTTATTATATCACCATATTCAATTATACACATAGTCACAATACAAAAGTACATATCATCAACAGCTGGGTTATATCACCATATTCAATTATACACAGATGGACATCTAGATGTAGATGCCCATGAAGCTGGGATCTGTAATTTTAAAGTATATTTTAAGGCTATTACGCTATAAAAGTTAAAAGACTCCATCTATAATTAGTGAATGGGTTACAAATGGAGTCTATAATTGAGTCATTACAATTACTCTAACAAAGTTGTTATCTTATTAAAACCCATGTTTAAGAGAAAGAGACCAAGTCAATAGATATTATTAAAAGAATTACAATTAATATAATTATAATATATAATATTGAGAAAATATCACACATTAGTTATATTCTTTATAAACATATATCCCAATATAGTTACAAACTTTTGAAATAATGTAATATTTCCAACAAAAACTACCATTGTCAAGTGAATATATACCAAAACCATGTGCTAAATATAACATCAACAAAACCACTGCTTGCTTTATAATTGATTGTGAACTAGACCCAGTTGGCCCGGAAACTGTAACGCCCCACTCCCAGATACCGAGCCCTTATTCGCGAGAGAACGTTCGGCGCGTATAGCATTAAATAAATTTAATATTATACGCCGGCCTCTACGTCGTCGTATCAAAATAAAGCAACGGAAACCCAAAAGGCTCGGGTAAAAACCATAAATGCTACTAGAATACAAATCGACTAGGGGTAGAAAGGAAAAGTTTACAACGTACGATGTTACTAAATAAAGATACAACCCTTGTCTTACAAACTTGGAATAAAAGTACAACATGTTATTTAAGAATCTACAACATACTATAGTACAACCTTTAAAAGAAAGTAAAAGAAAGCATCATCAGCACCAACGTCATCAAAACATCATCGAACCCCTCAAAGAGCTCAAGGACAACCTGTTCGTATTCTCACCCCAAAAGCACACAAAACAACATATGCAATTGAGGTAAGTACAAAGTACTTAGCAAGAGGAAGAAGCTAATGTATAATCAAGTCTTACAATGAAAGGTTCATTAATTATTATTAAGTTATCTTTATGATACCGACTCAATCTAGGGTTCACTTCATGTCCATCAACATGTCATGACTATACGTTTCTAGCTTAGCTTATCTTGGTTACATCATTACTCAAGGGCACTATGCATGATGAAAATTCCACCACGAGATGTACTTGCCAACTACGGTGAATAGCACCGATAGTCCCGGGATCTCTCCGGTATGCGTATACGTTTGGCGAATTTCCTCCACTACCATTCAGCCGTTTATAGGCCAACAGCGTTGTTAGCTTTTACTGAACGTATCACATCGCCGATATGACTCAGTGCCTAACCGATAATAAATGACGTTTCATCTTTTACTATACTTATGTAATTATTATTGTGAATTAACTAGCCACCGAAGTGTTTTCAAGTAAGCTCCCTCACTTCTAATACTCTCTTTCTTAGACCACTAGACACGGACAAGGCCTAGCACATACACAGACATTGATGAATACTAATTCATCAAAGCACAAGCCTATCATGCCCTTTCGACTGTCCCGAACTTCAACTCCCTTTAAGAGTACATTCGGTGCCGGAACTAAACGCATCAGAAACTCATTCAAGGCTTGTTCATGTTTGTTTAATATTATTAGATCAAGAAACAACACTTGAAACTCAACACATAGCTCAAACATCATATTTCCCAAAAGCAAGATCAATGCGTGCGCATTCAAGGGAATGCGTGCGCATTCTAACTGTACAGGCCCTAAACCTGATTTTCAACATTTCTCTCGATTCTACAACATTTCTAACATGTTTATCACCAAAAATACACATCAAAACAGCAGGAAAACAGCCTTTAAACATACCATAACATCTTGTACTACAACAACAACAATCAAGAAATCAACACAAAAGCTCAACCTTAACATCATAAAACTTTAATTAAACATTAGGAAGAGCCTCTTACTTGATTGAAGCCACAAACCAAAAATAATCTCTGCAGCACTTAAATAGGACTCAAACAAGATCTAAAAGATCACAATTAACATGAATTAATTGATGATCAAAGCTTCTAAACAAAGAACTACGAAACAAAACCTAGAACATGAATTCATGATCCTTTTCATGAATTTACAGCAGAAATTCGACTCCAACATACCTGAGAATCAGATCCAAATTATGGTATCAAAACGATCCTCGTCTTCTCACGATTCCAGCGGTACATTCGGATTTCCAAACGGATTCACGGATCAAAAGTTATGCCCAAAACCCTAAAACACAAAACATCATGATCTTTTACGATTTTGCAGCAGAAAACGAGTTAACCATACCTGGATTATTTCCTGTAAGAGTATTTTTAGAATAATCTACGCTCTGAGACGATCGTTTTGACTATTCATTGCTGCAAAACGGAACTACGGATTGGAAGATATGAATTTTTGAAGTTTATCTCCTTCTCCAATGTAGAAGTCGACTTTGGCAGAGGATGATGAAACGCACAGCAGTTTTTTTTTTTTTCTTTCAGATTTTTAGAAAGGAAGAGTTATGAGTGTGGGTAGTTTTAATCTTGAAAATAACCCCCCAGAGATTGATGTTATTTATTAACTCCCAATAACTTCCATTTATATTTCAAATAAAACTTAAATTCTTTATTTAAATATTATAAATTTGAACCTTATGTTAAAAGACGTTTTTGCCCTTTTTCGAAAAGTCAGGATGTTACAGAAACTGTTGAATGATGATTGAAGTCATTAATGACGGACACAGGTTTTCAGATGTAGTTCTACATTTATGAAATGTCCCTTGAGGCCTGACGGAGGTCGGACTAGTCCCCAGCGGCGTGTCATCCCAACAATAAACTCGGCATTAAATAAGACAGAGAAAGTACAACCCTGAGGGTCAGGAGTCCCACTTTAAACATAAAGGCAGATCAGCACCCCAGGTGGGAGATCGGTCTGGCTCACTCCTAAGTCCACCGCAGGTCGGTCAGGGCGCAACGGAATTGGGTCAGCGCGGTTCGGCCACAATGATTCTGGGAGCTCAGCGCAGGTCGGTGAAGAGCTATCCCCGGTGTTTATCACACGTGTGTATAAGATAAATATGGAAAGAATCCTAAGCCATAAAGGCTCCGATCCTATCATTAAACCATCATTCAAATCCCGTGATTATCTCCTAAAATCAAATGATAAATACGTTTAAATCCTATACTTGAGGGAGACGAAATAGAGTCCATATGGATACGGCACAGGCTTGCCTAGGGCACAAGGACCTCTATATGAACGATCCCAAGAACTACGAAGAGACTTGATTCCTAAACAATTCCAGGATACGTAGGCAACTTGGGATAAACAATATCTCGGGCTCAGTCTAAATATATTCAACCATCCCCTCCTCATGCCCTTTTTATAATCTTTTGGATCTTGTTAGTTGTTACTAGGAAAATACGGTCCGGAATTATTAACAGACGATTTCCAGCATCGCCAATTTTTGTTAAAATGAGGGCTTTTTATTGACAATTCTATCTCAGATTCATCATCATCATCATGCCACCAGAGACACGTGAGCAAGCAGCTGTGGAAAACGCCCAGAATGGGAAAAACGATGACGGTGGAGAAACAACAGCCACCAATACTGAAAGCCAGACACATGAATCTGGAGAAGTTCCTTTGGATCCCACACTACAAGAATTGGTGGACAAACTTGTGGCTATGGACGCTGAGACTCGACAGTCTATCCTCAAAGTATCTGTGATAGATGATGAGCAAGAGGAGGAGGCTACAGAAAAAACCCCTCCTAACCCCAAGCAGGGTAAACAAGATGATGAGGCATCCACCTCAAATATAGAGGAAAAACCACTAGATCCGCGAGCATTAGAAGCAGCCCGAGTAGAATTTGATGTTATACTGAGGAGAAAAACCAGTGAGTTTGCGTTCGCGTCACCTTTCATTGCGCAGATTGATGAGTATCCCTGACCTGCGCGGTTCAAGGTTCCAAAGATGGATCTGTATAACGGATCCAAAGATCCTTCAATCATCTCTTCCAGTACATCACACGCATGAATCTGTACAACGCTCCGGACGAGATGAAGTGCAAGGCCTTCTTTGCACTACTCATAGGTAAGGCCCGTGAATGGTTCAGGAAACTACCAGCAAGATCGATTTCCAACTTTCAGGCACTGGGCAAGGCGTTTTTCAATGCCTTCATCACTGTTAATCCATTCCAGAGGAATGCAGCTCATCTTCTCACCCTCAAGATGAAGAAGAACGCGACCGTGCTCTGATACCTCAAAAGGTTCAATGAAGAATCTGCATAAGTCAAAGACACGGAGGAGCACAACATGATCACCTCCTTTGTAGCAGGGCTACGAGAGGGAAGACTGTATGCTAAGTTGAATAGCAAGCTGCACAGATCCATGGAGGAATACATGGAGATGGCATACAAGCATTGCCAATAAGAAGAGGCAAACCGGTTAAAAAGAGAATCAGAAAAATGAGAAAGCAAGAAAGAAAAGTTTAAAGAAAAAACGGACAAGAAGAGGAAGCCGGTCTGGGACCAGATGACTGCCCCAGTCAGAGATCGGCTGGAAAGAAAGGAGCTTTGCATGAGAGGGACTTCATCCCTCTGAACAGATCACGCGAGCAAGTTCTCGCGATAATGGAAAGGAAGGGTTTGGCCCGAGTTCCACCACAGATGAGAGGACCTTCAAAGAGGAGGGATCAACACAATTTTTATGCCTATCATAAAGATTTTGGGCATGACTCAAAAAGCTGCAGGGAACTACAATGAGATATCGACGCAGCAATTATGGAGGAGAAGCTAGATGAGGTAGTTGATCGGTCTCAGAGCTCTGAGCCACAAGGTCGCAGAGAGTTAAACGGCGTAATTATAATCAAGATCGAGGTAGGATGGCTGAGCCCCAACGAAGAAGAGACCGATCTCCAGCCTCAGATCGGCGGATCGACAACCACCCAATCAACACCATCAACACAAATTGCGGGCGGCCCCAGCAATGAACTAGGAGGAATGAGTGGGCAGCTCGGTCAGTCTGAAATTGCTTCTGCATCCAACAGAAGTCAGAGACTAACTGGCAAAGTAACCTATGGTCTGAGGGACCCACTTCTTTTAGTCATAAAATGAAGGCCTAGTCATTAAGGCCGTAGTGCACGAAAACTTGGTGAAGAGGGTCTGTATCGACACCGGAAGCGCTGTCAGCATCCTCTATTACTCAGTCTTTCAACCCATGAAGTTAACGGACACAGATCTGATACTTGTCTCTGCACCGCTATTCGGATTCGCCGGACCTCCAATTCATCCCATAGGGATGATAAGGCTTGCCACAACATTTGGCATGGAACCTAAGAGCAAGACTCTCATGGTGAACTACATCGTTGTCAAAGCTCCATTTGCATATAACATTATCATACAAAGACCTGCATTGATTGAGCTCCAAGCCGTGATTTCACCGGCTCATATCAGTTAGAAATTCCCTACCGCGGAAGGCTCGGTGGAGATCAAAGGAGATGCGGAAGCATGTTGGTCCCAGAGAAGGGTAAAACTATAGTCAGAGAGGGGGTGAATGACTATGGTGGAGTTTCAAAAACTTTTCTTATGTTTAAAAGCTTTTGGGCAGCGGATAAGTCCCTTCTTACTATGTTGTTTCAAAGCAGTTTAGACAATCACAGATATAGACTATAATCTAGGCAATTTAAATGAATGCAGTAAAGTAAATTGACACAAAGCTTATAGTGGTTCAGGGTGGTGTAATCCCTTAATCCACTCTTCTCTTGTGATGATTGGAGGAATTCACTATTGTTTTCACAGATACAATAGTAAGATTGTCCTTGACTTCCCAAGCTTCACAATCTACAAGACTATCACTCATTGACCGCAACAAAGATCGTTGATTCGCCTCTTTCACTGCTCCTTGAGATCAAATCCTTCAGCAGCTATCACAAACACAACTCCTTCTCAGATGACTTCTGATTCAGTTGCTTCAGTTTATTGTGAATAAGATTCACAAACTTGATTGATCAATCTCAGTGCTGAATCTGAAATTGTAGTTCTGATGTCTGAGTTGATCTCTAGATAAGTCCTTGTAAGTTCAGAGAGAAGGCTTTTCAAATTGACAGAGTTTTTGCTTGGTTTTCTTTTTCTTATCGTTCTTGTTCCTGTCAGTCAATGCCTTCTATTTATAGCCTTGAATATTCTAGATTTTGAAATTTCGTCTGTTGGCTATATTAATGAGGGGAATAATCCTTGATCTTATTCTTGATTCCCCCTTAATTATATTCTCCTTGATTTCAGTGACCGGATTTTTCTTCAAATTTATAGCAGAAAATCCGTCCTTGATTGATCCTCTATTGATTGTGCATTTAATGCATGATCCTCCGAATCTTCATCATATTACTTCACCGTTATTTGAGCGGTCAAGTGATCCATCTGACTTTGCCGTTTTAGATCTTCCTTCACTGTTTTGTCTTTACTTAGCCGAAAGTCAGTTTACTCTGCTGATCCACTGTTTCCTTTATCACTTCAGTTTAAAGAGAATCTTTGTACTTCACTGATCATTGATTTGGGTGAGATCAGTGTACACCATATTTGAACATTAAGTTTCATCACTTGAAACATAACTTAGACTTATCCAAGGTCATCACAGACTTCCTTGGTTATAAGTCAGACCATTAAGTCTTCACTGCTTCTTGGCTGATGCTTGACTGGCTTCACTCTGCCGAATGTCTGTTTCACTTAGCCGTCCTACCAACTAGTACAATACTTGTCTGACTTAACTTATACAAAATGTCAGACTCTAAGTAGAGACTTATACAGAGGATTCTACCTTATTTCAGGCTTGCTATAACAGCTAGTATGGCCATCATCAAAACATAATAAAATGTTCCTAACAATTTCCCCCTTTTTGATGATGCCAAAACCCTCATAAGCCTGAACATAAGTAATCAAAATTTTTCATAATAATCGACAGAATAAAGTTCGACAATTTTATTCATCCATATAAGGGCAATAAGATATTGCATGATTTTATTCAAAGACAAAGGCAAATAGAAATAATTCAAATTTAGTATAGGGTCTACTTCTTCATGTCTTCAAACTTGATGCCTTTGCCTTTGCTGCCCTTCATGCCCTTTTCTGTTGGGCTTGCCTCCTTTCCACTGGAGCTTTCAGGCTTTGAGCTTCCTTCCCCCTTCTTGGCAGCACCAAAACGTGCTTCAAGAGTTGTAGTTGCTGCTTCAGACTCAGGGAGAGGACCATACTTTTTCTCCAGTATCTTGTTGTTTGCCTCACCAATTTTGAGAAGCGTGTCAAGTTGTTGCCCAGAGTGCTCCATTACCCCATTTAGATGTTGAATTTGATGAGTGTAAGCATTTAGAGTGTCCACCAACGGTTTGAGATTGTTGTCAATCGTTTCAGCATGAAACTCAAGGTTGGTTTGGACATGATGAGGAATAAGTTGCTGGAGGTTGCAAAGCAGGTTTCCTTGTCTTTCCATGACCTCATCTTGTATCTTGATATGACCGATGAGGGCTTCAATCTTGTGATTGAAGGAGGTTGCTCCACTCCGTAAGGCAGTCTTCAGGTTTTGTCTGCTGTTATATTGCCTTTCCATGTCCACAATGAGGGGTTGGATGTCCAGGTTGAAGATTCTTTCTGGATTAGTTTCCTCTGGTGCCACATTGACCTCTTCTTCATCTCCATCTTCCTCTTTCTCGGTTCTCTCCTCATCTTTTTCTTCTTCCTTCTCTTCCTGTTCACCTTCTGTCTCTTCTCCTCTTTCTTCCACTCTTTCTTGTCCTTCCTCTTGTTCCTCTTGAACCTTAGTGTCATTGAGAGGTTGTGGAGGAATGCTTGCTTTTCCATCTTCTTCAACTGGTGTTCCCCCTTGGTCAATAGTGGGGGAGTTGACAAGTTCAGCGAAGTGAGTTTGATTAGCTGGCTCACTCGGCAGTTTGTCAACTTTGCTGAGGC
Source organism: Gentiana straminea (assembly GCA_036785695.1). Lineage (NCBI taxonomy): Eukaryota > Viridiplantae > Streptophyta > Magnoliopsida > Gentianales > Gentianaceae > Gentiana > Gentiana straminea. The sequence continues at coordinate 5,986,936 of JAVUPR010000444.1, read as the reverse complement.
TCTTGAAAAGTACCTCTTGAAGAGTGAGATCATCATCAGATGTTTCCATGGTTTCCGTATCAGCTTCAAGATGGTCTCCTTTAGAATGTTCATCCTCTGCCTCAGCTTCTTCATCATCCACATCTTCGTCTACGGATGAAGTAAGAACATATCCTTCCTCACCTTCTTCCAGATAGGTGATGTCCTCTTGTTGTTTTTCTTCCTCCGTTGCTGTATCATCACTGATTATCATAGGTTCATTTAGGTTGCTGGTACCAGTCACAGAGATGCTTTCTTGTGTCTTTTGGGATCTGGTTCTTCATCCCACTCCTGATCTCCTACTTTCAGGTTGTTTCCTCTTTCTTCCGACAGTTGGTTTGGGTTTCATGGATGCCTTGATGTATGTAAACATTACCTTTGATTTGTGTGGGGCCTGCAGATTTGTGGGTTGCACTTTCAATGCGTCAAACAGGTGTTGGAGAGGGAACCCATAAGATTTTCTCTCCCAGAAATCACCCTTCTTCTGCAAACCCTTGCTTGGTGCAGTAATGGACAAATCAATCTCCTTTTGAATCTGGTCTTTCAACCTATTGAATACAAATGTTGCCCAGACAAATTTAGTACCTTTGTAGATGATTGCCATTAGCTTGATCCTTAACTCAGTTAGGTTTTCCATCGACCCTTTTCTTCCTTCGATGTTTTTGGTTACGACCGGTGCAAATTCGGCAAACGGCAATTTTAGTGCTGATCTGGGGAGGTTGTATGTTTTGCTTTTTCTTTTGGGGTTCTTGGCTATCTCATCCCAAAATTTCTTCATGTCAATCTCCACAAACTTGACATTAGCCGGACCTATTATGGGTAGTTGTAGGAATCTGTTGAGAGTACCGGGCGTGATGACTATTTCTCTTCCAAAGATTGAGCTTTTTATGCAATCGACTTCGGTCTTCCTTGTGCTGGGCACAAACTTTGCATTTTTCCAGAATGCAATCAAGTTTTCATAACAAATTCCGGTTATTGGGGGGGTTTAGAAACGTCATTAACCCCAGATTTGTACAGCAATCAACCAAGCGTTGAGCTTGTGCATCATTGTCACAAGAGGAGAGTGATGACGTAGATCAAGTGATAATAAAATACTTGACCACCATAAACCAATACTAGCAAGAGGACTAGGCCCATCGTAGTATAGCTATAGCGAATCAAGGTCGATCCCACAGGGAACCAATTGTGGGTCATTTATATACAAACAATTAATTATTCATATCAAGGACACAAAGGCGGTCTACGACCAACAGAAGACAAGAAAAGATAAACGACACGACTCGACACAACACATAAACAACGTAATTAACCTCCCCAATTATTATGTTATCGTTTGGATCTAAAGATTCTATATAATTAAGCTAGACTCGACAACTATTAATCCGATTCGTATTTCTTTTATATTGGCTACGGGAGTCATCCCCTAAACTAGATCTAGCTCCGGGTAGGCCATCTAGATCACTATGCTACATTACGTGACTTCGCTTTTTAGGCCTCCATCTCATATAACTTGCACGCTTACGAAACTAGGGATGCCGATATTAACCGTATTCCTCACCTAGGCAACATTCCTGTGGTTAGGCGTACTTCCTAGACGATCGCATCAGTCTCTGTCCTACTAACAATTACCTGCACGGTCTCATGTTAATCTACGATTTACGTATAACTATGTGTCGACAATTCCCAAATACAGAACAGATCTAGATCTCGCTGAAAGTCCCGGAAGATCAATTCATGAGCCGACCTAGGAGCCCTATATTGGTATTTCCTAATCATACGCTAATTAAAACAGACGAGCAACGTTGCCGTAGCCATACCTACTAAGATAAGAAATTGTATGTGGACAATCACACCATAAAAACGTGGCTAGACTGACTTGGCGAAAAACTAAATCTTAGCGTTTCTCTATACTTATCGGATAAAATAGAAGTTCATAAAGCAATTATATAGATCTACTAAAAACACGATTGTTGATCAATGTAAAGTCATACATAGATCACGAGACATAGGCGTGGGCGTGTGGATCCTTATAGACGAGGAATCCTCACTGCCTCACGTCTTAATCCTAAATCTACATCATTTAACTAAGAAACTAACAATCTCAAACGATAAATAATAATTGGGGATTTAATTATAAAAACTAAGAGAAAATAAATACAAAAACTTACATAATTGCAGAACTTGTAAAAACCACTCTGAGGAAAACTGAGGATTTTATTATATACTGAGAAAAGTGTCTGAGGTGTGTTTTAAATGAAATTCATACAGCTCTATTTATAGGGGTTCAAGTTAATTAAAAGATATTCTTCAAAATATCAAAACAAATAGAGATAACTCCCGGCCAATCTCAAAAGATGAAATGCACCCCCCCCCCCCCTTTGTGCGTCCCCCAAAGTCGGCGCCACTCTTTGGATTGGCTTGCCGGCTTTCGTCATGCCTACTCCTCTTTTCGTGATCGTCCGATCTTTATCTTCAATGCATCCGGATTTGCTTGGATGTATCTTGAGATTTAATTCTTCTATTTGCAATTATCCTCCAAAAATTATCTCAATCTACAAAATAAATATTTATCCCAAAATAAATCATATTTAAATAACGGATAAATATCAAATTATAAATAAAAACAGATAAATACCAAATTATCTCTTTTAAATAATACAAAATCGATAAATACCAAATTATAAATTATAAATCACAACATTAAATAATCAATATAACACGTGATTTAATTATAAAATATATATTATTAATCTCGATTTAAGGTCAACGTTGATGACTTTTACGGGTATAATTTGACCGTCATCATAGTGTTCAGGTTTGAAAAACGAACCAGTGATGATTGATTTTTCATAGAATTTTTCTGTGGGAGAGATTGTGGAAGATGAAGCCATTGATAATTGATTGATGTTTAGAGAAGAACACTTCGAGTTTTCAGAGAGAATCAAAAGTAGGGTTTGTAATTTTGCAAAAGAGTGTAAAGATTTCTGAAAAATTCTTAGTGTAGTTTATATAGGATGCTTTTGGTAGTGTGAACGTGGTTTGAATATGAAAGGATTTTATGACATAATGGCGTGATTTTGTGTATGTAAAACGCGATATTCGAGTGGAGTGGGGGTAGTGGACTGTGGCGAGTAATGATAAAGCCCGGGAATCGAGGAGTTTGTAATTTGAAAATAATATAATTACCTCCATAATTATCTCCACGTGTGTAATCATCCTCAGGATAATCTTCCATAACTCCCTTATTCTCCACGTGTAAAAAGTAGATTTTGTTCACACTGTTATTTGCCCATAACTCCAATTTTTATTTTGGTGGAGTGCCTTGGCTGGTCACTTAGCCGATATAGTGACTCTTTCACTGAGCCGCTTTGCTTGCCTGTTCCTAACAATCAGTTAAGTCAACTTTGCTGGATACCAATGCCTTACTTGCTACATCTCCTGTAACGGCAAAAGTTTGAACAGCTGATGAAGTCACTTAGCCGATTACTCCAGTTAGCCGCTCTTTGGTACTTAGTCGATTTCAATCATTCCTAACTCAGTTCTCAACATGCTAAATCTTTCATAACTGAGTGGTTTAGTAAAGATGTCAGCCAATTGATCTTCAGTGGGTATGTATTTTAGGATGACATCTCTTTTTACAACATGATCTCTGATAAAATGATGTCTCACATCAATGTGCTTGGTTCTTGAGTGCAACACTGGATTTTTAGTAATAGATATTGCACTTGTGTTATCACACATGATTGGAATTATTCTCTCCTCCACTCCATAATCCCTTAGCTATTGTCTAATCCAAAGTACTTGTGCACAACAACTGCCTGCTGCTATATATTCTGCTTCTGATGTTGATGTGGATATGGAGTTTCGCTTTTTGCTAAACCATGAAACTAATCTCCTGCCTAGCATTTGACAAGTTCCAGAGGTGCTTTTTCTATCTATTTTGCATCCAGCATAGTCAGAGTCTAAATATGATATCAACTTGAATCCTCCATCTTTTGGATACCAAATTCCTACATTGATAGTGTTTTCAAGTATTTGATTATTCTTTTGGCAGCTAGAAGATGTGATTCTTTTGGTTGAGCTTGAAATCTTGCACATACTCCTACTGCAAATTCTATATCAGGTCTACTTGCAGTTAAATATAGTAGGGATCCAATGATTCCTCTATACATTTTCTGATCAACATCCTTTCCATTTTCATCTTTTCCAAGAGTGACTCTTGCACACATTGGTGTATCTGCTGTGCCACTTGTATCCATACTGTTGGTCCCTTGGAAAGGCTAACACAAGTTTAGAGGGGGGGGTGAATAAACTTGTCACCAAAAACTAATCCTGAGCTGGAAAAGTCCTAGGAACTGAGTTTCTCTGAAACTTAAACTGATCTTCAGTTTTGTTCCTGCCCCTTAACTTGTGCGGAGTTCAGTTAGCTCAACTGAATATAAGTTATTACTAACTTATATTTAGTCTCGTTAACTGGCGGATAAAACTAGCCTTTAGTGCAATAGATGTGTAAATAGAAAACTAGACCTTCTATGTATCAGTTTTGTGCTGACTCAGTGTCTGGTGTTTGCTGAGTGATAATGCAATAAAACAAACACAGATAAATAAAGTAAATCAACACAAGATTTGTTTATGGAAGTTCCGGGTGGTGTAATCCCGTACGTCTCCCCTTCTCCTGTGGCGTAGGAGGTATCACTAGAATAATGAGATAACCGTTACAAAATCCTAGCACTATGACAGTCCTTCACGACACCCTAGTTTCACTGTCTACACAAAATGAAGAAAGGTGAGATTGCTCCCTTCATTCTGCACACTGATCTTTCGGAGGTGGAATTGCTCCTTCACCAGCTCACCACTCACATACACAGTCCGCAGACTGCACCAACTGATGTAGCAACACCGTATGAGAAAAGGTAGAATTGCTTTTCTCAAACTATGCACAGCCAACCCTTTTTCTCAAAGGTTAGGTTTGGAATTAATCAAGGATTAATTCAGTGAGCTGTTTGATTCTTCTAGATCTGACTCTGTAACTCCAAGATGCCTTCATTCCCCCTTAATGGGTTACTGGATCTTTCTTTGAAGTCTTCAAGGCAATTTTGTTGGCTCCCCCTTTTTCTAGATAAGCATAATCTGATTTTGTGGATCTAGATTTGGATCTTTGAGTATATGCTTGTAAAGCTCTTTTTCTGATCCTCCTCTCACTTCTTCTTGAGTGATTCTCTTGTGTATTTATAGGGGTGATGTGACGGTTACTAGCTCCTGTAGCCGTTACACTTGTCATTTAGCCAACGTTCATATGTACGATCCTTTGTCGTATTGATAGTTTAAATTCAATCAAGGCTTTAACTTAGTTTTCTACTCTTCTTCAAAACTGAGTACCTTGTTTACTTAATATCTGAATTTAATTGACTAAGTCAGAGTACACCATTCAATTTCTCCTTTTCCAGGTAGCTGATAATCTTTGTCCTTAAGATTATTCAGTTTTACATGATCTACAACTCAGTTTCAGGTCACCACAGACTTGCCTGAAACCTGATTTATAGTCACGACTTAATCAGCTTTTAACTGAGTTTGCCACCTCAGTTCTTCAATCTTCAACAACTGATTCTGTGTCCCTCAGTTCTTCAGCCTTCTAGATAATCCAACTGAGTCTGTGTCCCTCAGCGAACTTATCTTCTTCAGTTTTATCATAACTGAGTTTGAACCCTCAGTTCTTCAAGTGCATATTCGCTTTTCTTGTTATAACTCAGTTTTCTTGTTGTGACTCAGTTGTTCGCCTAGTTCCTATTCTATTACAATGCTTGTCTGAAACAACCTATACAAAGTTCAGACTCTAGATAGAACTTATACATTTATTTCTAGACCATTTCTTGCTTCTTCTTTTATTATGCACTATAACAGTTAGTTACGACTTCATCATCATGGGTTGTAAGTGATTTGTCTAATTTCATGACGAATCATCATCAAAACATAAATAATATTTCCAACAATTTCCCCCTTTTTGATGATGTATCATAACCCTCCCTAAAAGCAATAATGAAAGAATAGTGCAAGAAATCATAACAAAACAACTTAAGATAGCAAAATAGAACAGCCAAGTTTATCACAAGATTCAAAAAAGAACAGACTGAGTTAAAAAAAACTGAATTCGATTACATCTTTTCATTTTCCAGTGCCATTAACTTTTCTCCAAAAAGGATGCTTCTCTTCATTTCCAGAAGTCTTCTTTCTTTTCCTTCTTCAACTGATTCACCATCTCTCGGCTTGATTTCCAGATATTCATTCAGCAGTCGGTTTCCTTCTTCATTCTCTTGGTTTTTGAACTTGATCAGAATTTCTTTGAGTTCTTCTTCCATCAATTAAGTTTTTCTTTTTCCTCTTTACTTTCTGACTTCTTTTCAGTTTCCCCCTTTGTTTGTGTCTTCTTATCTGCCAGCTTCTCAAGAGATTTGACACGGATTACAAGCTTCTTTCGATACTCAACATCGCTTTAATCGCGGCTTCCTCATCATCCTCGCTTCTTGTTTCTTTAAAGTCTCCTTCGCAATCGCTCTTCAAACAGACTATCAACTGCTTCTTCATCAAGTTGAGTAGTTAGTAGATCAGCATCTACTTGTCTGTCTTGATCTTCCATCAGTTGTCTGGCATAAGCCTCTTCAGCTTTAGCTGCATCCTCACTTACAGCTTCATCACCTACAACTTCATCTTCCCCCTTGTTTGAAGATAAGCGAAAGCAATCTTCAAATAACTTACGTAGGGTGATGATGTTTTAGTATTTGTTCAAACCTGAATAATGTATTCTTCCAATTAATTCAAGCAGGTTGAACAGTTTCTCCTGTAGATTCTGTATTAAACATTCAATGAAATCCTTCAAATTTTCCAGTTTTTCTGCTTCAGTTTCTTGAGCCAGAGGTTCTTCAATTTCTGATTTGCATGTGGGTGCCTCATGAGCTTGGGATGAGGTGTTGGCCTCAGGATAGTAAAAATGAACATCAGGAATTGTCAGTTCCTTTTCATACTCAGCCTGACAGAATTCTGCATCTTGCACGGCTTCTCTTTTCTCTTCAGTGTATTCCCCATACATGGTAGTGGGAAATTCACTTCCTTCAGATTCTTCATCAGTTTCAGTTTCTTCAGATTCTTCAATCTCTTTTTCAGTTTCACTTTCCTCATCTTCATTCGGTTCACTCTCTTCAGTATCATCCTCAATATGGATCACATTCTCGGTTCCAGTTCCCTTTGACTGAAGCTTGTTCCACAACCTCTTCTGCCTTCTCAGGGTTCTTTCATCTATATTCACAGTTCCACTTGAACTTGAATCTGAAACTTCACTCCATTCTTCTTCAATGATTTTTCTTTTCTTTGTTTCAGTGGGCACTGATTTGAGTTTTGCTTTGGTTTCTGTGACTTTTGATATGGAGAAATGATCTAGTATCCTTTGCACTAGATAAGGAAATCCCTTTCTCAGTAAAAATGATTCTCCAATATCTTTTCTTTCTTTGACTCTTTCCTTCTCGTCTAAAATTTGCTTTATCAATTGATTGAGAACAAATTTATTCCAATCCAGTCTTTTCTCAAACCAAATAGCATAAATCATCTTCATTTTATCGGTTGAGAGAGTGTAGAAATTTCGAACGTGACCAATAACGTTTTTGGTAAGAAGTATTGTCAAGGCTGCGAATTCTTTCTTTTGTTGATAGATGGAGCCAATGAAGTTCTTCTTCTTCTTGTTGATTGCAGTGACATTCCAAAGTTTGCTCTTTTCTTCATTTCCGAATGTGAGAGATGAAGAGCCTCCAATTATATCTAAACGGAACACCAGGGAAAGCAACTGTTCATCAACGGTGTAGCTTTTATCTTGAACAGTCGTTTTGAAGCTTTATCCATTGTTGATGATTTCGGCATTTCTGTAGAAATCTCTGATGCCATCTGGACACAAAGTAGTGACCTTTGTATTAATCAAATTTTCCAATCCTCGAATCTATTTGATCTTCTTTGTAATTTGGATTGAAAGAGTGGAGTTTGAGAATTTTTGACAGAAATTTTCCAGGCTGGTGGTGATTCCATCGTCAATGTTGTGTCGCTCCATTGATTTTTGAGTTAGGGATCCTTGAATGCTTGATTTTGGGTGGGCAGGATTTTGTCAAGATTTTGCAATCGTTTTCAAATGAGAGTCGTGTCACAATCAATGAGATTATGTAGGGATGTACATCTTCTTTTCTCCCAGATTGACACGTGGCTTCGAGTGATTTGCCATGTCAGTCCAAACGTCAGATGATAGCTGGAAAGTTTTTGCTTCTTTTGACCAATCAGCCTTTGCCTTCTCAGTTTTGAATATACATCAGTTTTCTGAGGATTTTGCAAAGTGAACTGACTTTTCCTGCAAAACAGTTTAAGTTTTCTTTGGTACCCATACCTTTTTGGGTCCGGTTGAGTTAGTTACTGAAATATTACTTTCAGTTCCTTTGTTGAGAGAATTAAACCTTCTCAACTCTTTTCTGGATAAACCATTAAGCTCAATCTTAGTTGATTTCACAAGGATTCTTTTAGATTTAACATTTTTAGTTTCCTTGTGTAATCCACTAAATCTTCCAGTATCTTGATTTCTAGAGTTTATACTTTTTGAAGTCTCAAGACTGGGTAGGGGTGTGGGATTATCATTGCTTTTGTCAAATTTACTGGACATTAATCTTTCAAACTAGATTTGACACCTCAGTTTCAAGAAACTCATTCCAATCTTTTGCTTTGTCAAGTTCTCTGTCTTTTAATTTTAGTTCCAACGTAAGTTTTTCAGATAACTTGACAAGATCAGAGTTTTTCAGACTGAGTTCAACAAATGATAACTGATTCGAAGAATGTACCTTTCCTTGATGATTTGATGCAGTTTTAGGATTCGAATGTACACTCTTTTGTTGCTGTGATGAATCTTCAATATCAACAACCACTTGTAACTCCTTTCCTTCTTCTTTTGAGAGGTCTCTTAGTGATGGAACTCCTCTGGATTTGTTAATATGAATATGGAAGTTTGTATCCACATCATCACTGAGTTGAGGTCTGGATTTGTATATAAATCTGTCGCACTGAACCTTTCGATCATTTGATCCTGAAAATCAGATATATTTTGCAAGCAATTAGTCAGGGGGTGAATAAGCCAACTTCTAGCTCTAGATGTAGACAATGAAACTAAGTGAAATGATATAGTGAGGGGTCTTCAACAACTGGTTTAAAAAGGTATTCTTGGATCTTCTTTCAAATGAAAGAATTGCTCCGATACCAATTGTTGGTCCCTTGGAAAGGCTAACACAAGTTTAGAGGGGGGGTGAATAAACTTGTCACCAAAAACTAATCCTGAGCTGGAAAAGTCCCAGGAACTGAGTTTCTCTGAAACTTAAACTAATCTTCAGTTTTGTTCCTGTCCCTTAACTTGTGCGGAGTTCAGTTAGCTCAACTGAATATAAGTTATTACTAACTTAAATTTAGTCTCGTTAACTCCAGCGGATAAAACTAGCCTTTAGTGCAATAGATGTGTAAATAGAAAACTAGACCTTCTATGTATCAGTTTTGTGCTGACTCAGTGTCTGGTGTTTGCTGAGTGATAATGCAATAAAACAAACACAGATGCATAAAGTAAATCAACACAAGATTTGTTTATGGAAGTTCCGGGTGGTGTAATCCCGTACGTCTCCCCTTCTCCTGTGGCGTAGGAGATATCACTAGAATAATGAGATAACCGTTACAAAATCCTAGCACTATGACAGTCCTTCACGACACCCTAGTTTCACTGTCTACACAAAATGAAGAAAGGTGAGATTGCTCCCTTCATTCTGCACACTGATCTTTCGGAGGTGGAATTGCTCCTTCACCAGCTCACCACTCACATACACAGTCCGCAGACTGCACCAACTGCTGTAGCAACACCGTATGAGAAAAGGTAGAATTGCTTTTCTCAAACTATGCACAGCCAACCCTTTTTCACAAAGGTTAGGTTTGGAATTAATCAAGGATTAATTCAGTGAGCTGTTTGATTCTTCTGGATCTGACTCTGTAGCTCCAAGATGCCTTCATTCTCCCTTAATGGGTTACTGGATCTTTCTTTGAAGTCTTCAAGGCAATTTTGTTGGCTCCCCCTTTTTCTAGATAAGCATAATCTGATTTTGTGGATCTGGATTTGGATCTTTGAGTATATGCTTGTAAAGCTCTTTTTCTGATCCTCCTCTCACTTCTTCTTGAGTGATTCTCTTGTGTATTTATAGGGGTGATGTGACGGTTACTAGCTCTTGTAGCCATTACACTTGTCATTTAGCCAACGTTCATATGTACGATCTTTTGTCATATTGTTAGTTTAAATTCAATCAAGGCCTTAACTCAGTTTTCTAATCTTCTTCAAAACTGAGTACCTTGTTTACTTAATATCTGACTTTAATTGACTAAGTCAGAGTACACCATTCAGTTTCTCCTTTCCCAGGTAGCTGATAATCTTTGTCCTTAAGATTATTCAGTTTTACATGATCTATAACTCAGTTTCAGGTCACCACAGACTTGCCTGAATCCTGATTTATAGTCACGACTTAAGCAGCTTTTAACCGAGTTTGCCACCTCGCTTCTTCAATATTCAACAACCGAGTCCGTGTCCCTCGCCCTTTCGCCTCTTCTAGATAAGCCAACGAGTCTCGTGTCCCTCGGCGAACTTATCTTCTTCGCTTTATCATAACGAGTTTGAACCCTCGCTTCTTCAAGTGCATATTCGCTTTTCTTGTTATAACTCGCTTTTCTTGTTGTGACTCACTTTGTTCGCCTAGTTCCTATTCTATTACAATGCTTGTCTGAAACAACCTATACAAAGTTCAGACTCTAGATAGAACTTATACATTTATTTCTAGACCATTTCTTTCTTCTTCTTTTATTATGCACTATAACAGTTAGTTACGACTTCATCATCATGGGTTGTAAGTGATTTGTCTAATTTCGTGACGAATCATCATCAAAACATAAATAATATTTCCAACACATACCATACTTGTGTATTAGGTCTTTTGTATACTTGGCATGACTGATGAAAATACCATCATTCATTTGCTTTACTTGAAGGCCTAGGAAATAACTTAATTCTCCCATCATGCTCATCTGAAATTTGCTCTTCATCAGGTTTGCAAATTTCTCACATAACTTTTCATCCTCTGATCCAAAGATGATGTCATCAACATAGATTTGTACTAGCAATGTGCTTGTTCCTTCCTCTAATTTGAATAGAGTCTTATCTATAGTTCCCTTGTTGAATCCATTCTTGATCAGAAATTTTGATAGTGTTTCATACCAGGCTCTGGGTGCCTGTTTAAGTCTATAAAGAGCTTTCTTTAATTTGTATACTTTGTCTTCTTTTCCTTTGAGTTGGAAACCAGGGGGTTGTTCCACATATACTTCTTCTTCCAAAAGTCCATTCAAAAATGCACTCTTGACATCCATTTGATAGACTTTGAAATCTTTGTGTGCAGCAAAAGCTAGAAAGAGTCCGATTGCCTCCAATCTTGCTACTCGTGCAAATGTTTCATCATAATATATTCCTTCTGATTGAGAATAGCCTTTTGCACTAGCCTTGCTTTGTTTCTGACAACAATTCCTTGCTCATCCATCTTGTTTCTAAATACCCATTTTGTTCCAATGATGTTGGCCATATTTGGTCTGTCAACAAGTTCCCAGGCTTCATTTCTTTCATATTCATTTAGTTCTTCTTGCATGGCTGTGATCCAATCTGCATCTTGAATTGCATCATCTATTGTCTTGGGTTCCACTTGTGATAGAAAACATGTTAACATATGCTCCAGTTGTCCTCTGGTTCTCACTCCTGTGTGAATATCTCCAATAACTTGTTCTTCAGGATGATCTCTCAGCCAATTTAGTTCAGGTTGAAGTTGTTCTTCACTTGGTGCTTCTTTGTGCTGCTTCTTCTTCTTGTTCTTGAAGACTTTCACCGTTTGTATTTGGTTCATCAAAGACTACATGTATTGATTCTTCAATCACCAATGTTCTTTGGTTGAGTACTCTGAATGCTTTGCTGGTGTCTGAGAATCCCATAAAGATTGCTTCATCAGCCTTTTCATCAAAGGCATGCAGCTGATTCCTGTTCAAAACAAAACATTTTGATCCAAACATATGTAAATATGATATATTAGGTTTTCTACCATTCCATATTTCATATGGAGTCATTCCATGATGTTTGTTGATAATTGATCTGTTTTGTGTATGGCATGCTTGTTTGTCGCTTGACCCAAAATCTCTTTGGCAAGCATGCTTCTGCAATCATTGTTCTGACTGCTTCTTTGAGAGTTCTATTTCTTCTTTCTGCTACACTATTTTGTTGTGGGGTTCCTGCTGCAGATAGTTGATGCAGTACTCTATTTTCTTCACAGTAGGTTCTGATAATTTCATTAAGAAATTCAGTGCCTCTATTTGATCTGATCTTGATGATTTTCAGTTCTTTCTCATTTTGGAGTCTTCTTAGCAAATCTGGCAGCTTTTTGAGTGTTTCTTTCTTCTTGTTCATGAAGATGGTCCAGGTGTATTTTGAGTAGTCATCCACCACTACTAGGGTGTATTTCTTACCACTTACACTTACTGGAGTGACTGGTCCAAACAGGTCCATATGCAACAGATGTAGAATTCTTGTTGTAGATTGATAGGGTTTTGACTTGAAAGAACTTTTGATTTGTTTCCCTTTCTGACATGCATCACATAGGCTTTCTTTCTTGAATGTGATCTCTGACAGGCCTTCAACTAACTTGTTCTTTGATAATTTGTTGATGGTCTAGAAATTCAGGTGATTTAGTCTTCTATGCTAGATCCAGCTTGTTGATTGCTTGTTTTTGACAAACAAACATGTTTCTGCTTTGGCTGTTTTCCAATCCACCACATACATGTTATCTTTCCTTCTTCCTGCAAGTACCACTATGTTGGTTTGGCTGTGAATGACTTTGCATCCTTCCTTGTTGAAGTGCACATTGTAGCCTTCATCACAATATTGACTGATGCTCATCAGATTGAAATTAAGTCCCTTGACATATGCCACATTTTGAATCTTCAGATTGTTCTTGAGCATTGTTCCTTCCCCCTTAATCTTGCCAGGGTTTTCTTTGCCTCCAAATGTGACTTTGGGTCCATCAAAAGCTTTGAAGTTAGTGAGCCATCTCTTGTTTCCTGTCATGTGTCTGGAACATACACTGTCTATGTACCAGACATCCTACAAAACAAATTAATTAAATTTAGGTACCCAACACTGTTTGGGTCCATACCTGTTAGCAGTCATGCCTCCTACTCCAAGTGTATATACAAATGATCTTCTTTTTGGATAGTTAAAGTCATCAACTTCATATATATAAGGCATGGCAGGATAGCTTCTAGTATTTCTACTGAAGGTATTCTGATACTTTTCTCTACTTTTTGGTGCATTTGCATCCTTCTTCACTTTCCAATATGCAGTGGGAAACCTTACTTGCTTCATGTGTCTAGGAACATACCGAGTTTGATTTTTCTTAAACACATGATGCATATTATGGAATGGTTTCTTCTTGTATTTTGGAGGTGCAACATTCCAATCATCCTCTGAAGGATAAAGTCTTCATTTACCTTTCAGAAAGTACTTGCTTTTGGTTGACTTGATCGATGATTTAGTCTGCTGTTTTACTGCACTGGGTTTTGACTTCACCGGTACGGGATGAATAGTTGAAACTATAGACGTCCCTTTCTGAATCTTGTTTCATTGTTAGTCCTGGATTCAGAATTGTGTTGACCATTGTTTCTACTCTCATCCTGACTGTTGTAGCCAAGACCAGATCTGGATCCAAACCTTTTTGAGGGTTTGTAAACTGGTTCATTTGTGATTTTAACTGGTAGGGGGATTTTCTCAACTGATCTGTCAACAACAGATATATGAACCTCTGATGTTTGTTGGTCATTTGAGTAAGTCTCCTTACTAGTTAGTTCAGCTTTTGCTTTATCCAGTGCTTTCTTTAATCTTTTATTTTCCTTCCTTAGATCCTTGCATTCATTTTCCAGAATTTCATGATTCATCTCAATTTCATCAAATTTAGTCATGAGATTTTGGACTAGGTCTGCTGGATCTAATGGGAGAATAGAAGATTGTGCAGTGTTAGATGTGGATACATTTGATGAAGAGTAAGAGCTGGATGTTACCTCAGTTTCATCTGATTCTTTGGCCATTAGACATAGGCTAGTTTTCTCAGTGTCTGAGCTATCACCTTCATCTTCATCTAATTCTTTGGTCATGAGACATAAACATGCCTTTTCATTGTTTGAGCTGTCTTCTTCAACACTAACATCTGAGTCATTATCAGATGATTCTTCATTCTTTTCACTGCTAAATTCAGCCTTGAGTGCCTTCTTGCTTTTCCTCTTTTCAGATGCTTTGTATTTCTTCTTTTCATCATCTTTGTCATTTTCTTCAGGACAATCAGCCTTGAAGTGACCTTTCTTGTTGCAGTTGAAGCACCTGTATTCATCATCTTTCTTCTTCATGTCTTTGTTTGAGCTTGACCTCTTGTTTGATGATGAGTTTCCTTTGAATGGCTTCTTTTTGCCGAACTCCGTCAAAACGTTTAACTAATAAAGCTACATGTTCTTTAAGTTCATGTGTCTCTTTGCTGATACAATCAGCAAAGTTACTTTGCTGGGGTGCTATCAGTGCAGTGGCTTTTTGTGTCTCTGCCGGAGCACCATCTTCACCGTTCAGTTCGAATTCATTAGCTTTAAGTTGGGACATCAGAGTCAAAGTGTCAGTGTTTGCAAGGTTTGTGGTTCCTCTGATTGCTGATGTTATGATCTTCCATCTTTCAGGTAAGCCTCTCAAGATCTTTAAGCATACTTCTTTCTGGGGATATGTGTGTCCAAGCTGTTGCAGTTCACTGATGATGCTTGAGAATCTGTTGTCCATTTCATCAATGGATTCACCAGCCTTCATTTTGAAATTTTTAAATTTCTGTTTTGCAACAGATAATTTGTTTTCTTTGACTCGCTTCGGATCCTTCATTTATCGCGCCGCTTGTCCCACATCTCCTTTGTTTGTCTTGCGCTTTTAATTCTCATGAACATATTGCTGTCTAGAGTCTTCAAAATCATATATTTTGCTACAAAGTCTAGATTTGCTCTTCTCCTGTCATCCTTGATGCAATCTTTCTTGGGTTTGTCTATTTCCTTTCCTTGATCTGCTCCTGTGGATACCACAGTCATGATCATGATTGGTCCATCATTGATTACGTCCAGCATCTCCTCATGAGTTGCTGCAAGATGAGACAGCATTCTTATTTTATATTCATCAAAATTATTAACATTGAAAACAGGTACTTTTGACAAAAAGTTTGAGGAATCCATAAGTACAAATAATAGATCTATATGTGAATGAATAGAAAACTCAGTTTTGAAAACTACTTTGAAAATATGTGATCTCCTTGTTACCAGAAATTAGATCTGAACAGGTTCTGATACTAGGAACACTGATCCGATACCAATTGTTGGTCCCAGAGAAGGGTAAAACTATAGTCAGAGGGGGGTGAATGACTATAGTGGAGTTTCAAAAACTTTTCTTATGTTTAAAAGCTTTTGGGCAGCGGATAAGTCCATTTTTACTATGTTGTTTCAAAGCAGTTTAGACAATCACAGATATAGACTATAATCTAGGCAATTTAAATGAATGCAGTAAAGTAAATTGCAGAAAGTAAATTGACATAAGGCTTATAGTGGTTCAGGGTGGTGTAATCCCTTAATCCACTCTTCTCCTGTGATGATTGGAGGAATTCACTATTGTTTTCACAGATACAATAGTAAGATTGTCCTTGACTTCCCAAGCTTCATAATCTACAAGACTATCACTCATTGACTGCAAAAGCTTCACTGATTCAGTCTCTTTCACTACTCCTTGAGATCAAATCCTTCAGCAGCTATCACAAACACAACTCCTTCTCAGATGACTTCTGATTCAGTTGCTTCAGTTTATTATGAATAAGATTCACAAACTTGATTGATCAATCTCAGTGCTGATTATGAAATTGTAGTTTTGATGTCTGAGTTGATCTCTAGATAAGTCCTTGTAAGTTCAGAGAGAAGGCTTTTCAAATTGACAGAGTTTCTGCTTGGTTTCTTTTTCTTATCGTTCTTTTTCCTGTCTGTCAATGCCTTCTATTTATAGCCTTGAATATTCTAGATTTTGAAATTATGTCCGTTGGTTATATTAATGAGGGGAACAATCCTTGATCTTATTCTTGATTCCCCCTTAATTATATTCTCCTTGATTTCAGTGACCGGATTTTTCTTCAAATGTATAGCAGAAAATCCGTCCTTGATTGATCCTCTATTGATTGTGCATTTAATGCATGATCCTATGAATCTTCATCATATTACTTCGCCATTCTTTGAGCGGTCAAGTGATCCATCTGACTTTGCCGTTTTAGATCTTTCTTCACTGTTTTGTCTTTACTTAGCCGAAAGTCAGTTTACTCTGCCGATCCACTGTTTCCTTTATCACTTCAGTTTAAAGAGAATCTTTGTACTTCACTGATCATTGATTTGGGTGAGATCAGTGTACACCATATTTGAACAATAAGTTTCAATACTTGAAACATAACTTAGACTTATCCAAGGTCATCACAGACTTCCTTGGTTATAAGTCAGACCATTAATTCTTCACTGCTTCTTGGCTGATGCTTGGCTGGCTTCACTTTGCCGAATGTCTGTTTCACTTAGCCGTCCTACCAACTAGTACAATACTTGTCTGACTTAACTTATACAAAATGTCAGACTCTAAGCAGAGACTTATACAGAGGACTCTAACTTATTTCAGGCTTGCTATAACAGCTAGTATGGCCATCATCAAAACATAATAAAATGTTCCTAACAAAGCAGCTAGGAACTGCTATGCTGCTACAATTAAAATTAAAGATGTGGATCCGAACTAAGGAACTCAAGAAAGAAGTCAGATCTTAAAAAAATCTAAGTCATGTGGTTTATGACAGGTTCCGTACACTAATGATTTATTTTAACTCTTATTCCAAGTTTATTCGAGCACCTTTGATATAATCTTTTTGTGCTCTGTGAGTGCTTTTTATTATTTCAATGTTGGTTTTCACTTTTTACGTAATGTGAATGGCTCTAATTAAAGTTTGCAGGACAAACGTGTATGCATAAAATGTCTGCAAAAGACAGAATCATTAAGTCTACAGGACATACATACTGAGATTCGTAGGACGAACTCATCAATTTTTTAAGTGTTGAGCTCTACACGTCGGACTCAACCATGAGCTTTGCAGGTCGGACTCAGGAATACATCTAAACGTTGAGCTCTGTAGGTTGGACTAAACCCTGAGATCTACAGGTCAGACTCAGTAAGTTTGACAAGGACAAACTTTCCAAGTCTGCAGGACAGACTAACTGAGTTTCGCAAGACAAACTCAACAAAATTCTTTAAAGTCTGCAGGACAGACTGACTTCGCTAGATGAACTCAACAAAATTTGTTAAGTGTGTAGGACAAACTAACCGAGCTTCGCATTACGAACTCAGCAAAATTCGTTAAGTCTGCATGACAGACTAACTAAGATCCGCAAGTCGGACTCAGTCTAACTTCAGCATTTGAGCTATGCTGGAACTCAGTAAAGTTTGCAAAAATCAAACTTATTAAGTCCACATATGGACCTGAGATGAGCTGCGCAGGGTAAATGCAACCCTATATAAAGTAAAAGACAAAAAGCAGATAAGTATGTCATCCTAGACCAAAAGTTCAAGCATGACATACTGGGGGGGCAATATACCCCCACAATAGACAAAGGTATGCAAAGGTCAATGCAAAAAATAACTGAATAACTTAGAAAAAGTTATACATATAAACGGGAAAACCCTAAAAGGGCATCAGTTACATTTGAGTTTTTCAAAGCAAAAATTCAAACAGAAAAATAAACAACAGAGCTACTTGATCTAAGTGTCAGGAACTGGATTCTGTTGTGCTCAGAAGAGGCAGGAGCAAGTAGAAGCAGGTGCTCTACGAGACGCTGAAGAACGGCCATGTTTGGACACAATGTCCACCCTTTAAGTCCTTTAGATGGTTATCATAGACCGCACCATGCCAGGCTTATAGAAATCGTGGTTGGCCAGGCTATCTAGGGCCAGGTCAGTGAACTGACTCTTGGCCTCGTCAATCCCTAAAGTATAGCCATAATTGAGCACCGGGGTAAGTAGCTGCGTCAAGGCCTGAGCACACTCAGGTGAGGCCTTATACTCCTGGATGGCCTTAGCAATCCGACCTCAAACAACAGCCTCCAGATCATTCTTCTAACTGCAGAGTTGGTTATGGCCTGCTCCAGCTCGGTCTTCTCTCTGGTACACTTGTCTTTAGCATCTTGAAGATACTCAGCGTACAACGATCGCCTTTTTAGCTCGGCCTACTGGGCCAGGAGTTGCTCTTTGAGAGCTTTGTTCTCCTTCTCATTGGACTCAACAGAGCCCTAGAGCCTTTCCCGATCTGCACGCAGATCGGTGATCTACTTCTCAAGACTCAGCTGGATGGCGGAAGACATAGCCAATCTTCCAAAAGATTCCTAGCCAATCCAGGTTCCCTGCATGACAAAGCTGCAAAAATGAGAAACGGTATCAAGTTATAATGCAAAACTCAGAAGGAAAAATACAAACTTACATATTTCATGGCCCCAAAGCCAGCTGCGGCCAGTTGACCGTCAGTCATCTCAGCAATCCTTTGTTTCTCGAGAGTAGCATATTCTCTTTCACGAGACTGACCTTGAGTCTCATCAGGAAGAGAGAATCAGCTTATTTTCTTAGGCCTTCCCTCTTTAGGGTTCACGGCGATCCCAGCTGGCCCCCTCTTCTGGAGTCGGTAGCCATCTTTTTCTTCCCGATCAGATTCATCAAGTTCGATCGGGTCAATATCCCACCTCGGATCAGAAGTGAGTAGGACTACTGCGCCATCAGGATGACCAGACAAAATCTTGACCCCAGCATCATCAAGGGTAGAGCCTGCAGATCGGGTTGAAGGAGGCTCAACGCTTGCAGTCCTTTCCGTCCCATGGCTCAGTTCAGGATGACTCTCCTCAACATCGTCATCACCCGCACCAGCCAATAAGGTGACAAAATCTGCCACTGCAAACATGAGCATGGTTAAACAGAAGAAAATATAAAGGCAAATCTAAAATAAATGGAAAAGAGAGAAGGCCTACGGGTATCCCCTTCCGCATCATTAAGGGGTACATAAGGGCTAGGCCCAACATCTTCTAACCAAGCAACGGTGATCAGTTCGGTAAAAAATTCAGTGACATCCACGGTGATTCCCGACTCTCGGATACCTCCTAAGAGCTCCTCGTTAACAGTGTGGCGGACATCCTTGGGAAGCTCACTCGAGTTTTATTGACCCAGCTAAGGTTGATCTTTATGATGGATAAAGAAGAATCTCTCATTCCATTGTTTATGGGAGGTCTTTCCTTTAGGCATGATAGGAATGTCTTTCAGAGGTCCCGCTTGGCGTGGGAAATAATACCACCCAGGACATTCCCTTACCCTCTTGTGTTGATGGAAAGACCTAAATAACCGTACCGAAAATTTGATGCCAAGCAACCTGCACCAAATCACAAATCCTATTATGCACATATCCCCATTGGGAGCTAACTGAGCAGTCATTAGCGCATAGTAGCATAGTACATCCAATTAAAAAGGGCCAGGCAGAAATGGAGCCTTAACCCACACTCGAAGTATTCCAGGAAAATGGTGTAGAACCTCTCCGGTGGTTGATGGGCAAAGTTATTAGGAGGAACAGGAAGCCTACGGGGCATACCTCTCTACATCTATTTCGTAGTTGTTAAGGGTGAATTTATATGATTTATATCGTTATATTTTGTAATAATTTCCTCCATATTCGTATAATTTGCATAGAAATTAAGGGTTTAATCGAATTATTGAGCAAATGAGTTTTAAAAGTCTTTAAGTGTAAACTTGAGCTAATTTCGTGGTTCTATTGGTAATTATCTATGGTTTTACACTTTGCATGTCTTTGTGGTTTTGTAGGTACATAAACATGTCGTAAAAGGAGTTTGAATGGAAAGGGAAGGATGCAAGTTGAAGATGGAATGAAGAGCTTTACAAGTCTGAACGCACGTTTGAGGTCCCGTCCAGTGGACTGGCGTCCAAGGAAGTGGACTGGCATCCAAGAGGAGCTGTTTGATTCAGAGTTTTCAGAAATTTGTTGAACGAGCGTTCAAAATTATATAGGACGGGCGTCTGATCCAGCTCGGCCCGACTCGAAGTTTTTATGCATGTCTGGACTGGCGTCCAGAGACATTGGACGGGCGTCCAGCCGCCGCCATTGCCAAAACCGACTTCAAAATCTATAAATAGTCGCGTTTTTCAACCCTAGAACACACACAATTCGAACCCTAAACCCTAGGGGCGGCTCAGCTGCGTTTTTCCTTAGTTTTTACCCAGTTTTTATGCTTTCAATTCCTAGTTAGAATCTAGTAATTTTATGTACTTTTATCAAGTAATTCGAAGCTTCAAGATGATGTTTAGAGGCTAGACCTCCCTTGAACAAGCTTTGTGAAGCCATCCATCAACATATTGATTTCGTTTCCGGATTATCTTGTGAGTTTTTACTTAAAGTTGTATCTTTATTATGTTTATGATGTCTTTATGCAATTATATCGATAGATCGTTGCATGTTTGATTGTTTGACTTTGATGAGAATCATGTTAAACCTTAGATCGCCGTAATAAAGATTAGACCTTTAATCTAATTAACGAGAGTTATTAGGTTAGATCTCTAGGTTAGAAATCAATAAATTTCACACCTTTGGTTAGAAAGCGTTAATCTTTAGAATCGAAAGATAAAAGATTGATAGGCGAACTTTTCTAAGAGATTAGGAGTTCCTACCTTTGTTAGGTGAGTCACAACTTGGTTAAAAAATCACGAGATAATCTAGATAGAAATTGATGGTTGTAGGATCGGTGAATCAATTGCTTGTTCGTCGTTTAAAATTATTGATTAATCACTTGTGCTAGAATTGCTTAGTAAAGTTACGGTTTTTATTTCATACTAGGGTTAGAATAGATTTAGTTTAGATTTCGTTTTCGCTTTTATCCTTCCTGGCTTTGGACTGACAATCCTCTGTCCAGTTTATTTTATCGTTTTTAGCTTTGTTTTATTAGTAACAAATTAGAAGAGTTAATAAACGAGACTAAACAACCTCGATTCCCTGAGATCGACTCCTGTATTAATCGCTATGCTACGATCCCTGCACTTAGGGAATACCGGATTTATAAATATTTATTACTTGTTATTTTTCATTGCATAAAATCCGTGACAGTAGGTGTTACAAATACCGTCCAAATCTTCCTGAGAAACCTATGACAGATTTACTAGCCATTCGAGTTTCTAGGGTTACGGCAAAATTCAGGCAATCCGTTTACAAAAAAGACGAGCCTAGAAAAGTAAAATATACAAAAAGAAGAAGAGCGGCTTACTTGCAAGAAAGTCGGGAGAGAGAGACAATAAAGTGAACCAATCGGCAAGACAACTTCGATTTTCTGATTTAATGGCAGCAGTAAGAGGGAGCGTTTGATATGACAAAGGTTATAACCCCCAAGCACATTCTCGAAAAATCATCCCACTTCAAGTGAGTGGATAACAATGCCTCGAATCCCGGGACAGTTATGACAGTGTCATAACGGACCTCTACCACCTGGCGGTAAACCGTTCCAAATTCTACAAGTCTAAACGACCGTGGCCGAGCAGCACCTCAGAACATATCTGACCTGGACTCAAGATTTCAGCCAGATCTGGGAGGGCTTATGACGGAGGTCGGACTAGTCCCCATTCACGTGTCATCCCAACAATAAACACGGCATTAAATAAGACAGAGAACATACAACTCCGAGGGCCAGGAGCCCCACTTTAAACATAGAGGCGGATCAGTACCCCAGGTGGGAGATCGGTCTGGCTCACTCCTCAGTCCACCGCAAGTCGGTCAGGGCGCAACAGAGCTGGGTCAGCGTGGTTCGGCCACAATGGCCCCGGGAGCTCAGCACATGTCGGTGAAGAGCTATCCCCGGTGTTTAGCACACGTGCGTATAAGATAAACATGGAAAGAATCCTAAGCCATAAAGGCTCTGAACCTATCATTAAACCATCATTCAAATCCCGTGATTATCTCCTAAAATCAAGGGATAAATACGGTTAAATTCTATACTTGAAGGAGACAAAATAGAGTCCACATGGACACGACACATGCTTGCCTAGGGCACATTGCCCTCTATATAAACGATCCCAAGAACTATGAAGAGACTTGATTCCTTAACAATTCCAGGATACGTAGGCAACTTGGGATATGAAGGATGTAGGAGCTCAGATCTAAACAAATTAGATCTATGCGCAGTGGATGGATCACGATTCATATATTATAACACATAAACAAAGGATTTAATTACTACAAGGGGGTTAAGAAAAACCATACCAATAGTAGGAAGAGAAGCTTTGATCTTAGGACGAGAAGCCTTGATCTTCCAATGTGTTCTCCAGACGGTGGTTGGTGGACACCCTTCTTGATATGAGAACCTCCTTGATATGCAACACCAAGAAAAACTTGTAGTTTTTCTTCTTCTAAAACCCAAGACAAGAAAACTAATTTTTCTCTATATTTTGGTGATGATGGCCGAAATTTTCAAGTGTGTTTTACACTTGGAATAACTCTCTTTTTATAGGAGAGTAAATCCTTGGTCTCCAAATTTTAATTAATTAAATAATTAATTAATTAAATTAAATAAAAAGATATTTTCCTTAATGAATAATTGTGACATGTTATTGACCAATAGGAAATCAAATAACAAGTCATACAACCAATCACATAACAAGAATATCTTTTATTTTCCATAACACAAGAAAATTAATTCTTGTGCTAATTAAGACCAAAATAGGCGCCACCCCTAGGGTTTTTTAGCCCATATAAAATGTCTTTTATGTATATCATATTATTTAGCCCAACTAAATAATATCCATGCATATCAATTAATTGGCCCAGCCAATTAATTATTTCTGAGGCCCAAATAAACAAGAATATAAGCCCGAATTATAGAAGCCACATTGGGGACCATGGACCTATAATCAGTAGCTCCAATAATTAAATATATTATTCATCGAACAGAATATATATATTAAATTATTAATTTCGGGATTACGTCACCATAACCCGAAACTGAACTCTACTAATTATAGATATATACTTACACTCAACCCATAGAGTAGATAAGCGTCCATTGATATAATCACTACATACGGACTAACCCTCCATAGACTGTCCACTCTGTGTGGGATGTCTCCGTAAACCCGACACAGAATATCTTATCCTTATTTACCATTAACCCCCTGATGATCATTAATTCACATATCTGACTAGTGATCAATTAGTTCACATATCTGACTAGTGATCAATTAGTCTAATATGAACTCCCGGGATCGATCACTTTCTTAGGGCTAACAAATAAGGGGACTGTCTCTCTACTTTCCGCAGGAAGGAATGGATTCCATGTCTGTGAAAATCAGAACTACTAGTGCCAATGAGAAGTGGCTAGGAACACATATTTAAGTGAACCGTAACTAACACATCAAACACTACCCCGAGACAAGCAGCACCCTGTGATCACCTCAGGATTAAGGTTGATCATGTTAGGTGTAGTGCCCGAAAGACAATTATCTAATTGTTTTAGGACAAAATTAATAATTCATCTTATTATATGCATGTATGCTTATTATTAAGACACTACTGAAAACCCTAAGTACCTCGTTTATGTAATCACATAACTCAGTGTATGGCTATACACAAGAGGATTGAGTTAGTGAGATGTATTTAAAATTAACTTAGTCCGTAGCATTTATTAATCTGAGTACGGGTCTCTAGATTAATTTGCTATTAATGCGCCCAAAACACTTTAAGTGTGACAGTCTTATCCGGACTGTCGGTAATAGGGTACCTAGTGGGGCATTTATATATGATGATAATCATATAGGGATAGACCGATTTGATTTGAGTTCTCGATATAATTCCGTAATCGAGAAGTCTTATCGAATCACAAGATGATCATATATGGATTAATCTTAATCCTGAGGTGATCACGAACGACTTAGACTAGGGTAGAGTTTGATGTGTTAGTAAGGATCACTTCACGTATGTGGTCCAACACTTCTCGTTGGCTCTATTCTCGGATGAGTGAGTAGTCCGTGCTATCACATATATGGAATCCATTCCTTCCCTCGGGAAGTAGACGACGCTTCCTTATTTGTTAACCCTAGAAACCGATCGATCGGCCGAGTTCATATTATATTGGATATGAACTAATTGATCACTAGGGGTTAATGGTAAATAAGGATAATATGTTCCGAGAAGGGTTTACGGAAATATCCCGAATCGAAGTGAACAGTCTATGGAGGATTTATCCGTATGTAATGATTATATCAGTGGACGCTTTCGACTCATAAATTGAGTGTAAGTTATCTATATTCGATAGAGTTTCGTTTCGGGTTTATGGTGGTGTAATCCCGGAATTAATAGGTTGGATATAATTATTCTGTCTGATGAATAAAATATTTATTCGATTTATTGTAGCTACTGCATATGGGTTCCATGGTCCCGACGTGGCTCCCAAAATAGCATAATTAGTTTTATCGTCGTTTCACCTCAATTATAATTAAATAGTGCATTGGGCTATTTAATTTGATATATGGATTAATTGTTTAGTTGGACTAGATAATTAAATACATGGAAAAGAAATTTTTTCGTGGACTCGGCCCAATATGTGTGTAAAATGCATGGCCCTTATTTCTAGGGTATTTGGGGCGCATTTTTTTGTCACATAATTATTAAGAAATTAGTTTTCTTGGATAATTATTTGACATGTGATTTATCTTTTATTTGTTAAATGATAATTCATGGAATATTAGATAATAATATGATTTATCCTAATTTGTTTGGGATAATTATTTTATTTATCTTTTATTTGGAATAAGGATTAATATAATAATTATCTTTTAATTATTAAATCCTTGGAGGACAAGGATTACTCTTCTATATAAAGAAAGTTCTCCCAAGCCTTTTAAAACACATTATTCACGCCATTAGTGTAAGAATATAGCTTGGAATTTTCGGCTATAGTTCTTTGGGTTTCGAGTTGGAATAATCTTCGGGATTATTCCGGTAGCATATCAAGGAAGTCCGGCGGCGGGAAACACCATCCACCTGGTGTTGCTGGGAGACACACGTTGGAAGGCTGTGGCTGCTCAATACACGTGTTCTTGGAGCCTTTTTGTTCTTGGAGTTAAGCACCATAAAAAGGTAGGCTCCTAAACCCCCTTGTAGTTAGATCTTCAATTTATGTTCTTTGTTTCGTTTAGATCTAGATCTGATGCATTCCGCTGCGTAATCGGGTCAATCTATGATTGATCCGACGATATTACATCTAACAGATCCATATATGATCATCTAATGATTTAATAAGATTCCTCGATTACGGAATTATATCGAGAAATTCATATTAAATCGGTCCAGTCCTATATGAATGCCATCATATATAAATGTCTCACGTAGGTACCCTCTACCGACAGTCCGGATAAGACTATCACACCTAAGGTGTTCTGGGCGCATTATTGGTGTTTTAATCATGAGACCCTAAACTCTGATTAAGTTCACCACGGACTAACAGTTTAAGTATATCACCATTAACTCAATCCTCACGTGCATGCCATACACTGAGTTAAGCGGTTACATACTGATATACTTAGGGTTTGCAGCAATGTATTACCTACAAGCACAAAGCAAGTAATAAGGTGAGATAAATTCTGTCATCCATTATCAAAAACAATTACACAAATTGTCTTTCGGGCACTACACCTAACAAGATAAACAATATCTCATGCTCAGTCTAAATATATTCAAACAACCCCTTATTTTCATACTCTTTTTATAATCTTTTGGATCTCGTTAATTGTCACTAGGAAAATACGGCCTGGAATTATTAACAGACGATTTCCAGCATCGTCAAGCCCATGAGATATTTGGATTAGTCAACCAAATATCAGGAAGCTTACAAATGGCACCTAAGGCTTGAACCGACTACTGAGTTCTCTGACCCAAACAATTTGTTTCTGAAAATGCATAATTTTGATGACTTCATCCGTTAAAGTCGGCACGACGACCGAGAGTATCGATGCTCTGATACTCTTAGATTGGAAAAAGAATGAAAGTAAATATGTTCTAGAGATTTGAGCTTCGTGCCGACCTCCTCTCCGGCCACCACGACCTCTGCCATTCCGTCTCAGTCTCCTCGGCCACCGATGCCTCGACCGAAACCATCGTGATCTTCTCTGCTGCCTCTTTCTGCCATGGTTGATGAGAGTAGAAGGTAAAGGTTTAGTGATGTTGTAGACTCAGACTGATGGTGGAAAAAATTGAAAAGTTAATACAAACACGAAAGATGGACAATTAAAGGTTGAGGGCAAAATAAACCGTGTTAATTAAAATTGTCCTTTTCAAAAAAAAAATTGTCCTTATTGCAACTAAATATTCAACATAGGATTAGAACTTAATAAACATGTGTAAAAGTGGATTAAAAGCTACCTGTTAAATAAAACTAGAACATTACTATTTCACCATTCTCTAAATTATCGGGATATTACACTTTATCATTTATTGAGTTTATTTTATAGCGATTACAATTGCTTAGGCTCTGTTTGGTTTCGGGTCAAGAGTTGAATGAATTTAAGAGAAAGAAAGTGAAATAAATAAAGTGTAATAATACTTATAAAGTTGAAATCTTATATTGAAATTTGTGTAAACGAAGAAATTATTGGTAAACGTAATTTTAATGAAATTAAATTAAATTAAACAATAATTATAAAGTTGAAATTTTGTATTGAAATCTGTATAACAGAAATCATTAGTGAGAGTTTAGAATTAGGGCACTAGTAGCAGAAGCCTTATATGGTGCCCCACCCTTAAAATGAAGATAAAAAAATAGAGTTTACCCCAAAATAACTTCCACAACAGAGTCCATATCCCTATTTATTTTTAGGGATATGAACAGTGTATCCCTACTTGTGGGGATGCACTATTCACGTCCCTAAACATATTTAATTATTAAAAATTATAGGGATAGGGATGCTGCTGGAGTGAAATAATAAATATTTAATGTGTATGAATAGAGTTGTGAGGTAGAATATGTATTATTTAATATTATTTGAAATGTTATAGGGATAATGATATGGATGTTGTTGTAGAGGTTTTTGAATTGAGATGTTGTAAAATAAGGATATGTATTATTTTATATTGTTTTAAGGATAAAATTTGGGGCATCTGATAAGAGTGCTCTTAGGGCACTCGTAGCAGAAGCCCTATATGGTGCCTTATCTTTAAAATGAAGATAAAAAATAGAGTTTATCTCAAAATAGCTTCCACAACAGAGTCTCTATCCCTATTTATTTTTAAGGATATGAACAGTGCTTCCCCACTTGTAGAGATTTTTGAATTAAGATGTTGTAAAATAAAGATATGTATTATTTTAGGGATAAAATTTGAGGCCTCTGATAACGGTGCCTTACACCGATACAGAATCAAAACAAAAAAGCCATTGATTTTCGTACCCATGGTCTGGCGACTCCCAAACCCAGAAATTGGAAAATCAGGTCGTGTCAGACCTGACACTTGAAAATCAGGTTGTGCCTTTTCTGACATGAAAATTATGGTAAACGTAGAGATCCTTACGTTCAAACGTAGGGTTCTCTACGTTTAAACGTAAGGAAATGCAAAACACATAACCAGGTGCAAAAGATCTTTCCCTACGTTTAAACGTAGGTAATTTACGTTTAAACGTAGATTTTTGAACGTTTAAACGTAAGTATATTCAAAAATAGTTTTTTAGATTTATCCACCCGTAAAAGTAATAAAACCTACGTTTGGACGTAGATAATATACGTTTGGACGTAGATTATCTACGTTTGGACGTAGTTTTTCTACGTTTAATTTGATTATCTACGTAGATTATAATTTGATTGAACATCAACGTCAATCTTTTTTATTTATTATGTTGTATAGTGTGTTTGAGATTATTGAAAGTGACATAATTGTTAGGATGTTAATGGCATAATTTTTAAAATAACTTAATTATATGGCATAATACAAATAATTTAATCATAATTTGTAAAAACAACTACACAATACGATGATGCTTAAATAAACTAAGGGTGATCGTTAAATAATATCACTAATGTTTAGTAATCATCACGTTAAACACGACGTGATTTTCTATACGTTGATCAATGACTTCAAAGCCGCATTCATCTCCCGCATTTAGGTCATTGTCCGTAATGAAATCATACAAACCGCTTAAACGAACTTTCCGGGAGTTGACCATGAAAACAATTCTAGCAGCCATGATTCCCCCGTGGCAATTCTCGCTTCCACGGTCTTGTCTCGCAACATGTCGTTTGCTCTAGCAAATGCCTTTGGAATATTCTACAATTCACAAACAAAATTAAATACTCGTTTTAAAAAAATAAAAATAAAAATAAAAAACAATATAGCAAGTAAAATTCTCACCACGTAATAACAAGCATGTGAAAAAACCCAAACTTTGCCGTTGTCGTCTCAAAATGGGGATTTGGGTTAACAAAGACTCGCATCATCATCTTCTTCACTCTCGGACTCCCGAACACGGGGATTTTGGTTACTAGACCCGCATCATCTTCTTCATTCTCGGCCTCGTAAAAATTCTTCTCACAATAAGTGTGATCCAAAACAATAGTGTTGAAAGTGAAATTCCCCCTATGTTCAAACACAATAAACTCCCTCTCATTCAAGTAATGAGACGCCACATACTCCTCCCAACCTTCCCCAAAGAAACGAAGATTTTCATTGTTCGTGGCTCCAACCCTCACCTCCCATGTCCCTAATCGGCTTATTAGAACGGCCCTATCTAGGTTCCTCAGCGTGTCGTTCAGCCTATTAACGTATGCTGGAGGTAGTGTCTATGAAAAAATAAACATATCATGTGTAAGAATAACATAATACAAGCGATATAAAATCGTGTGTTAATTAATAATGACATACCGTACTTGTTGCGAAACCGGCACCAAGAACTTTAAAGAAACGATCATTATCCATTGCTTAAGTGTGGATTATAAATTGAAAGCAAGTGCTTGCTTTATTTGAGTATTTGAATCAGAAGAAAAGAAGAACTTCAAAGATGAAAGTGGTTAGAAAATTGTGATGAACCCGAAACGTAGGAGCAATAATTGGCATATAACACAAACCCAGTACGTATAAGAGCAATAAATTGCATTTAACACAAATTTCCGTATAAGAGCAAAACCTACGTCCAAACGTAGATTTCCTACGTCCCAACGTAGGTTTACTTACGTTTACGCTAGACTAAAAACTCGTTTTTGAATTTCCTTACGTTTAAACGTAGGTTGTCTACGTTTAACCGTAGGTTTCCCTACGTTCAAACGTAAGTAATATTACGTTTAAACGTAAG
The DNA here is from genome assembly GCA_036785695.1 of Gentiana straminea. NCBI lineage: Eukaryota > Viridiplantae > Streptophyta > Magnoliopsida > Gentianales > Gentianaceae > Gentiana > Gentiana straminea. The sequence continues at coordinate 5,957,344 of JAVUPR010000444.1, read as the reverse complement.
TAACCTACGTTTAAACGCAGGGTATTTCAATAATTAGGAAGTTACAATAAACGTCTCTTTCTCTACGTTTAAACGTAGGTTGGAACGCATTTATCTACGTTTAGACGTAATTTTTGTACGTTTACTAAGCAATTATCTACGTTTGGAAGTGGTAGATGGCAATTATTGTTGCCGTAAGAAGATACTTGTTCAATATACACCACATTAACGAGCTATTTTTCTCATTCCTTCAAACTCTTTCATGTTAATATAAATTTTCTCACGACTTCTTCATCTTTCAAATACATTTCTTCATCATTCAAGTGCTCAAACGGGTAAGTTTTTGCTATGTAATTTGTCTTAATTGAAGTGCTCAATGTGATTATGTTATACACCTACGAAATGTTTGTTTCTAGTAGGTCGTTTATGTAATTTTTATACATTTAAGTATTGTGTTATTGTTTAGTGGTTTAATTAGTGTTATTGTTTAGGGTTTAATTACTAGGTGTAGTGTAAGTAATGATATGTATTTAACCGAAATGTGTGTTTTAAGTAGTGATTATGTTATTTATATTGTAGTAATGATATGTAATTATCGAAATGTGTGTTTTAAGTAGTGATTATGTTATTTATATTGTAGTAATGATATGTAATTATCGAAATGTGTGTTTTATGTAGTGATTATGTTTTATTTATATTGTAGTAATGATATGTATTTAACCGAAATGTGTGTTTTAAGTAGGTTGTTTATGATAGTGTGTTTGAGTCTTTGGTATTGTTCGATTGTAGTAAACTTTGGTATTGTTGATTTGGTATTATAGTTTTGAGAATTTGGGACATTTGTTGTTGGTAGTAATGGATATGTCCATATTGATGGTTTGATCGTCCATCGTGGCTGCCGTTCCTACCCAAAATGGTATCGAAAATGGCTCGTTGGTACAGACCATTGTCATTGGAAAAAGGATCACATTTACAATTAGAGTGAAAGTTTTTTTTTTTTTTTTTTTTTTTTTTTTGAAATATGAAAGTTGTTTTTGAAGTTGATAATGATTGAGTTGATAATGACTTGAATTGTTTTTTTTTTTTTTTGTTTGTTTATAACAGATAATCGCAACACTATGATTGTTGTCTCGTTCAACGGAGAATTTACGTACGATCCTATCTATAACCGGTGGAATAATGTAAATGGATCGATGTTCTCGTTATTTGTCCCAAAGAGAATAGGATTGAATGCGTTATTGGATAAAATGCATTCGAGGCTTGGTATTGATCGGTCTGATTCAAAGCTCAACCTAAAAGCGTTGTTTACTTACGGTAGTGTGGGAAATATACCACCTGATGATATCTTAGACGACGAGACCTTAAATGGTTACATCGAAGCGGCCTATGAGAGTAAGAATGTAATTTTTTGTGTGAATGCTACACCAAGTGGAGGCAAACAATGAACCGATAAATGAGGAGGATGATGGCATTGATTTAAATGACGAGGATGATGGCATTGATTTAAATGAAGATTGCAATGCCCCGGATGATAACAATACTCCGGATTACGTATTGGAAATTTCCTTCTCCGGTACAAGAACTTGCCACATATCCAAATTTTAATCTGTTCGAGCAACAATATGGATGTAGTGGGTATGAAAACAATGTTGCTACACAAAGGCTTGGTGAAGCTTCGGACCAACCGTTTCGGTATGAACCAAGGTAAGACCAAGTCATAATCCGTCAAATCATCCTTCAAGTAGTCGTAATATTGTCATAAACAACCAACCACACCATTCGTTTCGCATCCTCCTAACCAACCTTCAAGTAGTCGTGTTCCACCCATCCAACAAACATATAATATGTTTGGTGGATCAACTAGTTTTTTGGCTTCTCCGTTTGCACCTCAAATACAAACCGATCAAACCGGCAGAGTTGACAACAATAATCGTGGTGCACGTGCTAGGGCAAGCGTACGAGAAGATTATTCATGGAGGATTCCCACATTTGAAGATGATGATTTACCGAGGTGTTTATCCACCGGTACGTTACATATGAATGACGTGAACGAATTGTTCATTGGGAAGAAATACGATTCAAAAGAAGATTTTAATTTGAAAATAAAATCGCATGCGGTTGCGAACAATTTTCGATGAGATTGGGTAGGTCGGACACACGTTGCTTGTATTACAAATGTCTTAACGATACATGCAAATGGCATGTAAGGGCGAAACAGGTGAAGGTGAATACGATGTCACACGTACATTTGAGATCACAACGTTGAATGATGTCCATACTTGTGCCTCTCGTAATTCGGATAATGACAATCGACAAGCAACACCTATTGTTATTGCGAGTCCGCTAAGTCGAAAATGGAAGAACTCGGCAATGAGTATAAGCCCGTACAAATTACGGAGGACATGCTCACAATTTACAAGTGTACAATTGACTTATGACCAAGCATACCGAGCTCACGAGATGATGAAAATGATGGTGAGAGGTTCACCGACGGAGTGTTACAACGCGATACCCTCGTACTTGTGGATGGTGCGTGAGGCCAATGAATGGACCTATATTGACTTTCGCCTTGATAATCCGGGAAGGTTCGACAGCTTGTTTCATGTCTTTGGGAGCAAGCCGTCGTGGGTTCAAGTATTGTCGACCTATTTTGTGTGTGGACGCAACTCATCCGAAAACCCGTTTCTCCGGACAACTATTTATTGCCGTTGTCGTAGATGCCGGTGACCACCTATTCCCCGTAGCCTTCGGTATTGCCGAAAAAGAATGCAACGATTCATGGGGTATTTCATGAGACATTTGAGGTCGGCCATCGGAGGTATCCATGATGAAAAGTTGAGCTTTATTTCCGACGTACACCAGGCTATTAGAAATGCGGTTGGTCGTGTATTTCCCGATGCATATCATGGTGTTTGCTATCATCATTTAAAAGGCAATATGACCAAAAAATGGAAAGATCACGGTTTTTGTGAAGATACATTCTATCAAACAACCTATGCATTCTCGGAGGCCGAATTTCTCCGAAAGTTCGCCCTTATTAAGGCACAATGTCTTGGCGCATATAAACAACTTGAAGAAATAGGTGTTGAACGCGGGCGCGTGCCAAATTTCCCCGGGAAAAGATACGCCTTAATGACAAGCAATTACGCCGAAAGTTTCAACCGTGCGATTGTAGGAGCTCGTCGTTGGCCCGTTCCTAGCCTCTTGGAATTCATTGTAGCTACACCGCAGAGATGGTATAATGATAGACGACGTAAGGCGCTTGATTGTGCGACTATGTTAGCACCGGAGATCGATGAAATAAGGGCCTCGAATATTACCGCTAAGGAAGTTCGTGGTTAAGCTCGTTAACCCCGATGAATTTGAGATTCATGGAAATAACTTGCTTCACGGGGTGGTAAATCTACGAGAGAGGAAGTGTTATTGTGGTTATTTCCGTAAAATGGAAATACCGTGTACGCATGCTATAGCAAACTCGCAAAGATCACGCGTAATTAGTCCACCCGAACTCGTTCACCGTATTATAGGCCGAATGTTTCAAAGAGATTTACATGGCTAGCATATATCCAATTCCTAACAGAGAGGATTGGGATGTTCCGTAGTCGGTAAGAAACATGAAAGTCGGAGTGCCTAATATGAGATATGCGCCCGATGCCGTGGAGCACCAAGAAGAGGTAGAATTAATACCACTAGAATCCCTTCGAACGGGAACGTTCGTGCCATCGTAATGTGTGTAGCAACCGTAAACATCCAGGACATAACAGAGCTAGTTGCACGCAATACCGGTAGGATTGTTATTAGAATGGATTGTTATTGATTTTTGTTATGGTGGTATGTAATGGATTGTTATTGATTGTTATTGATTTTTGTTATGTAGTATTTTATTAATGGATTGTAGTAATGATTGTATTCGGTTATTAATCGGTATCAAGTTTGTCTTGCATTACACTACCTCTCGTAAAACTAACATACAACAAAAATTTCCAAAAATTAACATACACCAAAAATTTCTAAAATTAACATACACCAAAAATTCCAAAATTAACATACACCAAAACAATGTTTATACAAATTAGTTTACAACCGTACTATTTGATTAAAAAGTTGGACGTAAACTTTTTTCCGGAACAACGGCATGTTCTTATGATGGAGGAGCGAAAAATCTTCCTTGTGCAACAAATGCTCAATGAATTTTGCCGTGTATAACCCACAATCACCCCCGTATAAAATGGATAGTGTCGAATAGTGTATTGTATATAATGTGATAAATAGTTAGAAGTTTATAACACTTACGGAACTCGGCATTTGTGGTACGCCTTCTACTATTTTCACTTCCAAAGGAGGCTTCGCCGGATCAACCATTTTTGGGAGTTTACATAATCGTGCATCGGTCTCGAACACTTTCCTAAACGAAACTCCCAACCTATTGATGCCGGCTTCTACATCGTGCTTGTACTTTTGACCCGACGACAATCAAACAACCTAACCTTCCATCGGGGAATGACACTTCCACGGCCGCCCAAAGGAGATGTAGTAATGGCCCAGGGAGAGTATATCACGTTGTTTTCATCCCACTTCGAAGGTACCGAGTCACAAACACCGGAATTTCGCATTTGTGAGTGCATCAACCGATCCGCAATAATAAGCAAAATCCGAGTACGCAATGGCCGAATGTGGTGTGAAGCATGCCGGATATGATTCCATTTGGCGTTCTACCAAGTCCATATACGCATCCACATGCCGTACGTATTCAAAATTGAAGTTGTAGATAATGAAATAAGAAATATGCAAGTGAAGTCAAAAGAATATACCGTAGCCTCCAACTCCATGTTGACCGCGGAGACGTGTCCACCAAGCCTCGGGAA